>CM053035.1:89880563-90545563 GCA_028564925.1 Lithobates sylvaticus
GGAGCCGTGTATTCATAATTCAAATTCAAATTGAAATCAATGGGACAGCGCGGCAATACCGCCGGCAAAGCGCCGCTGCAGCAGCGCTTTGCGGGCGGTTTTACCCCTTTTTCTGCCATTAGGGGGGGTTAAAACTGCACTGCTAGCGACCGAAAACCGACACTAAAACGACAGTAAAGCAGCGCTAAATAAAGCGCTGCTTTACCGCCGACGCCGCTCCCACCCCAGTGTGAAAGGTGTCTTATACAGGGGTTTATCAATTATGAAATATATTTTATTTTAATTTATTAATAAATATTTATACTTGTATACTTTATTAAAATTATTTTTTAATGATTATAAATGTATTTTACATTTATATGAATGGTGTATAGCTGCATTACATATGTGGATTACATTAATTTACTATACACCATTCACATTTAAATAGGCACATGTATGATCTTTAAATATTGATAAAAACAATGTTCTTTAATAATTAGGTTAATGTATATTGCGTAGGGGGAATTTAACTTTATTATTTTATTAATATGTAGGGGAATAATGTGTTAATTAGTGTTTAACTTTTGTATTTTAAATCGCCTCAAACTGTAATCCCGCTACATCTCGCGAGATTACAGTGTGAGGAGAAATTCTGAGGAGTTCCCGGCGTTTGTAGATCGCTTCTCAACTCAACATGAGAAGCGATCTACAGACCATCATAAACAGGCACTCAGGGGAGAGCGATCTCCTCTGAGAATGCCTGAGAACTAAATAGCGGTATTTTACCGCACTTTCATAAAAGGACACCATAGGCTTTTAAAATTAGCACTTGAGATTTCTCCCATAGACTTTTATGCCGCGTACACATGATCGGAATTCTCGTCGGAAAAAACTCTGACGGTTTTTCGGACGGAATTCCGCTCAAGCTGTGTTGCCTACACACGATCACACCAAATTCCGACGGTCAATAACACAGCGGCATAAAACACGTTCGACAGCACTATAAAACGGAAGTTTAATGCTTCCGAGCATGCGTAGAATTGTTTCCGAGCATGCGTCGGAATTTTGCGTGTCGGAATTGCATACACACGATCGGAAAATCCGATAGAAAGGTTTTCCGTCGGAAAAATTGAGAACAGGTTCTCAATTCAAAGTTCGTCTGAAATTCCGACAGAAAAAGACCGTTGGGCATACACACGGTTGGAAAATCCGATGAAAAGCTCCCATCGGACTGTTTCCATCAGGAATTCCGACCGTGTGTATGCCGCATTACAGGGGGCTTTTTCGAATTTGCCGCGAACACCCCAAATTGTTCGATGTTCGCTGAACAGGTGAACAGGCAATGTTCGAGTCAAACATGATTTCGACTCGAAATGGAAGCTCATGCCTAAAAAAACCTGTGTCGTAGATAGATAGACTAGTTTTTATAGATATACATTTATAGATATACATATATATAACCACTTTATGTAATAGTGATTAATCAAAATTACACTGAGTCTATTTTATATTAGACCGGTTACCAGAATACTTAAAGGTATATTTTCTTCTCACCAAGATACAAACAAATACATAGTATGAAAATTTTAACATTTTATTTAAAAGATAGTTCAGAACACATTTTCTGCTCTCAGACTTGCCTAGTGATTGAAGGTGATATTACCTGAAATTCACCAAAGTAAATCATTAGTTTTTGCTTAACCAACAGAAAAGAAGCCATACCTTTTGGGCTGAGCATATTATAAGTTTTATGATCTTATTTTCTGGGATGGTATTTAGAAGCAAGAAAGATGTCATGAAAGGACACTCGAGGGACACTCAGGGGACACTCGTAGACACACACTGAGGGACACCCCCTAAGGGGGGACACTGGGAGATACACACACTCCCAGACAGACTGACACTCATGCACCATGCATGAATACATATTTTGACATTCATGAAGATTCCTGAACCCTGATCCTTGGAACTTGGAGGTCGCAAGAAGTAAATCCTCTTTAAGAGTATCCATTTTTGAAACCATCGGCAGCCATCTTAACTCTGGTAACCAGCCATTAGGAACAGTAGCCAATTTGGAATGGGTAATTATGCCATCTTGATGTCATTTTGTGTTCATTTATGTTCTCTAAAATATTGATCTATTGAATGTTATACTATTGATAATCATTCTCCCGAATCAATAACCACCTTGTAGATTTTTCTCTAGAGATTACATTTTTCAATTTTCTTTTTCTTTTTGCATAGTTGCCTCTTTTATTGACAAAACAAACGTCTAATTTATTTCACATTATTAACCACTTACTTACCTGCATGTATAGTAATGGTTGGACGTGTGAAATACAGACATTCTCTTGTCAATTTCACAAGGTTATTGATTCTACGAGAAGTTAGCATGGTGGTATTATGTCAAAGGGACTGCATGCCCATTTTACGTGTTTTTCTATGGATTTTTAAGACGTTCATGTAACTCAATCAGTATTTTAATTTCATGTAAATATTTGTTTTTTGTCAACCAATAAATGTAACTATTTTGTATGATCACATGTCTAATTATTAATAATTATGTTCACCTATTTTACCCCCCTTGGCCGACCACGAGCTTCATTTAAAGTCCCATTTTTTGGCTCTGCCCTCCTTTTTCTGACTATATAGTACATGTGTAAAATGATGTGTAAATTAAAGGTGCTATATACTGTAAGTACCTATAATAAATAATTTCTTTGGATAGATTCATGTGGTGTTAGACCCTCTGCCAAATCTTTTTTTTAAGTCTGTGTCTCCTCTGGGCAGATTCACCCCTCCATTTGTCCTGGAGACCTTTATCATCAAAATAAAAAATGGGGTACATCCTAAATTGTAAACAAAACACAGAAATATAATTAAAAAAATGAAAATAATGAAAATAATAAGTCCAGAATGTGAATACTGGAGCCAAAAACGTTCACCGCCTGAGGAAACCCATGACTAATACAAGAAATTAAGGCACTAAAAACAAACATCCAATTGTAATAAGACTTAATAAAGACTTAATACATTCTAATTGTGCATTTCTCCCAATTCCATCGGCCACAGAAATCTCTGGATGAAGCTTGTCAAGTCTCAAACAAGAGTTCACACGACTTGCAGTCCTTTCCGCAAGCATTAGCAACCAGGTTGCTTCAGGGATGCATGGCCACTAGTGGAAGTTGTGAAGACACAGAGGGCTCCATTCACCCCACCATAACACAGACAATGGATATGGACTCTGTAAGTCCAAACCGCACATCAACTAATGGGCTTAGGAAGAGCATCCATGGCCACAGAATGGATTATTGAATGTGCTATTAACTGCTTTTAATGGCAAAAAGTGGCAATAAAGCAAATAAACAAACTAAATAAATATATACTGTATATATACAGTATATACATCATAATGTCAATTAATAGGAATTACAAAACAACTTGAATAGATCCAAAATGTATATTAACACCTAGCTTACAAAGTATGTATAATCAATATGACAAAGCATACAAATATAAGCTAAAACTGTATAACGCATATGCAACATATATAACCAAAATTACAAATTGTTGCAATCTCTTAACCCAATAAAATATAATAAAATAAGTAAAAAAAAAAGTGAAAGTGAATGAATATATCCAACAATAAAAATTCTGCAAGTGGCAAATAATTGTAAAATCAAACCAGGAAAACAAGTGTGTTAAACCAATAAGAATAATTATGCAAATGTACATAAATGAGTGTCCATTCAAAATGTATAAATTTGACCAATAAAGTGCAAATTCTGTTAATTTGTGACCCTACTTCAGTGTTCCACCACCAGAAAGGACACGGTATCTGCTTACCAGATTAATTTACCCCTACAAAGGAGGTCTAGCAATGCTCAAGCTATGCTACACCTACTAGGAGATGTAATCAGGAAGCCTCTTGCAGCCAAACAGAGTCAAATTCACTTATGCAGCAGTGGACATGAGAGGGAAAAATACAATGCCACCATAGTGTAGTATTCCAGTTTACACTATTTGTAAAAAAGAAAATGTACTCACAAATAATGTGTTGAGTCAAGACATTATTTGTGTTAAGTTTAAAGTGGTTGTAATTTAGCCACTGTGTGATATTGCTACAATCTCTTCTGTTACTGATAAATTATGTGCCCAGTGTATGTTTCTTTTAAAAAATCAGCCGCTGTATACCTTATTTTTTGTTCCAATAATTTTTCTTACAATTTGAAAACAGCATACAGATTTGTATGCTGAAATATTCATCAGAAAATTGTTGAAACAAGGATGCAATATTAGATATGATCAGTGACCATAGTAATAAAGGTTATAATTTGGTTAGAGAGACTTTATTGTCACCTGGTAGCATCCTACAAGACAATATATCCCCCCCTTAACATCTTCCTTTATTATGGTATAGCCAAACCAATTTCAAGAAAAGTGAGGAAAAGGGAAAGAAAAAAAAAACACCCCAAAAAAAAAGAAGAAGAAGGAAGAAATAAAGAATAAGATGGATTAGAGCAGGATGGGATGGGTCCCCTCGATCCCAGCCTTCCCTCAAAAAATAGCCCAGCCTTCAGGGAGCCTGGAGATAAGCAATTCAGGGATTCCATACTATCTCAAATCTAGCTTGTCTATCTTGTTGTATACTGGCCATTTTTTCATTAATCATAATCCAGAATACCTTGTGTTTCACCAAGGTAACATTGATTACAGGCGATTTCCATGCATGTGCTATAGTTATTTTAGCCGCTAAAAGAATGAAAAATATGAGAGATCCTAGATGTCTGGAGATGCCCCCCGACAAGTCAGTAAACAACCCTGTTTTGGCTTCTTTAGGCATATTTTGTCCTGTCAATGAGTAGATCAGGTTGAATATCGTGATCCAAAAACGGACCTTTGGGCAAGACCACCATACATGATACATAGCTCCTTCCTGTCCGCACCCCCGAAAGCATAGGGGTGAAGTACGAGGGTATAGTTTTGCTAACCTTGTAGGAACAAGGTACCAAGCATGATAGCACCTTATAATTTGCCTCTACCATTGAGGTGTTGAGTATGCCTTTGTGCACCATGGTCGACCATTTTGTCCATACCTACTCTTTTAATATTTCCCCTAGGTTTGATTCCCAAGCCGTTTGGTAGGAAGTTTTATTACTCTGATTATTGAATAGAGTATATAAATCTGTAATCCCTCCCCGTGAATCAGGCCCTTGTATACACCGGTTTTCAAATAGGGTTCTAGTGGTTATATCCACCTGGTCTTTCAACAAGGTTCACAAAGCGTGTGCTCCAACAGGAAGACTAGAGGGACAGCGTAACTGATGCATGCATTGTCGCTGCTCACCATCCTTGTGGCCTCCTCAAATGGTGACAGGACAGTGCATGCATCCTTGATCAGTAGCCACTGGCGGGGCGAAAAGAAGCCAGGCTCCCCTGACCCTGTCCTGCTGCCATACTCACACAGGTACTCATTTATGGCCCTCTGCTGTGTGTGCAGCAGCTGCAGCATTGCCAAGATTGAGTTCCACCTGGTGGGCACGTCACAAAGGAGGCGCTTGGTGGGCAAGTTGCATTCCCATTGAATGTCAGCCAGCCGAGCACTGGCATTGTACGACCGGCAGAAATTACTTCAGACTTTTCTGGTCTGTCACAGGAGAGCCTGTAAACCTGGGTACCTGCTCCAGAACCCCTGCATCACCAAATTCAGGATGTGTGCAAAACATAGAACATGGGTCAAGTATCCCTTTCGGACAGCGGAGAGAAGGTTGGTGCCATTGTCGCATACAACCATTCCTGGCTAAAATTGGCATGGCTTCAACCATGTCTGCCCCTGCAGAGCTGACAGAATCTCTGCCCCAGTGTGGCTCCTGTCCCCTAGGCAGACCAACTCAAGCACCACATGGCATCTTTTAGCCTGACTGCTTGCATAGCCCCTTAAAGGCTTACGAAGCACTGCTGGTTCAGAGGACAAATCTGCAGAAAAGCCCATAGGGAAAGAAGAAGAGGAGGGAGTGGAGGAGAGAGCTGTGGCAGAATCACCACTAGCATTTTGGAGGCATGGTGGGGGAACAAGCTCCAACAACACTGAACCCTGTCATGCATCCTTCCCAGCTGCCAGCAGAGTTACCCAGTATGCCGTGAAGGAAAGGTAATGTTCCTGCCCATGCCTGCTGGACCAAGAGTCAGCAATAATATGAACCTTACTGCTCACCGCCCTGTCCAACTAGGCCAAAACATTGCCTTCCACATGCCGGTAGAGAGCCGGAATGGCCTTCCGTGAAAAGAAATGGCGTTTCAGAACCTGCCACTGTGGTACAGAACATTCCACAAAATCACAAAAGGGGGCAGAGTTTACCAGCTGAAAAGGCAGCAGTTGCAGTGCTAGCAATTTGGCCAAGCTAGAATTTAGATGCTGAGCATGTGGATGGCTGGGACCAAATTTCTTTTTACAGTTAAGCAACTGGGGTAGGGAAATAAGATGGTGGTGTACTGCTATCAGATTGGCTGCAAGTACTTGGGACACCTATACCTTCATTCCTCTCAGTGCATGCTTTTGAGAGTACTGGAGGTATAGTAGTGAGAGAGATCTTAGATGAGGAGCAAGGACAAGCCCGCCTTTTTCTTTGATGTGGGTCTTTCAAGTGCTGTTGTCAACAGACTGCATGGCAGGTCGTCATATAGCTGGTCAAGCATGTGGTACCCAAGCAGCTGCTATTCTGGCCACGCTTGATCTGCTTCAGACATAGGTTGCAAACAGCAACGGTGTGATCTGCTGCACACATGTCGAAAAAGGCCCACACCAAGGAACTTTTAAAAGTCAGCGGGGAGTCAGCAGCGCCCTGCACCTGCGGAGCTCTGTGGTGTGATGTAATAGGTTGGCTGCACTTTAGCTGCCCCCTAGAGGACATCCTGCCTCGTTGGAGTTGTGCCTCCTCCTCCCTCTCTTCTCTCAGGCACCCAAGTACAGTCAGTGACCTCATCATCCCCTACCTCATCACTGGAGCAAACATGGCAGTATGCTGCAGCTGGGGGAAGATGATTGCCAGTTTCTCGTCCTTCTCTCTCTCTCTCTCTCTCTCTCTATATATATATATATATATATATATATATATATATCTTTATATATACACACACACTAGACTGGCTATACAGTATATATATATATATATATATATATATATATATATATATATATATATTTATATATACTCTCAAGACTGACCATATATATATATATATATTTGGACTCGGCTTCTCCTGCTGCCCTATCCCATGGTGGCCTCCATTGGACTCACTCCCCCAGACCTAATGGACAGAAAGGAGGTGGAGTTGGATTCCTTCTATCCCCACAAAGCACCTTCCAAGTCCTTCCTATCCCTCCCTCTCTATCCCTCCCTTCTTTTGAGATGCACTGTATCCGTCTGTTTTCTCCTATTTCTCTGAGGATTGCAGCAATTTATCGGCCTCCCGGACCGGTATCGCGTTTTCTTGATGACTTTGCTGCCTGGCTACCCTACTTTCTCTCCTCTGAAATACCCACTATAATTCTTGGCGACTTCAACATTCCTGTCAATGTTAACAGCCCAACTGCAGCTAAACTTCTCAACTTAACCTCTTCTTTTGACCTAACCCAATGGACACATACTTCCACCCACTCCAATGGTAATACCCTTGACCTTGTATTCTCCCATCTCTGCAATCCCTGCAACCTCACCAACACCCCCTTTCCACTCTCTGATCACAACCTCATCAGTTTCACTGTATCCTGGCCTCCAACCAACCATCCCTCCAAGCAGCAAACAATTACTTGTAGGAACCTTCGCCACTTTAACCCATCTCTTCTCTATTCTGCTACTGACCATCTATATGACATCATCTCTCCCCTGTCCTGTCCTGACCTGGCCACCTCTGTCTACAACAGTTCACTCTCATCATCACTAGATGCACTTGCTCCGCTAACCACACGCAGAATCAGGCCCCGACCATTACAACCATGGCAAACTGACAACACTAGAAATCTCAAGAGACATTGCCGTGCTCTTGAACGACTGTGGCGTAAAAACCAAATGCCTGCACGACTTCACCCTATATAAATCTGCCCTTCTAAAATACAATTCCTGCCTCCATGCTGCCAAACAAACCTACTTTGTCTCTCTTATTAATACCTTGTCATCTAATCCCCGTCGGCTCTTCTCAACCTTTAACTCTCTGCTTCGTCCCCCACCCCCTCTACCCACTAACTCACTCACTGCCCAAGAGATTGCCAATCACTTCAAAGACAAGATTGATGCAATTCGTGAGGATACCTCCACTGTGCGTACACCTTCCCCACCCAACATACCTTGCCTAAAGACACTTTCAACACTCTCCTCCTTTGACTTGGCTACTATTGAATAGGTTACAAAACTTTTCTCAGATGCCCACTTAACCAATTGTCCCTTGGATCCTGTTCCCTCACAACTACTACGGTCACCCTCTTCTTCTATCCTATGCTCCCTCACTCACATCTTCAATCTCTCCCTCTCTAGTGGCACCTTCCCCTCCCCTCTAAAACATGCGCAGATCACTCCCATACTTAAAAAGCCCTCCCTGGACCCCACCAACCTGAATAACTTAAGGCCCATCTCATTGCTCCCATTCTCCTCTAAACTTCTAGAGCGCTTAGTCTACAACCGTCTTAGCTCCTACCTCAGTGAAAATAACCTTCTTGACCCTTTACAGTCTGGCTTTTGCTCGCAACACTCCACGGAAACTGCCTTACTAAAACTCACTTACGATTTACTAACTGCTAAATCCGACAGCCAGTACTCCATACTGCTACTACTTGACCTCTCTGCAGCCTTTGATACTGTTGACCACCCGCTCCTTCTCAATAAACTCCATTCCCTTGGTCTCAAAGATTCTGCTCTATCCTGGTTCTTTGCCTATCTATCACAGCGCTCCTTCAGTGTTACCTACAACTCTGTCTCCTCCTCTCTATTGCCCCTTTCTGTGGGGGTCCCCCAAGGCTCTGTTCTTGGACCCCCTTCTCTTCTCCATCTACACCTCCTCCCTTGGTCACTTGATAACCACCCACGGCTTCCAATACCACTTATACGCCGATGACACCCACTCCTATATATACATACATATACACACATACACACAGTATATATCAAATACACTGCCACTAACTAAATAAACTGAATAACCTGCCTTCTTAATCTAAATCAAGCTCTCTGTTCACGCCAACAACACTACACATGTACAGGCACCCTGTCTTTGGCCAATTATGGCTTTCTTAGAGCGCGCTATGATTGGCCAAAGCATGCAGGTCAGGTGCATGCTTTGGCTAATCACCATACAGCAATGCAATGCGATATCGCAGTGCATTTGGGGCATTCCGCGGCGCTCAAATTTTTTACGAATGCAAACAGGCGAACACCCGATGTTCGAGTCGAACTAATGTGCGACACAAACATCGAGCTCATCCCTACTCTTCACTGTCAGTAAAAGAGTTTGAATGTGCTATATATGTTACAAATAGGGCGGCACAGTGGTGTAGTGGGTAACACTCTCACCTAGCAGTAAAAAAGGTCGCTGGTTTGAATCCCAAACATAACACTACCTGCCTGGAGTTTGCATGTTCTCCCTGTGCCTGCATGTCATCCAAATCTGCAGCTAAATCCTTCTGAAGATCAGCCCACTGAAGATGGGTCTTGCAGGTGATTCACTACAGCCTTAATCTCCAGTTTCAAGATTCTCCACCACTTCCAAGAACTTCCAAATACCAACCAAAATTTCTGCTTCAGCAGAGAAGCAAGCATTGCTAAGTTCATACATTGCAGAATTGCTTACGCTTCAAGCTTTTGTGCCAGTGCCAGTGTTCGAGCAGGGCCAAGGAGTATACTCTGCTCTTTTTCTCATCCAAAGGGTGTCGGGTAAATGGCGGCTGATGCAGACAAGTGAAGGTCTTCAAATGTTCCTCTAGATACACAAATGGCTGAAATTAGCTGGAATTGGCTGGAAATTTCTGATTTGGGACGGATGGTGTGGTGATTCCCCTTTTTCCCTTTGAGTGATCTCTCCCGGGTGGATTAGTCCTATCAGCCATCGCCTATCTGGATAACTACAGGCTTTATTTACAGTGCCCTATGTATATAGCCATCTGGTAAGCCTTCAATGTAACAGGTGGTCGGGATCGAACTATCTTTCTGCATGTCACAGTGTGATAATATAGAACAGTCACTGAGGTGCTTTTCTTTGAACATTGCAAACCTGCTGGCTACACGTAACCAGATTTTATTCTTTTAAGAAGATCTCAAAACTGGACTACTACAGTTATTACTGGACTTTAATATTCAAATCAATCTGTGTGCTCCTCCATGGCCACGTTGATGTGTCATATTATGTTTCTGTCCATTAACCTACATTAATTGATTTTTGTTATTTGTTGGAGCAGCTTTATCCATTTTCCATTGTTTCAGGTGTGAGTATCCCCCTTTCAGCAGCAGCCTTCTTGGGTTAGGTCCCCC
This sequence comes from Lithobates sylvaticus, assembly GCA_028564925.1. Classification (NCBI taxonomy): domain Eukaryota; kingdom Metazoa; phylum Chordata; class Amphibia; order Anura; family Ranidae; genus Lithobates; species Lithobates sylvaticus. The sequence continues at coordinate 89,891,063 of CM053035.1, forward strand.
TTCCCCTCCCCTTCCCCTTTTTTTGTTTTTTCTAGCGCGATTTATTTATTTTCATTTCAAATGGCGGCCTGTCTTGGATCTAAAAGAACTTAAACTCCTTTCTGAAACTGCAGTCCTTTCGAATAAAGTCCCTCAAGACAATCAGGGCGGTAATCCATTGGGATAATTAGATGATTTCCGTGGACCTCGAAAATGCCTATTTCCATGTCCTAGTTGGCGAGACTCCTTAGCATTTCCTAAGATTTTTCTTTGCAGGCAACCTTTTCCAATTCAGATGACTTCAGTTTGGCCTCAGTTTGGCCCCAAAGACCTTTTCAAAGGTTCTAGACAATGTGCTGGTTATTGCTCAGTCCAAGGATCTTTTAGTGCACCACATATTACCTCTGACCGCCTTGATCCTCAGGTCATTAGTGAAGATTATGGGGGAGAAAGTCTTGGCAATAATGATTGCTCCCTTCCTTGTTGCCTGGCATCTTGCCCACCAATCAGATTGCCTCAAGCTCAGGACTGTTTTCTCCAGAATGGCCAAGTCCATCCTGATCAGGCCTGTCTAGCCTTGACTGTGTGACTTTTGAAAGAGACAAGCTAAGAAGCCTTCATTTTTTCAAATCTGTTATGTTGACCCTGCTGTCCACAAGAAATCTCTCTACCAAGGCTACCTATCACCGTGTGTGGCAGAGGTTTAAAGCCTTCTCTACTCAGTAAGCATGAATATTCCTTCTGAGCCCCCTTAGTGGCAAATGTTCTAGGTTTCTTCAGTCTGGGCTGGACTCTGGCCTAAGTTACAACACCCTTGAAGTTCAGATGTTGGCGCTTTCAGCATTGACGGATACTTTGTTTGCCAAGAAGCCACTGGTGATCAGATTTCTCAAGGCACAATTAAGATTCGGCCTCCAATTCCTCCAATATTTCCAAAGTTGGATCTGCCATTAGTCCTGAGAGGATTGTTAAAGTCACCTTCTTCTCCAGATTCATCCAGTCCATTGTATTATCTTACAATCATCCAGTCCATTTATGGTTGAACTAGATGGACTTGTGTCTTTTTTCAACCTAACTATGTAACCTTGAAAACTGTTTTTCTTACAGCTGTGGTCTCGGCTAGGTGGGTCTCAGACATTGAGGCTTTCTGTTGTAAGGAGCCATACTGCACCTTTTTCTCAGATGGAGTGGTGTTATGTCCTTCTCTGAAGTTCCTTCCTAAAGTGTCCTTAGGGTTCCATGTTAACTGGCAGTCAGTCCTCCCAGCTTTTCCACCTTCAAAGCTGGGATTGGAAGAATCAGAATTATGCAAGTTCGATCAGAAGTACATTCTGCAAACGTATTTGGTTAGAACAAAATCTGAGGCTCTCTTTGTGTATCTGAAGGGTCATCTTGGCATGGGTGGTGAAGGTGATTCAAGCAGCCTATTCACTAGAAGGTCCCCCCCCCTCAAGAGATCTGTGTGAACTTTACCAGTGCAGATTCTTCTTACAGGGCGGACTGGTCCAAGGTGTTCGCAGACATCGTCTGTAAGGCAGTAAGTTGCAGCTCTCTGAATACCTTCATTAAACATTCCCAATCCAGTATCATAGGAATGTCTGTATTGTCTTCTCCTTTGTTCAGATGTTAATAAACATATTATTTTGGCAGCACCTGGTGTTTGATTTTCTCCCTCCCTGTGTTCGTCTTGTTAGATCCTGAGGTCATGCTGGCATGGGGCTGAGCCAGGAAAATGGAAAATTGTAAACAATTCCTGGTTCTGCCCCATGCCAGCACACATCCTTCCTAGTCTGTATCGTGCTATTTACAGAATGGTTTCACCAGGTACTAGCTGGCTTTTATTTAGCCTATCCAGGGATGTCCTGAATAGGGTCAATGCTGGCATAGCCAGCATTGGCAGAGCCAGGAAAGGGAAATTATGGTAAGTATTGGTAACGGTTTTTATCGTTGTGTCCATTTTGCATTGAATCATAAATGCAATACAACAGGATTCACACTTTCCTAAATTCTAACATTGGATTATTCTCCACAGACCAGACAAATCTACATGAAAATAATCAAGTGAATAAAATGTTTGCAAATTGCTGATACGTTAAATTACATCAGCACTAATTGTAACATCACCAAGATGCTACAAAACCATACTTTTAATATAAGGTATATTTATAAACAATATAGTAACTTCTACTGTACATTAATAAGAATTTTAAATATGTCAACCTTTTCTAGATTAACAATAGGAAATTGGGAGGGAAATGTTCTATTTTCCTTTGGTTGAGGAGGTGAGTGCTTGAAATATGGATCTAAGAACGCTGTGTGCAGGATCTGCTTCCGCTCATTACACCAACGGGACAGAATATTTGTAATCTCCACAACACATTCCTGGTTACAATAAAGGTTACAATCTAGATAAGAGTCTGTGTATCGCAGATCAGCAGGCGTATGTTCCATCTTTACATTTAAATGAAATTGCAGGTAATGTGCGCGACTGATCATATCTCTGCACCGTCTCGATTTCTTCATCTTACTGATTTCATACTTTCTCTGTTTGCCGGAATATATCTGTGTCTCTCAAACATTTATTTAATAGTTGGATTTGTACAAATGTGAATTTGATATATTAACTATTCAATGTTCTACTTAACATTTATTCTGCTATTGCACTGAGAAACATTATTAATGTGACATTAACTATTTTTTGTGATGCAAAAGAGTTTCCATCTCTGTGTCTAAATGAGTGTTGAAATGCAGATTTGTACGAAGTGTTGTGGCATGTGGTGTGCTTTGGGTCAATGAGAAGAGGTGGGTGTGTATTGCATCTGCTAAATAGGAATCTCATAGCAATCAGTCATCTGCCCTCAATCTTCAGACAGCAGAGTTTTTTCACCTCCTACTCATATCATAATAAGGAGCTTTTACCTTTGATGTAAAGATTTGAAGATGCATTTCTATAATTTACCTGGACAGCAAGCAATATCTTGTAACCCATCATAGGTAACACATTCAGAAATTATACATTATAGATACAATGGACCTTATATATAAGAAGTGTTCTAAATGCAATACTGTTTCCCATAGCAACCAGTTTGACTGGCTTGACTAAATGTAGATACATGGTGAATATATACCACAAATTGCTGAAATAACCCCAACAGGCAAATCAGATACAGTGCCTTAGAAAATTACTAATACCCCTTGAAATTTGCCACATTTTGTCATGTTACAACCTAAATGTATTTTATTGGAATTTTATGTGATATACCAACATAAAGTGGCACATAATTGTGAAGTGGAAGGAAAATAAATATCTGAAAAGTGTGGTGTGTATTTGTATTCAGTCCCCTTTACTCTGATATCCCTAACTAAAATCTAGTGGAACCAATTGCCTTCAGAAGTGACCTAATTAGTAAATAGAGTCCACCTGGGTGTTATTTAATCTCAGTATAAATACAGCTGTTCTGTGAAGCACTTGTTTGTTAGAGAACCTTAGTGAACAAACAGCATCATGAAGGCCAAGGAACACACCAGACAGGTCAGGGATAAAGTTGTGGAGAAGTTTAAAGTAGGGTTAGGTTATAAGAAAATATCCCAAGCTTTGAACATCTCACGGAGCACTATTCCATCCATCATCCGAAAATAGAAAGAGTATTGCACAACTGCAAACCTACCAAGACATGGCCGTCCACCTAAACTGCCAGGCCGGGCAAGGAGAGCATAAATCAGAGAAGCAGCCACAAGGTCCATGGTAACTCTGGAGGAGCTGCAGAGATCCACAGCTCAGGTGGGAGAATCTGTCCACAGGACAACTATTCATTTTGCACTCCACAAATTTGGCCTTTATAAAAGAGTGGCAAGAAGAAAGGCATTGTTGAAAGAAAGCCATATGAAGTCCTGTTGGCAGTTTGCAAGAAACCATGTGGGGGACATAGCAAACATGTGGAAGAAGGTGCTCTAGTCAGATGAGACCAAAATTAAACGTTTTGGCCTAAAAGCAAAACGATATGTGTGGCGGAAAACTAACACTAATAAGTAAGAATAAAGGGTACCGCGCTTAAGATGAATGTAAAGGTTGCATCCTCCCCTAAAGAGCCCCCATAAGAAAACTCTTAAAGAATAGAAAATTAACAGAAATGGGGTAGATGATGCTACCTGTGTCCTGAAAGATTATCTACCAGGTCACTCTTTATATGGCTAGGGAAATTCCCTGCGTAATTTGGATCACCGTGGTATGGTTAACCACCTACACCCTACATGAGCGGTTTTGGGAGACATTGGGAACAATTAAGTTCCTCAGCCCTGGTGCTCTCCTGTAAATTAATTTGGGACTTTGGGGTAGGGTTTGTTGGAGATCCTTAACTTTTAGGAGAATGGGCCAATATTTTTTCAAGATTTTTCGACTTGTTTGTACTGGGGGTGAAAACATGAGATGAATGCTACATCTCCTCTAAAGGGGATTTTATTTTTGGTGGTCAGGAGTAATTCCCTATCCTTAGTCAATACCTTTAGCTTTGTTGAGAAGACCCATTGGGTATCCTTTTTCATGAAATCTATTAGTGAGTACTTCTGCCTGAATGTGAAAGTCACCCGGGCTGTCACAATTTCACCTAATTTGCATATATTTGCCCTTTGGAATCGCTCCCAGACATTGAGGATGGTGGCAACTTTGAATTGGAACAAACCCATTCCGGTCAGTTTCCTTAAAGAATGTTTTTGTGCCAATCCTATTCAGATTTTTTTGTTAAAGCGGAGTTCCCACTTAAATTTTTTTTTTTAAAGTCAGCAGCTACAAATGCTGCAGCTGCTGACTTTTAATAATCGGACACTTACCTGTCCCAGGGTTCAGCGTTGCGGGGGATCGAAGCCCCGCTCGCCCCCCTCTGCTCGGTGGTGCCGGCATGTTAACTGTGGGCGCCTGGCTGTTACTTCACAGCCGGGAACCCACTACGCATGCGCGAGCCGCACCGCGCGCCGTCACTGGCCGTGCAATCATCTGGGACCGGTCACGTGTCCCAGATGATTGACAAGAGGGAGGGGGAGAGGTGATCTCCCTTCCTGAGCTGAGGGAAGTGACATCAGGAGCCCAGGCGCCAAAGGAGACAGACTACGAGGTACCCCCTAGCAACAGGCATTTAGAGGTGAGTAAAAAGAAAATCTTTCTCCACTTTAATGTGAGATCTAGATAATTAATTGTTGATGAACTCCATTGTGCTGTACCTTTTAGACCATACTTGTTTTTATTTGTGCCCAAAAAAATTCTAGACTTGCCTAGGAACCCTCCCAGAGCAGAGTGACATCATCAATATATATTTTATATAATAAAAGTGCTTTATTCCTGTTTTTAAAAATGGTTTCCTATTCCCACTTATTTAATACTATATTGGCCACGCTAGGGGCATCGCGTGCCCCCATAGCTATACCACTTGTCTGGTTATAGTAATGATTTTGGGCCCAGAAATAATTGTTTCCCATGGGCAGACTAAGTACTTCTACCCGAAAGTTTATTTGTTTTTTTTAGTTTAGATTCCTCTGTTAAGGCCCACTTGACCGCTAAAAGGGCATCTCCCTGCTTTATATTGGTGTACAGGGACTCAATGTCCACTGTAAACAATAGGGTGTTGTCTATGACTACAATCTCTTGAAGCAATTTAATAAGCTCTTGACTATCCTTTAGATAGGATTGGCTCTGTGTCAGTAACGGTTGTAAATAAATGTCCAGGTACTCACCCATCCTAGAGTAAAGGGAGCCGATCCCACTTACTATAGGCCATCCGGAGGGTTTTTCTCTACATTTGTGTATTTTGGGAACTATATATAGTACCGGGCTTCTGGGAGCATGTGGGATTAGCTTCTTTCTTGTCTAATTTTTTTATTTGTTCCTTTTGATACCCAATGTGTGAGTTCAGTCTTCAATTTGGCTGCAGGGTCTATTGTAAGTTTTTTATAGGTGGCTATATCATCAAGTAATCTTTGGATTGCTTTACTGTATCCTTCTTTTGTAAGTACCACCAATCCTCCCTCAATGTGCGGCCATCTTGGTCAGCAGCTCCTCCCCCCTCATCGTCCGGAGCCCTATATTTTCAAAAAATTTTGGTATCAATTAATATATTTATAATATGTTTTAAAAGTATAGTTGTTTCTTTACAAGCAAAACAATTACAATAGCAGTCCTGAAGCAAAACAGGAAAGGAGAAAATACAGAGAAAAGTATGTTATCAAGACATAGAAAAAACATAGACAACCCATCCTAAGGAGACGGTAACTGTAACTTTACTAAGGAATAGGAAGGATCTTTTTAGATGAGTCAACATCTATATAGAAGTGTGTCATGAGGCCGGCCTTAACCAAATTGTACTGTGGCGATTGCTCAGAGATGGCACAAAGATCCATAAAGGATCTTTAAGAGGCAACCAAAAGATAAAAGACTAATACCAGACCAGTACATAGTAACTATAGATATTTTGCAGACTATTGGAATATCAATACAATCTGAAAGAGTAGTGAGACTTGAGGATAGATATTGTCTTAATTCAGTCACTGAGGAAATGTTTACAGAGGTGTGGGAGTTCCTTGGTATAACAGAAAGATGTTGAGAGATGCTGCTTCCATAGTAGTATTGAATTGAAATTCGGACAAATTTTCCTTTTTTTTTATTTGGATGTATCCAAATCTTCAAATTACAGTAGTACGGAATTTAAATGAATCCAAAATAGCCCAAAAAAAATTTGGACCAAATTCAAAATTCAAATCGATTCAAATAGTTTTCTAATCAATTTCAAATTGTTTTCAAATTCAAATAACTTTCAAATTCAAATTCAATTTTTCGAATTCAACAGTTTTCGATATGTTTTTCAATTTTCAAAGAGAATAAAATAGAATAGAAAATAAAGGAATATAATAGAAAAATAATAGAATAGAATAGAACAATATATAACAGAAAATAAAGGAATAGAATATAATAGAGTAAAACAAAACAAAATAGAATAGAAAATAAGAAAACAGAATAGAATAGAATAGGAAGAATATAACCATCTTCCAAAATTTGAATTTTGAATAGAATAAATTTGAATTTGAATAGAAAAGAATAGAATAAAATAGAATAAACAAATAGAAAGGGATTAGAATTAAGAAAAACAATAGCACATAATAGAAAGAATATAACCATTTCCCAAAATTCAAATTTGAATAGAATAGAAAAGAATAGATTAGAATAGGAAGATAGTAATATTCTTTCTATTCTATTCCAATTTATTGTTGTTTTTTCTATACTATTCAGTTTTTTTCTATTCTATTCTAATCTATTCCTTTCTATTCAATTCAAATTCAAATAGATTCTATATGAAATTTTGGGAAATGATTACATTCTTTCTATTCTATTCTATTCTTGTTTTTTTATTATATTCTTGTTTATTCTATTCTTTTCTATTCAAATTTCAGAAGATGATTACAGCATGTTTATATTATGCTATTCTTTTTTGTTCTATTCTATTCTATTTGTTTCTATCCCATTCTATTATTTTCTGTTCTTTTTGTTCCTATTCTATTTTGTTCTGTTTTACTTTATTATATTCTATATTATTTTCTATTCTTTTATTTATCTGTTATATTATTTTCTATTCTATAACATTTTTTTATATTCTATTATTTTATTTTCTATTCTACTTTATTCTCTTTGGAAATTGAAAAACAAATCAAAAACTATTGGAATTCGAAAACTTTTTGCATTCGAATTTGAAAAAAAAATCGAATTTGAATTTAAAAACTTTTCGACTTCAAAATGTTAAAACTTTTCGACTTCGAATTTGAAAACTTTTCGAATCAAATTTAATAACTTTTTGAATTCGAATTAGAAAACTATTCAAAATTGATTTAAAAACTATTTGAATTTGGAATATGAATAAATGAAACAAATTCCAAAAACAAATTAATACGAATTTAACTAAACTAATTTATGTTAATAGCGAATCAAAACAAAACAAAACAATTTTTTTCATTCTGCAAATGTCTAAAAGTAGAGTCAATAAAAGCTTGACACCTAGAGGCGAAACATTGTTCTTAGCTATGGTGGAACAGTTGATAATCCAGCTTTTCTTGATATAATAAGGTTTTCAATTCTCTTTTGACATCTGATAAAGAGGAAGTAAACCCTTTAACTTATCCTTTTTATTTTTAAATATATGAATGGTGTTAAACATTGCTAAACCATACATATTTAAATTTGTCCCAAATGAGCTTTGTACATACCGTATTTATCAGTTTTATTATTTAGCCTCTTCACAGCATCGCCCGCGCCATTCACCCTCCTGTATGCTGAAGCTTTTGTGGACGTCAGTTCTGCTCTTAGTTTCCCTGTGCCGTAGCATCGGAACCAAGCCTCTATCTCTATTGGCGTTACTACGGCAACAGAGCGAACACAATGAGGACGGCAAATCACTAGCATTGCGAGACTTCGCTCTGTGCCGTTCTCATTGTCGGCTAATGACCCGGCAAGCAGAGACAGAAACGGCACACATTGTGTGCCGTTAAAGCATATACACAGTGCGCAAGCGTGGGACATGTCACAGCACATAGAAGGACGATTTATATTGAAACCAAAACCGTAAGTGCACTTTCACAGGCAGCGATCATCTGCCTGTGCTATATAGATTAAGATGAGCTAAAATAGTAGAGGAGGGCGTACAACCACTTTAATGTTGGTTGTCCACTTCTTCAGGATGGCCCTATGAGCCACTAGAAGGCATATTAATATCCAATGGGAATATTAAGGTGTGGCAGTCCTAGATATTGGTGGTTGGGGCATCGGACTTTCATAACCAAAGAGAAGTAAAAGGGAATCCTTAGGGATGTGATGTTGTGTTATGCCAAAGATAAAATTGACCACCTGGCCCCAAAAGGCTTCTATAGGGTGGCAACACTATAGGTGATGACCTAACATTGGTTTAGGAGAGAAACACAGAGGGCATATGGCAGCCTGTGGATTGGATTTGGAGGCAAGATGTCACGTTCTCACATACCTTGAGGATGAGCCCAATAATGCAGAGGAAGGCCTCCCTTACATATCTGACTCATGGCCCACGATAAAGCAGGCAGGGGACCTGAGAGGTCATAATGGTATGAGTGCCTGGCAGGTTGGTTGTCAGAGGAGCTGCTCCAGAATTCCTGATGCCACAGGAATGAGGACCAGTGAGATGAGAGGTCAGGACAGAAGGCAGTCTTGGAGCTGGATCAGAGGAAATCAGGACACCACACACCTGGATGCTAGCGGCAGCACACAGCGGATCAGCCCTGAGGGATATGGAGCACAGACAGGCACAGGCACACTGGGCCATACACAGGCTTGAGATGTCAGAACAAGAGCAGAGGCCAAGGCAGGTTGGGGATACAGGCCAGGTTGGTAACAGGCGGACAGCTTGGTAATCAAAGGAGCAGGCAGGATCAAAGTTAAGGACAAGCCAGGGTCGGATGCAGGCAGAAGGCAGGAAGAGTCAAAGGCAAGCCAGGTCAAACACAGGAGCAGCTCTCTTAAAGCAGGTTAAAGGTAGCAGGGCTCACAGGAAAGCTGAAGATCAGACAGCACTGGTTCTGTTTACAAGCCCTGTTTAAATAGCTAATCTGGCACCAAGACACGTGTGCATGCGCCCCCACCGATGCTCACAAATGTGCACCAGCAGCAGGATTCCTTCTGTAGAGAATTTCCTGACATTGCCCCCTCCTAAAGGGCAGTCCCCAGGCCAGTCTTATAGCATTGGTTTTCTTAAATGATTGGCATGGATATTATTTTCCGGCTCCCATTAGCCCATGATCTTCTGGCCCATGACCCTTCCATTTAATTAAATATTGAATTTGATTGTACCTTTTTCTGCAGTCCAGAATTGTGATTATTACAGGTTCCAGTGGACCAGTGCTTCGTACTGGAAAAAGATCAGAGATAACAGGTTTTAACAAAGTGACATGAAAAGCAGGGTGGATTTTGAATGAATCAGGTAACTCCAACTCATAATCTACATCATTAATTTTCCTTTTCACAGGGAAGGGTCTCACAAATTTTTGGCCCAATTTCCAGTTTACTGTGGATAGCCATACTTGGTTGCCCGATTCCAAAATTAATTCTCCTTGTTTCTTTTTAGCGAAGATCCTTTTGTTATACTCCTGCGTCTCGGTCATGGTTTCCTGCAGTAGTTTGTTGTTATTGTTAAAAAAATTCATTGTTTCAGAGACCACTGAAACTGAACATTCTGGAATGGTGCCCGGTATGAAGGATAGGTGGAAGCCGTAGTTGGCAAAAAATGGGGCTTGTTTAGTAGCAGAATGAGAGGAGTTGTTATAAGTGAATTCGGCAAAGGGAAGCAGGGAGACCTAGTCATCATGGGAGAAGGATGAAAAGCAGCGCAGGTACTGTTCCAGGGTTTGGTTGTTTCTTTCTGTTTGCTCGTTTGTCTGTGGATGGTATGCTGAAGATAAGGATAATAATAATATATAATAATAATAATCAATTTTCAGGGATCCACATGAGGCTTTTCAGAACCTGGAGGTGAACTGCATTGGTATGAAATGGGCCATTTTGACAATCTATCTACCACCACAAAGATGGTAGTAAAGCCTTCTGCTGGGGGGAGCTCTACAATAAAATCCATTGAGCTTATGTCCCCAGGTACTCCACATTTTTATGATCTGTGTAGACCAGAATTGGGTGTGCCACTCTTCCAGTGCCCCTTTGATGGCCAGGAGCTCCCGATCTCCCACATTATAGTTCCTCTCAGCTGTTTTGTGGGAGAAAAATGCAACTGGGTATAGGAGAGCTTTGGACACAGGCTGTTGTAACAGCACTGTTCCAACTGCTATTTCAGACACATTGACCTCAAGAACAAATGGCAGAGCTGGATCAGGATGTTTCAAGATGAATGCCTTGGAATCGTATGCCTTACATAGTTACATAGATAGCTAGGCCGAAAAAAGACACAAGTCCATCCAGTTCAACCATAAAAAAAAGAAATAATAAATAAAAATAAAAAATATCGTACAATCCAATATACCCAATTCTATACCCACAGTTGATCCAGAGGAAGGCAAAAAAAAAAAACAGAAGAGCATGCTCCAATCTGCTACAGCAGGAGAAAAAATCCCTTCCTGATCCCCCTAGAGGCAATCGGATTTTCCCTGGATCAACTTTACCTATAAATGTTAGTACCCAGTTATATTATGTACATTTAGGAAAGTATCCAGGCCTTTCTTAAAGCAATCTACTGAGTTAACCAGAACCACCTCTGGAGGGAGTCTATTCCACATTTTCACAGCTCTTACTGTGAAGAAACCTTTCCATATTTGGAGATGAAATCTCTTTTCTTCTAGACGTAAAGAGTGCCCCCTTGTCCTCTGGGTTGACCGTAAAGTGAATAACTCAACACCAAGTTAACTATATGGACCCCTTATATATTTGTACATGTTGATCATATCCCCCCTTATTCTCCTCTTCTCAAGAGTGAATACATACAGTTCCTCTAATCTTACTTCATAGCTGAGCTCCTCCATGTCTCTTATAAGTTTGGTTGCCCTTCTCTGCACTTTCTCCAGTTCCCCGATATCCTTTTTGAGAACTGGTGCCCAAAACTGAATTGCATATTCCATATGAGGTCTTACTAATGATTTGAACAGGGGCAAAATTATACCTCTCTCTCTGGAGTCCATACCTCTCTTAATACAAGAAAGGACTTTGCTTGCCTTGGAAACCGCAGCTTGACATTGCATGCTATTATTGAGCTTATGATCTACCAAAACCCCCAGATCCTTCTCCACTACGGATCCCCCCAGTTGTACTCCCCCTAGCATGTATGATGCATGCATATTCTTAGCCCCCAAGTGCATAACTTTACATTTATCAACATTAAACCTCATCTGCCACATAGTCGCCCAATTAGACAGAGCATTGATGTTGGCTTGTAAATTGGAGACCTCCTGTAAGGACGTTATTCCACTACATAGCTTGGTGTCATCTGCAAAGACAGAAGTAAGGGTCCAAGCACTGAACCTTGGGGTACACCACTGATAACCTTAGACCATTCAGAGTAAGAATCATTAACCACTACTCTCTGAATTATGTCATTTAGCCAGTTTTCTATCCATTTACAAACTTATATTTCCAAGCCTGTAGACCTTACCTTACACATGAGTCGTGTGTGGGGAATTGTATTGAACGATTTTGCAAAATCCAAGTATACCATGTCCACAGCCACGACTCTGTCCAAGGTTTTACTTACCTCTTTATAAAAAGAAATCAGGTTTGCCCTCGAGAAGAAGTTGGAAATGACGAAACGCGTCAGGGCGTAGGTCAACAGGAAGTGACGTCATACGTTTGCGGTCCACGGTGCGCTCCAGCGGGTCCGGACAGGAAGGACGCCACTCTCTCTCTCTCAGAAAATCGGAAAGGCTCCACATCCGGCGCTATAGAGCAGGCACAGTATCGCTCATACATTTAACCAAATGCTGCAATTTTAACCATTTCTGGTACGCTTAACCCACTAGGGGGAATTTTCATGTTTAAGGGGAAAATTGTTTCAATAAATGAATTTTTAGCAATATTACGCTATGTGGCCCCATGTTTATTTTCATGCACAACTTTAATAACCGCGCTGAGGGGGATATGACTGAATAACACTGGAGAAGGAGGTTGATGTTCTGGTTGTATTTTATGCGCTGGTGAAATCTGTAGCTGATGCTGGTGGAGAAGGTCCGCATGGTCTAATACTACAGGCGTTATTTAAGTATACTTCTGGTGAGTGTACCCCCAAAAGGGGATAAACCCTCTAACACGGTGATATCTAAGGTGGAAGGTTTGGATCACTCACGGAATATCCACACAGAACCATACTGTCGCATGTTTTTTTGAACTGTCACTATCGCCATATTGCTGATCCATCAGATTGGAGGATCGTTTGTTTATCACGCGGACTCTCTGTTTTATGAAGACACGCAGTGCAATTCATTTATTTATTCATCCATTCATTTATTTGTTCACGTGCACGTTTGATTTATCAATTTATGCACATAGCATTTTAAGGCGTAATTTAAAGGTGTTCTTTACTCTGTAAGGTGTATTTTAAAGGTGCACTTTCCTTACCTTTGCTTACCCTTTTTTATCTTTTATATATACACCTATGTTTATATATATGCACAATTTTTCAAATCAAGTTGAAAAACCATCACTTAGCGCTGCTATAAGTATCGGATAGACACCGCCATAGAGCATTCTGGTGTCTAAACCCTTATTTATATCACTCCAATTTGTCCGGTTAATTGCCTGGTTAATTCTGTGATGGGAGCGATGATGGCAGAAAACCCCCTAATGAACTTTCTGTAAAAGTTGGCAAATCGGATGAAACGTTGGATTCCTTTTTTGTCTGTACGAACTGGCCAGTCCAGAATAAAGGTAACTTTCTGAGGATCAATTTTGATGCCTTCAACTGATATAATTAGCCCAAGAAATTGAATGCTCTGTAGCTTGAATTCACATTTTTCTGGTTTGGCGTATAGGCCATACTGCCGAAGCCGGGTTAGCACACTCTTGACATGCCTGCGGTGGTCATCCAATGAGGATGAAAAGATTAGGATATCATCCAGGTATACTATGATGGATAGGTCTAAGTAATCTCGGAAGATGTCTTTGACAAAGTGTTGGAAAGTAGCAGGCATTACATGGCCAGGTATTCAAAATGCCTAAACCGGGTGCGAAAGGCTGTCTTCCACTCATCCCCCCCTTATCCGAACCAAGTTGTAGGTTCCCCAGAGATCCAGCTTGGTAAAGATAATCGCAGCTCCTAGCCTTTGAAATAACCAGAGGTAGAGGTTTTAAAATGTCATTAAACCCAGACTATGAAAAAACTCTTATTTTGTGTTATATAACAAAGTGTACATACCACAAAGCCACCAAAGAATTTGTTCTGTGTAGAGTAAAACATACCTGGTTTATCCTGCTTCAGCTATCCCTCCCATCCTCTCTGTGTTCCCACTGCAGCCTGAGATTGTGTAGCATGCTCAGATTTAAATTCTAAAAAGAAACCTAGGTAGAAAGTGGTTACTGCAATGGCAAAAAAAATTGTGGTTGGTCTATACAAAACATGTTACTTTATTAAATATAATTTTTAGAAAATTCATAAAAAACAGAAACACAAATGACAAGAAGCTGACCCCCAGCATTGGAGGAATCGCATGAATGAAAAGCAACAACACACTACACGGGTGTATGATGGACAAACAAACAAAGAACATATAAAAGATACAAAACGTCCAGATATTCACATACGTATTCCATCACACAAAGTTGTACCACAATAAAATACCACTTTCAAAAACTACCAAGCTGATCACTGACCAATAAAAAGTAACAGCTCATGGGTGTGGATCCCTTGGAAGCTCAAACTATGGCATCTCAATTAGGAATGAGCCAAACGCCCCCTGGTTCGGTTCGCACCAAAACATGCGAACAGGCAAAAAATTTGTGCAAACATGCAAACACCATTAAAGTCTATGGGACACGAACATGGAAAATCAAAAGTGCTAATTTTAAAGGCTTTAAAGGCTTATATGCAAGTAATTTTTATTTTTTTTTCAGGAGCAGTGATTTTAAGAATGCTTAAAGTGAAACAATAAAAATTAACTATTCCTTTAATTATCGTGCCTGGGGGTCCCCTTATGCCGCGTACACACGATCAGAATTCAGGTTCTCAATTCAAAGTCCGTTGGAAATTCCGACAGAAAAAGACCGTTGGGCATACACACGGTCGGAAAATCCGATGAAAAGCTCCCATCGGACTGTTTTCATCGAAAATTCCGACCGTGTGTACGCCGCATTAGTCGTAAAGTGGCGCATTTGTCTGATGTGTTTTACTCGCAGCAAAATTACATTTCTAAAGGAAAAAATTTCATTTAAACTTGCTTGCAGCTGTAATGTATTGCCGGCTCCCTGTAATATAGATAAAAATCAAGGGAAAAATGGTGTGGGCCCCCCCAGACCATACCAGGCCCTTTGGGTCTGGTATGGATTTTAAGGGGAACTCCACGCCAAAATTGGGGATCCCCCCAAAATTCATACCAGACCCTTATCAGTGCATGCAGCCTGAAGGACAGAATGGGGGGGGGGCGAGCGAGCGCCCCCCTCCTGAACCATACCAGATCGCTTGCCCTCAACAAACAATTATACATGTGGCGCTGATTCTGAGACAGATCCTATGATACTCAAAGTCCAAATGGCCAGGATAATAAGGGCGCCTGCCCTCAACATGGTGTGTTTTGAGGTGCAATGTTGATGGGGACCTTGCCCAGTGGTTGTGCGTGGTCTGTTGGTGGGGGGCTTATCAGAATCTGGAAGCCCCCTTTAACCAGTGGGCCCCCAGATCCCACCCCCCATGTGAATGGGTATCCCTATCCATTCACCAAAAAAAAGTGTCAAAAAGTAGAAAACACATAAGACAGTTTTTGACAATTCCTTTATTTAAAAAGAAAAAAAAGAGTGCCCCACGATGTCCATCCTTCAGTGATGGCGCTAACGGACCTGTAAAATAGAAAAAAAGCTCTGCCTCGATGGGAGGTGTCCCGTCGACTGCTGTCTTTTTGCAGTGACAGCAGTTATAAAGAAAAAACAAGTAAAGTAAATAAAGTAAAAAACGAGTAAAGATCTCCTAAGAGGGCCAACACAGAACACTATGGTGAATACAAAAACTTTCTTTATTATTAATTACAAAAAGATTACCAGCTACTTTAATTAATGAAAAAAAGGGGGAAGGGGTTTACAGATGTGCGGTAAACACAGACTCATTAAAAGTATAACAACGTTGTCAAAACAATATAAAAACAAAGGAAGCCACGGCTGCACACATCACATTCACACCACAGTCACTGTAAACAGACATCTGATACTGAATTACTAATGTGATATCCAAGGGAACAGTTCCCAATAAATCCAGTCAGTACGTAAAGGTCATACGTATGGTGTACTGGGTGGGTGAGTGGATGATTAGAGTGCTGATCATGAGAGTGAATATGTCATCACTTCATCAGAGTCTTTGCTAGCATGATGTTTCAGACATTAATCACTAATTGATGATCAGGCAGGAGGAGATAACAGAGGACAGCTTTTTGTGAAATGTTCCTGTTCGTTTAATAAAGTGCATATAGGTTTAAGGCAACACCACTGATGTATAAACAGCTTGTAATTGGGGGAGTACTTAAAGCGGAGAAAATATTTTCAATTTGAATAAAGATGCCTGGAGGAATAATGATACTCTCACCACCTCCGCTGTGTTGAACATCCGTCCTTTAGACACATTCCTCCAACCCTCAGCGCTTTGGAATCAAAGCTGCTTCCCGTGCTGTTCGTGTCGCCTTACAAAAAGGGAAGGAATTTTCATACTATGAAGCCAAGACCTTCCGAATCTGCGTACCGTCCTCCAGGGAAAGTATAAGCCATCAGCTGTAAAGCCCCATACACACGCGCGGATTATCCGCGGACCAGGTCGGTCGGATCCTGTCCGTCGTACTTTGTCCGATGTTGTTGTTGCGTACACACGGTCGGACAACGTTGTCGGAATATCCGGTCTGCAAGAACGTCGTGACGTAAGTCGTCTTCCACGAGACTAGAAAAGGGAAGTTCAGCACCACGTCAGGCACCCGTTGGGCTCCTTCTGCTGATCCCGTGTTTATCGCGAGTTAGTCGAAGTTTGGTGACTTAAGATTCACGCTTCTCAGTTTTCTGACTCAGATCGTTACTGCTCTTCAGTTTGTGCTTGTCGTGCGTATCTGTTTATTAGTGCGTGTAGTCAGTTCGCATTTGTTGGTCATTGCGGCCTATATCTTGATATAGGACGCTTTGATTTTCACTGCTTATTGTCTGCTCGTTTCTGGTATTCATTTCGTTCTTTCAGGCCTTGCTGTTTATCGGTGCTTTCTGTTTGTCCGTTCTGACCAGCCGACCTTTTGTGACCTTGTGAGCGATGTTTCCCGTGCGTACTCGTCGCCGAGTTCGTGCTGTACGCGGAATTGGTGTCGGGCTTTTAGCTTTGACCCAAGACCCGTCCATGAACAGAGTGACGAGGAGTATGTGGACCAAGAATTGGTTGCTTCAGCGTGATCAGTTCTCGCACATGCCTTTGCTTCGTGAGATCCGGGAGAATAATCCTGATGATTTCAGGAACTTTCTCCGGATGACGGACCCCGATTTTCACCGTCTTTTGGCTTTGCTGACCCCCTTTATCAGCCGGCAGGATACCTGCATGAGACAAGCCATTACTCCGGAGCAGAGGCTTGTTGCCACGTTGAGGTACTTGGCGACAGGGAGAAGTCTTCAGGATTTGAAGTTCTCTTCAGGTATCTCTCCCCAGGCCCTGGGAATCATTATTCCAGAGACCTGTTCTGCCATCATCGAGGTCCTGCAGGAGGACTATATTAAGGTAACATTTCTCCTTTACTATTCCCTTCTATGTATGCTCTGTTTGCTAATGTCTTGTATTTTTGACCTCCTTCCCTAATTACCATGATTGCAATATGCTCTAATATGCTGTGCCCCTTTTCTCCTTCATGCATTTTTCCCTTCACTTACCTCCCCAGCATGCTCTTCTGCCCCAATAGACACCTATGGCCTAGTCACTTAAGCAATGTCTTTTGTCTGCTGCATAGTATTGTTTGCCCCCCAAACACCCCCTAAAATACGCACTAATGTTTGCTGTGTGGTTTACTTCATGTAGAGCCCCTTTTTTTTGGGGGGGGGGGCAAACTCATTAGGAACCCCCTCCCCCAACTGCTCTGTTAGATGGTACCAATCCTCTATCTGCTGGCTTTCCCAAGGTCAATACACACTATATACCTACCTCTTTATAGTGGCCATCTTTACGGATGAATTCAGCAAAGCATGTAGTGCAAGGGGCTGCCTCCATACTTTCCATTTCCTATTTTTTTGTGTTCTTTCCCTCCTATTAGCTTGCTTGGTAATTTCATAATGTCACAATGTGCTTTCCTTTTTTTGGTGGGGGGGGGGGGGTGGGGGGGGGGGGGTGGGTGTTGAAATGTTATTTTAGCTTTCCTGGGGGCTGCCAATAGTGTTAAGTGAGGGTCTGGCCAAACTAGCACACATTATTGAGCCATTTGCCAATCAATGAAGTGCAGAGGGTTACCTGTCCAACCCCCCCCCCGCAAACCCTAGTTATTGCCAATGGCCCATCAGAAGTGTGGGGATTGATGGGGGGTGATTAATCTGTGAAGGGGAGCCTCTACTTTTCTGTGCAAATACTTTACAGCCTCAAATTTTAAACAATGCTCTTGTTCCAAGATTTTGATTGTCTAATCTGCTTGCAATGTTTATGTGCAAAGTGACAATTTTTTTTTTCTGGTTTCACTCCACAGTTCCCTTCCACGCCACAGGAATGGCAGACTGTGGCCTCCCACTTTGCCAGCCGTTGGGACTTTCCTAACTGCGGAGGGGCAATTGATGGGAAACACGTCCGCATCGTCCCACCGCCCAACTTGGGGTCCTACTATTATAATTATAAAGGGTTTAATAGTGTAGTGATGTTAGCGGTGGTGTCGGCGACATACGAGTTTATGTATGTGGACGTGGGGGTGAACGGCCGGATCTCGGATGGTGGTGCCATTGCGCACACAGAGTTCTACTGGCGTCTCCAAAGTGGCAGTCTGTGCTTGCCACCTCCAGAGGAGAATGCAGAAGGACTCCCCTTCGTCTTTGTCACAGATGAAGCGTTTGCGTTGACTCCCCATCTGATGAGGCCCTTCCCGATGAGGACCCTCACCCCAGACCAGAGGGTCTTCAACTACAGGCTGTCCAGAGCCCGAAGAGTTGTTGAGAACACTTTTGGCATCCTGGCCAGCCGCTTCCGCCTGTTCTTGACGGCAATTAACTTGGCGGAATACAAACTGAACCACATAGTTCTTGCCTGTTGCATATTGCACAACTTCCTCAAAAGACATAACAGGAACTATGTGGTGCCCGTTGGCCCAGATGTGGAGGGCCCTCCAAATGCTGACCTCACAGCCCTTCAAGTGGCACGTCCAGGCTTGCCCCCTCTAAATGCCCGCGCGGTCCGCGAGCAATATATGGAGTACTTTGTGGGTAGGGGGGCCATTGCTCTGCCTGACGATGTGTGAGAGGCATTTTTAAATAAATATTTTTTTTCAACCAACCTATGATTTCTTGTCATTTCCGTATTCTTTTTAGCTTATTTTACATTGAACTTTTTTCCCTTTGCCTTTGACAGTGGGAATGCACTTTCTGGGCAAAAGGAGGTAACAGTCTCTTCTTCCCAAAAAGATTATTCTCATGTTGTGTGTTTGATACCTAATCTTTGGTCTAGAGAAGGTTTGTACTGCATAACTGACACCCAAAATACTCCTTTTCATCACCAGGTCAGACATGTGTGTATTCACAAAAATGCTGTGCTCCGTGTTTTCGTACAAAGCACTGTGGGTGTCATTTACATAAGTCAAATCCACTATGCTCTACAAGTGCAGTGCAAAAGTGCCCTGGAAAAGAAACTTGCAGTGCAAACTGGACTTGCCTTTAGTAAATAACACCCATTGCCCCCCATATCCTTTACATTTGACATACATAATGCATTGTGTTTTTCAAATAAGGAAGCCACACATTTAGAAAAGTAAAAAAGTTTACTTGCAAAACATTCACAAGTGCGTTTACAAACTTCTTGCCCAAACTGACAACATCTTGGTTATTTACAACATTGTTTACAAACATTCCGCAATTGGTAAAACCAGGCATGGAGCAAAACAGAACCTAGGAACTAGGAAAGTTCAACTTTGTAAAGTGAAGACAAGATCAGACATGACTATATGTTCAAAGTGTGTTTGATCTTGCCTTCATCACATGGGGGGTCACCCCTGGAAAGTGGAAATTTAGAACATGCACACAATTTGGGTCTGAAAATGGTCATTAGATGGTAAAACACATGCCTAGAATATTCAAAAGTGGCATTTTCCATCATGGGGATGAATGGACGTTTTTTGGGGTTGCAACCCCTTCACCACAACCACTTTCGTAGTTCGTAAAGTGGTTGCACCCCCAAAAAAACCTTCTCATTCATCCACCATGATGGGAGCTAGCACATGTGGACACAATGTGTGCATGTTCCAAATTTCACACAGTTATTAACTTGCAAATGTGGTCAGAAGCAGCCACAAATGTGTGTTAATTACTTGGTGCGTTTTCAGATTTATCCTAAAACATCAATGATGTTCTTCAATTTTTGTTGAACATCATTGATGTTTTGCTTTATGTAATCTAGATCTCTATTGCAGACCATTATCTCCCCGATGAGTACGTGGGCACTCTCTGTGGTAAAGTGCGATTTTTCTTCCACAACATCCACGTCACCTAAAAACCAAAAACAAAAAAAATAGGGTTTTGGAAATGAGGCAGCCATACATTGATTAGCTTACCAGTAGCTGTGTTCTCCCACACTCACCTGTTGTGGTGACAAGTTCTCCAATTTCTATGATCTCTCCTTCCTCCTCCTCCTCCTCTGCTTCTGCTCTTTCACCTTTTTTGGGAGGTGTTGTTTTTGGGGTTTCCTCAGACGTCCCAAGTTTTCGCTCTCCTATGAGAATGTACAAAAGGAAGATTTAGCAACACAATCTATTGAGGGCAGAAATAGGAAATGACAAACATTGCTTGAAAGTGAGGGACAATATTTTTGGGTGTCCAGTTACAAATGACACCAACATGAATGTAGTCACTTTGTAAAGGTCCGAAACTTATAGCTTTTTGGTCGACGTTTGGGTGATGGAGACCCCCCTCTAGTATCCACTGGAGCACATGTGTGGTAAAGCCTAATAAAAAGGGGGTTTAGGTGTCCCAGTACTAGTGCTCTAGAGTCCAGATGGGTAAACAGCTACTGGGTGACGTCTCCTTTACATTCAATAAATTGGCTGGACAGTCTTGATGACATTTCTAGAGAGAACAAACTTCCTTTCCCCCCAAAAAAAACAAAAATCGTATTATAAGTGGCCGAACGATCGAGGTTGAGTACGATCGAATGGACACACACACGAACATGATAGTGGCAGGAAGATCGAGGTTGAGTACGATCGAATGCACAGACGAACCTGAAAGTGGCCATTTTGGAATGTACAACTTTGTAAAAATCCAAACACATGGAGCAGTATGCAAGCAAGAAATCAAACAGAAAACACAACTACTTACTTTTTTGAAGAACTCGCTTGATCTTTCTGTACTGATCGGCCTCCCTCAGTTTCAGGTCTGACCAGCGTTTCCTCAGTTGCTCCTTGGATCGTTGTACCCCAAAATGATTGTACAGCCTCCTCACAACTTTAGACATGATCTTGGCCTTGCGGACATTGGGGTTGAGGTAAGGCCCATACTTCCCATCATAGTCGCTCCTCTTTAATATGTCCACCATCTCCAACATTTCTCCAAATGACATATTGGAGGCCTTGAATTTCAGGCTCCGGGATCGGGACGTTTCTGCCTCCGGACTTTCCTTGTCCTCCTCCTCGTTGGTGGGATATTTCGGGCGCACCTGCTGTGTCCCCGCCATGTGCTCTCCCCACTGCGCCGTAAAGAGAAGGGGTGGGGAATAGACGAGAAAGATCGTCAGGGGCGGGCGGAGTTTGACGCATGCGCACTGTATATAAAACGTCACACGCCTGTGTCGTAGCCACGATCTGGGAGACGAGGGGAGAGAAAGCTCACGCACGAGACGATCGCTAGAAACGAAGGTACAATTTGACGTTGGTACATAACTAGCCTAGACTGATTCGACCTTGAGGCTTCTTTATGGAGAAGATTAGGAGAGTTTAGCCTGACATAATTTATAGTGTTTTGTGTGGTGTTGTGTCTTGCAGAGATTATGAAGGGATTCAACGACGTGAGTTTTCTCCCCCTCTTCATTGATAAATACAGGGAATTTCCCATTTTATGGCAGGCCAAACACCCCCATTACGGCATCAAACCAAAGAGGTACGCAGCCCTGCTGGAACTTGTGGAATTTGTAAAGCCAAGGTTCCCCACGGCAACTGTTGATGATATAAGAAAGAAAATTGGCAGCCTGAGGAGTGCGTATATCAGGGAGCGCAAGAAGGTCGTGAAGTCTGAAGAAACTGCAACTGCAGCAGATGAGGTCTATGCCCCCAAGCTCTGGTACTATGACAGGCTCCATTTTCTCAAAGACCAGGCTGATGTCACGGAGTCACTCTCGACTCCTCCTTCCACGCTTCCTTGCGCGCAGCCCACCCCTGATGAGGCTTCCGAGGAGCAACCTGGGCCTTCCAGTCTGGAAGAGGTGGAGGAGCCCAGCTTGTTCGAGGTATAGTAGTTTGGGAACCATTTTTGTGAAAAAGTAATGATGTTCACTGAATTCAGGATCACCAATTGCTTAGTTCCTAACGTGTTTGACATATCAACTGACAGTAGTGTTGGAGACATTTGGGGCAAGAATCTAAACTGCTGGGCTGAGAATTGTATGGTTTTCTATTTGTAAACATTTTGCAACAGTCACTAGATGAAAATTGTGTGTGTTTGATGAACAAATAACTGAAACTATGTTCTTTTTTCAGACACAGGAAGACCTCAGCCAGGAGGAGGCTGTGGAAGGTGGTAGTCAGAAGGAGGCAGGGGTTAGTGGCAGCCAAGAGGTGGGTAGTGGCAGCCAAGAGGGGGCTAGGCCTCGGAGCCTGACTGACTCCCAAATCCCTCCCCTCCGCCTTCCGTACAGAAGGGCGAGAAGGGGGGGTGATGCGGCAGAGTCAGCGCTCCGGATGATCAGAGAGGCTTCAGCCTCCCTACATGCCACACCCACCGACGAGGAGACCTTTGGCTCCGTCACTAAAATGAAGGGTATGGAGGTGAGGCAACGCAACATGTGTGAGGGGCTCATCCTCCATGTCCTAAATAAGGGGATGGCTGGGGAGATGACCCCACTCACACAGGTTTGCCATAGTGACCATGCTCCGCCTCCTCCTCCTCCTCCTTCTGCCACCCCACCAGCACGACAGCCACAGCGTGCAAGGAAGCGTGGAAGGAAGACCTGAGAGTGACGACCTGGATTCAGTCTGGTCTGAGAGAAGATGGAGCCTCTCGTAGTACCAGAGCCTGGGGACCTAGATGGCATCTGCTGCAGTTCCGGATGTTTTGGACTTCAGGACCAGATTGCACTCCCCTTAACCACTTCAGCCCCGGACCAATTGGCAGCCAAAGGACCAGGCCCCTTTTTGCAATTCGGCACTGCGTCGCTTTAACTAACAATTGCGCGGTCATGCGACGTGGCTCCAAAACAAAATTGGCGTCCTTTTTTTCCCACAAATAGAGCTTTCTTTTGGTGGTATTTGATCGCCCCTGCGGTTTTTATTTTTTGCGCTATAAACAAAAATAGAGCGACAATTTTGAAAAAAATGCAATATTTTTTACTTTTTGCTATAATAAATATCCCCAAAAAATATATAAAAAAACATTTTTTTTCCTCAGTTTAGGCCGATACGTATTCTTCTACATATTTTTGGTAAAAAAAATCGCAATTAGCGATTATTGATTAGTTTGCGCAAAAGTTATAGCGTTTACAAAATAGGGGATAGTTTTATAGCATTTTTATTAATATTTTTTTTTTATTAGTAATGGCGGCGATCAGCGATTTTTATTGTGACTGCGACATTTTGGCGGACACATCGGACATTTTTGACACATTTTTGGGACATTTGTCATTTATACAGAAATCAGTGCTATTTAAATAGCACTGATTCCTATGTAAATGACAGTTGTAGTTAGGGGGTTAACCACAAGGGGGCGGGGAGGAGTCAGTGTGACGTGATGTGTTGTGTTTACTGTAGGGGGGCGTGGCTGTACGTCTGACGTCATTGATCGGCGTTCCCGATGACAGGGAACCGCCGATCACTGACAGTCAGTGTAGGAAGCGCGGGGAGAGGTTTGTTTACATAGACCTCTCCCCGTTCTTCCGCTCCGTAACCCGATCGCGGGATACCAGCGGTGATCGGGTCCGCTGGTCCCGCGGCCGGGGTCACGGAGCTCCCGACCGGGTCGCGAGCGCGCCGCTAGCGGCGCGCGCGCGACCCACGGGCAGGCACATGCACGATCACGTACAGGTACGTGATTCTGCCTGCCCGTGCCATTCTGCTGACGTATATATGCAGTGGTCGGTCGGGAAGCGGTTAATATACGTACTCCTCAGGCCCCCAATTTTCGAAGCTTGAAAAATGATGGTTGCCGTGGGGGTCCAAGGCTTTGCAAAATAACCAAGTTTCACCATGGCTGCGTTCCTCTTTGTTTTGTTGCTGAGAGTGAAATAAAGGTCTTTTTGATTTGAAATAATCATTGCCTATTGTGTTTTACTTTTCTACAATGACAGTTTCTTTGTGAGTAGGCAGGTACATTTCACTAATCATAAACTATTATTAACAAGGGGCACCAACAACCAACAAACTCATAGTAAATTTACGCAACAAATACAAATGTTAATAATGTGCTTTTGCTAAGTGGAGACACACAACCCCCCTCCAAAAAAAAAAAAAAAAATCTCCTTCAAATATGTCTTCCAAAAAAAATAAAAAAATAAAAGACAAATCATGCTAAAAATATTACAAAGATTCTTTTACAATCTGAGTAAAAATAAACATGTAGTGTAGAAATCGTGAAAAGTAATAAAGAACTAAGTTTGTGAGAAGTGCGGGTGAATAGGAGCAGCTAAAACATGTCATTGTTCTTGCATTGTAAAGAAAAAGAGAATGCGCTGCATTAAAGACATTTTAACATTGCAGCGTGACGAATGTGCTGTGTCGATTAGGAAAGGTAGTTTTACCTGACCGAGCGCTTCCGTCACAGAATTTCTTCTGCGCATGCGTAGCACTTTGTCCGTCGGACAACGCTACACACGATCGGATTTGGTGTGATCGGACAGTATTGTCAAAAAATCTATCCAGCAGGAGATAGGACTTTGTCCGTCGGACAATCCGACGTACACTGTCCGATGGTGCATACACATGGTCGGATTTTTCAACAACATTGTCCGATCGGACAGAATCCATGCGATAATCCGAGCGTGTGTATGGGGCTTAAGACTTAGTGCAAACACTCGGAATCAAAGCGAGTGGTCCCGATGTGACATGCTGACGTCACACTGCTAATAGCTGTTATAAAGGCAAGGGCGGGTCCACCCGCTGATGTAACCGGGTGACCCCACCCCACCTCTGATGGCGCATGACATCAGAAGGGGTAGGGTCACTTGGTTACATCACCGGTTGGCCCTGCCCTTGCCTATATAACAGTTGTCACCGCGGAAAAACAGCAGTCGGGGGAGGCCTTCCATCGAGCGGACCTTTTTTTTTCTATTTTTCGGGACTGTCGGAGCCATGATTAAAGAAGGATGGACATCGCGGAACACTTCTTTTTTAATTAAGTAATTGTCAAAAACTTTTGTGGTTTTTACTCTTTGAGTCTACACTGAATATCTAGTCTACACTAAATGCAGAGTATATATATATATATATATATATACATAAATATCAAGCGTTTGGATAAATGATTAGCATCTGGTAAAGAACCAGACTGCAAAAACCCCTAATATTTGTATTACTGTAACAGCTTGTATTAGTGGTGGATGTGCTGCTAAGAGTATAAAAAAAAAAAAAAAAAAAAAAACTATATTGTCTAATGTGTTAGGGAGCACTGTTACAGATGATTGTTTTACTGTTTTCATTTATTGCTGTTTTATTTATGATAGCATTAAAAGTAATAGATCACGCAAAAGATACATTCTCTATTGCTTGATCCTTAACTACTAGGGTAAATTATAAATTTAAAAAAATCAGTATAATTACATTTAATCAGGTTTTGAAGAGGGATGAATGATTTATCTGCAAAGATGTTCCAAATAAATTCTTCCTACTTCAGAATAGAGTAGTAGCAATTAAAAATACATTTTGACATGCAATCCATATTTTTATGGTGAAATCATTATTGTTTTCCCAGCAAAAAATGCACAATAAACTGATAAAAATGATTTGTCATTCTTAAAAAAAAAGGTAAGCACACCACTGATGCAGTTGTGCTTGTGACTGTCCAACAAACTGAAAGCTTGGTTGTCTAGTGCTGGGACCAAAGCTAAAAAATATTGGGGGGCAATTTAATATACCTTTTGCAATGGTGGAACACTGTCTTTACTGTTTCCAACATGTACAACATATTTACAAAATTCACTCTATCCTAGCACTGTAGCCTCTTTAAGACAATTTAGCACTTGACACTTCCTTGAGTGTCAAAAAAATGTGTCCCCTGCTGTGGGCTGTGATTCTTTCTACAGGACACAGCAGTGATGCAGGTGTTCAAGGATAAGCACAATGGAGGACACAGGCACTCACGCCAAACTTTAGACACTCCTGTAAGTGTCAGATGCTTACAAATCTGACTGAGGCTGCAGTACTGGAATGGAGGGAAGGTTGAAGACATGGGCTCCTAAAGTGATGAATATGAGAGATTTTCTATTGCAGGGACCTTCCAGTAGAAATGTTTAAAGCATAACAGGATCACAATAACAAAGGATCAAGTGAAATAAAAACTAAAATACTAGACACCAAAAAAAACATTTCAGCCACATCTTAGCATGAATCATATGTTAATGTTATCAATTTAAAGTGTGCATTCAATGGATAAAGTCATAGGGTGATACCATGACCATATCAATAAAAATGTGCCAAAAATGGAGTTTAAAGGCACAAAGGTACAAATACTAAGGAGTAACAAAAAAGAGTGATTGCGCATGCTCAAAATACAAACAGCATAGTAATGATAATAGTCGGACCTCCCCTTCAGCTAGTTAACACCCTTACAATAGACTCCATTAACATTTGTAGTGCAGCATAATCATACAAAATGATACAAAACCAAATTCTCAATTATTGGCGTATATGATATATGTAGGGATGAGACTGGGTCTTGTATAGCAGGGGTGAAGCCAATGCAGAGGTCCGTTTTCAATTAGAAGGTTTTGCTCGACATGTTCCGCGCTTTTTGAAAATAGCGCTTCCTCAGGAGCGATTGATTCGTAATTTAAAGTTTGGCCAACACAAAATAGGATAAAAACTTAGTATGTAGTCTTGTCAGCAACATGTTGGGTAAACATGTGAATTCAGAGCAGAAAACAAGCAGTCCGCTCAGTAAAAAGAGCAGGTGTCTAAAGTAGCTTGAAAAAACTCTCATATCGGGTTATATTATTACCAGGTTCAGAGGGAAACGACCCCTTCTGTTTAGAGTGTAGTTGCACAACACAATGGTATAGATATGCCTCCAAGATAGCTGAAGATCATATGACCTGTATCCCGAGAGAGGAAGACACACTGCGACTGACTGGTGGCAAGTGCTAAACAGCACTGAATCCTACGGCCGTAGGATCCTCTGGGACTGTGACATCATATGGGGGCGGGGTCACCATGTGACATGAGCATGTGACCCCGCCCCTTGTCCCTATATAAGTCACAACACTGCGTGTCTCTGCCATTCTGGCCAGAGAGAGCGACGAGTCAACATCGGAAGAAGAAGAAGAAGACGGCGGCGACAGCGGCAAGAACAGAAGATACCCCCGAAGGCGGAACGAGACCCCCAGACGACGACCGCAGTGACAAAGAAGAAAGCCAGGCTCCTTCGCTAGGTAAAAGAGCTAGGTAAAAGAGCAGAAGAGAGCGGAGGAGTCCAGCGAGAAGTCCCCCCAAGACGGAAGAAGACCCCCGGAGCTGTGCAATAAAATATTTTAAAAAATTGTGTGTTTTTTTATTTACACTTTTACACCTTAGGTGAATGGGTAGGGGTACATCGTACCCCATACTCATTCACATAGGGTGGGGGGCCGGGATCTGGGGGCCCCCTTATTAAAGGGGGCTCCCGGATTCCGATAAGCCCCTCGCCCGCAGACCCTGACAACCAACGTCCAGGGTTGTCGGGAAGAGGCCCTTATCCTCATCAACATGGGGACAAGGTGCTTTGGGGTGGGGGGGGCCCCCTTTCCCCAGGGCACCCCCTATGTTGAGGGCACACGGCCTGGTATGGCTCAGGAGGGGGCGTTCGCTCGTCCCCACCCCCTTTCCTGGCCGACTGCATGCTCGGATAAGGGTCTGAGATGGATTGTGGGGGGACCCCCACGCCATTTTTTTGGCGTAGGGATTCCCCTTTAAATCCATACCAGGTGACGGGGCTAGCGCGGCGGCATTCACTGCCTTCGCTAGTCCCGTCTACCTGCAGTCACATTCTAAATGAACGGACTTTCCTCCATGTGTGAGGCAAGTCCGTTCATTTCAAAAGTCCCGCGGACTAGCACACAGACCGCAGGATTGTCCGCCGGACTTCTGAGTCCAGCGGACAATTTTAAGTCTGAACTTAAAACTTAGTCCACCGGACTTTTGGGAGGAAAAAGTCCGCCGGCACCCACACACGGGCGGATTGTCCAGCGGACATTCCCACGGGAAAGTCTGCTCGTGTGTACGCGGCCTTAGTAATGCACAACTAGGTAAGATTATATGGAACCCCCCAAAGTATAGGAAAATAGACATGAATAGCAGTGAATTGACACGTAATGGAGTATTGCCACTTATTGCATTAAAAGAAAAAAAAAATTTGCATCGGGAATGAAGATAAATGGGGGGAATTGGATGAAGCACGAGCAGGCACAGTTGCGGGATATTTTAAAAGAAGGGAAGATTTTATCCCTACAGGAACTAAAAGTTAATGAGGGATTTGAGGGAATAGACGTTTGGTATCACCAGCTCGTCCACTTCACGGTGAGTCTGCCTTTACCATTGAGAGCGCCGCCTGAATTAACGTTGTTCGAATGCCTCTGTACAACAAGTAAGTCCAAAGGTATTATATCAAAGTGGACTCTTACTGGAGGGAGACGGCCTGGTGATGCCGCCATATATACAGAAATGGGAAAAGGAATTGGGAACACATTGTGACACATGCACCATGAGGAAAATATTTAAATTAGCACATAGGTCAGCAATAGATAGCAAGTCAGCCGAAATAAATTATAAAATATTATCAAGATGGTATGCTACCCCCGATAAGACTAGCAAATACCAACAGGGTAAATCAGGGAACTGCTGGAGAGGATGTAGAGAGTTGGGCACAATGACACATCTTTGGTGAAATTGTCCTAAAATTTAGTTTTTTGGGGGAAAAATATTGCATTATGTGAAGGAAATAACAAATATAGAAGTCCCAGAGGATCCATGGACAGTTTTATTTCACGGTACAAGAGAAGGGGTAAAAAAAATACCAAGGTGCATTAACCCCACATTTACTAAATGATTGATCCCCAAGAAATGGCAAGAGGTGGAAGCCCCAACAATCTGGGAATGGATAGACGAAGTCGAGGGTATCTATAGTATGGAAAAGACAAGAGATAGTGACGGTAGTACAGGAAATGAAAAAAAAAAGGGAGCGCATGCGCGGCGTGCGGGATGGCGGACGTGTAAAGGAAGAGCTCCGGTCCCCGTCTCCCGATCCGCGGCTCCTACGCAGCTACACGAGCAGCCCCTAACATAGGAGCGACACCGCTGACTGCCGGAACCCCTCAGGCAACGTATGGGGAAGGTTGGCTTCCAAAAGCACGTCTACAGAGGCTTTATTCCGCCGCCGCCATCGCGGCCTACCTCAGGTATGGAGCGTTTTCTATACAGGCCGCAATCCCCGGCCTCGAGTGATTCACTGGGCCCGGCGCACGCTTCCAGGCCATCCGCAGAGCCACGCAACACGGCCACGGAGGACAACAACTCCCAGCCTTCCCAACAATCCCCTCGATCCCACTCCCCACACACATCTGAAACTCCAACAGATGTAGTGACAATTGCAGTACTGGACACGAGGCTCAATTTACTTTTGCATGACCTAACCCACAGCATTGCCAAAGAAGTGGGTAAAATCGCGCACGAGCTGAGGGGGGAAATCGATCAACTAGGAGAACGTACTGACACCCTTGAAAATAAATTCGATGAACTAACCCAATATATGCATGCCCTTGAAGAAGATAACGCCAGTATGAAGCATACTGTCTCTCAACTTCAAATGCAACAAGAAGATTTGGAGAACCGCGAAAGACGCCAGAACCTAAGAATCAGAGGGATCTCTGAAACGGTTAGTGACAAAGACCTCCGCCCCTACCTCCTAGGCCTCTTCATTACCCTGGCACCCCATATACCAGACATAGATTGGCGCCTGGACAGGGCACACAGATCATTAGCCCCGAAGCCACCACCTAATGCAAATCCAAGAGACGTCATCGTCCGTTTCCACTTTTATGAAAGCAAAGAAGCACTGACAAATGCCACTCGCAACAAATCCCGTATTGAATTCAAACAATCCAGAATTCAAATCTTCAGTGATTTATCACCAATCACCTTAGCAAAAAGACGCAGCTTTCGCCCGATCACCACACACCTGCAAAACCATCAGATCCCATACCGTTGGGGTTTCCCCTTTCGCTTGTCAGTGACCAAAGATGGCGTCCAACACTCCCTGAGAGACCTTTATGAAGGGGAATCCTTCATACGCAACCTAGGACTCCCACCACTACCCGAAGAAGAAACCCAGGCTCCAATCCCAAACATGAAATCCCTCACCACCCCAGCCAAGATCTGGACCCCGACCCAGAGGCGCTCACAGAAGAACTTCTCCACACCTCAGAGGCCTAACCCCCACAGATTCCCGACCTGAGGAAACCCTCCCTTCTATCAAGAACCGGCTTTGGTTTCTTTCTCCTTTTTACACTCTGGAATACCCCCAGAGAACATGCTCTTAGGCCTAGAACACGGCCCCTTTGAAGGACAGTCCTCTTTTTCCTAAAAAGGACTGGGAACTACGTTCCTTCACCGTTGAGATGAACTACATCACATACTAACTGCTGGATAAATCATCTCCTCTTCAATCCATTTTGGCCCCAAGGCCTAGATTTCTCTTTGGTATTTTTTTCATCCCGCTTCCCCTTTTACATACACCTACCCATGTTGACGCTACTTTATGTTTTTCTCCCTCAGCCCCGAACCCGAGCAGTCCCCTTAAGCAGAGATGGGGACCCACGTCCCTTCACTTGGTGACTCCCGCAAGTCGTCATGCGTTCTACTGAGACCCATGGCTTTGGCCTGGGTAGCCTGAATCTTTTTTACATTCAGGCTCATCGACAAATTTTTTTTTGTTGTTCCTTTTATTTTATTTTCTTTTTTTTTCTGTTTGTTTTTTGTATCCCCCCATCCCACGTTTTTTTCCCTTATTTTTCCCACATGTTTTATTTTCATTTTTGTGCAACTGATTTTGCCGCTGATACACATGCGTTCTGTTTAAAAACGCAATTTATAGGTCACTTTTTTCTTGACCAACTTCAGGTAACCACTGTTCAATGTTGTTTTCTTGCTCAACTTCGGTATATCCCTATACCCAAATATTACTATATATGGTTGTTCATATACTTTAAATATTGTGCAGAATGTTTTCCATGGCGCTATCTAACCCTATTAGATTATGGCTCTTAAGATTTATTCATGTAATGTAAAGGGTCTGAACTCCATCAAGAAACGATGGCAAGCTCTGAAGGAGTTCAGAGCCTCCAATGCGGAGGTGATCATGATTCAGGAGACACACTTTAAATCTGAAGGAACTTTCAAATTCGCTTCCAAACATTTTCCGACGGCTTATATAGCCTCTGATCCCTCCGGTAAAGCAGGAGTAGCGATTCTAATTAAACGTTCCTGCCCCATACGGGTCCTTTCGTCCTACCTAGACCCTCACGGTCGCTTCATTCTCCTGAACTGTGATCACCTGAACACACACTTTTCTTTGGCAAACATTTACGCCCCCAATGTGGGACAAATTAAATTTTTGAACTCAGTCTTTGAAAAACTGCAACCCTTTTCCCAACCCTTTACGATATTAGGAGGCGACTTTAATGTGTGCATGTCACCGACCAGAGATAGACAAAACCTTTTCAACAATTCTCAGCAACCCACCTCCCAGAAATTATCAGCATCTTTTCGCCAGCTGACAAGGTCGCAGAACCTTTTTGACACATGGAGGGTAAAACACCCCACTCAAAGAACCTATTCCTTCTACTCCCATGCCCATAAAGTATATTCTAGGCTAGACCACTTTCTGGTCACTGCCCCCCTCCTCCCTTACGTTATATCATCCGAGATAAATCCCATCACCTGGTCGGACCATGCATCCATTGAACTCGAGATACTATTATCATCTACTACCCCAAAATCCTGTCACTGGCGCCTTAACGAATCCATGCTAAAAAACCCAATATCCCATTCCCACCTAGAACAAAAACTAACTGAATTTTTTCAATTAAACGAGGGTTCGGTTCCTGAAGTGTCCACCCTGTGGGAAGCCCACAAGGCTTTTTTTAGAGGCGAATGTATATCTACTGGCTCACGCTTAAAGCGAGACTCAGCAAAGATAAAAACCGACCTTACGGCCCAACTCCACTCTGCAGAAAAGAAACTTTTGGCTTCCCCCACGGTGGAAAAATTGAGAACTGTTACCTCACTCCGAAATAGGATCAAAACACTTGATATGAATAAAATCTCCAAATCCATGCTATGGGCCAGACAAAAATTTTACGAATATGCTAATAAACCCCATACTATGCTAGTTAACAGGCTAAAACCTAGACCATACCTATCAATACCAGACCACTTGATACAGCCAGACGGCACTCCAACGTACTGCCCCATGACAATGACCAAAACGTTCGGAAATTTCTATAATCAACTATATAACTGTTTAAGCTCAGATCCGAACACACAATTCTCTCAAGCTAAATTTGAAAGCTTCATGTCCTCCCTTAGACTACCTACCCTCTCCTCCACACAGCTTTCCTCACTCAACTCCCCAATAGACTCCACGGAAATAACTGAAGTGATTAAAAATCTCCCGTCTCACAAATCCCCAGGTCCAGACGGTCTGCCATATTCCTACTATAAAACTTTTCTGCCGATCCTTAGCCCTCATCTCCAAAACCTATACACCTCCCTCCTCAAAGGTACCGTTCCACACCCACAATTCATGCACGCCAATATAACAGTCATCCCCAAACCGGGTAAAGACCCAGCCATCCCTGATAACTACCGCCCTATAGCTCTACTAAATTCGGACTATAAAATTTTCACTAAAATATTAGCTAACAGATTATCCCCCATGTTAAAAACCTTAATACATAAAGATCAGGTAGGATTCGTCCCAACCAGACACGCAGGTGATAATACAAGGAGGACCATTGACCTAATAGACCTAGTGAATAAGACCAAACAACCCACCATAGTACTAAGCCTAGATGCCCAAAAAGCATTCGACCGTTTAAGCTGGCCGTTCATGTTTGCGGT
Source organism: Lithobates sylvaticus (assembly GCA_028564925.1). Classification (NCBI taxonomy): domain Eukaryota; kingdom Metazoa; phylum Chordata; class Amphibia; order Anura; family Ranidae; genus Lithobates; species Lithobates sylvaticus. Next base: position 89,924,444 of record CM053035.1, read on the forward strand.
CCTACAAAAGTTTGGATTTTCTGGTCCCTTTATACAAGCCCTACAAGCTTTATACTCATTCCCCACATCCCAAGTCCAACTATCCTCCTGTACATCACAAAGGTTCACTCTTAGTAATGGAACGAGACAGGGATGCCCCCTGTCTCCCCTATTATTTATATTAAGTCTCGAACCATTGGCGGTCGCTATCAGAGACCACCCTACAGTACGGGGGATTCCACTGCGAGGACTTGACTATAAACTATCGCTCTTTGCTGATGACATCTTACTAACTCTCACCCGCCCAGAATCCACCTTGCCTGTTCTACACGATATATTATCCTCCTTCAGCTCCATTTCGGGATTTAAAATCAACCAGTCGAAAACAGAAGCCCTTCCCATAAACATACCACCAGATGTACTCTCTTCCCTACAATCTACATATAAATATAGATGGTGCACATCCTCACTGAAATATCTAGGCATACACTTAACTCCTTCATACTCCTCCCTCTATCAGGCCAACTTTTCCCCCATGTTCTCGGAAATAACAAGACTTCTTAATCTTTGGTCCTCCATCCCTATATCGCTCCTTGGCAGGATCAATGTCCTCAAAATGACAATCCTTCCCAAACTGCTTTATCTGTTTGAAACCCTCCCAATCACAGTTCCAATGTCGCAGCTGAAAAACCTACAGAGGAAATTCCTACAATTTATTTGGAATAATGCGTCCCATAGAATCGCTAAATCGGTGGTCTTTGCCCTCAGGTCTAAAGGCGGACTAGCTGCTCCAGACATCATTAAATACTACTATGCCTCACACCTTAGGGCAATGGCCACCTGGACCTCTAGAAAAGCCCCCAGCAGATGGGCCGATATAGAAATGAGTATTACGGCCCCAGTACACCTGTGCTACCTACTATGGCCAGCTTCCAACAAATTTATGCCCCAACTGAGGTCCCTATGTCTAGCCCCGATGCTTTTTTCCCTATCCATCTGGAAGAAATGTGCCGAACGGTTTGCCCTAACCTCATTATGCTCCCCTTTACAGAATGTTCTATTTAACCCGGACATTCCAGATGGAATGTCTTATACACGCACCCTTCCATGGACGCAAGCTGGAGTCTTTCAGCTGCGACATTTGGTACACCCCGCATCCCGTAAACTCTACACCTTCAAGGAACTACAAAAGAAACACGACCTTCCCACTTCCCTAGAATACTCCTACCTACAATTTAAACACTATTTTCTCTCCAGATCTCCCTCCCTCACTTTAGAAAAACCCACAGCTTTTGAAATGTTATGTGCTGACGGTCCATATGAAGCTAAACTAATATCTTCCATATACAAGATGCTGCACGAAACCCCCCCTTTAACAGATTTAACGCATAACTATATGAAGAAATGGTCTCGAGCATTAAACCACCCAATCTCACTAATAGACTGGGGTAAAATATGGGAATCCACCTCAAAAATATCACGATGCGTAACCCATAAAGAAACTGCCATCAAAATATTATTTTTCTGGTATAGAACCCCAGACATACTCCATGCTCAAAACTCATCTGTTCCCAATCTATGCTGGAGATGTAGACAGGCAGTAGGTACCCATATTCATATCTTTTGGGAATGCCCTATTCTTGACCCCTACTGGACTGAAGTTCACAAAGTGTTACAATCGCTCCTTTCCAGTACGATACGGAGAACCCCTATACACTTTCTGCTAGGCCTTCCTTTCCCGGGAATCCCCAGACCATTACAAAAACTCGGATCTTTTATACTGCTGGCAGCAAAGAGAGCCATCCCTAGACAATGGCTATCTCCCTCCCCACCCACTCTCCACCACCTCCTTACGATAACCACAGAAATACGCAGAATGGAACATATGACTGCAATGATCGACGATAAACTACCCTTGTTTGATAAGATCTGGAAGAATTGGGATGACTCAATATACTCCCTTGACTCGGACACCCCCCCCCCCCCCTAATATCCACTAGCGCCAAATACTGGACAGCTTGTCCCTCATAAATATATTATTTACACTCTACTCAACCACTTTAATTTACGCGATAATAGGTAAATGTAATGGACATCCTATTTAAATGATCCACCTTTGGAAGCAGCGAACATTAAACCTTACATTTGCCGTTAAGGATTATTAGATATACTTTTATGCCACCTGTTTTGTTTATGTTTCTCTTTGTGGCCTTGTTCTATTCCTTACATCCTCTTATTGTACCACCCGAAGTTAAAACGCCATATCCTATGTAAAATGTGATATACTACTCTGTAACTGTTGTATTATTATAAATAAACAATTTAAAAAAAAAAAAAAAAAAAAAAAAAAAAAAAAAAAAAGGAGGATAAGTGGCAGGAGTGGAGGAAATTTAAAGGATCATGGAGATCCCTAATATACAAACATCTACAAGACAAGCAGACATTTTCCAAGACCACTCACATACTTTCATGGGAAAAATACTTTGGGAAGAGCTACACAATATCTCAATGGGAAAATGCCTTAAAAATAACATATGCATCTACGAGGAGTGCCAACCTCTGGGAACTATTTCACAAATTACTACTGAGATGGTACCTAACCCCATATCGTATAGCTAAGTTTGCCCAAAACACATCTTCACAATGTTGGAGAAAATGCGGAATGACGGGTACCCTAATACACATAATGTGGTCATGCCCACATATCAAAAGATATTGGGCGCTTATCTTCCAGATTATCAATAACATCACACATATCACAGTGGTGGGTTCTCCGGGCATGGCACTCCTCTCACTAGGTATAGACAAATTCTCTACTCCGATGACAACATTAGTATCTAACATACTTATCGCAGCTTGACTTACTATAGTACGACATTGGAGAGACACCAATGCGCCCACCATAGCGGAAGCACTAAAGATAACGCATACGCATTACGCTTATGAAACCCAATTTTCACACAGTATTGGGAACTATCCAACAATACATTCAGTATGGGAACCTTGGCAAAAATGGTATTCACTAAATACAGGTCTTAAATTCTTTGGAGCAAACACCTAGGAGGAAATACTAGGACCTAGGCATATAGGTTGGAAAATATTTACTCCCAACCGGGCTAGTTATGGTGAAATGTGTTTTTGTTCCTTTTCTTTCTACCCTTTGAACTTCGCTCCCACCTTTTTCTTTTTCTTACTCCCCTCAATTTCTTACTAAACTTTTCTAAGATACTGTTGATCGAATGTCAAGATAAAAAACTGATTATAAAATATCTGAACACCAAAAGAGGGGGGGGGGGACCCTGGTCCACCTAGGCACAGTATGTTCCCGGTAGGGGTGCGTGGGGGGGCCGGGGCTCCTTCACGACCTCCGCCGACAACAAACACAGAAAATACAGTATTTCTCAAATGATTTCCAAACTACGTTAGTACGCATATCTAAGTAATTATAAAACAATCTCTGTTTGCCTAACCAATAAAAGGGCACTAATTGTAAACAACACTACTGTAACTGTATTTACATCCCTGTATGTAATTGTAAATGTTTGATGACAGATCTTTACTTTTGTTATTGTTATTACTGTTGTTTATAACTGAAAAAAAATTTCAATAAAAAACATTGGAATATAAAAAATCATGGAGCTACGTGGAACAATTAAGAGTTTAGGAGTCTGGGTAAGCGACAGGATAAAATGGGGAAACAACAGATGAAGGAAGAGTAACCGGTCATGCAGGGGTGGGGGGTTATAGGGGGGTGTGGGATGGGAGGGTTAACTGTAGAGATGAGAGGGATAAATGGGAAATGTATTCGGTAACTTATACACTGATTTTTTGTGAATGTTCTATCGCTTTTTTTTACGTCGATATACATAAAATAAGCTACGATGATGTGAACATGAAAAGAGACAATAGTGAACTGAAAGTTGATTTCATGTCTCTCGTGGAAATTCGCTGACGTGATTTAAAAAAATAAATAAATAAATAAAAAAAATCAAAAAAAAAATCAAAAAAAAATCTAGAAAGGTTAACTGTGTCTAACCAGTACTGAAAAATATGTATTTTTTGCCTGGAATTCTTCAATAAAAGTAGCAGTGTGTGAGTGTACCTAGGCACTCTACTTACTGTCTCATTTAAAGGATTTAAAGGATAAGTTCACTTTATGAAGAGCATTACATCCTCAATCAGTAGATTGCGAGTGCAGAATTAGGCTGAAGATTCTCATGATGGCTGTCTGCCCATACCTCTAATACAGGCAGGCAGTTACTTGGGATCAGGAAGATCATTGAACTTTGACAGCACTTGCCAGTGCCCTCACAGCTCCTTGAGTACTACAAGCCATCAGTCTGAAGACACTTGTAGCCTATTCATTCACAGGAAACTATAATTGAAAGATGCAACCATGTGGGCGGATCCCTGCATGACCGCACTGTTTTCAAATTATGACAGCTGTCACTTGGGGCAGGGGTCAGGGACACAGGGGGAGAATGTTGAACATGATACAGGTGTAATATGTAATGTTCAGAAAGGTGAACTTAGCCTTTAAAGAGTCTAAAGGCTCAAGGTTTTTTACCTTTATGCATTCTATGCGTGAAGGTAAAAAAACTTCTCTGTGCAGTAGCTTCCCCTAATGCTTACCTGAGCCCCATCGCTATGCACAAGAGGATTGGCTCTCTGGGGGCTCTCATTCCTCATTAGCAGCAGCAGGAGCCATTGGCAATCACAGCCAGTAAGCCTATGAAAAGTGCTCATCATGCTCATCAGTGCCCATAGTGCACATCACTGCCCATCAATGATTATTCATCAGTGCCACCTTATCAGTGGATCCTCATTAGTGCCTTTCAGTGCAATACGAATGTGTAAATAAAACGTGTTTTCATTTTCTTTCCACGTTTTCCAATTATCCAATTTTCCAGATTAATTATGCCTCATAGAATATACGTTGGGGTGTTTGCTTTCCAAAATGGGATCATTTTGTGGGCGTTTCCATTGTCTTGTCAGGAAATTACATGTTTACTTTATGTCGCTAGAACACCTGGTGGTGTTCCCTGCATGTTGGGCCTCTGTTTTTGGCTAGGCTGTGAAAAGTCTCACACATATGGTATCACCATACCTGGGAGGAGTAGCAGAATGTGTTTTGTATGCAAGTATGTATATGCCATGTGAAAGAAATTACCTGTTAATATGACAAGTTTGTGGAAAAAAAAATCTTTATTTTGCAAAACATTTTGGGAAAAAATTACAACTTCAAAAATGTCACAATACCTCTTACTAAATACCTTGGAATTTCTACTTTGCAAAAAGGGGTCATTTGGGGAGTACTTATAGAGTCCTGGCTTCTTAGTGTCTCAAGAAATGAGACAGGCCATCAGTACATAAGGTGCGAACAATTTTCGATTATAGGCACTAGGGATGAGCCGAACACCCCCGGGTTCGGTTCGAACCAGAACCTTCGAACGGACCGAAAGTTCGCGCGAATTTTCGAACCCTATACGTTATAATGGACGCGAACGTTCGAAATCAAAAGTGCTAATTACAACGGCCAATATGCATGTTAATGTCATAAAACAGGTTTGGGGACCCGGGTCCTGCCCCAGGGGACATATATCAATGCAAAAAGAACTTTTAAAAACTAACGTTTTTTCGGGAGCAGTCATTTTAATGATGCATAAAGTGAAAAAAAAAAAGTGACATTTTCCTTTAAATATGGTACCTGGGGGGTGTCCAAAGTATGCCTGTGAAGTGGCATGTGTTTCCCGTGTTTAGAACTGTCCTTGCACAAAATGACATTTGTAAAGGAAAAAAAGAAGCCATTTAAAACCACTTGCGGCTTTAGGTTTGATCTTAAGTAGAATCTGAACAGGTACATTATGAAGTGTAGCTCCATCCCAAAAAAATCTATTTTTAAGCTTTTTGGAGAACATAGGGAGGGGTTATCACCCCTGTAACATTTGCTGTCTTTGCACATCTGTTCAGAACATGTCACCTCACTTTCCGTCCCAATGATAAATGTTTTTGGAAAAGTGGGGTTTTAATTGAAACAAGGATTGGTGATAAAGTATCAGTAGAGAGGAGATACCTTTTTCCCAAATTAAATCTAACAGGATAGAATTTCCCTTCCTAGGGGTAGATTTCCTCTCACTTCCTGTTTTCTCTTTCCATTTGCAAGTAGGAGTCGTTTGTAAGTTGGATGTTTGAAAGTAGGGGCCTGGCGTATATACTCTGCAGAAATTTGCCCTATTAGATGTTGGTGTAGCCACAAGACTGGTGGGCACAGGAATGGGCCCTGCTGTGAGTTAATAGATCAAGATTTGTAATTGCATGCACCTGTTGAACAGGGCAGAAAAATTGGGGGTGGTGGTGGTGGTGGTGGTGGTGGACGGTTTTGCCACAAGACTGTAAGCTCTCACAGTTACTCTTGGTGGGCGCAGGAATGGGCCCTGCTGTGAGTTATTAGATCAAGATTTGTAATTGCAAGCACCTGATGAACAGGGCAGAAAAATTGGGCCTTTGGCGGTGGTGGTGGACGGTGTTGCCACAAGACTGTAGGCCCTCATAGTTACTCTTGGTGGGCGCAGGAATGGGCCCTGCTGTGAACTATTAGATCAAGATTTGTAATTACCCGCCCCTGTTAAACAGGGGCTGAAAAATTGTGCCTTAGGCACTGGTGCTGGTGCCACAACACTGCAACCCCTCACAGAGACTGTACTTGGAGCACAGCAGTCACACAGTGTTGCGAAGCATTTTTTTAAAAAATTGTAAGTACACGCCCCTGTTAAACAGGGGCTGAAAAATTGTGCCTTAGGCACTGGTGCTGGTGCCACAACACTGCAACACGGCCCTCACAGAGACTGTACTTTGAGCACAGCAGTCACACGTGTTGCGAAGCATTTTTTTAAAAAATTTAAGTACACGCCCCTGTTAAACAGGGGCTGAAAAAATGTGCCTTAGGCACTGGTGCCACAACACTGCAACACGGCCCTCACAGAGACTGTACTTGGAGCACAGCAGTCACACGTGTTGGAAGCATTTTTTTAAAAAATTGAAAGTACACGCCCCTGTTAAACAGGGGCTGAAAAATTGTGCCTTAGGCACTGGTGCTGGTGCCACAACACTGCAACACGGCCCTCACAGAGACTGTACTTGGAGCACAGCAGTCACACGTGTTGCGAAGCATTTTTTTAAAAAATTGTAAGTACACGCCCCTGTTAAACAGGGGCTGAAAAATTGTGCCTTAGGCACTGGTGCTGGTGCCACAACACTGCAACACGGCCCTCACAGAGACTGTACTTGGAGCACAGCAGTCACACGTGTTGCGAAGCATTTTTTTAAAAAATTGTAAGTACACGCCCCTGTTAAACAGGGGCTGAAAAATTGTGCCTTAGGCACTGGTGCTGTGGCATGGATCATTGAGGAGGAGGAAGAGGATAGTCAGTGAACATAAGAGGACAGTCACTCAGCATCAGCATAGGCAGTCTTGAAGGGATGTGACATTAAAAATTATTCGGTTATATCCGCCTCAGGTGCCTGGTAGCTGGTGGTGATCCAAGACTGATTCATTTTGATGAATGTCAGTCGATCAACCGAGGCGGTGGACAGGCGCACCCTATGATCAGTCACAAATCCTCCAGCAGCACTGAATGTGCGTTCGGAAAGAACGCTGGAGGCAGGACAGGCCAGTAGCTCAATTGCATACTGTGCAAGCTCTGGCCAGTGATCCATCCTCAGGACCCAGTAAGCCAGAGGATTTTCGGTGGGAAAGGTGTCCAAGTCTGACCTTGCCCCAAGGTATTCCTGCACCATGTATATCAGACGCTGGCGATGGTTGCTGGAACCGATCATACCTTGGGGCTGCGGACTAAAAAATTGTCTGAACGCATCGGTCAGACGTCCACCTTCCCCACCGCTCCTTCTGCCACTGACCGAAGCCTCAGCAACTCGTCGCCCAGGACCAGGAGTTTGTAGCCTCCCAGTTTCTGGGAACGCGTTGCACAGACCTTTCTGCAAGGCCTCCCTGAGATGTCTCATCCTCTGCTCCCTCTGCGACGGCAAGATAAGGTCCGCAACCTTACCCTTGTACCGCGGATCAAGGAGAGTGGCCAGCCAGTAATGGTCCCTCTCCTTGATCCGAAGAACACGAGGATCCTTCCGCAGGCTTTGCAGGATCAGGGAGGCCATGCAGCGTAGGTTAGCTGAGGCATTCGGTCCGGAGTCTTCTGGGTCACTGAGGATGACATGATCGCCAGCCACCTCCTCCCAGCCACGTACAAGTCCACTGGCTTGTTGGGACTGTACATCATCCCTAAAAGACTGCTGCTGCTGATGCTGAGTGCCAGGCTCCACCTCCATGCTCACACAATCCTCCTCCTCCTCCTCCTCCTCCTCCTCCTCATCCTCTTCCTGTGTGATGGGTGGGACAGAAGGAACACTGTCCGGATAAAGGGGGCCTTGAGAGGCAAGGAAGTCCTCCTCTTCCTGCCTCTGTTCTGCCTCAAGTGCCCTGTCCATTATCCCACGCAGCGTATGCTCCAACAGGTGGACAAGAGGGACAGTGTCACTGATGCATGCACTGTCACTGCTCACCATCCTCGTGGCCTCCTCAAATGGTGAGAGGACAGTGCATGCATCCCTGATCATGCTCCACTGACGTGGGGAAAAAAACCCAAGCTCCCCTGACCCTGTCCTGGTGCCGTAGTCGCAAAGGTACTCATTGATGGCCCTCTGCTGCGTGTGCAGTCGCTGCAGCATGGCCAACGTTGAGTTCCACCTGGTGGGCATGTCAGATATTAGGCGGTTCTTGGGCAGGTTCAGCTCCTTTTGCAGCTCAGTCAGCCGAGCACTGGCATTATAAGATCGGCGGAAATGCACACAGACTTTCCTGGCCTGCCTCAGGACATCCTGTAAGCCTGGGAACCTGCCCAAGAACCGCTGCACCACCAGGTTGAGGACGTGAGCCATGCAGGGCACATGGGTGAGCTGCCCCTGTCGCAGGGCGGAGAGGAGGTTGGTGCCATTGTCAGAAACGACCATTCCTGGCTTAAGCTGACGTGGCGTCAACCACCTCTCGGCCTGCCCCTGCAGAGCTGCCAGAACCTCTGGCCCAGTGTGGCTCCTGTCCCCCAAACACACCAGCGCAAGCACGGCATGGCATCTTTTTGCCTGCGTACTTGCGTAGCCCCTTGTACGCCTACGGAGCACCGCTGGTTCCAAGGACAGAGCACTGGAGGAAGAAGAAGAGGAGGGGGTGGAGGAGAGAGGTGTGTCACAACCAGTAGCAGTAGTCGCGTTTTGGAGGCGTGGTGGCGGAACAACCTCCAACACTACTGCACCTTGTCCTGCATCCCTCCCAGCTGCCAATAGAGTGACCCAATGGGCCGTGAAAGAAAGGTACCGTCCCTGTCCATGCCTGCTGGACCATGAGTCAGCGGTAATATGCACCTTACCGCTGACCGCCCTGTCCAGCGAGGCATGGACATTGCCCTCCACATGCCGGTAGAGAGACGGAATCGCCTTCCGCGAGAAAAAGTGGCGTTTGGGAACCTGCCACTGAGGAACCGCACATTGAACAAACTCACGGAAGGGGGCCGAGTCTACCAACTGAAAAGGCAGCAGTTGAAGTGCTAGCAATTTAGCAAGGCTAGCATTCAACCGCTGGGCATGTGGATGGCTGGGAGTGTACTTCTTTCTACGGTCCAGCAGCTGGGGCAGGGAAATTTGCCTGCTGCATTCGGACGTCGGTGTACTGCAAGTACTTGGTTGTGACACACCGAATTCTACACCTTCAGTCCTCTCAGAGCAGCTTTCAGAGAGGACTGAAGGTGTAGTGGGGATGGAGATCCCAGCTGAGGAGGAGCAAGGAGAGGTCCGCTTAGTTCTTTGGTGTGGGTCTTTTATGTGTGCCTGCCAACGAGCTGCATGGCAGGTCGCCATATGTCTGGTCATGCTTGTCGTGCCCAAGCGGCTGATGTTTTGGCCACGCGAGATACGCTTGAGACAAATATTGCAAATAGCAGTGGTGCGATCTGCTGCACTCGTCTCAAAAAAGGCCCACACCAAAGAACTTTTCTGATAACGTGCAGAGGCAGCGCCCTGCACAGGCGGAGCTCTGCGGTGTTGTACAGTTGCTGTGCTGGCCTCTACCTGGCCTCCAGGGGGCATCCTGCCTCGTTGGACATGTGACGCCGCATCCTCCTCCTCCTCGTCCTCCTCCTCATCCTCTCTCCCTTGAGGCACCCACGTGGAGTCAGTGACCTCATCATCCCCTCCCTCTTCACCACTAGAGCAAACCTGGCAGTAAGCTGCAGCTGGTGGAACTGTACTGCCAGATTCCTCAAGCTGGGTATCGTCATCCGAGCCTTCGAATCGTTGGGCATCCTCCTGGAGCATGTACCCAACACTGTGCTCAAAGAGTTCGGGGGACTCCTCAGGAGGACATGGTGGGTCTAGGGAAGGGGTGGCTGATGATGCTCTGTCAGTACCCTGAGCCTGGGTGAGAGAGGATGAGGAGGATGAGGAGGGCTTGGTCATCCATTCTACCAAGCCTTCAGCATGATGCGGCTCCACATGTCCAGCTGCCGAAAACAAAGACGCGCGTGTCCCATGGCCACGTGCTGATGACGATGCACGACCACGTCCACGTCCACGGCCACGTCCACTAGAAACAGAGACTGTCTGCCCTGTGTTCTTGGCTCTGCACGCTCTGCCTCCCCTTGGCGGTCTTCCAGCCATTGTAGTCGGTAGTCCTGTGGGTGCTGCTGAGAAGAAAATATAGGAGCTCTGTGTGATGCCACTAACACACTAGAAGTCCTATAGGTGCTTCTGCAAAGAAAATATAGGAGCTCTGTGTGATGCCACTAACACACTAGAAGTCCTGTGGGTGCTGCTGAGAAGAAAATATAGGAGCTCTGTGTGATGCCACTAACACACTAGAAGTCCTATGGGTGCTTCTGCAAAGAAAATATAGGAGCTCTGTGTGATGCCACTAACACACTAGAAGTCCTGTGGGTGCTGCTGAGAAGAATATATAGGAGCTCTGTGTGATGCCACTAACACACTAGAAGTCCTGTGGGTGCTGCTGAGAAGAAAATATAGGAGCTCTGTGTGATGCCACTAACACACTAGAAGTCCTATGGGTGCTTCTGCAAAGAAAATATAGGAGCTCTGTGTGATGCCACTAACACACTAGAAGTCCTGTGGGTGCTGCTGAGAAGAAAATAGAGGAGCTCTGTGTGATGCCACTAACACACTAGAAGTCCTGTGGGTGCTTCTGCAAAGAAAATAGAGGAGCTCTGTGTGATGCCACTAACACACTAGAAGTCCTGTGGGTGCTTCTGCAAAGAAAATAGAGGAGCTCTGTGTGATGCCACTAACACACTAGAAGTCCTGTGGGTGCTGCTGAGAAGAATATATAGGAGCTCTGTGTGATGCCACTAACACACTAGAAGTCCTGTGGGTGCTTATGCAAAGAAAATAGAGGAGCTCTGTGTGATGGGACTAACACACTTCAAGTCCTATAGGTGCTTCTGGGAAGAAAATATTGCTCTGTGTGTGTAATGGGACTAACACACTTCAAGTCCTATAGGTGCTTCTGGGAAGAAAATATAGCTCTGTGTGTGTAATGGGACTAACACACTTCAAGTCCTATAGGTGCTTCTGGGAAGAAAATATAGCTCTGTGTGTGTAATGGGACTAACACACTTCAAGTCCTATAGGTGCTTCTGGGAAGAAAATATAGCTCTGTGTGTGTAATGGGACTAACACACTTCAAGTCCTATAGGTGCTTCTGGGAACAAAATATAGCTCTGTGTGTGTAATGGGACTAACACACTTCAAGTCCTATAGGTGCCTCTGGGAACAAAATATAGGAGCTCTGCCTGCCTGCCACGAACACACTACAAGTCCTATAGGTGCTTCTGGTAACAAAATATAGGAGCTCTGCCTGCCTGCCACTAACACACTACAAGTCCTATAGGTGCTTCTGGGAAGAAAATATAGCTCTGTGTGTGTAATGGGACTAACACACTTCAAGTCCTATAAGTGCTTCTGGGAACAAAATATAGGAGCTCTGCCTGCCTGCCACGAACACACTACAAGTCCTATAGGTGCTTCTGGGAAGAAAATATAGCTCTGTGTGTGTAATGGGACTAACACACTTCAAGTCCTATAGGTGCTTCTGGGAACAAAGTATAGCTCTTTGTGTGTAATGGGACTAACACACTTCAAGTCCTATAGGTGCTTCTGGGAAGAAAATATAGCTCTGTGTGTGTGATGGGACTAACACACTTCAAGTCCTATAGGTGCTTCTGGGAACAAAATATAGCTCTGTGTGTGTAATGGGACTAACACACTTCAAGTCCTATAGGTGCTTCTGGGAACAAAATATAGCTCTGTGTGTGTGATGGGACTAACACACTTCAAGTCCTATAGGTGCTTCTGGGAAGAAAATATAGCTCTGTGTGTGTAATGGGACTAACACACTTCAAGTCCTATAGGTGCTTCTGGGAAGAAAATATAGCTCTGTGTGTGTAATGGGACTAACACACTTCAAGTCCTATAGGTGCTTCTGGGAAGAAAATATAGCTCTGTGTGTGTGATGGGACTAACACACTTCAAGTCCTATAGGTGCTTCTGGGAAGAAAATATAGCTCTGTGTGTGTAATGGGACTAACACACTTCAAGTCCTATAGGTGCTTCTGGGAAGAAAATATAGCTCTGTGTGTGTAATGGGACTAACACACTTCAAGTCCTATAGGTGCTTCTGGGAACAAAATATAGCTCTGTGTGTGTAATGGGACTAACACACTTCAAGTCCTATAGGTGCTTCTGGGAAGAAAATATAGCTCTGTGTGTGTAATGGGACTAACACACTTCAAGTCCTATAGGTGCTTCTGGGAACAAAGTATAGCTCTTTGTGTGTAATGGGACTAACACACTTCAAGTCCTATAGGTGCTTCTGGGAAGAAAATATAGCTCTGTGTGTGTGATGGGACTAACACACTTCAAGTCCTATAGGTGCTTCTGGGAACAAAATATAGCTCTGTGTGTGTAATGGGACTAACACACTTCAAGTCCTATAGGTGCTTCTGGGAACAAAATATAGCTCTGTGTGTGTGATGGGACTAACACACTTCAAGTCCTATAGGTGCTTCTGGGAAGAAAATATAGCTCTGTGTGTGTAATGGGACTAACACACTTCAAGTCCTATAGGTGCTTCTGGGAAGAAAATATAGCTCTGTGTGTGTAATGGGACTAACACACTTCAAGTCCTATAGGTGCTTCTGGGAAGAAAATATAGCTCTGTGTGTGTAATGGGACTAACACACTTCAAGTCCTATAGGTGCTTCTGGGAAGAAAATATAGCTCTGTGTGTGTAATGGGACTAACACACTTCAAGTCCTATAGGTGCTTCTGGGAAGAAAATATAGCTCTGTGTGTGTGATGGGACTAACACACTTCAAGTCCTATAGGTGCTTCTGGGAACAAAATATAGCTCTGTGTGTGTAATGGGACTAACACACTTCAAGTCCTATAGGTGCTTCTGGGAACAAAATATAGCTCTGTGTGTGTGATGGGACTAACACACTTCAAGTCCTATAGGTGCTTCTGGGAAGAAAATATAGCTCTGTGTGTGTAATGGGACTAACACACTTCAAGTCCTATAGGTGCTTCTGGGAAGAAAATATAGCTCTGTGTGTGTAATGGGACTAACACACTTCAAGTCCTATAGGTGCTTCTGGGAAGAAAATATAGCTCTGTGTGTGTAATGGGACTAACACACTTCAAGTCCTATAGGTGCTTCTGGGAAGAAAATATAGCTCTGTGTGTGTAATGGGACTAACACACTTCAAGTCCTATAGGTGCTTCTGGGAAGAAAATATAGCTCTGTGTGTGTAATGGGACTAACACACTTCAAGTCCTATAGGTGCTTCTGGGAACAAAGTATAGCTCTTTGTGTGTAATGGGACTAACACACTTCAAGTCCTATAGGTGCTTCTGGGAAGAAAATATAGCTCTGTGTGTGTGATGGGACTAACACACTTCAAGTCCTATAGGTGCTTCTGGGAACAAAATATAGGAGCTCTGCCTGCCTGCCACGAACACACTACAAGTCCTATAGGTGCTTCTGGTAACAAAATATAGGAGCTCTGCCTGCCTGCCACTAACACACTACAAGTCCTATAGGTGCTTCTGGTAACAAAATATAGGAGCTCTGCCTGCCTGTCACTAACACACTACAAGTCCTATAGGTGCTTCTGGTAACAAAATATAGGAGCTCTGCCTGCCTGCCACTAACACACTACAAGTCCTATAGGTGCTTCTGGTAACAAAATATAGGAGCTCTGCCTGCCTGTCACTAACACACTACAAGTCCTATAGGTGCTTCTGGTAACAAAATATAGGAGCTCTGCCTGCCTGCCACTAACACACTACAAGTCCTATAGGTGCTTCTGGTAACAAAATATAGGAGCTCTGCCTGCCTGCCACGAACACACTACAAGTCCTATAGGTGCTTCTGGTAACAAAATATAGGAGCTCTGCCTGCCTGCCACGAGCACACTACAAGCCCCTCTTTGTCAATCAATCTTTGTAACTGAATCTATCTAACTCAATCTCTGCAAGTGAATCTCTCTCTCTATCTATCTAAATGCAGCAGAGTGTCACAGGAACAGCCTGCTCAATCTGCGCCGGAACAGCATGTGACCGGCGCAGACGGCGTGGCGGCGTTTTATAGGGGGGGGCGTGTACTACAGCCCCTGAGCTGTAATTGGCTACAGGCGTCCTGCCTGTAGCCAATTATGGCTCTTCGAGTTTCCGGGGCTGTGATTGGCCAAGCATGCGGGGTCACAGTGCATGCTTGGCCAATCATCAGCCAGCAATGCACTGCGTCGGCCGCGCCGGCCGCAATGCATTGCGGGGCCGCTCGCATCACACGAACGTGATGCGAGCGGCCAAAATAGTTCTGGGCTCGCCGAGCGAGCGAACGCCCGGTGCTCGATGCGAACGTGGGTTCGCATCGAGCACCGGGCCCATCCTTAATAGGCACCATAGCTTGTGGACTCTATAACCTTCACAAAGACCAAATAATATACAATGATTTGGGTTATTTTTACCAAAAAAATTTAGCAGTATACATTTTGGTCAACATTTATGAAGAAAAAATACTAGTTTGCTAATTTTTATAACATAAACGAAGAAAAATGATTTTTTTCGACCAAAAAAATACCACCAAAAGAAAGCTCTATTTATGTGACTAAAGGACATCAATTCCATATGGGTAGTGTTAGATGACTAAGTATTTGTCATTCAAAGTGTGAGAGCACTGAAAGCTAAATATTTCCGTGGTTGCCCAGGGGGCAAGAGGTAATATCAGTTTATTCTGCCTCTGACTGCTAGTCGTAAGAGATCTGGGGTGATATTTGGTAATGCTACTATGCTGCTCACTGTTGTTCTTGCTAGATGCTCTAACATGAAGAATCAACATAATTGCCTCCACATATAGATTCAGCGCAGAACAAGACATATGAGGTCAGTAATATTAGTGACGGGAGACTGCAAGCAATATTGCCCTCTGACTGCCTTTTTGGGCACACCTTACAGAGTTTATTTCCTCTCTAAAACTATAATTAATTCTTACTCTAGAATGAAGAGGTAGGACAAGCCCCAGATCAAACTTGGGTATATTTACTACAGTTCATTTTTCTTTCACAGCTGAATGCAGTGTTTATGCTTGCAGCAAATGTGTATTTTGAAGTTATAACAATAGAGTTTTAGAATTTTTCAACATATCATACAATCAATCTTGCTTAGTTTCAAACTCAAAGGCATAACTTCTGAAAAGCAACAGCTTACTATAATTTATATTATTCCTAAATAGTATTTTATGAGTATCTTATCTTTAGTACGACTCCACGCATCTTTAATAAAGTATAAACATTTCCATTGAAATATCAAACATCTTCACTCATCTGGCTCTAAAATACCACACCTTCATTTTTTAAAAAGGCCTTTGTCTTATTTCAGCAAGCTCATTTCATATTTTTTACAGGAATTATCTGACAAACAGGTTTCATTCAAATTTGCACACTGGGGTAACAGGAGGCAACATTTTGAATGTCATCCCAACACACATCCCTAGGGTGCCACAATGACCCTACATTTTAACCCACCACAAACCAAAGATTCAGGTCTTTTGTTATGGTGTGTTGGTTGCCCATTCAAAATGAATGGGCTCCCTTACATGTTAGTGTGCATAAGGTGAAGTGCCACAAATGTGTGATTTTGACCTATACATATTTTCAAGGGCTCTGTCACTTTAGGGTAAACTATGTGACCCTCAGCCTGATTTTTAAGGTAGTTAAATGTGTTTCAGCTTTTATGAAGTAGAAGAATCACATATTTTATTGGTATTTTTGGACATTTAGACTGCTTTTGGATATTGCTGCACACTTTTATTATACTGTATGTATGTATGGATTTTTTATTGCACTATTGATACTTTAAGTATGATTTATAATTTTATATTTATTGCGCAATTTGCACTTGTTTGATTTTATGTCTGTCTGGAAGCTATTTAGCGCTACACTAAATTGTTTAACAGTTTCTACATGGCAAATTTAGCGTTGGGAGCTTTATCTATATATATATATATAGATATATATATCTCTCTCTATATATATATATATATATATATATATATATATATATATATATATTGGAAGGTCGGGTACCGGCCTGAAGTTATGGGAGGAGCCCGGAGGGTATTTAAGCAGCCCAAAGGCCGCCGGTCTTTGTCGGTTTCCTGTGCGAGATATCTGATACGTCAGACATCTAGGACCGACTCGTTCGAGACAAGCGATGTTGGTGCCGGTTTGTGAGCTCCGTTTTCGTCTGTCCGCCTCCTTTTGTTGCAGTCCCGCGTTCCGTGTTCGTAAGTCGTGTTGTCCCTTCGTGTCGCACTCGTGTCGCCGAGTCGCAGTTCCGTACAAAGAGTCTGGTTCGGCTGTCGCAGGTAGGGCTTCGGCTCCCATGTTTTACGTTCTCATGCACTGCTTATCATGTCACTAAACTGTGGTCTGCGTAGCTCACGAACCACGCACCGCTTGTCTCGAAAACCTAAAACAGTTACACGCACGTTTTTGATTGTACACGATCGGGAGCCACGGCACGCACATTCAGGGCCGCCCGCCATGACACCCCGACCGATGCCGCATCCGGCACTCAAGGGTTCCCCTTACGCGGTCGTATTACGTAGTCTTTGAATCGTTCAAACATGGCTCACGCACGGGTGCCGTTCGCACTCACACGCATCGTTCATGTCCTGTCATATTATTCAAATCGGTTATGCCAGCAAGCGTGCCGAATCGCTTTTGCATTCCGAATCGCTGTTGGCATGTTAATTGTACGAATCACTTCGACCGTGTCGAAACATTTCATGTATTAGCATGGCAATCATTTCGTCATTTCAAACATGGCTAACGTATCAGGCCATTCGGTCATGCTAAGTCATTTCGCATCAGTTAAACAGGGCGTTCATGCCATCATTTCAATCCTGGCCGCACTCAGATGCAAGTCATGTCGCACTTAGGCACGGATTTGTCTCGGGGTACCCAGGTTACGGCCGTATTACCATACATGTTTCAGAGATTGGCCCACCGCTCGTACAGATGCGGGCTCGAGTCCAGTCTTTGGCATGATATCGGTCATTGGCCACGTATCGGTCTGAATCCGGTCGCATCCGGGATGCATCGATTCGCACTGATTCGCCTAGCCGCTCGGCCTCCTTTCTATACATGCTCCAGAGATTAGATTCGGTTACAAGTTGCTCGGTTTGTTGTAATCTAGTCTTTGTCATGGTTTCATTTCGGTCACCATACCTCTGGGTAGGTCCGGTCGCATCCATAGATGCTCCGATCGGGGCGATCCAGACGCACGTCTACCCGGCCTCATTTCGATACATGCGCCAAGGGCGGAATCGCATCACAGGTTGCGTGCATTCTTGATTCTTGCCCCTGTCATGGTATGTCATTTCTGTCACTTTACCACGCCCGGCATGAATGCAGTCACTTCCCCGCACTAATTCGTGTCGGCGTGCCCTAGGCCGGCCTCATTTCAATACATGCGCCAGGGACGGAATCGCAAAAAAAAAAAAAAAAAAAAAAAAGAGAGACTTTGATTCTTGTCCTTGTCATTGTCATTGTCTTGTCCTTGTCATTTCTATGTCACCTTACCACGCCCCGGCGTTAATTGGTCCCTCCCTGTACGAATTCGCGCCGGCGTGCCCTAGGCCGGCCGCATTTCTACACAAAAAAAAGAAAAGAAAAGAGAGAAAGGGGTTCAGTCACTAGACAGTGGCATGACGATCGAGGTCGCTGGCACACGAGTGCTTGCGTTCCAAATGCATACTATAGCACTTGGAGTCGGACCCGGTGGCAGCTGGATGTCACAGTTCGGCCCCAGCGTACCCAGGCAGTTGGCCTCATTTCACGGTTGCCTCATTTCTGTACGTGCTCCAGAGTCCGGCTCACAGTCACCCCCATACGGTACAACCGGGCCGGGCCCTGTCACGGGAAGTTCATTTCAGTTAAGGCAACATGTCGTGTCAGTCATTCGTGTTGTTATCTGTCATTTGATTCCACAGCCATCTCGGCAGTCGACTTAAGTCACTATCGCCTGTTGTTATCATCTACGTTGGGTTCCGTCGCTCTGGACGGCAGCAGTTCAGGCTCTTAAATAGGTACTTTCTCTCACACTCTCTCAGGTCAGTCGGATTCAGTAGGTCCACCTGCACCAGCTTGATCAGGGTTCCAGCAGGTAAAAAAAAAAAGCTCCTGCTTTCTCATGGCAGGTACGTATACCGTAGGTGACACGTCCAAACTCATTTCTTGTCACCTCTTTATAGGCCCAGCCTGCAGACACGCGACCAGTCAACTAAGTAACGGGTCTTGGCAGCCGCCATGTCATCAGTCGGCAGCGATGACCTCACCACCCCGCTATCTCAGGCGTCAGCCTCCGAGGCTGGCAGTGTCCAGTCTCTTAGGGCATGGACAATTCCCAGGCTGTCCGCCGAGCTGAGGCGCAGAGGGATACCCTTCTCGTCCGCGGCCAGGAAGGCGGAGCTATTCAGGCTCCTCTTCCCACCACCGGCCGCAGCAGGCTCCAGCAGCCAGAAGGCGTCTCTGGAATCTATTTCAGCCGCCGTCGCTCAGCTACACACCCTTGTGTCTTCCTTGTCTTCCTCGATCATTGAGGTCCAGGACAGGGTGTCACGTCTAGAGGCCAGTCCGGCCGCCACGGTCCCGGACCCTGTGGTGGTCCCAGCCATCAGTGCACCGGCCACAGGTAGTGAGCTTGCCACGACTACCGTTCACCCTTCCCACATGGTGCCACCCAGCGTAAGGAAGGACATTTTAGAGGGCAGAGACGTTAACCTGGCCTCACTCATGATCTCGGTCCATGACTTGGCCGAGAACAAGGCCTACACCTGGGGGGACGTCTCGGTGGTTTTGAAAGCAAAGGATCCGAGGCTCAACAGAAAGCTCACGGTGCCCGAGTTCACGCTCGCTTTCGGCATGTTCAGGGACGTGCTGTGCTCAGCCTCCCCCGGCAGGCGGGAGGAACTGGACCTCTACCTCCATTTGATCGTAGACCTGGGCCACAAATACGGTGGCTCAGCGTTCTACGATTATCATCGGTCCTTCTCGGCCAAAGCCGCGGCCAGATTCTTACAGTTCCATTTGACAACGGACTGGAGCGTAGTGGACACGGAGTTGTTCTGCCGCCACTTTGCGGGTCTACGCTCCCCGCTATGTGCTGTCTGTCAGTCAGCGTCCCACACCACGGTCTGGTGTGCCAACATAGCCTCTGTCCATCCGATAGCTAGCACGGCCTCTACCAGCACGAGCCAGGCTCAGCAGGCCCCGGCGCAAGGGCAGAAGGTGGACAAATTGGGACGTCCGGTGCAGATGGTTGGGGGAGCCGCCATTTGCAACAACTTCAACTACGGCTCCTGCAATTTCAGCCAGTGCCGGCTCTTGCACGTTTGCACCCTATGCCAGAGGGCGCACCCCAGGGTCCTGTGTGAGGTCAAGCAGAAGAAACCATGACTAAGCCGGGTCAATGTCCTTTGGCTCGATGTTTACTTGACCTCACACCCCACTCCGTCACTCGCCAGCTACCTCATCCGAGGTTTCACCGATGGGTTTCATACCGGGCTCATCACCCTGCCCCACTCCACCCACGAATGTCCGAACCTGCGCTCAGCAGCAACAGATGAGCCAGCTATTGACGTCCTTCTGCAGACGGAGTTGGATCGGGACTTTATGATAGGCCCGTTCAGTCAGTCTCCCTTCAGTATCTGGAGGGTTAGCCCTATCGGGCTTGTACAGGGAAAATTTTCAAATAAAAAACGTCTGGTGTATGATCTGTCAGCGCCTCATTCTTCCGTCGTTCCCAGTCTCAACTCGCTCATCCCCTCCGAGGAGTTCTCACTGAAGTACGCTTCGGTAGACATGGCTATCCAGGCCATTCTCAGGACTGGGGTGGGGGCTTGGCTCTCGAAGGCGGACATATCCGACGCCTTCAAGCTGCTGCCCATACACCCTTCCCTGTGGTGCTGGCACGGCATCAAGTGGAGGGAGCGATATTATTTTGCGACCAAATTGACCTTCGGGTCTAAGAGTAGTCCTTGGTTATTTGACAAGTTCGCGGAGACCCTGGCGTGGATCCTTCTCCACGAGGCACAGTGCCACGAGGTCATCCATTATTTGGATGACTTCCTTCTGATAGAACCACCCGGGGCTCCCCCAGGGGACCTTGGAAAGTTGAGGACGGTTTTCGACAATCTGAACGTCCCCATAGCGGAACACAAGGTTGACGGCCCGGCGCACAAGATCACGTTCTTGGGCATCGACCTTGACACACTTGTCATGCAGGCCAGCCTTCCCGCAGATAAGTTGGACCGTATCAGGACGGTCCTGCGAGAGTTCACCCGGGTGGGGGGATGTACTCAGAAGCAACTTCAGTCTCTCCTCGGGATGTTGAATTTCGCTATGAGGATCATCCCCCAGGGCCACTCCTTCGTGTCCCGGTTGCTGGTCTTCCTGTCCTACACTCAGGACCCAGACCAGGTCATCAGGCTGGATTCAGCAGCCAAGGCAGATCTAGCCATGTGGGAACACTTTCTTAGTAATTGGAACGGTGTGTCCCTGTTCATCCCAGTAGTGTCTACGCTGTCACCCCAGGTGGTGACCGATGCGGCGGCATCCACAGGATGCGCCGCCATTTTTGGCCATTTGTGGTTCGCCGCCCCTTGGCCTCCTCAGGCACTAGCCACACCGGGCTTCACTACCACGTCAGCCCTCTTTGAGCTGTTCCCCATCGTAGCAGCCGCTCACCTATGGGGTCACCTTTGGTCTGGACAGACTGTGGCTTTTACGACAGACAATCAAGCCACAGCCGAGATCATCAGCAAGGGCAGGTCTAAATCCAGGCCTGTCATGTCCTTCCTCCGCAGACTGGTCCAGCTATCCCTACAACATCAGTTCAATGTTTACTGCTCATTCATTCCAGGGAAGTTCAACTCAGCAGCGGACGCACTCTCCCGTTTTAACTTTATTTCTTTCTTTGAACAGATGCCAGGAGCCTACCATCTTTCAGCCACTATCCCGGATTGGTCACAACTGACCTTGGACTAGCCCCACATCTACACTCAGCTACTAACATCATCAACGCTTCGCTCGCCCGCAACACCCGTCGGGCCTACCGGACGGCCTGGAGGGCGTTTAATAAGTTCCTGCCCCATCGCCCTCGTGAATCTTCCAGCGTCAAGCAGGTTCTAGCGTTTATCGCTTATTGCCATTCTCACCTAGCGCTGTCACACAGCACGATACGCCAGTACGTGGCCGGGGTGCAGCACTACTTGTCACTTCAAGACCCCACGAGGCCTTCGGTGTTCTCCTGCCACGCAGTAAGGGCTCTACTGCGTGGAGTTCAGAAGCACCAGCCGCCAGTCAGCCCGAAGCGGCTGCCTATCACTGGGGAGATCTTTAAGGGGATGTCTGACATCCTGGATAGGTCCCCTTTCGGTCTCCTCCTCAGCACCGTCCTGCAGGCTGCGATACACATGGCGTTCTATGGGTTTCTACGGCCCAGCGAGTTCACTCGCAGCCACCCAGCCGGTCCAGTCTTGCATAGAAGTAATCTCTGCCGCCACCAGGATCACTACGTCCTTCACTTGGCGACGTCTAAAACCCAGCAGCGAGGTTCCGGAGTAGATATTCACCTGTACAGGACTCACAACAACTGGTGCCCAGTTGCCGTGTTAAACCGCTTGACGGCACTGCTATCCGACCGCCCAGGGTCCAGTCCGCTTCTACCCTTTCCAGTAAAACCCCTCAACTCGTCGCAGTTCGTGGAACATGTCCGGGTCCTTCTCGGCAATCTTCAGTTGGACCCCAGCCAGTACTCCGGGCATTCATTCCGGATCGGGGCGGCCACGACGGCCTCAAGACAGGGGGTTCCGGCACCATGTGATCAAGAAACTAGGTCGGTGGAAGTCGGCCTGCTTCTCTCGCTACATACCTAACCCACAGTTAGAGATGGCTCAGGCCTTTGCTCGACTTACTCAGTGACATTACCTTTAATAAATAATTATCCCCTACCTGAAGGTTTTTGCCCCCTTATTTTGGTGTACCATACGGTAGACCAAGGCACACTTTCAGGTCTATTTCATGTTGGTAAGTTTTGTATTGTTCCTATGTGTCATCGTTACTCATGTCGTCCGTAGGGCTCTAGACCATAAATTGGAAGGCCGGGTACCGGCCTGAAGTTATGGGAGGAGCCCGGAGGGTATTTAAGCAGCCCAAAGGCCGCCGGTCTTTGTCGGTTTCCTGTGCGAGATACCCACCCACCCTCCCCTTCTAAAAGCCTCTTCCAAGTATTCTTACCCCAGACTGAATACTCACTTCACATTATTCCATAACTACTTCTTATCATTCCTCATCTAGGGTATGCCCCCTTATTTTGGTGTACCATACGGTAGACCAAGGCACACTTTCAGGTCTATTTCATGTTGGTAAGTTTTGTATTGTTCCTATGTGTCATCGTTACTCATGTCGTCCGTAGGGCTCTAGACCATAAAAATATATATATATATATATATATATATATATATATATATATATATATATATATATATATATATATATATATACACATATATATATATATATATATATATACATATATATATATATATATACAGTATCTCACAAAAGTGAGTACATCCCTCACATTTTTGTGAATATTTTATTATATCTTTTCATGTAAGACGCTAAAAAAATTACACTTTGCAACAATGTAAAGTGGTTAGTGTACAGCTTGTATAACGGTGTAAATTTGCTGTCCCCTCAAAATAATTCAACACACAGCCATTAATGTCTAAACCGGTGGCAACAAAAGTGAGTACACCCTTAAGTGAAAATGTCCTAATTGGGCCCAATTAGCCATTTTCTCTCCCCGGTGTCATGTGACTCATTAGTGTTACAAGGTCTCAGGTGTGAATGGGGAGCAGTTGTGTTAAATTTGGTGTTATCCCTTTCACTCTCTCATGCTGGTCACTGGAAGTTCAACATGGCACCTCATGGCAAAGAACTCTCTGAGGATATGAAAAAAAGAATTGTTGCTCTACATAAAGATGGCCTAGGCTTTAAGAAGTTTTCCAAGGCCCTGAAACTGAGCTGCAGCACGGTGGCCAAGACCATAAAGCAGTTTAACAGGACAGGTTCCACTCAGAACAGGCCTCGTCATGGTCGACCAAAGAAGTTGAGTGCACGTGCTCAGCATCATATCCAGAGGTTGTCTTTGGGAAATAGATGTATGAGTGCTGCCAGCATTGCTGCAGAGGTTTAAGGAGTGGGGGGGGGGTCAGCCTGTCAGTGCTCAGACCATACGCTGCACACTGCATCAAATTGGTCTGCATGGCTGTAAACCCAGAAGGAAGCCTCTTTTAAAGATGATGCACAAGAAAGCCTGCCGACAGTTTGGTGAAGACAAGCAGACTAGGGACATGGATGATTGGAACCATGTCCAGTGGTCTGATGAGACCAAGAGAAACTTATTTGGTTCAGATGGTGTCAAGCGTGTGCAGTGGCAACCAGGTGAGGAGTACAAAGACAAGTGTCTCTTGTCTACAGTCAAGCATGGTGGTGGGAGTGTCATGGTCTGGGGCTGCATGAGTGCTGTGGCATTCATGGTTCTCTCAATGAACTGTAGCACTGAGTAGCTACAGTTCATTGAGAGAACCATGAATGCCAACATGTACTGTGACATACTGAAGCAGAGCATGACCCCCTCCCTTCGGAGACAGGGCTGAAGGGCAGTATTCCAACATGATAACGACCCCAAACACATCTCCAAGACAACCACTTCCTTGCTAAAGAAGCTGAGGGTAAAGGTGTTGGCATGGCCAAGCATGTCTCCAGACCTAAACCCTATTGTGCAAGGTGGAGGAAGGCAAGGTCTCTAACATCCACCAGCTCTGTGACTTTCTCATGGAGGAGTGGAAGAGGACACCAGTGGCAACCGGGAAGCTTTGGTGAACTCCATACCCAAGGAGGTTAAGGCAGTGCTGGAAATTAATGGTTGCCACACACAATATTGACACTTTGGACCCAATTTGGATATTTTCACTTAGGGGTATACTCACTTTTGTTGCCAGCTGTTTAGACATTAATGACTATGTGTTAAGTTGTTTTGAGGGGACAGCAAATTTACACTGTTATACAAGCTGTACACTCACTACTTTACATTGTAGCAAAGTATAATTTCTTCAGTGTTGTCTCGAAAAAGATAAACTAAAATATTTACAAAAATTATTCTCTGTATATATGAATCACCTTCTAAAAACGGAAGAAAAAGGGTGGGCAAAGTATGCTGCCATGGAGATGCGACAGGAAAGGAAAATTACGGAAAGGTAAGTATACAATTTTCCGTTTTCCTGTCGCATCATGGCAGCATATACCTTGGGGAGTAACTTGCAGACAGGGTGGGAATATGCAAGTAAGGATAAGTTTATTGACAAGGAATAGAGGAATTGGCTTGGATAACTGATTTTCCGAAATCTGTAGTTGTTAGGCATGCAGAGTCCACTCTGTAGTGGGAGATGAAAGTATTCCTGGAGGACCAGGTGGCGGCTCTGCAGATGGTTTCTGCCGAGACTCTACAGTAGGCTGCCCACGAGGTCGCCACTGCCCTGGTGGAGTGTGCCCTTAAGCCGTCAGGAATTTGTATTGTGCTGAGTGAGTAGGCCTTCTTGATGGACTTGACTAACCAGGAGGCAATAGTACGGACCGATGCTGCCTGGCCTTTCCTGAAGCCATGCGGGATAACCAGCAGGTTTTCTGACTTCCTGATGGGTTTGGAAGCGGAAAGGTAGGCCAGGATGTTGCTCTTGACGTCCAGGGGGTGAGGATCGCCCTGGTCTGTGGTAAGGGCCGGTAGGCTAATTTCCTGATTGAAATGGAAGGATGAGGATACCTTGGGAATCAGGCGGTCCGAGGGTCTCAGGACTACCCTGTCCGGGTATATGATCAGGTAGGGATCCTTTGCTAGCAGGGCCTGTATCTCCGAGACCCTTCTTGCTGAGGTTATCGCTATAAGGAAAGTAACCTTTAGTGTGAGGTCCCAAAGGGAGATATTGTCTAGTGGGAAGAATGGTTCCTTGGATAGCGCTTCCAGAACGACCAATAGATCCCAGGTTGGAAATGAAGGCTTCCTGGGTGGTCTTAACTTGAGGCATGCTCTCTGGAACTGGATAATGAGAGGATCCTGTGTCAGGGCAGATAGTGCTGAGACCTGCACCTTCAGAGTGCTGGAGCTGAGGCCCTTGTCCAGGCCTGATTGCAGGAACTCTAAGACCTGGGATGTCAGTAGGGAGGATGGATCCCAGCCCTCCTGATGGGCGAAAGAAACGAACTTCTCCCACACCCTCCGGTAGGTAGTGTTCGTGGTGGGTTTTCTAGCCTGGAGCAGTGTATTGATTACCCTCTGGGAGCAGCCCTGGTCTAGATACCTAGCCCTCTCAGTTTCCAGGCCATCAGGTGCAGCCTCCCCGGGTTGGGGTGGAGCAGCTGACCCTGGGAGAGCAGATCGGCTGACATCGGGAGGGGGAGAGGGTCTGCCGTGTTCAGCTGCAGGAGGGTGGTGAACCACGGCCTCCTGGGCCAGAATGGAATTACTGCCACTACCAGTGCTGTCGTCCTCTTGAGTTTCAGGAGGAATCTCGCTATCAGAGGAGTTGGGGGGAAAATATAGCCCAGGTGAAACTCCCATGGGTGCTGGAGACAGTCCGTGCCCTCCGCAGCAGGGAAGGGGGTCCTCGACAGAAACCTCCACATTTTGCGTTTGCTGGGGTCGTGGCCAGGTCTATGTCGGGGAGACCCCAGGTCTGGACAATGAGGGTCCAGGGACCACTCATTGTTTGAGATGAAGTCCCTGCTCAGAGAGTCTGCCAGTATGTTCTCGGCGCCCGGAATGTAGGCTGCCCTCAGATCCAGAAGGTTTTGTTGTGCCCATTCCATCACAGGGCGCACCTCCTGCAGCATGGAGGAGCTCCTGGTGCCCCCCTGTCTGTTGATATAGGCAACAGCTACCTTGTTATCCATCTTTAAGAGGACCTGTTTTCCTCTCAAAAGAGGACTGAAGGCTAGAAGGGCCTGGAATGCTGCCCTCATCTCCAACACATTGGAGACAAGGTCCCGTGCTCTGAACGGCCAGCGGCCCTGTACTGCATGCTGAAGGTAGTGAGCCCCCCATCCTTCCAGACTGGCGTCTGATGTAAAGACTTCCAGAGGGGGGGAGACAATGTGTCTGTACCTGTTCAGAGATCGCTGGACTTCCCGAGTGATATGTATTAACTGGGACATGGATGAGCCGTCCCATTGGAGAAGGAACGAGATCTGGAGGGGTCTCGCATTCCACTGCGCCCACTGGACCATCGGGATGGTAGCTGACAGGGAGCCTAGGAGGCTGAGGCACACTCTGGCTGGTAAGGGAGTTGTTGAGATTGCCTTCCTCACTTTCCTGTCCAGAGGAGGAACCTTCTCTGGGGGTAGCTGTACGGAGTTTTGCCGGGTGTCTAGAAGGGCTCCCAGGAAGACCATCCTCTGGGTGGGCTGAGCGTTGCTCTTCCTCCAGTTGATGAGCCACCCCAGGCCCTGTAGCGTGGAGACTAGGATCTCCCTGTGCTGTATGAGGGACTCCTGACTGTTCGAGAGGAGGAGGATATCGTCCAGATAGTGATGGACCCTTAGACCTCTTTCCCTCAGGGAAGCAATGACCGGAAGAAGGACCTTCGTAAATGTCCTGGGGGCAGTGGAGATTCCGAACGGGAGGCTCCGGAACTGATAATGGTGGTGGTCTATTGAGAACCGGAGGAACTTCTGAAAGGCTACATGGATGGGGATATGCAGGTAGGCATCTTGTAGATCTATGGACAACATCCAGTCCTCCAGGTTTATGGCCTGGAGGATCGATTGTAGGCTTTCCATCTTGAAGGACTCTACCCGGATGGAGTGGTTGAGGATTTTTAGGTCCAGGACGGGGCGCAGGTCCCCGGATTTTTTTCTGACCAGGAACAGAGGGGAGTAAAACCCCAGACCTCTTTGTGGTCGGGGCACCTCCACTACTGCTTTTTTCTGGAGCAGTTCCTGGACGTATGTTAACAACAGTGCCCTTCTTTCTCGCGAGGATGGGAGCCTGGTCGGACAGAAATGGTCCCCCGGGGGGCGTCCCCTGAAAGACCACCTGTGCCCGAACCGGACGGTGGCCACCGTCCAGGGGTCCCTGATAGTTTTCGCCCAGAGCAGCCTGAAATTTTGGAGCCTGGCTCCCACTACTGCTGGCTGGGCGGGCGCACCTTCAAAAAGGCTTTTGGTCGGTGGGCACGGAGGTCTTGGATTTCTGGAACCTGGAGAAGGAAGTCTGAGGGTTCTTCCAGTTCCTCCTAAATTCTCTGCCAGGCCTGTAGGCCTTGGCGTCCCTGTACCTGTCGGGGAGATTTCGTCTAGAGGGAGGAGGCCTCTGCTGTTTGGGCCTCCTGTCTGAGGGGATGAGCCCTGATTTCCCGCCAGTCACTTTGGAAATGGCTGAGTCTAGCTTGGCCCCGAAGAGGTTCTCGCCGTCGTAAGGGATACGGCACCAGTTGGACTTGGAAGCCGGGTCAGCCGCCCACGGCTTCAGCCAAAGTGCCCGTCTGGCCATGACGGAGGATAGCATGGCCCTGGATGTAGATTTTATCACATCGACAGAGGCCTCTGCCACAAAGTCTCCTGCCAGGCTTAGCTCCTGCAGGGCCTTGACTAATTTATCTTGGTCCGCTCCGTCTGTAATGAGTTTTTCGGCGCTGGCCGACCAGCTGGAGATGGCTTTTCCTACGGCCGCAAGGGCCACTGCCGGCCTGCATGCGCCACCTGCCGCTAGATAGGTTCTCTTCAGATCTGTGTCGATCTTCCTATCTAGGACATCCCTAAAGGTCACGGCGTCCTCAATAGGGAGCGTCACATGCCTGGCCAGACGCATGAGGGATGCGTCCACTACAGGCGGGGTCACCAGAGGTTTCACCTTGGGCTCCTTAAGGGGGTATAACTTGGCAAGCCTGTTGTTGAGGCTTGACTTTCTATCAGGCCTTTGCCATTCCTCCCTAATGAGGTCATCAAGCTCTTCTATGAAGGGGAAGGCCTCCGGGTCCCGTCTGAGGTTGGGGAAGTACTTCTTCCGCTTTTGTTGGATCTCCTGGGGCTCATCCCAATTAATAGCCTCCTTTACGGACCTCACAAAGGGTTCGATAAGGGAAAAGTCGAATCCCGCTGATGCCTCCAATTCTTCCTCGTCTGACTGGGAGTCCTGCTCCCTTGATGTACTCGGGGGGGCAGGAGAGGCGCTTCTTGTGGATGCATCCACGTCTAAAGCGGGCTGTGGGGGTGGGGCCCCTGATGGTTCTCTGAGGTCCTGGTCCCCTCTGGTTGCCTCCTCGAGGCACCTGCGGCAGGCTAATTTGTCCGGGAGGGCGGCGGCCCCGCACACCCAGCAGGTGTTTGGAGTGGGCCTGGAGCGGGTCACTGAGTGGTGTCTGTGTGCAGGTGATCTTCTGCGGCGTGAGCGACTGCGTCGGGAATAGGATCTGGAGCGACTTCCCCTGCGACTCCTATGACCTGAGCGACTTCTCCTGTTCCGTCCTGAACGGCTCCGTCTGTGGCCTGAGCTACTCCTTCCCCGCGAGGACCCTCTACGTCCGGACTTGGAGGATCTTGAGGACCTGACAGGGCTGACCATTTAGGTAGCGTTAGTGCCTCAGCTCTCTTTTTTTATTCTTTTTTTTTTTTTACTTACCGGTCCCGTCCTCCCCCCTTACCTATTGGTCTGGCGGTGATCTGCTGGGGCAGTGGTCTCCATGAGGAAGGGAGATAGGCAGCCTGTAAGACAGGATAAGAAGAAGATAGGTAAGGAAAAAAAGAAAGAAGGGGGGGTGGTGCAAATCCATGGAGGGCACTTACCTAGTGGGGAGTAGGCTGTGGATGATCTGCAGCGGTGAAAAAACGGATTTCCAGGATGCTGCCAGGGCTGTGGAAGAAAAGGGAATTTTTTTCCCTTTTTAAATTTGGCGCCGGGCGAGCGTCACGCTCGCGCAAGCGCAGTAGCGCCGCGCAGCCGCCGGCGCCATTTTGGAAGTTGGCAAGCCCTCAGGCCGTCCGAGCAGACCGTACTGCGCATGCGCCGAAGCGCCAGGACGCTTGGCGCACCTGAGGGGAAGAGGAGCAGAGAGGAGAGGGACTACAGAGCCCAGCGGTAGTACGGTAACGGCGCTTTTATTACTAACAAAGCAAGGAGGTGGGGGGGGGGAGACCACTGCACAATGGAAAGCCTGTTTAAGGCTTAGGAACATGATTGGAGTGTGTTTGCCCTGACACACAAATGCATAACAGCAAGGTGCTTTAAGCCTGTTTAAGGCTTTACACAGAGGCCAGGAGGATGTTGGTGCTTAAAACCTCTTTAAGGTTCTACACAGGGGCAGTCGACAATGTGCTTTAAACCTATTTAAGGTTTTGTATATAGCAGTCATCGCAGTGCTTTAAACCTATTTAAGGTTCTACACGTATGCAGTCATCATAGTGCTTTAAACCTGTTTAAGGTTCTACACAGGCAGTCCGCAGAAAACAATAGTAGAAGAAATAATACGATACCCCTGAGATCACCAGAGTGGGGTTCCTTCCATTTAGCTTCCTTTAGAGGCTGTACCGGCAAGGACTTCCAAACCAGGAGAGGCTAGAACCTGGCTGGGGCGAAGCGGTAAGGGGGTGATGTCCGTGCGTCCCAACAGGTGAGGAAAAATAAGAGAAAACCGGGGCGGGGGCCGTATCACCATTTTATAGTTACGTGGTCCTATCAGGTTGTGGAGGCGGAGTCACAACCCAAGGTATATGCTGCCATGATGCGACAGGAAATTACATTTTGTGGGGGCAGTTTGTACACCAACAATTTACAAAATGCTTCAAGGTTACCATATTGCATTCAATGTTTTTGTTTTACACTATTAGAAAAAGACAACAGCTGCAGATTGAAATGAAAAGGTAATTTTAACAACAATAAATAATAAAATACTGTAGATTATGTAGTAATGTTATTGAATCTGCTAACAAACTTATAATTTGATAGTACTGAATATCACTATGAATAACTAAGATGACAGATGCTTCATAGGCTATGGCTAGAAAAGGAATGGCCTTCGCATTTGGTGCATTTTGGCCTTGTTCACACTCTGTTTTACATATCTGTTCCAGAGAACCCTAGAAGGGTGCTTTTGCAACACCCGGTCCTGAGTCTTATGGCTGCTCAACGTTAGCTCACCAACTTTCTTTTTATTTCAGTAAAACAAATGATAGCAAAAGCATGAAACAAAATCTGAGTTGTTTGTACAGAATTTAAGAAACTCATAAAAGTGTTACATGATAATGAAAAACTCCCAAGCAATTTTTACCAACTTGCAGCTGAGATTTCTTAAAGTTTGGGAACCTTGGTTTAGTTATGCACTCCCAATTCTGGACCAGTCTACCCTCAACTATTTGTAAACAAGCCCTTTCCTTCATAAACTACCTCCCCGTTTTGCTCCCCAACTCTGTCCCTATTTTGAGTTATCTTCACCTGTTTGCCTTCTTTGAAGCCTTTTGTTTCTCTTTTATCACAAAGCTAGCACTAACAATTGAGTGCCTACATCTCGGAATATTGTAGGAGTATACCCTTCTCTGGACAGAAGGACCACCCTGCATAGATTTCTGTTTTCCTTTGGACTGCCCTCCCGGTTTGGCTCTCTCACTTGTCTCTGGCATATGAAGCTGTTTTATCTCCTCTTTTGAAAAACAATAAAAAAAATTGAAATAGATGCAGGTTATAAGTGTAGGAAACAGTTTCACAAATCAAACTGTGACTCTGGCCTTAAAGAACTCTGTTCATAGTTGTGTTTAGTAAAAGAACACAAGCTGTCCCCTAAATAACATTAGTCTGTAACAGCTGTGTTCTTGATAAATAAGTACAGAATTACACTAAAGAAAAATAAAGCCACAGGAAATTAAAAGAGTTGACTAGAATTAGAGACACTGTCATTAACACAGTCGTGTTAAACTAAATACAGCAAGTTAGAATACATTTATAAAACTCACGATTAGTGCCTCCATTGATTCCAGTCTTTACTTTCTTGCAGAGCTATAGGCACCCTTGGAATCTTCAGCATTCAACATTGGGTGTCAGTTGCCTGCATTCTCCCACTGTCTCAGCTGGCCCCCTTGCCTTTTTCTGACTCATTTGCTAGCCTATTCCACGTGAGTTTAACCGCTTCCCGACCAGCGCACGACGATGTACGTCGGCAGAATGGCACGGACAGGCATAAGGGCGTATATATAAGTCCCTTTTTTAATGCCTCTGTGCCATCGGAAGCGTGCCAGGAGCGGCGCGCTCCCGTGGCGGTCGGGACCCCCGTGAGGCCGGTCGCGGGTCCCGTGGATTTAATAGCTGCGGGGACACCCGCGATCGTCTCACGGGAAGGCTGAACGGGGAGATGCGGAAATAAACAGCATCTCCCCGTTCTGCCTAGCAACTAGTGACGCTGCTCTCTGCTCCATGTGATTGGAGCAGAGATCAGCATTCACTAGCTGACAGCCACGACCCCCCACAGTAAGAAACACACCCCTAGGCATACTTAACCCCTACACTGCCCCTTTGTGGTTAACCCCTTCACTGCCAGTGTCATTTATACAGGAATCAATGCATTTAAATAGCATTGATTGCTGTATAAATGACAATGGTCCCAAAAATGTGTCAAAAATGTCCGATGTGTCCGCCATAATGTCGCAGTCGCAATAAAAATTGCTGATCGCCGCCATTACTAATAAAAAAAAATTATTAATAAAAATGCTATAAAACTATCCCCTATCTTGTAAACGCTATAACCAATCAATAATCGCTTATTGCAATTTTTTTTACCACAGATATGTAGAAGAATACGTATCGGCCTAAACTGAGGAAAAAATATGTTTTTTTATATATTTTTGGGGGATATTTATTATAGCAAAAAATAAAAAATAATGCGTTTTTTTTCAAAATTGTCGCTCTTTTTTGTTTATAGCGCAAAAAATAAAAACCGCAGGGGCAATCAAATACCACCAAAAGAAAGCTCTATTTGTGGGAAAAAAAGGACGCCAATTTTGTTTGGGAGCCACGTCGCACGACCGCGTAATTGTCAGTTAAAGCGACGCAGGGCCGAATCGCAAAAAGGGGCCTGGTCCTTTGGCTGCAAATTGGTCCGGTCTGTATGTGGTTAAGGAGACCACACATGTTCAGATAAAGGAAAGTGATGTAAGTATAAGAGGCAATAGTTATCACATGAGGAGGTTTTCTAATGCCTCGTACACACGTAGGGACTTTTGCCGGCGGACCTAGTCCAGCGGACAATCCCGCGGGACTTTCCAGCTAGGTCCGCTGGACTTTCCGAGGGTGTGGACTTGCCCACACACGCACGGACTTCTCCAGCGGATAATCCGCCGGCCAAAAGTCTGCGGGACTTTTGAAAATGAACGGACTTGCCCACACACGGAGCAGTCCGTTCATTTCGAACGTAACTTCAGGTTACGTAGCTAGCGTAGGCAGTAAATGCCGCCGCGCTAGCTCCGCAAGCTGGCATGGATTTAAAGGGAATCCCCACGCCGAAAAAAACGGCGTGGGGGTTCCCCCCAAATCCAAGTCAGACCCTCATCCGAGCACGCAGCCTGGCAGGCCAGGAAAGGGGTGGGGACGAACGAGCGCCCCCCCCCTCCTGAGCCGTACCAGGCCGCGTGCCCTCAACATGGGGGGTGCCCTGGGGAAAGGGGGGCCGTGCGGCCCCCCCACCCCAAAGCACCTTGTCCCCATGTTGATGAGGACAAGGGCCTCTTCCCGACAACCCTGGCCGTTGGTTGTCGGGGTCTGCGGGCGGGGGCTTATCGGAATCTGGCAACCCCCTTTAATAAGGGGGCCCCCAGATCCCGGCCCCCCACCCTATGTGAATGAGTATGGGGTACGATGTACCCCTACCCATTCACCTAAGGTGTAAAATGTAAAGTACAAAAACACACACACTTTTGAAAAAATATTTTATTGCACTGCTCCGGGGGTCTTCTTCCGTCTTGGGGGTCTTCTCGCCGGACTCCTCCGCTCTCTTCTGCTCTTTTACCTAGCTCTTTCACGAGCGGGGGAAGTCCGGCTACCTTCTTCGTCGTCGCCGCCGTCGTCTGGGGGTCTCGATCCGCCTTCGGGGGTCTTCTTCCGTCTTGGGGGTCTTCTCGCCGGACTCCCCCGCCATTTACCAAGCTCTTTTACCGAGCGGGGGAAGTCCGGCTACCTTCTTCGTCGTCGCCGCCGTCTGGGGGTCTCGATCCGCCTTCGGGGGTCTTCCGGGGGTCTCTTCTGTTCTTGCGGCGGTCGTCGTCTTCCGCGCCGCCGGCGCCTTCTCCTTCTTCTTGTCCTTCTTCTTGTTCTTCTTCTTCCGATGTTGACCCGTCGCTGTCTCTGCCCGGAATGCCTGTGCCGCTCTGCGCTGAGACTTATATAGGGACATGGGGGACAGGGTCACATGCACATGTCACATGGTGACCCCGCCCCCTTGTGTTGTCACAGTCCCGGAGGATGCTGGGACTGTGACATCGCAAGGGGGCGGGGTCACCATGTGACATGAACATGTGACCCTGTCCCCCATGTCCCTATATAAGTCTCAGCGCAGAGCGGCACAGGCATTCCGGGCAGAGAGAGCGTCGGGTCAACATCGGAAGAAGAAGAACAAGAAGAAGGACAAGAAGAAGGAGAAGGCGCCGGCGGCGCGGAAGACGACGACCGCCGCAAGAACAGAAGAGACCCCCGGAAGA
This sequence comes from Lithobates sylvaticus, assembly GCA_028564925.1. Taxonomy (NCBI): domain Eukaryota; kingdom Metazoa; phylum Chordata; class Amphibia; order Anura; family Ranidae; genus Lithobates; species Lithobates sylvaticus. The sequence goes on from CM053035.1 coordinate 89,958,859, forward strand.
CCCCCGAAGGCGGATCGAGACCCCCAGACGGCGGCGACGACGAAGAAGGTAGCCGGACTTCCCCCGCTCGGTAAAAGAGCTTGGTAAATGGCGGGGGAGTCCGGCGAGAAGACCCCCAAGACGGAAGAAGACCCCCGAAGGCGGATCGAGACCCCCCGGCGACGACGAAGAAGGTAGCCGGACTTCCCCCGCTCGTGAAAGAGCTAGGTAAAAGAGCAGAAGAGAGCGGAGGAGTCCGGCGAGAAGACCCCCAAGACGGAAGAAGACCCCCGGAGCAGTGCAATAAAATATTTTTTCAAAAGTGTGGGTGTTTTTTTTTACTTTACATTTTACACCTTAGGTGAATGGGTAGGGGTACATCGTACCCGATACTCATTCACATAGGGTGGGGGCCGGGATCTGGGGGCCCCCTTATTAAAGGGGGTTCCCAGATTCCGATAAGCCCCCGCCCGCAGACCCCGACAACCAACGGCCAGGGTTGTCGGGAAGAGGCCCTTGTCCTCATCAACATGGGGACAAGGTGCTTTGGGGTGGGGGGGCCGCACGGCCCCCCTTTCCCCAGGGCACCCCCCATGTTGAGGGCACGTGGCCTGGTACGGCTCAGGAGGGGGGGGCGCTCGTTCGTCCCCACCCCTTTCCTGGCCTGCCAGGCTGCGTGCTCGGATGAGGGTCTGACATGGATTTGGGGGGGAACCCCCACGCCGTTTTTTCGGCGTGGGAGTCCCTTTAAATCCATGCCAGGTCACGGAGCTAGCGCGGCGGCAGTAACTGCCTACGCTAGCTACGTAACCTGAAGTCACGTGCTAAATGAACGGACTTGCCGATGAGCGGCAAGTCCCTTCATTTCAAAAGTCCCGCGGACTTGCCCACTAACGGCGGGATTATCCGCTGGACTGCCAAGTCCAGCGGATAATTTGAAAACAAAACTTCAAACTTTAGTCCGCCGTACTTTGGCGCCAAAAAGTCAGCCGGCGCCCACACACGAGGGGATTATCCGCTGGACTTCAGTCCAGAGGATAATCCCGCGGGATTGTCCCTTCGTGTGTACGCGGCATAACACATACAAAAATGTGTTTGTGGTGACCAACCAATAGTTCACTTTTCAATGAAGAGAAGGAAGTTAAACTGTCATGGTGTATGCACAATCTGTTGCTATCAGGTAAAGAAAGAAAGAACATTGCTGTGGGCCCCGATGTCACACACATGGTCAGGGTACAAGTAAATATCTTACCTTATCTTATCTTGTTAGCCTCAGTGAGGCATCTGTCAATGTATAGCCACCTTAAGTTGCTACAAAGAAAGTAATTAAATTACAAATTTATCTAGTTTCTAGTCTTTATTTTCCTCTCCTAGTCATACAGGTTTTATTTTGTAAGGCTTTTCCTTTCCAAAATATTTCCAATTAGCTCATTAGCCCACAACTTTGAAGACTACTCATAAAATATGATTTTTGGCTTTACTTCATTCTTCTTTTTATTCTATTGTCCATATTTTGTCATATCACAACCAAAACCGTAAATGTATTTTATTTGGATTGTATGTGATAGACCAACACAAAGTGGCACATAATTGTGAAGTGGAAGGAAAATTATAAATAGTTTTCAATTTTTTTTTTACAAATAAATATCTGAAAAGTGTGATGTGCATTTGTATTCAGCCCCCTTTACTCTGATACCTCTAACTAAAATCTAGTGGAACCAATTGCCATCAGAAGTCACCTAATTAGTAAATATAATCCACCTGTGTGTAATTTAATTTCAGTATAAATGCAGCTGTTCTGTGAAGCCCTCAGAGGTTTGTTAGAGAACCTTAGTGAACAAACAGCATCAAGAAGGCCAAGGAACACACCAGACAGCAGTGCTGGGACAAGGCCATTTGGTGCCCAGGGTGAAGATGGCAAACACGCCCCCCCCCCTTTTTAAGAAGGAATCAATGACGTTTCAAAAAAAGAATATTCTTAAAACACTACAAATTCAATTCTCACCCTACACACAGTATTTCACCCTTTACATGACCCCCCCTCCCCACACACAGTATTGTTACTCTTATGCCTGCTAATAACCCACCCAGGGCTGTCTTTAATATTGTTTGGACCCTGGGCAAGCATTTTCCTGGGCCCCCCCATGCAATTTTGCTCTTCACCCCAACATCCAAAAAATTTACACACACTCTGTAACCCCCTGTCCATGGCCACCTCTGTACCCCCCTGTCCACAGCCACCTCTGTTCCCCCTGTCCACAGCCACCTCTGTACCCCACGTCCACAGCCACCTCTGTACCCCCCCTGTCCACAGCCACTTCTGTACCCCCCTGTCCACAGCCACTTCTGTACCCCCCCTGTCTACAGCCACTTCTGTATAACCCCCCTTCCATAGCCTCCTCTGTATACCCCCTTCCATAGCCACCTCTGTATACCCCCCTTCCATAGTCACCTCTGTATACCCCCCTTCCATAGTCACCTCTGTATACCCCCTTCCATAGTCACCTCTATATACCCCCCTTCCATAGTCCCCTCTGTATACCCCCTTCCATAGTTACCTCTGTATACCCCCTTCCATAGCCTCCTCTGTATACCCCTCTTTCATAGTCACCTCTGTATCCCCACACAGCCACAATTTGTAATCCTCCCCTTAAAGTGTTCTCACCTCTTTTCACAAAATCCTCCCCCTCCTTCTCACAGTTCTCATCCTCAATAAAATAAAATTAATATAATCAGCGCAAAGAGAAATATGAAATGGGTAAAATGCTGCTGAACACTAAAAGTTCTTCACATAATCCAAAGGTCGAATAGTATACAAAGAAGTGCAGCGCATATCAGGGCTCAATAAAACATCTCAAATGTAATAAAAAGTCAATAAAAATCCACAGTGAAAACAAAATAAAAGGTGGACTAACAGTCCCAGCAAGCAAAGAGTCCACGTGAGAAAAATCAATGCAAGGGGGACTTTCCCTCCACCTCCAGCTCACCTCTAGATGTGGACCACTGAACAAACAGGTGGTCAACAATGCATGTCCCTTATGGGTATAACCTCCAGGCAAGATCCAGATCCACCGACCAGTATCCCCAGGAGTATAATGGTGAGAAAGAAGCAAACCTAAGTGCACACTGATAATTAAATTTCCTTTAAAAGGTTTTATTAGCAATAAAATGACTACTCACGAGGGCTTCATTTAAACAGTGCATGTAAGAGCAGACACAAACAAGCATAGAGATTCAGGTTGACAGTGGGTGACGTCAGGACGTGGCTCCTCCCCCGTACGTGTTACATTCACATGAACTTCCTCAGTGGGGCGGAGCCAACTAGCGTTACCCATCAGCTTATATACACACAGAAGATGTAAACAAAGGCGACAGTGAATAGCCACTCCCTCTATAGGAAGAGAACTGACCTATGAAGCAGCATAACCACAGACAGGAAAAGGCAATCATTAGGCCTGATTCACACCTATGCATTTTTAGTGCTTTTTGCATTTTGCAGATTTGCACTAAAAAAGTGTTCCATAGGAAACCATGGAAAATGGACTGTAGTGCAAATCTGCAAAATGCAAAAAGCACTAAAAATGCATAGGTGTGAATCAGGCCTTACATTGCCAGATAGACTGGAGGCAGTGAACCACTGACCCCTAATAGACATTATTAAAAAGGCATGGCACATATTAGTCTAGTTCATATAATAAGGAAATAGAGACCAAAAGACACAAAAAAAACACCCGCTGTCTTCCTGCACATCCACAAACTAAAAATCAACAAATCTAAAAATCATTACAAATAAAAAACAGTCAATTAAAAATATATATCATAAACAATTATTTATAAAATAAATTTAATTAGAACTCCTATTTAAAAGGGGCCATAAAAAGCTGCTACCTATCGGAGATTAAACAATTCAAGTCCATGTCAACATTTAACCCATCTGGCATCAAATCCTTAGCCTCAAAGATCCAGAATGATTCTCTCTGGCTTAATCGACGCATATAATTACCCCCTCCTTTCATTGTCTATCAACCATCTCTAGACCCGAAAACTTAAGACCCCGGGGGTCCCTGTCCTGACAGACTCCAAAATGTTTGGAGACACTGTGGGACCTTAATCCCTTTTTAATGTTGTTAACATGCTCCCCAATGCGTACACTCAGGGGTCTGGAGGTTCTATAAATATACTGGAGGCCACAATTGCACTCCAGCATATATACAACCCCCTGGGTGGTACATGTAATCAGATTCTTAATCTGGTACTTACGATTCGTAGAAAAGGAAGTGAACTCTTTACATTTTTTAATATTACATTTGCATTGTCTGCATGCTATGCATCGGCCACAAACATAGAAACCTGTCAAAAAATTTTAAATTCTGGTTAGTCTAAAAAAAGGGTCGGGCGCGTCTATAAATAAATTGGGGGCGATTGGGTAGGGCTTCACCCAGTATCCTATCCTTCCTAAGAACATCCCAATGTTTCAAAATACTTCTCTCAAGGGGCATGGCTTGGACATGGCCGAGTGACGAAGCAGATCTCCAGAGCAGCGGGGACCCGAACACAGCCACAACCTGCTATGTCCCCCATCCAGACTCCACAAACAGTAAGAGACATTCCCCCCCTGAATTCCCAGGCTCCTTGGCCTCACTAGATCAGGGATCAGATGTCTAAGAGCTGGTGGGGGACAGGGATTTAAAGCAGCACATATGGTCTCTCCCTACCAGAGAAGACCTGGATCGTTTTGCCACAAGGGTTGAAAAGGCCTTTAAACAGGACATAAAGCAGCTGAAAGCAGACACTACTCAGCTAGGCAGCAGGCTAGAGACACTGGAACAGACTGTGGAGGAAGCATTGCCAGCCATCACCCAGCTCAGGGACAAGTGCGCAGCCCAAGACCACGAAATGGAGACTAATCTAATCTCACAGCTTGATGATTATGAGAACTGCAGCTACAGGTCTAATATACGCAAAAGGGGGTTACCAGAGGCAACCAGAGCTAAGGACATTGTCCCCACACTGCAAGGCATATTCAAGGAACTCCTAGGCCTCCCCCTAATGAAGCAGTCAAGATCAATAGGGCACATAGTGCCCTCCGACCCCCCTCAGAAGATGCAAACTGCACAAATACACAGTTAAAGATCAAATAATGCAGCTTATGTGCAAATAACCCTACTTTGACTTTGATGGAGCCCACCTGTTTTTCTATCAGGACTTGTCCCGATGCATTCTCATGCAGCGCAGAGCATTACAACCCCTCCTGGAATTCCTGCGCACACCAGGCATCACCTATAGGTGGGGGTTCCCTTTCAGCCTCCATGCAGGAAGAGATGGAAAATCTGCCACTCTGCGCACTAAAGATGATCACCCGCATTTCCTGTCACAACTGAACCTGGAACCTGTAGATTTCCCTGACTGGAGGTTCTCCATGAATATCAAAACAGTACCATTGCCCCAACCCTGGCAGCAGGCCCGATCCAACCGGAACTCACGGAACCGCAAACGCTCTTCTTCTACAACTGCGAGGCAGGAGTCCCTCGCAGGGGACTGAAAGACCCACATGCATAACCACATACTCAGGGAAACACCTGTGACAGCTCCTAGACTTGTCCATTGACTAAAAATGGTATCTTCAGATATGCAAGCACCAGTGATGTGCGACCCAGATACCCCATCTGAAGCTCCCTTTTTACTTTTTTGGCTCTTTTAGCTCAATACAACATATTAGTAAAAGTGTTAATTACTGCGCTGTCCAAAATTAAGTGAAAAAACATATATAATGTCAAAATATTAGAAAAGAAGAAAACTATGGCTGCTGCAATCATATATGTGAGACATATTCTCAGTATAATCAGACAGGCACCATGCAGAGATAAAAGCATAGAAACTCCATAGTGTATCACCAGACAATAGAAGCTCTAGCAGTGATCGATGCACCCTCTCAGAGTCGGCTCTCTTATCTCATGTAGCTCGCACACCGATCATGTAATGCTACTGCAGGCAATGTAGAAGGATCGCAGTCTAGAATCTGAGGATCCCTCCCATGTGGCAATGTAGAAGGATCGCAGTCTAGAATCTGAGGATCCCTCCCATCATGCCTGTCTGATCCCTCCCATGCCTGTCTGATTATACTGAGAATCCCCGTCCAGTATCCAGAGAAAACCATCCTACCCTCTTTAGAGACCCGTGGCTGGGGAAACAAGCCATAGGCTTCTGTGATCTCCCTAACAGGAGATCTTGCTATTTGGTAAGAGGCAGTATTTCTCGGTGGTGGAGGCTTTCCTTTATCAGGCCACTATTTTCTTGGGTGCTACAAGAGTGGTGTCACTATTCAAATCTAGAGGACCTTTTTGTGGATTGATTCGATGCATGGAGTTGACTTTGATTTGAGCTTTCGTTTAATCTTATTGTTCTACCTTCTATGATTGACTGATATCGATTGATTATTTTTTAGAAGGGAAAGAGTTTTCACATTGGACTTTTTTAAATAATTTTTCATTTTCATTTTTATTATTTTTTTCACTAAAGTCGCATTATTTTCAACCTTAATATGCACATTTGTATATGTTCACTTATATAGCACTATAATATTTCCATGTTAGTTTATATCTCACTACAACATATGCAAAAAGGCAAATAGCCAATAAGGCTGTTACAGGACATCACTGTTCCAGTGCACTATTAGGCACCCTTGTTTCTTTAGGAACCCGCCAAACATCAACCCCCCGGACAACTACCTCTTTTGTTTCTGTGGGGAGCAGGAACTTCCTGGCTTCCCATGTCCGATCACAAAACCCACATAGGACTACCCGTGTTGGGTGTTAGCCCAGATATGGGCACTTTGCCACACTCAGGTGGCTCCCCTATATTAGGGGAGATACATGAGTCGAGCAAACAGTTCAGGGTAAAACCACTTTTGGCCTATGAGGAGCTAGTGGACCCAAAATATAAGATGTTTTGTTTATTTTACATTCTGCTAATTCTCTCTTCCCCTCTCTTATCTCCCCCCTCTTTGTCTCTTCATTTCCCATATTACCCCTTTTTCTTAGAAGGCGGAACCGCACTTACTCTCACCGGACTCCACAGATTCGGGATGGTCGCCTGGACAACCTCTGATGCAACAAGGCTACAATTAAGGTAGTGTCATATAATGTACGTGGTATGTGCTGCCCTAACAAACGGAATAGGCTGTGGCTAGAATTGAGAAGACTGGGGGCACAGGTGCTGTTCTTGCAGGAGACCCATTTTACTGACTCCTCCCTCCCCAAGTTACCCACCCACATATTTTCACAATGGTACCTGAGCAATTCCCCAAATCCTAAATCCAGGGCTATACATAAAAAATGGCAATTTCAACCCTCTGATTATAAAGTAGATCCCCAGGGACGCTATGTGTTCCTGAAGGGCACCATAATGGGACAAACATACACATTTGCTACACTATACGCCCCTAATGCTCAACAACTCACATTCATCGACCAAACCCTCTCCAAGCTGGTAGACTAATCCTAGGAGGGGATTTCAATGTCAGCCCTAACCCTGTGATAGACACCTCAGTGAGCAGATCAGCGATCATAGACCAGATCACGATTTCTGACCATGCATCAGTGACTCTCACACTCTCACTAACCCAAGCCCTAGATAAAGAAAGGACCTGGAAACTAAATGAGAACCCGCTGGATGACCTGGGGGTTGTGGCAGGGGTACAGGAGACTTTGACGCATTACTTCACAGAAAACGCCAACGGGGAGGTCAGTGATGGCATTCTATGGGAAGGTCACAAAGCAGTTGTCCGTGGCACCCTTATTGCGGTTGGAACTAAACTTAAAAAAGAAAGGTAGGCGAAAAGCCATAAATGAACGTCAGACCCCGAGGAGTTCCGGCGCTTGTACGCTACATGACCCATACCTACTACGAACGCGGCAACATATGTGGCAGGCTATTGGCCCGATCTCTCCGTAAAAAAAGACTCCTAGCACATGTGCATAAGCTACATTCCCCTACGGGAACACCAGCTCACAACACATCAAAAATAGCATCTATGTTTTGCGACTATTGTGCAACTTTGTACAATTTGGACTCTGCCTCCTCTCCAGCAGATCTTAAAAAATCCAGAATAGCAACTTATCTCTCCTCAATAGGGCTCCCCACCCTTTCTCCAGAACAAGCAACTGACCTGGAACACCCAATTACTACACATGAACTACTGTCCACAAGTCCCTACCCACTGACAAAAGCCCTGGGCCTGACGGCTTCACCAGGGCCTACTACTTAAAAATTTTCGATACACTACAGGGCCCCCTCTGCACCCTCCTCAACTCACTAGCAACCAATGGACACCTCCCACAGGAGACTTCGTTATCGCACATTACAGAGCTCCCAAAGGAGGAAAAGGATCTCACCCAACCGCAGAGCTATCGCCCAATTTCCCTGCTGAACACGAACCTAAGAAAATTTTCTAAGATCAACCGCTTAAAACATTTATTACTGAAACTGATACACGAGGACCAGACAGGCTTTATAGTGGGACGGGAAGCTAGGGACAACTCTAATAGAGCCCTCCAGCTTGTCCACTGGGCGTGTACACGCGATCGGATGCCTCCATACCTGATTCTGTCCACAGATGCGGAGAAGGCATTCGATCGCGTGGACTGGAACTTCCTGAATGCTGTGCTCCGGGGTACTGGTTTGGGCCCACATATGATGCATTGGATTTCAACACTTTATGTGTCTCCCACCGCCCAGGTTAAAGTAAATGGTGACCTCCCTACAACATTCCCCATCCGGAACGGCACGAGACAGGGGTACCACTACTGCAGAGGGTCAGAGCCAATCCAGACATCAGGGGAGTACAGGCGGGCTCCCATGAGCACAAACTCTCTGCTTATGCAGATGACATATTATTCCACATAGTGAACCCCCTTGTCTCGTTGCTGAACCTGATGGGAGAACTGACAGTGTATGGATAGGTATCCAATTTCTGGATAAACTAAACCAAGTCAGAGATCATGCCGTTCACTGTCCCCTAACAGCCTCCCTAAAGGGATCTTTCCCTTTCACGTGGTCCACACCCTCTATGAAATACCTAGGCGTCCAGCTCAAGGACAGGCTGGACTCCCTATATTCACACAACTACATCCCCTTACTCAAAAAGATCTCTCAAGATTTACTGGCGTGGGACAAGGCACTTTTTACATGGGTAGGCGAACATTTTTAAAATGACTATGCTGCCCAAATCCTTTTCCTCTTGCAAATTATACCAATATATATACCAAAGCACAAGAAGCCACGTCTTGCTATGGTGATGCTACAGAGATCTAAACTAAAGGGGGGATTGGGCATACCCAACATATCCTAATACTACCAGGCAATTGCCCTACAGTGCACTCTGAATTGGAATTTCCATACACCCCTTAAGTTGTGGGTTCTCCTGGAGAAAACGATGGCAGGCCTGTCCTATGCACCCTGGGTCCCTGCAGGGGATAGAGGGCTCTCTGACTGGGTCTCTTCATTGACGATACACTCCCTGAAAATATGGGACAGAATGAATGCACGCTTAGCTCTGGCTCCGCGGACGTCTCCGCAGTGGGCGGATACCCGTAGTAGGAAAGTTTCATTGTTTTTATTGTTGAAAGAAAGCCATAAGAAGTTCCATTTGTAGTTTGTGATAAGCCATGTGGGGCACACAGCAAACATGTTGATGAAGGGGCTCTGGTCAGATAAGACCAAAATTTAACTTTTTGGCCTAAAAGCAAAACGCACTGCACATTACCCTGAACACACCATCCCCACTGTGAGGCAGCATCATGTTGTGGGGATTATTTCCTTCAGCAGGGACAGGGAAGCTGGTCAGAGTTGATGGGAAGATGGATAGAGCCAAATACAGGGCAATCTTAGAAGAAAACTGTTAGAGTCTGCAAAAGTCTGCAAAAGACTTGAGACTGGGGTGAAGGTTCACCTTCCAGCAGGACAATGTCCCTAAACATACAGCCAGAGCTACAATGGAATGTTTTAGATCAAAGCATATTCATGTGTTAGAATGGCCCAGTCAAAGTCCAGACCTAAATCCAATTGAGAATCTGTGGCAAGACTTGACAATTGCTGTTCACAGACGCTCTCCATCCAATTTGACAGAGCTTGAGCTATTTTGAAAAGAAAAATGGGCAAAAAATTCACTCTCTAGATGTGCAAAGCTGGTAGAGACATGTCCAAAAAGACTTGCAGCTGTAATTGCAGTGAAAGGTGGTTCTACAAAGTATTGACTCAGGGGGGCTGAATAGAAATGCATGCTACACTTTTCACATATTTATTTGTAAAACAATTTGAAAACCATTTATCGTTTTCCTTCCATTTCACAATTATGTGCCACTTTGTGTTGGTCTATCACATAAAATCCCAATAAAATACATTACATGTTTTTGGTTGTTACATGACATGTGGAAAATTTCAATGGGTATAAATACTTTTTTAAGGCACTGTAATGTAACATTCCATGTGAACCTTCCATCAAGTGCATAACTGCAGATGAAGCAGCACAATGCAGCTTCTATAGGGCCCCAAGGGAAAGGGATGCAGTGCATATCTTAAAAGGGTTTGTAAAGAAAAAAATGCTCACTCACTATGATCAATTTATTCCTCACAGTAAAAGATTGCTCTGATTGCTGTCCTAATGGGTTCAGAAGGGTTCAGAAGTGCAGTCTACTTGTGCATGGATCGCACAATGACCCACCCATTCTAGCCAGCATATTTATGACTGGAAAAGAGAAACTAATTTTCGCAGGATTTGCAAAAACATTTTTTTTTTTCATTCAACCAGTGGTTTGCAAAAAAAAAACTAAAGATCCCTGCATTTGCACAAGCAATGTGGATACAGGAATCTCTCCCACTGCAAGATTGTATTCTAACAGCAGGGTCTCCTCCCCTGTCAGAATGCACTTGCAGGAAAGTGCAGTTTATCCTCTGTTCTGTAGGTGGCGCTCTGTTCCTTTACTGCTGAACAGATGGAGTGAAAAATGGGAGGAAATTTGTTCCTCTGTGGATTCTGCTGGTGTCACTGGAGGAGCCATTGTCCATTGGACACTACAACGCTGGATGACCTCGTGGCCATCTTTTGAGTGAGCAATGCTAGTAAGTAGCAGTGCCCCATGGTATTTGGCACCCATTTGTGAATTTCTAGAGTAGAGAAAGGAGCCCCACTTGCTAGTGACAGTGAAATAGCCTTAGGGAAAGGTTCTTGCTCAAGGAGGGAAAGATTAGGGGCACTGCTGTTCGCTCTGCTATCCTCCAGGTCACCATGTTTTCGGAAAATCCGCCCGTGTGTTGGCTCCATCGGACTTTTTTCGGAAAAAATTTGAGATCCTGCTCTCAAATTTTCCGACAACAAAATCCAATCTGACTTTTTCCGATCGTGTGTAGAGAATTCCGACGGACAAAGTGCCACGCATGCTCAGATCAAACTATGAGACCAAAGCTATTGGCTACCTGCCTCTACGTAGTTCTGTCATACGCAACGAACGTCACCACGTTCAGAATGATCGGATTTTCCAACAACTTTGTCCAACCGTGTGTATGCAACACCAGTTTCGGACGACGGATTTTGTGGTCGAAATTTCCGACCATGTGTATGGGGGCTAAGAGCCGATTATACCGGCTGCCAGTCACCACCCTGCAAATTTGTTGCTCTGGTACTATAGGCTATGCCAATTTTAAACATTGATACTGAAGATCTACTGACTTACCACTAGAATTACTGTGATCATCACTATCAGCGTTACTGCACCTGTTCTGCCAGTCTCACTGTGTTTACTAATGCGAAAGTGTCTGCAATGGTTACAATATACGCCAAAATATCTTTAAAGTGGAAGTGAACCCCCCTATCGTTTTCAGCCAAGGAAGCTGCCATCTTTGCCTCTGTTTAATCTTCAACTGCCACAGTGCTGCACATGTGATCCGTTTTGACCCCAGCCATTGGATGGTTTGACTGTTTGGTTGAGAGCACAGCCAATGTGCAGTTAGCATTCCCGGCATGCCTTTTTTTTTTAAACTGTTAAATCGATGGGTTTACTTCCGCTTTAAAAGTCTGAGAAGAGATAAATTCCCCGTCTCTGTACAACTATGTGCCAGCACAACTGAGCATGCTCAGACATGCAAACTACTCTCATTTTAACTCCCTCGCCTTTTTTACAGGGTGCTATAGTAAATACCAAGATTAGCGCTGGGCTAAAATGAGAGTGAAAATGTGCGCTATATAGCCCAATGCAAGTTTCAGCCATTGATTATTGTCACATACCTGAAGGGAGACTGAAATGACGAGGTCGGCCTCTCTTGTATCTCCAGCCCAGGTCCCGCTGAGAGTGAAACAGAAGGAGCCGAGGGACAGGAGGCACACGAGTGCCTGTAGATGGAGACCCAGAAACTTTGTAGCAGGAAGGCGCAGCTGGTCGCAGGACTGAAGTTGCTGAGCAGGAAGTCGCAGCTGGTTGCAGGACTGTAGTTGCAGAGCATGAATTCGCAGCTGGTCGCTGGACTGTAGTGGCAGACACTCGGATGGTAGTGCTGAGCCGAGCCGAGCACCAGAGCAAGGTCACAGGGATAGCCGGGTTTGTTAACAGGCGGGCAGTAGGGTGCCGGAACATCTGGCAGAGGCAAGTCATAGGAAAAGCCAGGTTCGTTAACAGATGGGCAGCAGGGTACCGGAACATCAGGCAGAGATGAGTCAGATGGGAAGCTGGGATCAGGAACCAGAGATCAGATATAGCAGAGTCCTAGAGCAGGGTCAACAGGAGCCAAGGTCAGCAACGGGAATCAGACGGAACAAACACAGGTTTCAGGGTAACAGGAGCACAGCTGAAGACCAGTCAGCACAGATCAGTGGTTGGGGTTTTCTTTAAGTAGGCCGCCTGGCACCAATTGGCGCTAGGGGCACGGTCCTGCACATGTACGCTGGGCACCACACATGCGCATGGCACCTGTAGTCACACGTGAGCGTGCGCATGTGTGCCAGCATGCTCCAGGTGATTTCTACTGGTTTCCTTACAATTGTAACTTCCCCAAATAAATACTTTTAGGCCTCATGCACACTGGATGCTGATAAACGCCGATAAACATCGATAAACGCTCAAAAACTTTGCTCACCAGCTTTTTTAATGTTTTTGATCCATTGAATAAATAAAAAATTATTTAAAAAAAAACGCAAAAGAAACGCTAATAAACGCTAAAAAACGCTATTGCAAAAACTTTAAAAAAAGTTGAAAAACTCACTGCAAAGCTATTGATGTTTTCATAACGTTATTTTAACATCCAATGTGCATGAGGCTAATGTTGAGATGAACTGTATCTTTCTCTCAAATAAATTGTCCTTGCAACAATGTGGCTTCTTCTTCATCTATTTTGTTTTTAAGAATGCTAGAATGTGTAATGACTAATGCAATGTATTTATGTATAGAAGGGTCCTCATGTGGCAGCACAGTGGCTAACAAGTTAGCACTTCTGCCTAGCAACACTGAGGTTCTAACGTTCTAACATTCTAATGTTTATACTAAGGTTGAAATAAAAAGTTTTTTTTTTGCTTTATATGATTTTGCAGACTATAAATACATATTTTCTAATTGCAAACTATTAATATCCCTTTAAATCTGTATTAAATCTAGTTGCAAACAAAAGAAAGAAACGAAAAATACTCAAAAGTAAAATAAAAAACAGAGAGGTGTATTTCAAAAAGAAATTAGAGGATGGATAAGGTGTTGAAAATAATGACAGATAATGTGAGAGGGCTAAACTCTTCCCAAAAAAGGGACTGCTTGTGGCACGAGGTGAAGCCATCAAGAGGTGGATATAATATTTTTTCAGGAGACGCACTTCGGGCCGGGACCGGCCCCCAAACTACCAGTATTTATGTGCAATCAGTGGTTTCACGCTGTATCCCCAATAGCAAGAGCAAGAGGAGTATCTATAGCTCTCGGGAAAACCTGCCCCATGAGGACGACAGAGGTGCAGGCGTACCCGGAAGGAAGGTTTATATTTATAAAAGGGACTTTATGGATCAATTTACACGCTGGCATCCATTTATGCACCAAATGTGGGCACGGCAGAATTCTTATTAAAAACATGGAGAAAGTTAGATGGGTTTAAGGAGGGATGTGTGATTCTGGGGGGGGGGGGGGGGGACTATAACATAATTATGGACCCCGACTTAGACACTACATCTCAGAAAGCTGGACTACCATTTAAGATATGGAAACAGGTGAAAAAATATCTGAAACAAGTGCACTGGGTGGATACCTGGAGAGCACTTAATGAAGGAAAGAAAGATTATAGTTACTTCTCCAAAACTCATGGGGTATATTCTAGGTTGGATATCTTGATGGTAGACCAGTATTATCTGGAATATGTACAGGAAGTAAAAATAGGAGCCATAACAATCTCGGATCATGCCCCAGTGGTCATGAAGTTCCGGCAGATATCTGGAGGTCAGAAGGAGAGGACTTGGAGATTAAATGAGTCACTATTAGACGAAAATCAGATATCAGAAGACATAGAAAAAATTGGTTGGTTATTTTGAGGAAAATATACTCGGGGAAACATCAGAACAAGTAAGATGGGATGCCCACAAAGCGGTGGTAAGAGGAGCACTAATAGCCCATGGAATTAGGAAAAAAAAAAAGAGAAAAAAAAGGAGTTGGAGAAATTGATCGGAAAGATACATAAACTGGAACAGAAACATAAAAATAGTATGAACCCGGAAGAAGAAAAATATAGATCAGAATATAATTTGTACCTGGATAGGAAAACACAAAATAAATATAGATATGCTGCGCATAAATTCTATGAAAATGGGAATAAATGTGGCAAGTTATTGGCCAATCAACTTAAAAAACAACAAGAAATTTCCCATGTACATAGTATCCAATCCAGGGATAAATTAATAATAAATACTAAATCGATAGCAAAAGAGTTTGAAAACTTTTATAAAAAGCCATACAATATAAAAATGGAAGGCGGAGAAGGGGATAAAAGGGTACAAGCTGAAAGAATAAGGGAATATATTAGAGAGTCCTCACTGCCGATCCTGGCACCAGAAGTGGTAGAGGGGATGGAAGTGCGGATAACTGAGGATGAGATAAAAAGTATAATAGAAAGTCTCCCTAATGGTAAGAGTCCAGGCCCTGACGGATTGATGAGCGCATACTATAAAAAGTTTAAAAACATACTGGCAACACCGCTAAGCGAATACTTTAATCAGATAACAGTTAATAAGAAAATGTCCCCGGAATCATTGATGGCTTTTTTGACAGTAATCCCAAAACAAGGAAAAGATCCGAAATATTTCTCTAATTACAGACCCATCTCTCTTTTGAACACAGACACGAAACTATTAACAAAGATTTTAGCAAATAGACTACAAGAGAAGATAATACGGGTAGTGCACTTTGATCAGACAGGCTTTATGGTAGGTAGAGAGGCTAAAGACAACACTATAAGAGCTATACACCTGCTACACTGGATGCAAAGAGCCCAAGAGTTATTCTGTCGATGGATGCCGAAAAGGCCTTCGACAGAGTGAACTGGGTCTTTATGTTGGAGGTACTAAGGGAAATGGGATTGGGAGAGCGGATGATGGGATGGGTGACAGCATTATACGCAGGACCAAAAGCACGGGTAAAAGTAAATGGAGTACTATCAGAAGGATTTGAAATTAAAAATGGAACAAGACAAGGCTGCCCACTGTCCCCCATACTTTTCTCTCTGGTATTAGAACCTTTCTTGTGTAAAATAAGGGAGAATAAGATGATAAAGGAAGTAGAAATGGGCATCAAGGAATACAAGGTCTCAGCATATGCTGATGATTTACTGTTCTTCTTGTCAGACCCACAAGAGTCAGTAAGAGAAGTTATGGGGGAGGTGAGGAGATTTGGAAATCTCTCAAATTTTAAGATTAATGTAGAGAAATCCCAACCAATTCACATATCAAGAGAGTTAAGAATAAAAATACAAAATAATTATTAATTTGAGTGGGAAGAAAAGTCATTGTTTTATCTGGGAGTACATATGTCAACAGAGGTAAAAACAATGTTCAAACAAAATTATAGCCCTCTGCTAGTAAGGATAGAAGAAGACCTGAAGAAGTGGAAAGGGAAGACGCTAACTTTATTTGGCCGAATAAACACGATAAAAATGAATATAGTGCCCAGGCTGCTATACGTCCTATATACTCTACCAATCCCAATACCCCAGAATTTTTAAAAAAAAATACGTAAAATATTTACTGCCTTCATATGGGAAAACGGGAGAGCAAGGCTGGCACATAAAATTTTATGCAGGAACAAGGGAGAGGGAGGGGTAGGTTTACTGGAAATGTTAAAATATTATAGAGCAATGACACTGGTCCGAATTCTGAACTGGTGCCATGATCAAGATAATAAAGCATGGGTACTGTTGGAAAAGAATCTAGCCGGTAGAGATTTAGCAGGAGCACCATGAATACCAACCAAAGAAACGGGGCTATCGGAATGAACATCACCATTAACAAAGAATACTCTGTCGGTATGGGACAGAATGAATAAAACAGGCAGATATGCCCCGAAAATATCACCCCTGGCTCCACTAGGTGGGTACCCATGGTTCCCTCCAGGCGAGGAGAAGGGAGTGTTAGGACCCTGGGAAATAGAAGGAAACACGATGAGTTGTGCCCCAAAAGGGTTTTTTCTGTCACAGAGGGATTTAGAATTAATGTACGGAAGTATGAGATGGGCGGGATGGAGATATAATCAAATTAAACAGTTCTATAAGAAAATAGAAAAGCAAACCCGATCACAAATGTGTAGACAAATATCAAAACCTAACCATCTACTATCCCAGATGTATAAAATAGTACTCAGTGAGGAAGAAAATACAATTCCATACTTGATAAGGGAATGGGAAAGAGAACTAGGGTACAAATTTACGACACTACAAATAAAAAAGGTAATAGAAGCTACTTACTCATCGTCAACAAGCTCAGCCACACAGGAAATGTCATATACATTTTTAACTAGATGGCATAGAACCCCAGCCCGACTAGCACAAATATACCCGTTGGAGAGGATGCGGGAACTCACCTCCATATTTGGTGGACTTGCCCAGTGATAAAGAAATATTGGTGTGAAATAGCCCCATGGATCAGGAAAATGGATAAGGAGAAGATAGAGATGAAACCAGAACATTACCTGTTCCATGGGGCGATGAACAGTATACAAAGAAAATATTATACAGCATTTACTGAACGCAGCCAAGAGATTAATACCAAGAAACTGGAAGCAGATCAAGGGTCCAACATTGGAGGACTGGAAAAAAGAGGTAGACAAAACGCAAGAGGCAGAATGATGGGTATATAAAATAAGAAATAAACAAGAGAAATATGATGCAATTTGTGAGGAATGGGAAAAACACGCCAAAAAAATAGAAATTGAAATACAAGTTAGGAAAAACGAAGGGAATTGAAGTAAGTAGATAGGGATTAGGGATGGGCCCGGTGTTCGATTCGAACCCATGTTCGAATCGAACATCGGGCGTTCGCCCGCTCGGCGAGCCCAGAACTATTTGGGCAGCTCGCATCAAATTCGTGTGATGCGAGCGGCCCGCAATGAATTGCGCTAGACGCAGTGCAATGCTGGCTGATGATTGGCCAAGCATGCACTGTGACCCCGCATGCTTGGCCAATCACAGCGCCGGCAGCGAGGAGAGCCATAATTGGCTACAGGCAGGATGCTCAGGGGCTTTAGTACACGCCCCACGGTATAAGAGGCCGCCGCGGCGGCGGCCTCGCATATTATGTTTCAGTGTCAGCGTGTCAGTGTGTTGCTGACTGCTGACAATATATGCTCTATTTCTGGGGATTTGTGTGTGCGTGCTGTTAGAACAGCATTGCAGTATCACATCTGGGGGGTGTCTATAGGTGGCCTGTGAAGGGGAGCAGGTTTCCTGTGCTTAGAACTTTCCCTGCTTAGAACTTTCCCATGCATCAGAGGGGGCGGGGTCACCAGGTGCCCTCCATTATAAAAGACCTGTCAGACGCAGCGAAGCCTCACACAGCGGGAGCCTCCCATTGCGAGGAGCGGCCCAAGAAGAGACACCGACACCGACGCCGACGCCATGGAAGAAGATGCCGGACGAGAAGGACGAGAAGACCAGCGCAAGAAGAAGCGGATCGGGGGAAGAAGAAAATGGAAGAAGAAGATGGAAGAAGATGACGGAAGGAGAAGATGAAGAAACTGAAGGATGAAGAAAGAAGAAAGAAGATTTTAATAAAGGAATTGTCAAAGACCGTCTCCTGTCATTTTTACAATTTTTGACACTTTTTTGGTGAAATAGTATGGGTACTTTTGTACCCCCTTACCATTTCACACAGGGGGGGTGGGATCTGGGGGTCCCCTTGTTAAAGGGGGCTTCCAGATTCCGATAAGCCCCCCGCCCGCAGACCCCCACAACCAATGGCCAGGGTTGTGGGGAAGAGGCCATGGTCCTCATCAACATGGGGACAAGGTGCTTTGGGGGTCTTAGACCTCCCAATGTTGAGGGCATGTGGCCTGGTATGGTTCAGGCGGGAGGGGGGGCCGCTCTCGTCCCCCCCTCTTTTCCTGCGGCCTGCCAGGTTGCGTGCTCGGATAAGGGTCTGGTATGGATTTTGAGGGGGACCCCACGCCATTTTTTTTTTTTGGCTGGGGTTCCCCTTAATATCCATCCCAGACCTCAAGGGTCTGGTATGGATTTTGAGGGGGACCCTACGCCATTTTTTTTTTTATTTTTTTGGGCTGGGTTTCCCCTTAATATCCATCCCAGACCTGAAGGGCCTGGTTATTGAATTTGGGGGGACCCCCACGCTTTTTTTTAATTCATTTTTTTTTTTTTTTATCAATGACTTTTTTTTTATCAATGACTTTCAATGAATGACTGTTCTCTGTATTACGGGAGCCGTCAATTCACATTAGCCGCAAGTGATTTTAAATAGCTTTTTTACTTGCAAAAATTACACTTTTTGCAGAGACAGTTCTAAACACGGGAAACATGCGCCCCTTTACATGCATACTATAGACACCCCCCAGGTACGAAATTTAAAGGAATATTACACTTTTATTGTTTCAATTTAAGCATTATTAAAATCACTGCTCCTGAAAAAACGGCCGTTTTAAAAAAAAAAATTTGCATTGATACATGTCCCCTTGGGCAGGACCCAGGTCCCCAAACACTTTTTATGACATTAACATGCATATTAGCCTTTAAAATTAGCACTTTTAATTTCAAACGTTCGCATCCATTAAAACTAATAGGGTTCTAAAGCTCGCACGGACTTTAGGTCCGTTCGCGGGTTCTGGTGCGAGCCGAACGGGGGGGGTGTTCGGCTCATCCCTAATAGGGAGGAGTTCACAACCTGGACAGCCTATTAGGGAAATCTTTTAAATAGAAATGTATAATGACTTGCTGAATATAAACTTGATGGATGTTTGTTGTGGAAGGAGAGGGGCGCTCTCAGTGGCCATGGACCATAGTGAGGAAGAATAAACTAACACCAAATTTATTTATTTATTTTTTCCCCTCACAAGCACAAGATAAATCACACTTGATTAGACAGGCACAAGGATGGGGCATTAGGAGAAATAACACAATAACATGTAAACTGATAGGCACAAAGAAGATGGGGGGGGGCAGGGGGAATGGGAAAGGTAATAGGTGATGATAAAGAAAGGTAATTAGAGATTGAAACATAATTTGAAGAGTCAACAAGACATATACACTTTCACAAGAAGCATGACACAAAGGGCACTTAGTAAGAAAAGAATTGTAAACACTTTGGGGAGAATTTTTCTCCCCCTTTCTCTTTTTTTTTCCTCTTCCTCCCGGGGGTCGAGGGCCACTGGAAGGGCCGACCAAAAAAAAAATTGGCATCGGGTCCCCCCAAAATCTATACCAGACCCTTATTTGAGAATCCAGGCTGGAGGTTAGGATAGGAGGGGATGAGCTAGCGCCCCCCCTTTCATGAACCATATCAGGCCACATGCCCTCAACATGGGGAGGGTGCTTTGGGGTTCCCCTCAAAGCACCTTGTCCCCATGTTGATGGGGACAAGGGCCTCTTCCCGACAACCCTGGCTAGTGGTTGTCGGGGTCTGCAGGCAGGGACTTATCAGAATCTGGAACCCCCTTTAACAAGGGGGCCCCCAGATCCCACCGCCCCTATGTGAATGGGTAGAGGTACATTCTACCCATTCACCCAAAAAGTGTCAAAAGATACAAACCACAAGAGACAATTTTTTGAAAAATCCTTTATTAAAAAAGTAAAAAATAAAAAAAGATTTACATCCATCGTCAATCACGGTGCCCGATGGACCTGAAAAATAGCAAAAAAAAACCTGCTCTGCCTCGATGGGAGGGCTCCTGCCGTCTCTTTGACAGGTGTTATATTGGCAAGGGCGGGGCCACCCAGTGATGTAACCGGATGACCCCGCCCCTTCGGATGTCATGGGCTGCAGAGGGGCGGTGCCAACAGGTGATGTACCCAGGTGGCCCTGTCCTTGCCTACAAATGAACTGTCAGAGCACATACGGCGGGAGCCCTCCCATGGAGGCACAACATTTAGATTTTTTTCTATTTATTGGGTCTGTCGGGCAATGAGATTGATGATAGATGTACATCGTGGGACACTTTTTTTTTTTTCTTTAATAAAGGATTTGTCAAAAACTGTCTCTTGTGGTTTGTATTTTTTGACACTTTTTTGGTGAATGGGTAGGGGTACAATGTATCCAATGCCCATTCACACGGGGGGGCGGGATCTGGGGGCCACCTTGTTAAAGTGGGCTTTCAAATTCCGATAAGTCCCCCGCGCACCGACCATGACAACTACCGGCCAGGGCTGTCGGAAAAAGGCCCTTGTCCCCATCAACATGGAGACAAGGTTCTTTGGGGGGGACCCTCCCCATGTTGAGGGCATGTGGCCTGGTATGGTTCAGGAGGGGGGGCGCTCGCTCGTCCCCCCTTATCCTGACCTTCAGGCTGCAAGCTCAGATAATGGGTTTTGGGAGGAACCCCACGCCAATTTTTTTAAAGTTTTGGCATAGAGTTCCCCTTAAAATCTATGCCAGACCAAAAGGGCCTGTTATGGAGTTTTGGAAGGACCCTACACCATTTTTTTTTTACATTTTGGCATTGAGTTTCCCTTAAAATCCATACCAGACCCAAAGAGCCTGGAATGGACTGGGGCAGGGGACCTCATGCCATTTTTTTTCCTAATATCCAATGCCACATCAACATGAGCATGGTTGTTTCCATAATATTAATGGCTCATTTGGAAAACATTATTGTATAGAATTAAAAACATCAAACACTAGTAAATGTACTTTCTATGTATAATTGTGCTCAGCCCAATAGGCTAGTGGTCAGCACTTCTACCTTGAAAGACTCAGGCCTTGAAGGACTCATGAGCTCAAATCCCATAGAGGGTATTACCTACTAAAAGATTGTGTTGGACTATTAGCCAATGCACTTTAGTTTGGTTGATTCTATTATATTAACTCTTCAAATGAATGCAATGGTGTGTAAGTATTCAATAATATTATGGTGTGGAATTTCAAACATCATGCACAAGTTAATGGAAAGTTTACGTTTTTTTTGTTTGTTTATTTTAATTCGCTTGTGCACTGGAAAAAATAAACACAGCCGGTGGGTGGTAGGTTGCCTGGGATTTGAACTCATAGCTTGAATGCTTTGGAGACATCTGAGCAGACCACCAAGCCATTGTGCTAAGTACACTGCGACCTGCATAATTGTGTAGTATAATTAAAAACTTCACGTAAATTAACAAATTTGTATGTCAGTATTTTGACGTTAAATACCAGGGTTATGGCTGCAGCTAGCTGTCATAACCACGGCATTTTCAGGAACGCCGTGCGTTTCTCTTTCAGATAAAAGTGGTCTCCGTGGCAGATTCACCGCAAGATCACTTTAATCAATGGCGGTGAGGGGTTTTACCCCTCCTGCTGCGCTCCGGTTGTCTCCGCAGCTTACCAGAGGCGCCGGTAGCGGCAGGAACAATCGCATCCGCTCCGCTCACTGCCTGGATGCCGAGTGAGGGAAAGATGGTCCCCACTTGGCTCCATAGCATTTTTCTGTAAAAGGACAGTGTAAAAATAAAAGGTAAAATAAATAAGAAAACATTTTTTTAAAGAGCCTCGTCCTGCCGAGCTCGTGCACAGAAGCGAACGCATACGTAAGTCACACCCGCATATGAAAACGGTATTCAAACCACACATGTGAGGTATCGCCAAGATCATCAAAAAGAGAGCAATAATTCTAGCTCTAGAGCTCCTCTGGAACTCAAAACTGGAAACCTGTAGAAGTCGCCAATCGAGATTTTTAAGTGCTAAAGTTTGTCGCCATTCCACGAGGGGGAGCAATTTTGAAGCGTGACATGGGTTGGGTATCACTTTACTCAGCGTAACATTATCTTTCACAATATAGAAAAAACTGGGCTAACTTTACTGTTGTCTTATATTTTTAACTCAAAAAAGTGTATTTTTTTCCCAAAAAATTGCGCTTGTAAGACCGCTGTGCAAATATGGTGTGACATAAAGTATTGCAATGACCGCCATTTTATTCTCTAGGGTATTTGAAAAAAAATGTTATGTTTGGGGGTTCTAAGTAATTTTCTAGCAACAAAACCCAATTTTCTAGCAACAAATCTCAAAACAAGGTTTGGGGCTGAAATGGTTAAAGAATGAACATAAATAATTACTGCTTTATAGTCACCTAAATAAAAAAATAACATAAAAAAAATAACATGCAACAGATATGTAACCGTAAATGTTCAATACATGTAACTTTACAGAATAGCAGACATTACTCTGTAATACTCATTCATAACTGCATTCGTTAGCAAAAGAAGAAAAAAAACTAGGAATACTAATTGCAATATACATCAATGGACGCACCCGAGGAAGTAAACATCTCACATAAAAATGTTTTCTTCCCATACATGGATCATGGTTGCAGTGCAATGCTAAATATTATCTTGGTAGCAATTGCCACTTGCAGATCCGTGGAATCGCTGATTAGCATGGATTACAAATATACTAAGGCATGTTCGCCGCTAATAGCGTGATGTTTCATTCTCACGTTCGCCCAGTTGAACTCTTAATTGCCTGAAATGGTCGCTATTACATGTAGAGCGCCCAGTACTTCCAGGGAAGCTTAATAAATCAACCTCCATGCGTCAATACATTTTTATTTGCCTTTTTCTATATTTAAGTGGGTGGTAAACTTTTAGACTCTGGCAGCAGCACAATTTAAGCCCCATACACACGGTCGGACTTTTTCATCAATTTGGTCCGATCGGACAAGGTTGTTGAAAAATCAGACCGTGTGTATGCACCATCGGACAGTGTTCGTCGGTTTGTCCGTCGGACAAAGTCTTATCTCCTGCTGGAAAGATTTCCCGTCAACCCGGTCCGATCACACCAAATCCGAGCGTGTGTACGCTTGTCCGACGGACAAAGTGCTACGCATGCTCAGAAGAAATTCTGTGACGGAAGCGCTCGGTCAGGTAAAACTACCTTTCCTAATCGACACAGCACATTCGTCACGCTGCAATGTTAAAATGTC
Source organism: Lithobates sylvaticus (assembly GCA_028564925.1). Taxonomy (NCBI): domain Eukaryota; kingdom Metazoa; phylum Chordata; class Amphibia; order Anura; family Ranidae; genus Lithobates; species Lithobates sylvaticus. The sequence continues at coordinate 89,982,456 of CM053035.1, forward strand.
TTTAATGCAGCGCATTCTCTTTTTCTTTACAATGCAACAAGAATGACATCTTTTAGCTGCTCCTATTCACCCGCACTTCTCACAAACTTACTTCTTTATTACTTTGCAGCATTTATACACTACATGTTTATTTTTACTCTGAACGGAAAAGAATCTTTGTTATTTTTTTACCATGATTTGTCTTTTTTTTTTTTTTTTTTGGGGAATACATATTTGAATGTTTTTTTTTTTTTTTTTTGGAGGGGGGTTGTGTGTCTCAAATTACCAAAAACACATTATTTACATTTGTATTTCTTGCTTAAATTTACTAGGAGGTTGTTTGTTGTTGTTGCCCCTTGTTAATTCTACTTTAGGATTAGTGAAATGTACCAGCCTACTCAAAGAAAAACTGTCATTGTAGCAAAGTAAAACACAATAGTCAATGATTATTTCAAATCAAAAAAACCTTTATTTAGGTCACACCAACAAACCAAAGAGGAACGCAGCCATGGTGAAACTTGGGGAATTTGCAAAGTCTTGGCCCCCCACGGCAACCATCATTGTCCAAGCGTAGAAAATTGGGGGCCTGAGGAGTACGTATATTAAGGGGAGTGCAATCTGGTCGTGAAGTCCAAAGTATCCGGAACTGCAGCAGATGCCATCTAGGTCCCCAGGCTCTGGTACTACAAGAGGCTCCATCTTCTCTCACACCAGACTGATTGCAGGTCGTCACTCTCAGGTCTTCCTTCCACGCTTCCTTCCACGCTGTGGCTGTCGTGCTGGTGGGGTGGCAGAAGGAGGAGGAGGAGGAGGAGGAGGCGGAGCATGGTAACTATGGCAAACATGTGTGACTGGGGTCATCTCCCCAGCCCTACCCTTATTTAGGACATGGAGGATGAGCCCCTCACACATGTTGCGTTGCCTCACCTCCATACCCATCATTTTTGTGACAACCACCGAGCCAAAGGTCTCCTCGTCGGCGGGTGTGGCATGTAGGGAGTCTGAAGCCTCTCTGATCATGCGGAGCGCTGACTGTGCCGCATAACCCCCCCTTCTCGCCCTTTTGTACGGAGGGCGGAGGGGAGGGGTTTGGGTGTCAGTCAGGCTCCGAGGCCTAGCCCCCTCTTGGCTGCCACTACCCAGCTGGTGGCTGCCACTAACCCCTGCCTCCTCCTGACTGCCACCTTCCACAGCCACCTCCTGGCTGAGGTCTTCCTGTGTAGGAAAAAGGGACATAGTTTCAGTTATTTGTTCATCAAACACACACAATTCTCATCTAGTGACTGGTGCAAAATGTTTACAAATAGAAAACCATACAATTCTCAGCCCAGCAGTTTAGATTCTGGCCCCAAATGTCTCCAACACCACTGTCTGTTGATATGTCAAACACGTTAGGAACTAAGCAATTGGCGATCCTGAATTAAGTGAACATCATTCATTATTCCCATAAATGGTAACAAAACTACTATACCTGGAACAAGCTGGGCTCCTCCACCTCTTCCAGACTGGAAGGCCCAGGTTGCTCCTCGGAAGCCTCATCAGGGGTGGGCTGTGCGCAAGGAAGCGTGGAAGGAGGAGTTGAGGTTGGCTCCGTGACATCAGCCTGGTCCTTCAGAAAATGGAGACTCTGATAGTACCAGAGCTTGGGGACATAGACCTCATCTGCTGAAGTTGCAGTTTCCTCAGACTTCACGACCTTCTTCCTCTCCCTGATATACGCACTCCTCAGGCTGCCAATTTTCTTTCTAATATCATCAACAGTTGCCGTGGGGAACCTTGGCTTGACAAATTCCACAAGTTCCTCCAGGGCTGCGTGCCTCTTTGGTTTGTTGGTGTAATGTGGGTGTATACCCTGCCACAATATGGGAAAATCCCTGTATTTGGCAATGAAGAGGGGGAGAAAACTCATGTCGTTGAATCCCTTCATATCAATCTCTGCAAGACACAACAACACACCAAACCCTATAAATTATGTCAGGCTAAACTCTCCTAATCTTCTCCATAAAGAAGCCTCAAGTTCAAATCAGTCTAGGCTAGTTATGTACCAACGTTAAATTGTACCTTCGTTTGTAGCGATCGTCTCGTGTGAGTTTTCTCTCCCCTCGTCTCCCAGATCGTGGCTACGACACAGGCGTGTGACGTTTTATATACACTGCGCATGCTTCAAACTCCGCCCGCCCCTGACGATCTTTCTCGTCTATTCCCCACCCCTTCTCTTTACGGCGTAGTGGGGAGAGCACATGGCGGGGACACAGCAGGTGCGCCACAAATATCCCACCAACGAGGAGGAGGACGAGGAAAGTCCGGAGGCAGAAACGTCCCGATCCCGGAACCTGAAATTCAAGGCCTCCAATATGTCATTTGGAGAAATGTTGGAGATGGTGGACATATTAAAGAGGAGCGACTATGATGGGAAGTATGGGCCTTACCTCAACCCCAATGTCCGCAAGGCCAAGATCATGTCTAAAGTTGTGAGAAGGCTGTACAATAATTTTGGGGTACAACGATCCAAGGAGCAACTCAGGAAACGCTGGTCAGACCTGAAACTGAGGGAGGCCGATCAGTACAGAAAGATCAAGAGAATTCTTCAAAAAAGTAAGTAGTTGTGTTTTGTGTTTGATTTCTTGCTTGCATACTGCTCCATTGTGTTTTGATTTTTACCAAGTTGTACATTCCAAAATGGCCACTTTCAGGTTCGTCTGTGCATTCGATCGTACTCAGCCTCGATCTTTCTGCCACTGTCATGGTCGTGTGTGTGTGCATTCGATCGTACGCAACCTCGATCGTTCGGCCACTTATAATACGATGTTTGGTGTTTTTTTGGGGAAAGGAAGTTTGTTCTCACTAGAAATGTCATCAAGAATGTAAAGCCAATTTATTCAATGTAAAGGAGAGGTCACTCAGTAGCTGTTTACCCATCTGGACTCTAGAGCACTAGTGCTGGGACACCCAAACCCCCTTTTTATTATGCTTTTCCACACATGTGCTCCAGTGGATACTAGAGGGGGGTCTCCATCACACAAACTTCTACCAAAAAGCTAGTCAGTTTAGCACCTTTACAAAGTGACTTCATTCATGTAGTTGACATTTGTAACTGGCCAAACTAAAATAGTGTCCGTCACTTTCAAGCAATGTTTGTCATTTCCTATTTCTGCCCTCAATAGCTTGTGTTGCTAAATCTTCCTTTTGGACATTCTCATAGGGGAGCGAAAACTTGGGCCGTCTGAGGAAACCCCCAAACCAACACCTACCAAAAAAGGGGAAAGAGCAGAAGCAGAGGAGGAGGAGGAGGAGGAAGGAGAGATCATCGAACTTGGAGAAATTGTCACCACAACAGGTGAGTGTGGGAGAACACAGCTACTGGTAAGCTAATCCATGTATGGCTGCCTCATTTCCAACACCCCATTTTTGTTTGTTTGTGGTTTTTAGGTGACGTGGATGTTGTGGAAGAAAAATCGCACTTTACCACAGAGAGTGCCCACGTACTCATCGGAGAGATAATGGTCTGCAATAGAGATCTAGATTACATAAAGCAAAACATCAATGATGTTCAACAAAAATTGAAGAACATCATTGATATTTTAGGAAAAATATGAAAACGCACCAAGTAATTAACACACATTTGTGCCAGCTTCAGAACACATTTGCAACTTAAAAACTGTCTGAAATTTGGAACATGCACACATTGTGTCCACATGTGCTAGCTCCCACCATGGTGGATGAATGGCAACGTTTTTTTGGGGGTGCAAACACTTTACGAACTACGAAAGTGGTTGTGGTGAAGGGGTTGCACCCCCAAAAAACGTCCATTCATCCCCATGATGGAAAATGGCACTTTTGAAGCTTCTAGGCATGTGTTTTACCATCTAATGACCATTTTCAGTCCCAAATTGTGTGCATGTTCCAAATTTCCACTTTTCGGGGGTGACCCCCCCATGTGATGAAGGCAAGATCAAACACACTTTGAACATATAGTCATGTCTGATCTTGTCTTCACTTTACAAAGTTGAACTTTCCAAGTTCCTAGGTTCTGTTTTGCTCCATGCCTGGTTTTACCAATTGCGGAATGTTTGTAAACAATGTTGTAAATAACCAAGATGTTGTCAGTTTTGGCGTGAAGATTGTAAACGCACTTGGGAATGTTTTCCTAGTAAACTTTTATTTTTCTAAATGTGTGGCTTCCTTATTTAAAAAACACAATGCATTATGTATGTAAAATGAAAAGGATATGGGGGGCAATGGGTGTTATTTACTAAAGGCAAATCCACTTTGCACTCCAATTTTCTTTCCGGGGAACTTTTTCAATGCACTTGTAGAGCATAGCGGATTTGACTTATGTAAATGACACCCACAGTGCTTTGTACGAAAACACGGAGCACAGCATTTTGGAGAATACACACATGTCAGACCTGGTGATGAAAAGGAGTATTTTGGGTGTCAGTTATGCAGTACAAACCTTCTCTAGACCAAAGATTAGGTAGCAAACACACAACATGAGAATAATCTTTTTGGGAAGAAGAGACTGTTACCTCCTTTTGCCCAGAAAGTGCATTCCCACTGTCGAAGGCAAAGGGAAAAAATGTCAAAGTAAAATAAGCTAAAAAGAAGACTGAAATGACATGAAATCATAGGTTGGTTAAAATATCAGATTTATTAAAAAATGCCTCTCACACATCGTCAGGCAGAGCAATGGCCCCCCTACCCACAAAGTACTGCATATATTGGTCCCGGACCACACGGGCATTTAGAGGGGGCAAGCCTGGACGTGCCACTCGAAGGGCTGTGAGTTCGGCATTTGGAGGGCCCTCCACATCTGGGCCAACGGGCACCACATAGTTCCTGTTATGTCTTTTGAGGAAGTTGTGCAATATGCAACAGGCAAGAACTATGTGGTTCAGTTTGTATTCCGCCAAGTTAAATGCCGTCAGGAACAGGCGGAAGCGGCTGGCCAGGATGCCAAAAGCGTTCTCCACAACTCTTCTGGCTCTGGACAGCCTGTAGTTGAAGACCCTCTGGTCCGGGGTGAGGGTCCTCATCGGGAACGGCCTCATCACATGGGGAGTCAACGCAAACGCTTCATCTGCGACAAAGACGAAGGGGAGTCCTTCGGCATTCTCCTCTGGAGGTGGCAAGCACAGACTGCCACTTTGGAGACGCCAGTAGAACTCCGTGTGCGTAATGGCCCCACCATCCGATATCCGGCCGTTCATCCCCACGTCCACATACATAAACTCGTATGTTGCCGACACCACCGCCAACATCACTACACTATTAAACCCTTTATAATTATAATAGTAGGACCCCGAGTTGGGCGGTGGGACGATGCGGACGTGTTTCCCATCAATTGCCCCTCCGCAGTTAGGAAAGTCCCAACGGCTGGCAAAGTGGGAGGCCACAGTCTGCCATTCCTGTGGCGTGGAAGGGAACTGTGGAGTGAAACAAGAAAAAAAAATTAGTCACTTTGCACCTAAACATTGCAAGCAGATTAGACAATCAACATCTTGGAACAAGAGCATTGTATAAAATTGGAGGCTGGAAAGTATTTGCACAGAAAAGTAGAGGCTCCCCTTCACAGATTACTCACCCCCCCATCAATCCCCCCACTTCTGATGGGCCATTGGCAATAACTAGGGGTTTTGGGGGGGGGTGGTGGACAGCTAACCCTCTGCACTTCATTGATTGGCAAATGGCTCAATAATGTGGGCTAGTTTGGCCAGACCCTCTGTACTTAACACTATTGGCAGGCCACAGGAAAGATCAAATAACATTTCAACCCCCCCCCCCCCCCCCCAAAAAAGGCAGGCACAGTGTGACATTATTAAATTACCAAGCAAGCTAATAGGAGGGAAAGAAGACAAAAAAAATAGGAAATGGAATGTATGGAAGCAGTCCCTTGCACTACATGCTTTGCTGAATTCATCCCTAAAGATGCGCACTATAAAGAGGTAGGTATATAGTGTGTATGGACCTTGGGAAAGCCAGCAGATAAAGGATTGGTACCATCTGACAGAGCAGTTGGGGGAGGGGGTTCCTAATGAGTTTTGCCCCCCCCCCACCAAAAGAACAAAAAAAGGGGGCTCTACATGAAGTAAACCACACAGCAAACATTTGTGCATATTTTAGGGGGTGTTTTGGGGCAAACAATACTATGCAGCAGACAAAAGACATTGCTTAAGTGACTAGGCCATAGGTGTCTATTGGGGCAGAAGAGCATGCTGGTGAGGTAAGTGAAGGGAAAAATGCATGAAGGAGAAAAGGGGCACAGCATATTAGAACATATTGCAATCATGGTAATTAGGGAAGGAGGTCAAAAATACAAGTCATTAGCAAACAGAGCATACATAGAAGGGAATAGTAAAGTAGAAATGTTACCTTAATATAGTCCTCCTGCAGGACCTGAATGATGGCAGAACAGGTCTCTGGAATAATGATTCCCAGGGCCTGGGGAGAGATACCTGAAGAGAACTTCAAATCCTGAAGACTTCTCCCTGTCGCCAAGTACCTCAACGTGGCAACAAGCCTCTGCTCCGGAGTAATGGCTTGTCTCATGCAGGTATCCTGCCGGCTGATAAAGGGGGTCAGCAAAGCCAAAAGACGGTGAAAATCGGGGTCCGTCATCCTGAGAAAGTTCCTGAAATCATCAGGATTATTCTCCCGGATCTCACGAAGCAAAGGCATGTGCGAGAACTGGTCACGCTGAAGCAACCAATTCTTGGTCCACATACTCCTCGTCACTCTGTTCATGGACGGGTCTTGGCTCAAAGCTAAAAGCCCGACACCAATTCCGCGTACAGCACGAACTCGGCGACGAGTACGCACGGGAAACATCGCTCAGAAGGTCACAAAAGGTCGGCTGGTCAGAACGGACAAACAGAAAGCACCGATAAACAGCAAGGCCTGAAAGAACGAAGTGAATACCAGCAACGAGCAGACAATAAGCAGTGCAAATCAAAGCGTCCTATATCAAGATATAGGCCGCAATGACCAACAAATGCGAACTGACTACACGCACTAATAAACAGATACGCACGACAAGCACAAACTGAAGAGCAGTAACGATCTGAGTCAGAAAACTGAGAAGCGCGAATCTGAAGTCACCAAACTTCCACTAACTCTCGATAAACACGGGATCAGCAGAAGGAGCCCAACGGGTGCCTGACGTGGTGCTGAACTTCCCTTTTCTAATCTCGTGGACGACGACTTACGTCACGACATTCTTCCGGACCGGATATTCCGACAACTTTGTCCGACCGTGTGTACGCAACGCCAACATCGGACAAAGTACGTCGGACAAAGTCCGACTGACCTGGTCCGCGGATTGTCCGAGCGTGTGTATGGGGCTTTAGACGTGTTGATTTTGTTCATACAGCCCTCCCCTGACCACATAATTGGCGCTGAAACGCATAGGGCTTGGCTATTCTCCGACGTCATCACGCACTACCCGCCACTAGCTAGCTAGCTTTTCTGTTTATATGAGCCAAAGCCAAGCCGATGCTGGTGGCATACGGTGCTTTGGCCAACACAAGCCATCAGCCTGCTGGAATTCCTTTATATTAGGATGCCCCTTGTATTTTAATATTTGTGAATACTTTTTAATAAATTAGGAAACCACAGATGAGCTTCACCATGGCAGTTTATTCTCTCTATTACTATGCTGCAACCAGCTGATGAGTGGCAGCTGTCTTTGTGCTGGATGCTGGTCCACAATTGCTATGGCACATGCGTTTTTGACCATTATAATTTGTGGTCTATACCTTCTGGTAAGCGGAGTCTGTCAATTGTCTCTATCAGGTGGTGGATCCACTCTTATCTTTATTGCACGTTTGCAATTTTTGGATCAACACTATGAAGTTACCTAAATTATTATGATTTATATTTTTTACTGATGGACTTTTTGCTATATGAATTTTTTATGGTATTTATAGTTCACTCAAGCACTAATTTGCTGAACGTTTGCACTTTATTTGTTTCACTTTACATATGAAGTTTGCATTAATTTAATTTATTGTTAGTGCTGCTTAATCTATTTATGTTTGCTAGGAACTGGTATCACAGTTGCAGTTTAGAGATTGGAGATTTAGTGCAGATTTTCTATATAATTTTGTCTGATGCATCTATTTATTATTCATTTTTTTTTGTATACACATTGTGAAATATAAATGTGGCACTGGGTCAATTCAGTTTTATTTGCCTTTTTTATATTTAAGTGGGCGGTACACTTTTAGACTCTTAGATTTATACGTGTTGATTTTGTTTTTCCACGTAGAGTAATACATAGGTGTGCACAAGGTTTTTTTTTATGTCATCATGCTTAGAATTTTAAACCTCAAAAAAAAGTTATGGTAGGAGCACACAATATTTCTAGGGGACATCAACATATTATTTTTTTTCTACATGTATTTACAGTGCCTATGATTTAAACAGCACTTTACATTTTGTACATGCATATCAGTCCTTGCCCTCAAGGAGCTTACAATCTAAGGTCCCCATCTCATCTGCCTATAGTACATGTACTGTACCTACTAGGGCCAATTGAGGACAGGAGCCAATAAACCTACGAGTATGTGCTTGAAGTGTCGGAGGAAACCAACTCAAGCAAAAGGAGAACATGCAAACTTCATGCTTGTAATGTTTTGGCAGTGATTTGAACCAAGGAGTCTAGTAATGCAATGCTAACCGCTAAGTTACTATGCTTGGTGTTTTTATATAGTTTAAGCATGTTTAAATGTAGATATGTGCAAAATAAGTTTGTTTGTTTTGTTTTCTTAACATCTTGGAACTTTAAATCCATGTCAAGTGATCATGTCTCTATTGTCAATACCATGGATAGATCCCTCAGTTTTATCCTAAAATAAAATAGAACACACAACAGACAAGCACTTAACAGTCAGCTAGATGATACTGAAATAAGCATTGATCTGTCTATCGTACACATCTTGTACAAGTCACCACATATAACAGTCAACTTTGTGTGATCTGTCATTCCCTCTTGTTCCATAGGTTGTACAGAGATCAGGCACATTATAGCAAGTTTTCCTGTCCCACAAGGCTGACGTTCAGACGCACAGCACAGAACTCTTTCTCTGCAATGTGGCACAGCAGGAAGCTGTAATCACTTCACAGTTATTATTCCTTAAACTACATCAACCTTCTCTGTGCCGGCACGATATTAAATAAGAGAGACAGCAGGGAGTAGGCAGAGAAATATGAGGGTGTGTGTTTACTTGTAATTCAGCACTTCATATATTATACTTATGCTGACAGCTTTACAAATATGGCACATGAACACACACTGGATGTACATTAATTCATGCCATAAATACACAAGTAAATATACATCACCTTTTTCCTGTGGCCATAACATTTTGAGTCAATTCAACACAGACAGTGAAATTCTGCAGTACAAATGGCTTACAGACACATTTTTTTTTTAGTGTCGTCGTTCCTATAAATGAATTCAGTCCTTACATTTATTACAGTATGTTTACCTTCATAAAAAAAATGCTGCATTCGTCACACCGGATAGTCAACTTGTTTCCTCAGATATGTGCATGTATTTTTCACATCATTTAAACACATTTTCAAATTGACGTGATGAGCAATAATTCAAACAAGATATTTTATGGCTCATATATGTGAACTTGGTTGTACAGGCAAAGTCGGATGGACCTTTCAATAAACACGGAGGCTTAGCTGTGAAGGGGTTAACCACTAGGAGGCAGGGAGGGGTTAAGTGTGTGCTAGGGATGTGTTCTAACTGTCAGGGGGAGGGGCTGTGTGTTACACTACACTGATCAGCTCTCCCGATTACAGGGAGAGCTGATCAGTGACAGTGTCACTAGGCAGAACGGGGAGATGCTTGTTTACATCAGCATCTCTCCGTTCTGACTCTCCATGAGACGATCGCGGGTATTCTATGGCGATCGAGTCCGCGGGACCCGCGACCTGACTCACGGAGCTCGCCACGGGCATGCGCACGTACCGCCGGCGGCGTGCACGAAAATGGCACTGCGGCAAATTCCAAATACCTGTATGCCCATTTGCCTGTCCGTGCCATTCTGCTGACGTACATCTGTGTGCGCCGGTCATAAAGTGGTTAAAATGTTAGGTTGTTAGGTTGAGGCCTTATCTTGCATATAATTTTCTGGTAAATTAAATACTAAGCTGCTATACTGTATAGTGATGAACTAAACTATCCATTAAATCCTGTCTCCATTATTAAGAGACAACATACAGGTTTGGTAAAGTGGATTTGCGCTGATTCTGGCAATATATGTTTATCATCTGATTGCTACTGGGAAGAGAACAAATGGGTTAGTGCAAGGTATGGGGGAGATAAAACTTGGGGAAGGGAAAAGCACAGGGGAAGAATGGGCCAATCAAACTTGCATGTAAATTGTCACAAAAATAAAAAATCAATAGCTTAAAATATTGTTCGGTGACAGTCCATGTCATGTGGTTGGGGAATAATAGCAGCAGTTTGTAGAAGGCAGCCCAGTTTGAAGATTTAAGAAGCAGCAAAGAAATCCTCTGGAGACACTGGGAAGAGAAACAGAAGGCGCCACTCTAAGTGCAATAAATAGTGGAAATTTTAATGTAAAGGGTTAAAAATAGCTGTACTCACAAAAGTACAATGTCCAAAGGCATGTAATACTGAGATGATGAGCCGGATGTCCATGGAGGGTGTAGAAAAAGCGATTTCCGTATCCTGGAGGGCTGTCTTGTTGCCAAATCGAGCTGGGGCATCCACTGCTGACACTTCCTGGTCAGTGGAGCGCACACCAGCAACCAGGTGGATCGGTTCACTTCCGGGGGCGGGAGCCGGTCTCGTCCAATAGGCAAACGTTTCCTCAGGCCTGAGGAAGGAGCGCATGCTCCGAAAACGTTTGCCAATCGCTTGAAGCGCAAAAAAGTTCTGGAAGCTTTTTTTGTAGCTGAAAGATTTTGGGCAATAAAACCAAATAATCACTTTATATTACATAAAATCACATTGTATTAGGCATAACTGGCCAAGAGTTGCAGCACACCCTGTATTCTGTTAGTTATCTGGACCTATAGGCAATACATCATTTACATAATAGTGTCAAAATTGTCCATTTCCTTCTTGCATCAAAAATCTGCTGCAAAAATCTTCCCATGCTTTACAGCAACATTGCCAATTGCTGATCATAGTCCTTTCTTTACTATGCGCACCATGTAATGTATTACTACTGATAGATCCAAGCAAATAATCCACACGGTAATGGAGATGTTGTTTTCTTTCCACCATCAAAACATACCACTGCTTTTCCTCTCAACAACTGTAAGTTAACAGGACAATAAGGACAATCCTGAAGCATTGTTATCGTCCTGTGTCAGGGGAGATACACACAGGCTCACTGCTTTGCTGATGATGAAGCAGGACAATGACAACATTAAAGAGATTACAAAGTGGGAGCTATGGTTATGGTCTCAAATGCTTTTGTTAGCTTTATAGGCTGCATGTTTTCTTTCTTGCAAACTGACAACACACTTGATAGCTAAGCATGTAGAAACTTCTGAAAGGGAAATAAAATGTTGGCATTATCAGCTGAACTTTATATACAGCTTCCAACAGATTTCACAGAGCAAATGGCTTCATCCTTGTTTCAGAGGATTAGGTACATATCCACCCCTAATATGTTACTGCATGGCCACTTAATTTACCTTTTTTTAGCACTTCCCATATAAGCAAGGACTGCCCCATCAGCAGCCAACATAAACTGTCTGATTTGCTGGACAGTTGGTGATGGTGATGAAATATCTAAGCTGTCCCACAGCACCACAAATGTAGTCAACCTGTAATGTTGGGTAGAGAAAAATGAATCTGTAACCAAACCTAGCATACAATCCAGATAACATCCAGGTAACCTTGACTGTCCTCCTGCATCCTTTCTGAGAGTACATTTAAATGGTTATTATGTTATAGATGAGACTACAAGACTGTATCCCACAAGAAATGCAGACTGATGTTTCTTCAAGAGAAGTTCTGTATAAGCCAAAGGTTTTAGAAATCTATCCATGAACTGCCATTACTTTTATTACCTTTCAGAAACTGATCTCCTACCTGCCTAGTGTCACAGGGACCATCAAGTATGTTCAGTGTCACCATTACAACTCCTTGTTCAAATTAAATTAGTCAACAATACGTGAAACTTACATGTTTTTACTATAATTTGTGTGGTTTGGTAATTAGGTTATTTTAGATTTTCCACTCTTAAGTAATGGAGTAGACATTTGTGAAAAAAGTGTTATGCTGAGAATCTTGCAACCTTCAATCCTGACTTTTACAGTGGAGATATGTGTGTAGGTGATTAGGTTACATGCTCACAGCTTTAGGTAACTTCTCCTGCATATACTCAAAAAAAGATAACGTGGTTGATAACCCACTTATACCAATTTACATAATCCTGCTGGTTACCTAATGACAGCTGCTCCTGTGAGTGTGTTTTTTTTTTTTTTAATGATTCCATTACCGGATTTCAGAGCAGCTCCTTGTAATCACGTCAACGGCTGTGTCTCCTCTCTGCCTGGCTGACAGATGCAGTGGGTGGGGCTGAGATTCCCCTGCTGACGTCAGCCGGGACACGAGGAGGAGAGTAGAGAGAGATCACGTGATCTCGGGGAGCCACTCTGAAACCTGGTAAACAAGGCATTTTTAATAAAGCACAGAGACAGGAGCAGCAGTCTTAGGGAACCAACGAGATTACATAAACTTTAAACTGTTATGAGAGTATGAGGAGTTGTGGGGGTAGGCACTGACACATGAGCAGACTGGCAGGGAGGGGGGAGGAGGACCCAAAACCACATAGGACGGTGTCAGGGCTCAGCAGTTAAAGGAGAGGGCAGAAACTGGCAGGATCAGACAGGTATTACAGGTGATACAGGGGGCCAAACGACACTGCACAAGCACTGTGCTGTATAACATGCTTTAAAGAAGCAGGATCCAATTTTTTTGGGGGGGTTAACAAACACGTTAAGAAAAAGACATTAAAAAAAGCTAGACCAAATCTGACAGTGAAAACACTATATCTTCACTTCCATGTCTCACTCAAAGCTGATATATATTTTCTGTACACTAATAGAACAAAGAAAAACTGCAAAAAAACTATTCTGTTCCATTGCAGGAGTGATTTCATTTAACAGAAACCAGTCAAGCTGATGTAGGGAATGCTTCACTCATAATTCCACTGTTAGCTCCCCACTGTGTGATGTGTTAAAGCATAAGTTTCAGCCACTTTGAAGTTTTAAAGCAAACCTGTGTGAAATCTCTTTAAAGTGGTGCCAGAATCAGTGAACAAGGAAGTGATCAATACTTACTGAGTATAACCAAGCAACACAGATTTTTTAAGTGCAAAACCACTATATATATAGGGGACGTACATTGCTTTTTATAGTCAGTAAGGTTTTTGTTTTGCTTTTGAAGCAATCTCCCAGTTTCAACAGAACCAGTCCATGTTAATGCTGACCCCAGCAGCTGCTACCTACCTTTTCCTAACTTCTTCACCACTCCATTTAACCACAGAAGTGAAGAAGCCCTATGTAAACATTACACAAGGCTGAGGATTATCCCCAAGCAATCTAACAGTGCTTGGTGTCTGAGAGGTCAATCCCCGTGCACTTTCTCGTGTAGGAGGAAAGGGAGTTATTTACAGGTCCCCTGTCAGGGATCTCGTGCAGCAGGTGCTTATTCATATATGCATGTGCAGAGTCGTGTGCATAGCTCGAGATGAGCAAGGACTTGGCGCATACATGCGGGCACGTGCAAGTAGAAGTAGGGGTGTGCACAAATCCACAGATTCTGGCACCCAGCAATCTAATTAAACTAAAAAGCTGCCTTACCTCAGTGCTGGATTGTATTCAGCTCTGGTTCCTGTGTTCCTGATTCTAGAAAGTCTGCTAACCCTGTTTCTGACCTGGCTATGTCTGACACCTCTCTTGGATCACCCCTGCCTGTTATGTCTGCTGTTTGGCTTGGATTTCTGACTACATCCCCGCTTCCTTATTTGGTACCCCACAGCCAGCACATTACCAACTTCTGCCTGTTCCTGACCTTGATCCTGACCCTGCACCTGTCTGCCGCTGAACGAGACTTGTGACCAGAATCCATACCACCACTGGAAGGATTCCGGTGTCTCCAAGTTACAGGTCACTACTACAGCTTTCTGGCACCTTCGCCCTCCCACTGACCTATCAGTCCCTGTCTCCACTACCAGGGGTACTTGGACTAGAATTGCGCAAGAAGCCACCCTCGTCATCTCAGACTTCATAGTCAATTGACACTCTCCTATACCTGACTGTACCCGGTATTTATCTTTTCTCCCAGCAGCCAAATGGAGCGGAGGAGAAACAAAAGGAAGGTAAGAATGTGACATTGAAAAACAAAGCACAGATTTGCTTTAAAGTGAGTATCTTTAAAGTGTAACTAAAGGCAATACTTTTTTTAGTGTTGGATAGACTGCAGAGAGATTAGAACGGTTGTCAGTTTTTATTTCTGTCTGTGCCCCCATTAAAGAGATTCACCCTCTCTATTTGTCTTGTTTACCATCATCATTGAAAGTGAAAGTAAACGAAAATCCAACATTTTGGGTTATCCCCAGAAAAGTAATAGAGGGGAAATCTTCAGATGGGGACACTAGTTCTGGTGACCTGGGATCCCCAAGAAATTCCCTTAATTTGCAGAGATTTTTTCTCACTTGCTGATTGGCTATGGGATAGGAAGGGTAAATTTTCCTCAATAGGACAAACATCTGGCAGAGGTTATAACCCTCCCTTGCTCTATTAACCACATAACGACTGGCTCACACCGATGTACGTCGGCAGAATGGCACGGACAGGCAAATGGGCGTACCTTTGAATTTGCCGCTGTGTCATCGCATGCCCATCGCGAGCTCCGTGAGTCCGACCGCGGGTCCCCCGGACTCAATGTCCTTGGGGACACCCGCTATCGTCTCACGGAGAGAAAGAACGGGGATATGCTAATGTAAACAAAAACATCTCTTCGTTCTGCCTACTGACACTGTCACTGATCATAGTTCCCTATAATCGGGAGCGTGATCAGTGAGTTGTCACACACAGCCGTTAGAAACACTCCCCTTCCCTAGCCCCCTAGTGGTTAACCCCTTCACTGACAGTGTAATTTTTACAGTAATCAGTGCAATTTAATCGCACTGATCGCTGTAAAAATGACAATAGTCCCAAAAATATGTCAAAATTGGCCGATGTGTCCGCCATAATGTCACAGTCATGATAAAAATCGCAGATCGCCACCATTACTAGTAAAAAATAATTATTAATAAAAATGCTATAAAACTATCCCCTATTTTGTAGACTCTATAACTTTTTGCGCAAACCAATCAATAAACGCTTATTGCGATTTTTTTTTTTTACCAAAGATATGTAGAGGAATACGTATTGGCCTAAACTGAGGAAAAAAAAAAATAATATATTTTTTGGGGATATTTATTATAGCAAAAAGTTAAACATATTGCTTTTTTTTCCAAAATTGTCACATTTTTTTGTTTATAGCACAAAAAAATAAAACCGCAGAGGTGATAAAATACCACCAAAAGAAAGCTCTATTTGTGGGAAAAAAAGGACATCAATTTTATTTGGGAGCCACATCGCACGACCACACAATTGTCAGTTAAATCGACATAGTGCCAAATCGCAAAAAGTGCTCTGGTCTTTTGCCAGCCAAATGGTCCGGGGCTTAAGTGGTTAAGAAAAAACGTTTTGGCTGTAGTTCTACTTTAAAATGGTTATAAGGACTAAATTCTATGCATGACAGTAAAAAAATTGTCTGTGTGTTGCTTCCCCTGCAGCCCCCCCTAATACTTACCTATCTCTTCTCTTTGGCTAAACCACATAGCGGGTGCCATTAGCTCCCACTGCTGTCAATCACAGCCAGTGAGCCAATGAGGAGAGAGCAGTAGCGGGGCCGAGCTCCAGCTCTATGTGTCTTATAGACACTTGGAAGCAAGCATACACAAGTGCCCCATAGCAAGCAGCTTGCTATTGGGGGCACTGGTCAAGGAGAAGTCAGGACCACCGGGGGGGGGGGGGGACCTGAAAAGAAGGGGATTGGGGGTGTTCTGTGCAAAACCACTGCACAGAGCAGGTAAGTATGGTATGTTTGTTGTTTAAACTAACTAACCTTTAGAATCACTTTAAATGTTGTCGTCTATAAGAGCCATTTATATATTTAAAAATAACAAGCAGAACACAGGTCCACCAAATTGCATGAATCGTAGAATTTATTTATTTAAAAATGATGCTTCCTTTGCACTTCAATACAATCCTTAGCACACACATGTTCAAATATTGCATGCATAACCCTTACCAAGGAATGTGTTGCTGCCAGGATAGCAAGGTGGCCTCCATCTTAGCTTATTCAGGTCACCTGATCATCCCGAAAGGAATACATACCTTTGAAAAAACAGGCTACACTTGCAATATTTGAGATAGTGTGCCCAGATTTAATAAAGAATAAATTGTATGATCTGTGCAATTCAGTGTGCTTTTGTTCTGGTTGTTGATTTTAGTATTGTGTATTCCTGGATTCTGTTACAGGCTGCAAGAGTTGTCTAGAGGATTTTAAATATTTGCAGTACTTTGGACGTGGTCAGCTGAGGATTGTTGGTTATAGTAGTGAGCACACTACTATAACTTTCAATTACAATTTCTTCTTCTCCAGAGTGAATGAATCATATTGAGTCAGTCTTTCTTGTAAAGTCCCCTATGCCTCTAATAATTTAAATCATTTTGTGACCTGGAACTAAGTACACTGTTGGCAGGGGAACCTGATGGGCGAGGGACCCTGATAGGATGGACGGGTAGCACAAGGGTAAGGACTGGCATGAGTTCCTTGTTGGTTTGCTGGTACAGGTGAATGGGAGCCACTGGTTGGGTCTGTGATGTGTGAACTCAAGAAGATGACAGGGAGAAAAACAGTCACTGGAGCAGCAAATGCAAAAGTTAAATACAGAATCAGCAGATTGGTGAGTAAGCAGATGAATAATAAGTAAAGCTGCAGGCAGGTGAGCAGAAGAGATGCAGGACCTAAGCTCTGGTTCCAGGAAGAACAGGCAGGGTCAGCAGCGAAGTGAGAGAAGCAGGCAGAACATGTTTGAGCATATGGTTGCACAGTGTTTTTGTTTCAATAATTTTTATTAGAGATTTACATATTATATATTAATTCCATTCACAATCTTGTCAGAAAAAGGAATAGAACAAATTATAACAGAATAGATTATAAATTGACATTAATTGACAAAATTAAACTACATTTAAGATACCATCACTTCACCATGGGTTCAACTGCTTTAGAGATGACCAATACTGTATCTTGTGGCTCCAGGGAGGAGAGACTTCCCCCCAGACACCCCCTTGGGAACACACTGTGTCCTTGGAGGAGAGCTCCCCCCCGCCACACTTCTTATTAAAGCGATGTTATAACAACAAAAACACAACGTATGAATAATCAAACCTGGTTCTGATGGATCAGCAAAGGACCAAAAAAGTAAAATAGAAAGGGAAGAAAGAAAAAACAAAACTCAGCATAGTCTGCTTCTTAACGGGCCCCTACTGGGCCTTGGAGAAGGTGTTCCATGTAGACCAGCCCCTCCAGCATGAATTGGAATTATCCCTAGAAAATTTATCGACAATGTAAGGAGTGAAATACCACCTCAAGATGAGTTTCTGATTGAGTTCCTCGTAGTTCGAGCATCTGGAGAACTTATAATTGCATTTAATAGCAGAAGCCATAAGTAAGGAAAGTGGTGAAAGTGTACGGTTGCACAGTGTTTTTGTCTACATGGTGGTGCACATGCTAACCTATGCTTGAGTATGGATGTCCACACAAATAATGGCATGCCCTTCCTGACATACAAATTCAATATGAGGCCTTGCTAATCTTTTGTATAAGGTACATATTTGTCTGTCTTTTTCAGTTTTTGATTTTTTGAATACAGTATGACAGTATATTTTGTTATGTGGTTTTATTGATTCGTTAGATATTTTTTAGGAATTTTGTAGATTTTAGTATTTAATTACTATGGGCTTCCGTATTTACCTGGTATTTTTTTTGGTGGCATATTTTTTATTTTTACATAATTTATAGCCACTAACCACTGATGATAAAAATGGGGATATATGTTATATCTACATCCACAGAAATTGGGGGAAATGTTCCAGGGTCAAGTGAATACCATATTTCATGTTTGATAGCATTACTCGGAAGTTTGACTATTTTTGAGCTGAAAGTATTATGTAATGGATTTGGAGCTCCAGGTCAGATTTATCAGATCACTATGGGAAGACTTACAGAACAAGAAATTTCTTAATCTCTCAAATCAGTAGCATTTGCTGACTTCTTTTATTTCACAAGACTCTAAAACAGCTATTGCTCATTTCTTGTGCAGTCCCTCTATCAATATGTCTCTTGTTAAGAGGAAATTGAATTGGATAATGATTAATGAAAAGCTCTCCAGGATTTTGCTACATAAACAGGATACTCTTTTGAAACTTTTGACTTTATTCTTTTTTTACCTGTATATATAATACATATCTGCCCCTTCTTGCAATTCTGTAGCTATGGCTAATATATTTGTCTCACCTTGTAAGAGGCAACAATTTTAGAATACAATTTGAAAAATGGTGAAGGAAAATAATACTTTGCGGCAATATAAATAATAAATTGGTGTCTTGGATCTCAAAATCCACTCCCCAGACAATTTACCATATCTAGTTTCTTTACCCTCATTTCAGCATAGAGATCAGCTGGAAATCACAAATATATGCAGTATGGGCTTTTATATGATCATTTTGTTGTTACAGAAAATTGTAGCAATATGTTAAACATCCCTCTCCTTTTTTAAACTGGTCTCTGCTTGCAATATAGCTGAAAGACGGCTACAGCGTGACTCTCCAGTTCTGGAAGGGTGTCCATGGACATCCTCCCGAGAACGCACATCTCCTGGGGGGGCACATCGGGAAGTGTCTGTGATATTTTCACCCCTTACACCACCAGATGGCTGATACTTCACAACCTTAATCCATACTTTCCTGTTTCCTGTTGTTTGTGCTCAGTACATGAGCTGTATTTATTTGTTATTCTCCAAGCAGATATAGTATTTTGTTTGGCACATTATGATACTCTGTTATGTATCATCAGATTATATGTTTATGATCCATACATTACTGGTACCCATGTCTTTTTTTATCCTTCATATGTGCCTTATAATTGACCATGACGACTGACCATTGTTTGTATTGTAACTTCTCATTAAAGACAAACTGAAATATAAGAAATTTTATTTAGAGCTATTATGACACTTTATGAGCAAATGCATAGGCATTTAGCATATTTTTTTTAACACTGAAGATGGAAATAGCATACAGGTTAACATCACAACTAGAGAGCCTGTTTTGACAGGCTGTAATTTCTGAGCAATTGAGCAGGCATTTAGAATTAGGTATAAACAATTAGTATGTGTTTTTGCACATTAAGTAGGGAAAAAGGAAAAGGCTTGTCAACACAACTAACAAGCTGGTATGGACGTTCTGCAATTTTGGAAGCATATAGCAGTAAGGTATTTTACACCAGGAAATTGCATATTGGTGTTCTTATGGACACTGAAAATAGAAACAGCATATAACTTTGCAACACAACTTTGAAGCTTTGAATCTAGCAATTTATGAGGGAGAGAGTAACCAGACTGAAATTTGCCCAGAAAATGGGCTTTCTTTTTCATAGTGTATTGAAGGACAGTTTTGAAAATACTTGATACACATCTTTTTAAACATTTTCAGACTGTCTATTATTTGTTAAAGGGAGCAAGTAGATTGCACCTTATATTTATTTATTTTCAGTTGCGAAAAAGGAAAGTTCTTGCCAACAAAACTTTTATACCCATTTTGGAGAGGCCACTAATTTTGAGGGACAAAGTGGCAGGATTTAACTTTGAGTTATTAAATCAGACCGTATAGTTGTGGAGATATCATAAAAATATTGTACATATTTCAGACAGACAATCTCATCTTAATTAGTGGAAGGCCAATTAGGAGACAGAGTCAGAGTATTTCAGCCAATGCAATCTTATTCTGCGTACACACGATCGGATTTTCCATCGGAAAAATCTTGGATGTTTTTTCTGACGGAATTCCGCTCAAGCTTGGCTTGCATACTCACGGTCACACAAAAGTTCTCTGAGCTTTCGACTGTCAAGAACGCGGTGATGTACAACACTACGATGAGCCGAGGAAATTAAGTTCAATGCCTCAGAGCATGTGTCGAATTGTTTCCGAGCATGCGTAGGAATTTTGCGCGTCGGAATTGGTACAGATGATCGCAATTTCCGACCGAAAAATTGAGAACCTGCTCTCAATCTTTTGCTGGCGGGAATTCCACCAGCAAAAGTCAGATGGAGTCCGATGGAGCATACACACGGTCGGAATTCCCAACCAACAGCTCACATCGGACTTTTGCTGGTGGAATTTCTGATCGTATGTCCGGGGCATATGAAGAAAGCCTGTTAGAGTCTGCAAAAGACTTGAGACTGGGGTGGAGGGTTCACCTTCCAGCAGGACAATGACCCTAAACATACAGCCAGAGCTACAATGGAATGGTTTAGATCAAAGCATATTCATGTTAGAATGGCCCAGTCAAAGTCCAGACCTAAATCAAATTGATAATCTGTGGCAAGACTTGAAAATTGCTGTTCACAGACACCCTCCATCCAATCTGACAGAGC
The DNA here is from genome assembly GCA_028564925.1 of Lithobates sylvaticus. Lineage (NCBI taxonomy): Eukaryota > Metazoa > Chordata > Amphibia > Anura > Ranidae > Lithobates > Lithobates sylvaticus. Next base: position 90,003,206 of record CM053035.1, read on the forward strand.
TTAAGCTATTTTGCAAAGAAGAATGGGCAAACATTTTACTCTCTAGATGTGCAAAGCTGGTAGAGACATACTGTATTTGCCACTTTGTGTTGGTCTATCACATAAAATCCCAATAAAATATATTTACGTTTTTGGTTGTCACATGACAAAATGTGGAAAATGTCAAGGGGGTATGAATACTTTAGGCACTTTATATCCAGTATATACCTGCTCATTTTAAAGCTGAACTCTGGCATTACTTTCAGTTTTGCACAGTTGTAAAGGGCTCCTCTCCTGTACTGAAATCGCATACTCTGAGCTTCTCACAATGTGCATTGGATCTCTCAGCATTTTAACAACATCTCTTTGGGCTTGGAATATTTGTTGAACCTCATGGACTGTCATTATTCCTAAATCTTTGCCTAAACCAAATCAGAACTATTTTGCTAAATCTCAGAACTGATGAACTGGTGCTCTCTTTTCTGCTGCAAGCACTTTATATATTTGTATGATTGTTAAAGACAATGTTGAAAAAATGTAAATGTTTTCTTGAATTTGCACAAGTTCATATAACATGTGGTCAGTAAAAAGTGCTTACCAGAGTTCTTCTTTACTAATAAAATAATATTATTGTAAAGTACACATTTTAAATGCAGAGATGTTAACTTTCAAATGTTGTTCCTCTCTCCGAGCCTTTTCTACTTCTTGACTATTCTTCCAGAAAATTGAAAAAGAAAATGAATATCTAGGAAAGGAACTGCATTTTCTTTCTTTTTTTACTGTATTAATTTATTATGTGGAGAATTCTGCCTATTAATTGATGTGAGGCTGAGGCAATCCTTGTATTAATTCATCAGACAATTATTTGGTCGACTGAGGCATTGTATTTTTAAATTAATAATTGAACTATTGGTTATTAAAGTTTTTTTTTTTTTTGTTACCACATAATTCCTATAACTGGACGAAGCACTGTGCTTATTCATTTATTCAGCACGGTTTATAATCACTCTGGCACTTGTAGAGACATGGTGTTGGATACATCAAAGTCTGGGAAACTGATTGTTGTATACTTGATCGGTTATATTCTTCCTAGTCATTATGACCACACTTTGCATTATGATTTAAACTAAGGTATTTTAGTGATAGTTGCAAACAATGCATAACCCTAAATAATTAATTTACAATTTATATTTAAAGTGGAACTGAACAAAAAAAGTTAATATTTGTTATGTTATATGAAACATCTAGAAGTGGTATATGCACCTAAGCAATAGCCTTAAAATGTCACCTTTTGTTTTGAACCCTTTCTCAAATGTAGCAATTAGGGATGGGCCCGGTGTTCGATTCGAACCCATGTTCGAATCGAACAACGGCCGTTCGTCCGCTCGTCGAGTTCAGAACTCCGAGGGCCGTTCGCATCAAATTTGTGTGATGTGAATGGTCCACAATGCACTGCGCCAGTCGCAGTGCATTGCTGGCTGATGATTGGCCAAGCATGCACTGTGACACCGCATGCTTGGCCAATTATAGAGCCAGTAGCGAGGAGAGCAATAATTGGCCACAGGCAGGATGCCTGTTGCCAATTATAGTTCAGGGGGTTTAGTACACGCCCCACACTACATAAGGCCGCCGCGCCGGCGGCCTTGTGTAGTGTGTTCCGGCTTTGAGGATTGATAGGCAGGGACAGTCTAAACTATTTTTCAATCATTTCTGTGTGGGGAAAGTGTAGGGAAAGAGGAAAAATAGGCAGGGATAGTGTGTTCTTCTCAGGCATTTGCGTGTGGGGAAAGTGTAGGGAAAAGGGAATAATAGGCAGGGATAGTGTGTTCTTCTCAGGCATTTGCGTGTGGGGAAAGTGCTGTTCTCTACCAATACAGCCATCTGCAGGAGTTAGTGTGTGTGCTGTGTGAGTCTAGCACAGTATACAACCTGCACCTGTATCTGCCCTTCTGCCCTGTTGTAATCTAATCCAGCCATCTGCAGGAGTTAGTAATTGTGTTGTGTGAGTGCAGCACAGCACAGTATACAACCTGAACCTGTATCTGCCATTCTGCCCTGGTTTCATCTAGTCCAGCCATCTGCAGGAGTTAGTAATTGTGTTGTGTGAGTGCAGCACAGCACAGTATACAACCTGAACCTGTATCTGCCATTCTGCCCTGGTTTCATCTAGTCCAGCCATCTGCAGGAGTTAGTAATTGTGTTGTGTGTGTGCAGCACAGCACAGTATACAACCTGAACCTGTATCTGCCCTTCTGCCCTGTTGTCATCTAATCCAGCCATCTGCGGGAGTTAGTAATTGTGTTGTGTGAGTGCAGCACAGCACAGTATACAACCTGAACCTGTATCTGCCCTTCTGCCCTGTTGTCACCTAATCCAGCCATCTGCAGGAGTTAATAATTGTGTTGTGTGAGTGCAGCACAGCACAGTATACAACCTGAACCTGTATCTGCCCTTCTGCCCTGTTGTCATCTAATCCAGCCATCTGCAGGAGTTAGTAATTGTGTTGTGTAAGTGCAGCACAGCACAGTATACAACTTGAACTTGTATCTGCCCTTCTGCCCCGTTGTCATCTAATCCAGCCATCTGCAGGAGTTAGTAATTGTGTTGTGTGAGTGCAGCGCAGCACAGCACAGTATACAACCTGCACCTGTATCTGCCCTTCTGCCCTGGTTTCATCTAATCCAGCCATCTGCAGGAGTTAGTAACTGTGAGGGCTTACAGTGTTGTGGCAACACCGTCCACCACCACCACTACCAAAGGCCCAATTTTTCTGCCCCTGTTCGACAGGGGCATGCAATTACAAATCTTGATCTAATAATTCACAGCAGGGCCCATTCCTGCGCCCACCAAGAGTAACTGTGAGGGCTTACAGTGTTGTGGCAACGCCATCCACCACCACCACCAAAGGCCCTATTTTTCTGCCCCTGTTCAACAGGTGCATGCAATTACAATTCTTGATCTAATAATTCAAAGCAGGGCCCATTCCTGCGCCCACCAAGTGTAACTGTGAGGGCTTACAGTGTTGTAGCACCAGCACCACCACCAAAGGCCCAATTTTTCCTAACACTGTTCAACAATGGCATGTAATTACAATTCCTGATATAATAGTTCACAGCAGGGCATTCCAGCGCCCACCAAAAGTAGCTGTGAGGGCTTACAGTGTTGTTGCAACACCAACATCTAATGGAGCAAATTTCTGCAGAGTATATACGGCAGGCCCCTACTTTCAAACATCCAACTTAGAAACGACTCCTACTTGCAAACGGAAGGAGAAAACAGAAAGTGAGAGGAAATCTACCCCTAGGAAGGAAAATTCTATCCTGTTAGATTTAATTTGGGAAAAAGGTATCTCCTCTCTACTGATGCTTTATCGCCAATCCTTGTTTCAATAAAAAACCCCACTTTTCCAAAAACATTTGTCATTGGGATGGAAAGTAAGATGAAATGTTCTGAACAGGTGCACAGACAGCAAAACAAATTAATTTTTTTGGATGGAGCTACACTTAAAAATGTACTTGTTCAAAATTACAAACAGATTCTACTTAAGAACAAACCTCCAGTCCCTGTCTTGTTTGCACCACCTGTATACTGCTGTTCAGAGTATATAGGGTTGTAGGTATAGGGTTTTATTTTGGGTGCGGGGTTCCCCTTAATATCCATACAAGACCCAAAGGGGCTGGTGAGGGGGGGGGGGGGTGATGGGGTAGCCATGCCATTTTTCTCAAAGATTTTCATCCATATTTCCAAAACAAGACATGACATTAAAGCCACAAGCAGTTTTAAATGGCTTCTTTTTTTCCTTTACAAATGCCATTTTGTGCAGGGACAGTTCTAAACACGGGAAACACATGCCACTTCACAGGCATACTTTAGACACCCCCCAGGTACCACATTTAAAGGAATATTTCACTTTTTTTTTCACTTTATGCATCATTAAAATGACTGCTCCAGAAGAAAATTTGATTTTAAAACTTTTTGCATTGATACATGTCCCCTGGGGCAGGACTCGGGTCCCCAAACCTTTTTTATGACAAAAAAATGCATATTGGCCGTTATAATTAGCACTTTAGATTTCAAACGTTCGCGTCCATTGTAACTAATAGGGTTCTTACATTCATGCAAACTTTTGGTCCGTTCGCAGGTTCTGGTGCGAACCGAACCCGGGGGTGTTCTGCTCATCCCTAGTAGCAATGAATTTCCTCACATGTGGGTGTACATAGGCATTCTTGTGTCTACAGTTCCCTAGCTGTGTATCTGCAGTGTGAGATCTAAGGCTGCGCTGGCTCTTGTTGCTAGTCTTATAGAGATTTGTAGTGAGATTCAGTGATCTCACCAAATTTCCCTGCCCACCAACAACTGCAAAAGTACATGCTTCTTCTGGGTGGTGTAATATTACAAGAAAATTTTGTTGGTGGCCAGAGAAACATTTTATTATCTCAATGCAACAGAACAAAATAAAGGTCCGGTTTTTAGGCAGATGAGTGAGGATTGTTTCTTCCTCAAGAAATAAAGTGTTATTACATAGTTGCATAGTTGATAAGGTTAGAAACAAAAAAACAAGACCGTCAGTCCAACCTGTGTGTGTGCACTTTTATATCAATATTATATTGTATATCCCTGTATGTTGTGGTCTTTTAGGTGTCTATCTAATAGTTTTTTGAAATTATCTATATTTCCTGTTGAAACCACTGCTTGTGGAAGAGAATTCCACATTCTCACCACTTTAACCCTAAAGAACCCTCTACACAGTTGCCGGTTAAATCACCTTTTCTCTAATTCTAGTTAATGGCCGTGAGTCATTTTAAAAACCCTTAAAAAATGAGGAAAAAGTTTTATCCCTATTGTGGGGTCACCAGTACGGTAATTGTGCATTGAAATCATATCCCCTCTCAAGCGTCTTTTCTCCAGAGAGATTAAGTTCAGTGCTTGTAATCTTTCCTCATAACTAAGTTCCTCCAGTCCCTTTATTAGCTTTGTTGCAATTCTCTGTACTTGCTCCATTTCCAGCACATCCTTCCTGAGGACTGGAGCCCAGAACTGGAAAGCATACTCGAGGTGCGACCGGACCAGAGTCCTGTACAGTGGGAGAATTATCGTTTTATCTCCTTTGGTAATTCCCTTTTTAATGCATGCCAATATTCTATTGGCTTTGCTTACAGCAGCTTGGTATTGCATGCCGTTGCTGAGCCTGTCATCTACTAGGAACCCCAGGTCCTTTTCCATCCTAGATTCCCCCAGAGGTTCTCCCCATAGTGAGTAGATTGCATTTGAGTTTTTGCCACCTAAATGCATTATTTTACATTATTCTACACTAACCACTACAGTACTGGGCACTTTCGCCCCCTTCCTTCCCAGACCAATTTTCAGCTTTCAGTGCTCTTGCACTTTCACTGACAATTGCGCAGTCATGCTACCCTGTACCCAAATTAATTATTTTTTTTGAGAACTGACAATTTTTATAGATTTTTCCAAGAAAGAAGGAATTTCCAACATAAGGTACAGGACAATACACTTTGTAGTGATGAAATTACTTCTGGCATAACATCAACAAACATTGTGGTCAGTGGCATAGTTCAATGCGAAGGTGCACTGCTTGCAACCATTGGCGGTGTGCGGAATTATCTATTTACTCAGATAGTACAACAAGTTCTTGCCTGTGTAGAGGCGCGTAAACAAATGGAAGAAAAAGAAGATATAATGAGAAGGATGAAGAGAGTCAAATGAGAGAGAGGGAAAAAAGCTGGAAAGGAGGTAGTAAAGTAGTGAGAAGGAGAGAGGACAACCACCCACCCCCAGAGCCCAGCGTCACCCAGAGTGCACCAGTCATAGTTACCTGTAGCCTCTGAAAAAATAGAGGGCTACAGAGCATTAGGTTCTGGAGTCTCCAATAGGACACAGGGCTCCCATACTTGGTTGTGTTTGTCAAGAGTGTCATTTAGAGAGGCCGTCAAGTACTCCATTCTTTTCACATCTCTGATCCTGGAGTGCAACTCGAATAGTGAGGGGGGTTCTCTCTTCTTCCACCTCAGGGCCACCAAACACTGCGCTGCAGTTAGCACGTGTGCCAAGAGTTTTTTGGATAATTTAGAGAGGTGGGTGGGAGGCCCAGAAGGAAATAGGGGGAGAGTAGAGGACAAGTCCAGTAGACATGAAATAATGTCCCCCTGTCCTTACGGCACCGCCAACATCGAGGGTCGGCCAAGGGGTATATGGAGTGGAGCAGGTCTGGGGTCTGATACCAATGAAATAGAATCTTATATTGACTCTCTTTATAGAGCGTACATATGGAGCTCTTAGAGGCCTGCGACCATATGAGCTGCCACGTGTTCAGGGGTATGTCCACACCCAGGGCCTGTTCCCACCTGCTCATATAGGCATGGCCTGGTCCGGTTGGTGATGGATCCATGGTCAGGAGCTGATAGATGCGCAAGATCATACCTTTAGGGGACGAGCCCTCAAGACATAGTTTTTCAAATTCAGTTAAGGGGGAGAATTGAAGATTCGTTACCAAAGATTGCGCATAGTGCCATATTTGCAAGTAGCTAAAAAAAGCCTGTCTGGGAATATTAAAGGCGTTCTGGAGATCTTGGAAGGATTTTAGGGATCTGGTTCTGGGGTCTACCAATTGACCGTAGCGGAATAGGGCCCTATCCATCCAAAAGTGAGACATTTGTGAAGTCAAGCTATCTGGAATATTGGGTGTGAATAAGAATGAAGTGACTGGGGAGGAGGTAGTGGTGAGCGGGTATGTTGATTTTGCGCGCCGCCACAGCGTGCGCAAAATCGACATTGGCCCTAGTAGCTGTATGCCACCAGACACTACATCCAAGCTCCATAACATGGTATTCGGATGAATGGGGGCTAACCACAATTTCTCGATTTGTGTCCAGCGGTTATAGACGTGGAGAGCGCACCAAGAGGCTACAGGGCATGGCTGGGCAGCTAAATAATACTTGGCTATGTTAGGGAATGCAAGGCCGCCTTGATTGCGGGGAGCGTACAGGACCGATCTAGCGACCCGGTGCCTCTTATAGTTCCAGAAAAAATGTATCAAGTCGCACTGGATCTTCTTAAAGTTCGAGGATGGGATGGGGATGGGTAACGTCTCAAAAAGATATAGAATTTTAGGTAGGATTGTCAGCTTTAAGGTCACTAGGCGGACAAAAAGGGACAATTTTAGAGATTTCCACTTGGTCAGGGGGGCCCTAATGGAGGTGTATAGTTGGGGGAAGTTGGCTTCATAAAGAATGTTGTATGTGGGTGTGAGGTGGACCCCGAGGTATTTTAAGGAAGAGGTCTTCCACGTGTAGTTAAATGTTTGCAAAAGGGCCGATAGTGTTTGGTGGGGTATATTAAGGGGGAGGGCTTCCGTTTTAGAATTATTGATTTTGTATTTTGAGAGGGTACTATACCGGTTTAGCTCTACGTGTAGATAAATCCCACTTAATCTTTATGAATTAGAGACGGCATGAAGTTATTTAATCTACTTGCTAATAGTTTCATGAACATTTTTATGTCTGTATTGGGGAGTGTGATCGGTCTATAATTGGATGGAAGGGTGTGGTCTTTTCCTGGTTTGGGGATCAGTGTAAGGAAGGAATTTTGCATATCCCCGGGGATAGGTGTGTCAGAAAGAAATGAGTTAAACAGGGTTGTTATGTGAGGAAGCAGGTGCGGTAGAAAGGTTTTGTAGTAGTGGTATGGTAAGCCATCAGGTTCAGAGGCTTTGTTATTTGCCAGGGATTTAATTGTGTCAGTTACTTCCTCTTCTGTAATAGAGGTGTTGAGACTCGTTAGGGCTGAAGAGGATAGCTTAGGCAGATCACCGTCCGACAGATAGGAATGGAAAACCTGAGATAGATCAGGGGGAGGGGGATTGTGTGGAACACTCGGATCGTTATACAGAGTCGAGTAATAGTTATGAAAAAGCTGGGCAATTTTAGTGAGATGAGATTGAAGGGTGCCATTTGCATCTTTTAGGTGGGTGGGTGAGGAGGTCACCGCCCACTCGTGAAGTTGTCTTGCTAGAAGCGTATGTGGTTTATTGGCCTTGTCGTAGTAGGTCTGTCATAGCCTAAGCCAGGGGTGCCCAACCTTTTGAAGAGTGAGGGCCACTTAAGCGAATTGGTAACTGGTCGCGGGCCACAATGAGCGGAGCAGGAGGATGACAGGTCCGTGTCCACGGACACAGCCCACTCTACTCTATGGGCCCTCTGATCCAATCCGATTCACCCAGACAGAAGGGGCAGATCCCGTTCTATTTTTTTTAGGTAGGCGGGTGTAAACAGACACAAGTACATTTACATCTGCTGCTCCATAGAGATGAATAGAGTGTCTGATTGGGTCAGACCAATCATGTGAAAGGTGCCTAAGGCTGCTTTTACACTGATGCGCTGCGATTTGGCCAAACCGTGGGTGCAGCGCAGTGAACCTGTGGATTTTCTGTGGGTTAGCTGCACTTTGCTGTAAACTTCTATTATATCCTGCAGGTGTGGCGCACTTTCTGAAGGCGCAACAAACCCACAGGTAATAACAAGTCTATAGCTCAATGAAGGTAACCTGCAGCTGCTCTTCAGATCAGTTTGAAAGCAGCCCAGTAACCACTGCAAAACAGATATGCATATATACTGCAAATTTAGTAGTAAACTTACCTTTAATAACCGTCTTCCATTCTGGTTTCGCTGGCTGTTGCTGTCCCAGGCCGAGTGCATTTGGTATCACTCTGCCTGTGACAGGAGCAGGCACTATACAGGAAGCATTGGCTTATGTGGCTCTGCTCCACAGCCACTTGCTTCCACTACCAGCGGCTTCATTCACAAAACTGCTGCTCTGGGATGGTGGGTCGGCAACCCGTGATCTGGGCTTGCCAACCTGCCATCTTAGAGCAGGAGGTCGAGGGCCACATCAAAGGGCTCCGCGGGCCACATGTGGCCCCCCGGCCACTGGTTGGGCACCCCTGGCCTAAGCAGTGCCGCTTTATATCTTACTCTGGTCTATGTCCTTTATCCCAGCTCTGATGCTTTTAAGTTCCCTGAAAATGTTTAGGGACGGGGATGAGAGCAGTCATGCTTCCAAGTGTTTGAGTTTGTCTAACAGGGCTCTGCGGGTTGGGTTAGCATTTTGTTTTAGAGCAGTAGAGAGTGATATGCATTGGCCTCTGAAAACCGCCTTATGGACCTCCCACAGGGATGAGGTAGAGACTTCAGGAGAGCTATTTTCTGCCAAGTACAGTTTCAGGGTTTGTTCCAGTTCCATTCTGGAGGGGTCATGTTTGAGTAAAAAGTAATTTAAGCGCCAGTGACATGTACAAAAGGATCCTGGGGAGAGTGTGAGGGAGAGTTTAATCGGAGCGTGGTCTGATCCCGAGATGGCCTGAATGTCTGAGCCCATACAGGCTCTCAGGGTTGAAGCATTGACAAAAAAGTAGTCCAGTCGTGAGTGGGACTTGTGGGGGTGGGAGTAAAAAGTGAATTATTTAGCTGAGGGGTGGGCAGTGTATGGAACATGTATCGAACAGGGCATATTTCCTGGTTAATTAGGGAAAGAGGGTGGATTTTCTATCGACAGTCGTGGAGGTTTTCCCATGTCCTAAGGAGTGTTTTTCAAGGCAAGGGGAGTAGGTCAGGTTAAAGTTTCCTCCGATGACCAAATATTGTTGGGGGGCTGCAAATTGTCGATTATACACTTTGGACAAAAAGGAGTTTTGATTGGTGTTTGGGGCATAGATGTTACATAAAGTGATATTGGTACCTTTCCAGGAACCTCTGAGAATAAGATAGTGCCCTAGTGGATCAGAATACAGGGGTTGTAGGTGGAAGGGGGAACCCTACTTAAAAAGGATCGCTACCCCTGCTCGTTTACGTGGGTTGAAAGCTAGGTATATTTGGGGAAGTTTTTAAGGGCAAATGCCATGGTGCCGGTTTTAGCAAGATGTGTGTCTTGAAAAAAACGATGTCGGCCATGGACCTCTTAAACTGTCGTAGTGCTCGGCTCCGCTTGATATTGGAGTTGAGGCCCTTTACGTTTAGTGATAGTATGTAAATCATGGTGGGTGTGTGGGGGGAGGAAAGGGGAGGGGAGGAGGGGGGAAAGGGGAGGGGGGTGGTGTGGGGTAGAGGATGTGGATACACCTGTAACCTGAGGTTGTCCTATCGGGTACCTGTATCCTTAGCAATATACAAGGTGGAATCATAGTGATACATTCTTGTTAGGTGAGTCCAGGCGAATGATTAAGGGGAGCTAGCAGATCTCATTCAGGAGCCCTGTGCAGGGGGTCAGGTGGGGAGAGCCAGTTAACAGGTCACCAATGTGAGAAGGGACTCCAGAGGAGCAGAGGTTTATCTCTGGCGGGGTGGCGGGGGGGCCAGCGGGATGCGACCTCAGACGTTTTCTTCCGGTAACTTGAATCCAGGGATCTGGACGAGGTGGAGGGGCTGGTAAGGGGTCCCAGCCAGGAGTGGTTGGGACCGGGATATTCAGTTCTCTGTAGAAAGATGGAAGATCTTCGGGGTATCCTTAGGTGGTGGATTTCCCACCTCTCTTTGCCGTGAGACTGAAGGGGAAACCCCAGTGGTATCAGAAGTCGTGTTCTCTTAATGAGGTGAGTAGTGGTTGTAGGGAGCGTCATTGCTGGAGGGTGATCCACGACAGGTCCAGGAAGAGCTGAATGGAGGTGCCATCAAAGTCAATGGTATACATGTTGTGCGCTTTTCTCATGATGTCCTCCTTGAGGGTGTAGTTGTGGACCCTACAGATCATATCCCGTGGTCTGGTCCCCGGTCTGCGGGGGCGGAGAGCGCGGTGGGCTCTGTCTAGTTTAACTTTTTGATGTTCCGGGCGGCCCAGTATATTGTTGAATATAGCTTGCAAAGTCACATGTAGGTCTTCGTCCTGGGTCGCCTCTGGGAAGCCGCGGACACTGATGTTAGGCGTCCTCTATTGTCAAGGTCCTCAAGATGTCGTTGAAAGTCCCTGAGAGTGGAGGCTTGTGAAGTCAATCGTTCGTGTATTTGTGTGAGTTCAAGCTTGGTGTCACATGGTTCTTCTTAAGATGTGACTTTAGTAGATAGCTGGTGGAGGTCAGCGTGTAGCATCTTAATCTCTGATCTGCAGGTTTCACTTACTTCTTGGACGAGCATGCAGAAGTCCTCGTGTTCAGCATCCATATCCGTTGCGGCATGGGCATAAAAGTCCTGTGCTGTGGCCGGGGGTGTTGCTGGTGAATAGCCTCCCGGGGATGGTTGTGGGGGGCCGGTATTTTTAGGCATCGTTTTTTTGGAGGATCCTCGTGGGGGCTCAGCATGTGAGTGGGCCCCCTAGAGTCCTGATGACTGTGGAACTTGGGAAGGAGCTGGGGCCAGGGATGGATCCCTCAGATAAGGAGAAAGAGGGGGCTCTGTCCTTGTGACCCTGGGATCGCTGTGGGAGGGAATGCAGATGGTGGGGGCTCCTCTAAGCAGGGGGAAATGGCTGTGAGAGGCTCCCCAGCAGATGCCCTCCAGAGGTAGAGGGGTGTCCGATCAGGGAGTTAGCATGGGGAGCTGGGGAGTGAGCAGCCTGGAGATCCCCCTCAGAGCCATTCCTGTAAGTCCTGTGCCCTGGAGAGGTTCGTGGAGGAGGAGAGGAGAGGGCTGCTGTGCATGAAGCTGACGCGGGTGCCATCTTGGCCTTGTGTGGTCCCGCCGGAGCTCCGTGCCCGAAGTACTCTGTGATAAGCGGCGGGGAGCCAAGGAGGACCTGGTAGCGTGTCCCCGGGTGTCCTCTTCTTTATTTTTGCGGGGTTTGCCCATGTTTATCGGTGCCGCTGAGCAGGGTTTATCTCTGTGCAGGCAGGCCGGGTCAGGAGCTTCAGGGAGCCACGTCCACTCCGGAAGTCATCCAAGCCACGCCCCCCAAATTTAATTTTTATCATTTTGTTCGCACAAATAGAGCTTTCTTTAGGTGGTATTTATTCACGACTCGCGATATAAGCGAAAGTGGAAATTTGGAAAAAAAAACAATATTTTCTTCTTTCTATTTTAAAAGAAATCCAATAAAATCGAATTTTGTCATAAATTTAAGCCAAAATGTATTCTGCTACATGTTTTTGGTAAAAAAAATGTTGTTAGGTGCATAATAATTGGTTTGTGTGATCACGGACAGAGGTATGCAAATTATCATGTACAGATGTGCGCAGGTGATGACGGACATATGTGTGAAGATAATCATTGGGACATGTGATTTTAGTGAGACATATGTGGGGGACAGGTGTTTTTATTATTTTGGGACATGTGTTTTGGGGACATTGTGTGGGGACATGTGTGTTTTACATTGTGTGGTGACACTAGGTTGGTGATCAGTGAGTAAAAAGCTGTAAAAAACAGCTTATACTCACTGATCACCAGCTGGCTGCAGAGATCCCCTCTCCTCTCCTCATGACAACTTCTGTGTGAGGAGAAGAGAGCCGATTGCCTAGCAACCGGCTCTGTGTTTACATCACATGACGGCTGTGATTGGACACAGCCGTCATGTGATCAGGAGGGCCAATCACAGAGTCCTCCTGCTGATCGTGGATGCACCGTGTCCGGGTGACACGACCACATCGGGATCGCGCCGCTGCGCGTGCTTCCTGAGCATCCACTCAGAAGGAGCACCCACCCGGCCAATGTACATAAACGTACATAAACAAAGTGGTTAAACCTCATTTGCCATGTAGTTGCCCACCCCATCAATTTGTTCAGATCTTCTTGATAGGTTTACACATCCTGTGGAGAAGCTATTGCCCTGCTAAGATTAGTATTATTTGCAAATACTGAGATTGAGCTGTTTATCCCATCCTCCAGACCATTTATGAATAAATTAAATAGGATTGGACCCAGGACAGAACCCTGAGCGACCTCACTTTCCACATTGGACCATTCCGAGTACTCCCCATTTATCACCACCCTCTGAACTCGCCCTTGTAGCCAGTTTTAAATCAAGGCACTCACCCTTTGGTCCATGCCAACAGACCTTAGCTTGTATAGTAAATGTTTGTGGGGAACATGTTTGTGGGGAACTGTATCAAATGCCTTTGCAAAATCCAGATACACTATGTCTACCGGCCTTCCTTCAACTAGAGGGCAGCTCACCCCCTCATAGAAGGTCAATAGATTTGTTTGGTAAGAACAATTTTTCATGAATCCATGCTGATTACTGCTAATTATATCGTTTTCATTACTAGAATCTTGTATATATTCCCTTATCATCCCCTCCAAGAGCTTGCATACTATTGATGATAGGCTAACTGATCTGTAGTTCCCAGGGATATATCTTGGTCCTTTTTTAAAGATTGGTGCTACATTGGCTTTACTCCAAGCAGCTGGTACCTTACTAGGTTCAGGTATCAAGTCCGTATTGTTAGTAATCAGTAGGTATAGTAACGCATTATTTTTTGTTGGTGCATTTACCATCTGACCCATAAAATGGTCCTGTAAGACATTTAGGTAATGGCGAACCTTAGATGAATGAGCGGTTCTTTCTGTCCAGTCTATGTCCGGATAATTAAAACCCCCCATTATAATGACACTTGCCATCCTTGCCGCCATTCCAAACTGTGATAGGAGGTCCGTCTCCCCCTCCTCCCTCAGGTTAGGGGGCCTATAGCTTAACCCCAGTATTACTTTCTCATTGGTTTGCTCCCTTTGTAACTCTACCCCTAAGGATTCCACCTCTTCCCTTGCTCCATTGGTGATGTCATCCCCCACATTCACCTGTATATCATTTTTGATTGTTGTTGGAAGATATCCTTTAGACAGGTTAGGGACTGCAGTCAGTCACAACATGTTCTCAAATTAAGGTAAGTAGCTAATGGTGAACAACTATACCTTGTACTTGAATTGGGTAAAAACAGGTTCACTTTATAGAAGACACTGTATTTTTACTTTAGTTCAACTCAACTCATGCCTCTCACATCGTCTGTTAGAACATTATCAAGTCCTAGTAACTTTTCAATTATGAATCCTATTTAAAATATGAAGGTTGACCCCGCTCCAATGTGACGACCCTCAGGGCTGGTAATTGTCCATTCAGGGGCATCGTGTTGCCCATAAATATATGTCCTACCCTATATTAGACTTTGCTTGAAATATCATAGGGACTTTTTCACAGGGTATAGTCTCAATTTTTTTTTTTTCGGACAATACCATTTTGTGTGTCAACAATAACACAGAGACATGTACACAGACACACACACAGCCCAAGCCCCCCCCCCCCCCTGCACAACAGCCCTTACTTGTAAGGTGATCCTAGTCCCAGCTCTTGCTTCCACATGCAGAGGGGTGCACATGCAGGAAATGACCAGAGGTGGCAGCAAAGAGCCCGATATCAGCTCATGACAGAGCAGCAGGCTGCTGACTCGCACACATACAGGAGCATCCAAGCTCCTCTGCACCCGACCAACCTTCTCACATCCCTGCCAGTCAGCCGGGCCTGTCCATACAAGGGGGCCCCTTACAAGTGTATGGGCTGTACCCCCCTGATGGCTGCCCTGTCCGCCGGCCACGCGCTATCACGAGCATGAGAGCCAGAACAGAGATGTGTGTGTGTAAACACACATCTCCATTCTGTCTATTCTGTCTATTCTAGTCTATTCTAGTCTATTCCTACTAGGAACAGCGATCTGACTCCTCCTCTAGTCAGTCACATGCCACCATAGTTAGAGACACATTTAACCCCTTGATCGCCCCTTAGTGTTAACCCCTTCCCTACCAGTGACATTTATACAGTAATCGGTGCATTTTTATAGCACTGATCGCTGTATAAATGTCAATGGTCCCAAAAATGTGTCAAAGGTGTCCAATCTGTCCACCGCAATGTCGCAGTCCCACTAAAAATCGCAGTAAAAAAAAACAATATATAATAAAAATGCCCTAAATATAGCCCCTATTTTGTAGACCCTATAATTTTTGCGCAAACCAATCAATATACGCTTATTGCGATTTTTTTAATCAAAAATATGTATAAGAATATATATAGGCCTAAGCTGAGGAAGAAATTAGTTTTTTTATATTTTTTTGGGGGGTATTTATTATAGCAAAAAGTAAAAAATATATATTTTTTTTCAAAATTTTTGCTCTTTTTTTTGTTTATAGTACAAAAAATAAAAACCAAAGAGGTGATCAAATACCATCAAAAGAAATCCATATTTGTGGGAAAAAAGGACATCAATTTTGTTTGGGTACAGCGTCGCAATTGTCAGTTAAAGCGGCACAGTGCCGTATCTTAAAAAATGGCCGGGTCATTAAGGGGACAAATCCTTCTGGGGCTGAAGTATTTAAGCTGCTGGGAGCTCCTTGTGTTCTTTTTTAACCACTTGCCGACCGGCGCACGACGATATACGTCGGCAGAATGGCACGTACAGGCAGGAGGGCGTATATATAAGTCCCTCCTTTCTGCCTGTCCGTGCCATCGGGAGCGCGCCGGTCGGGACCCCCGTGAGTCCGATCGCGGTCCCCACAGACTCGATCGCCGCGGGGACCCCCACGATCGTCTCACGGGAAGGCTGAACGGGGAGATGCTGTGATAAACAGCATCTCCCCGTTCTGCCTAGCAACTAGTGATGCCGATCTCTGCTCCCTGTGATTGGAGCAGAGATCAGCATTCACTAGCTGACAGCCACGCCCCCCCACAGTAAGAAACACACCCCTAGGCATACTTAAAGTGGAAGTAAACCCTTCCACATGACTTTGGCCTACAGGTAAGCCTAAATTAAGGCTTACCTGTAGGTCCAATAAATATCTCCTAAACCTACATGGTTTAGGAGATATTTAATGATGAAAAGGCATCGCTGTCTACGGCGCATGCGCCGTAGACAGCGGCGCGCAGGCGCACTGAGGGCGCACTGAGTATGCCGCTCTCACGGCAATATGCTGATCTCGTGCGCATGCGCGGGAGTGACGTCATCGCCGCTCCAGCGAATGATAGCGCTGGAGCGGCGAGACCCGGAAGTCACTCCGGCCCTGGATGGCGGCGAAGAAGATTGAAGATAAGGACCGCTTTGGGGGCTTCGTTTTCAGGTAAGTTTTTCATAATGAGCTAGTATGCTATGCATACTAGCTCATTATGCCTTTGCCTTGCAGGGTGTCTTTTTTTTTTACAGAGGCTTTACTTCCTCTTTAACCCTTACACTGCCCCCTTGTGGTTAACCCCTTCACTGCCAGTGTCATTTATACAGGAATCAATGCATTTAAATAGCATTAATTGCTGTAAAAATGACAATGGTCCCAAAAATGTGTCAAAAATGTCTGATGTGTCCGCCATAATGTCGCAGTCACAAAAGAAATCGCAGATCTCCGCCATTACTAATAAAAAAATAATTATTAATAAAAATGCTATAAAACTATCCCCTATCTTGTAAACGCTATAACTTCTGCGCAAACCGATCAATAATCGCTTATTGCGATTTTTTTTACCCAAAATATGTAGAAGAATACGTATCGGCCTAAACTGAGGAAAAAAAATGTTTTTTTATATATTTTTTGGGGATATTTATTATAGCAAAAAGTAAAAAATAATTAATTTTTTTCAAAATTGTCGCTCTACTTTTGTTTATAGCGCAAAAAATAAAAACCGCAGGGGCGATCAAATACCACCAAAAGAAAGCTCTATTTGTGGGAAAAAAAGGACGTCAATTTTGTTTGGGAGCCACGTCGCACGACCGCGCAATTGTCAGTTAAAGTGACGCAGTGCCGAATCGCAAAAAAGGGGCCTGGTCCTTTGGCTGCCAATTGGTCCGGTCTGAAAGTGGTTAATGGGGTTTAATTTTTTTTTAAAATGTATATATATTATATTGTCAAAAATATTGGTACACTTGCTTTTACACGCACACTTTAATGGCATCCCAGTCCTGATCCGTAGGGTTCAATATTGAATTGGCTCACCCTTTGCAGCTTTAACAGCTTTAACTCTTCTGGGAAGCCTGTCCACAAGGTTTAGGAGTGTGTCTATGGGAATGTTTGACCATTCTTCCAGAAGTGCATTTGTGAGGTCATGCACTGATGTGGGCAAGAAGGCCTGGCTTGCAGTCTCCGCTCTAATTCATCCCAGAGGTGTTCTATTGGGTTGAGGTCAGGACTCTGTGCAGGCCAGTCAAGTTCATCCACCCCAAACTCGCTCATCCGTGTCTTTGCGGACCTTGCTTTGTGCACGGGTGCACAGTCATGTTGGAATAGGAAGGGGCCATCCCAAAACTCATGGGACCATGATATTCCCTTCACTGGAACTAAGGGGCCAAGCCCAACCTGTGAAAAACAACCCCACACCATAATCCCCCTCCATCGAATGAATTGGACTAGTGCACAAAGCAAGGTCCATAAAGACATGGATCAGTGAGTTTGGGGTAAAGGAATTTGACTGGCATGACCTCAACCCGATAGAAGACCTTTGGGATGAAATAGAGCGGAGACTGCAAGCCAGGCCTTCTCATCCAACATTAGTGCCGGACCTCACAAATGCGCTTCTGGAAGAATGGTCAAATATTCCCATAGACACAGTCCTAAACCTTGTGGACAGCCTTCCCAAAAGAGTTGAAGCTGTTATAGCTGCAAAGGGTGGGCCAACTCAATATAGAACCCTATGGACTAAGACTGGGTCGCCAATAAAGTTCATGTGTGTGTAAAGGTAGGTGCCCCAATACTTTTGACAATATAGTGTATATATTAATGCACTGTTTAATTGGGTACCTATGTGGCAAATGAGGTTTAATGTTTATAAATGTAAAGTTATGCACTTGGGGGCTAAGAATATGCATGCATCCTACATACTAGGGGGAGTAAAATGGGAAATCCATAGTGGAGAAGGATCTGGGGGTCATCATCATAAGCTTAATAATAGCATGCAATGCCAAGCTGCGGTTTCCAAAGAGAGCAAAGTCCTTTCTTGTATTAAGAGAGGTATGGACTCCAGAGAGAGAGAAATAATTTTGCCCCTGTACAAATCATTAGTAAGACCTCATCTGGAATATGCAGTTCAGTTTCGGGCACCAGTTCTCAAAAAGTATATGGGGGAACTGGATGAAAAGCATAAAAGGGCAACCAAATTGATAAGAGGCATGGAGGAGCTCAGCGATAAGCAAAGATTAGAGGAACTGAATTTATTCCCTCTTGAGAAGAGGAGATTAAGGGGGGATAAGATCAACATGTATAAATACATAAGGGGGCAATATAGTGAACTTGGTATTGAGTTATTCACTTTAAGGTCATCACAGAGGACAAGGGGACACTCTTTACGTCTAGAGGAAAAAAGATTTCATCTCCAAATACAGAATGGATTCTTCACAGTGAGAGCTGTGAAAATGTGGAATAGACTCCCTCTAGAGGTGACTCTAGCCAGCTCAGTAGATTGCATCAAAAAGGCCTGGATTTTTTCCTTATGTACATAATATAATTGGGTACTGACATTTATAGGTAAAGTTGATCCAGGGAAAATCTGATTGCCTCTCTGGGATCAGGAAGGAATATTTCCCCCTGCTGTAGCAAATTTGATAATGTTTTGCTGGGGTTGTTCGCCTCCGTCTTGATCAACTGTGGGTGAAGGGTTGTGTATATGAGATTGTATGATTTTTTTTATTTTTATTGGTTGAACTAGATGGACTTGTGACTGTTTTCAACCTAACTATGAAACTATGTATACAGTATAAATACTGTATATAAACACATGCTATACATACACATACTATAGTCTCGATTGTGATAAAAGTTGGTCTTTCTCTCTTGGGTCCCATCATGGGGCCTTCTTTGTGTGTATCCACTTTCCCCATGTAGGTACACCAGCCCTCTAGTAGGGATTGGTGTGAGTAGTTTTTTTTTTGTGTTTAGTATGTTTTATTTTTTGTAGAGGTTATTATTCTGTATTAAGATTCTGTTTTCTGGGCAGCTCCAGATCCAGAGAGAGAGTTATTTCTCTCATCATTTTATTTTTATTTATTTTTTTCTCCCTCCCCCTTTTTTGTTTTTTCTCTCTCTTTTTTTGTAAGCCAGGAAATGACAACCAAACTATACTCGTCATCCTTATTGAAACTCTGTTCATATAATGTTAAGGGTATTAATAATCAAATTCTATATGCCCTTCATAAAGCTAGGGTAGACATTATACTTTTCCAAGAGACCCATTTTAAAGCAAATTGTATCCCAGCATGCTCACAAAGATATTATTTGAGGTTTCATAGTACTTTTGTCCTCTTCCAAGAGTAGGGGAGTCTCCATCGCTATTCATAAGCATCTACCAATATTGCCCTTGGAGCATATAACTGACTCCAATGGCCGGTATCTCTTTCTTAAATTTAGGCTTTGGAATAGGGTTTATACAATCGGCAATTTTTATATCCCAAACTATGATCAAATAAAGGCAATTACACAATATCTTCATCATTTGACAGAATTTGCAGAAGGTATGATTCATATAGGAGGTGATTTTAATATGGCACAAGAACCCCCAACTGGATACCTCCTCTCAGCGATCAAATATCTCTTACAGCCAGCTGAGAGCTCTTAAAAAAATGTTGTTTGAACATCAATTGCTGTATCTTTGGCATACCCTAAATCCTAAAAATCAGGATTATACATACTATTCTTCAGTTCACCAATCCTACAGTAGGTTAGTAATTTTTTTTCACGGGATCACATTTACTGGAATGGAATCCACTTATGGATATTGGGTCTTTTATTTGGTATGATCATTCACCTCTTTTTTTGACAAAACAACCTCCTCAGACCCCACGTTCCGATTGGTCATGGCGTCTAAACGAAAACCTTATGTCAGATCCACTATGTCATCAGGCAATTTTGGTAGCACTTAAAATTTTTATTGCTGACCATGAGCACGATGAGACCCCTTTACCTCTACAATGGGAAGCCTTGAAAGTGGTATTACGAGGATTGTTTATTCAACATGGAGCCCGCTTTAAGAAAGAAAGATGGGCAACTATACAGGACACTGTCAAGGCTCCGGGCTCTGGAGATTTCACATAAAAAGTCTCCAACCCTGGAGCTATTGGCTGATATATCTTTGATACGGTCAACTTTACTACAGTCTTTAGAGGTTTCTCGTAGTAAAAGTCAAAATAGATATTCCCTAGGAAGTTACCGGTATGGAGACAAGTCTGGAAAACCACTTGCAAGGTCATTGCATCCCCGTTCCTCACAGACCTAGTATTGCGTTACCATCTGGGGAAATCACCTCAGACCCACAGGCTCTCCAAAAGACCTTTTGTGATTATTTTACAGCTTTGTACAATCTTACCCCCCCCCCCCCCCCCCCCCCCCCCCCCCCCCCCCCCCCCCTCCCCCCCCCCCCCCCCCCCCATCATCTTCCGACTTAGATTCTCTTGGCCAACGTATACAGGAATATGTGTATGAAACTACTAGCCCAAAATTAGATGAAGATTGTGGGAACTCCTTGGATTCTCCTTTTTTACTTGAGGAATTATTGGAAGTAATTACTAATACATCATCTAGTAAAAATCCCGGGCCTGATGGTTTTACTTTGAAATTCTATAAGCTCTATAAAGAACATATAACACCGTTCATGCTTCGGTGTTCAATAGCATATCTGCTATTAATGGGTTTTCACCACAGACACTAGAGGCACACATCACATTATTTACTAAACCGGATAAGGATTTAAAATTGTGTTCTAGCTATCGTCCTATATCTTTAATAGGGGTAGATATTAAGATCTATGCTAAATTGATTGCCTCACATCTTCAACCCCATATTCCAAATCTGGTACATTCAGATCAAGTTGGGTTTGTACAGGTGAGAGAAGCGTGTGATAACACGCTTAAATCCCTTTTACTCATTGATGGCCCATTGATGGGTTTGGTTATGTTTTAAATGTTGTCTTTGGAGTCAGTACAATATTTCTGCATTTTTCTATGAAATATATACAGTACCCTCTAATGTTGATCTTTGGATTAAAAGCTGCCCAATGTCTGTTCTTTTTAAAATAAAAGTGATTAAACACTGTGTATGGAGCCTATACAGCATTTTAGACTGTTGTCTCTGAAATACATCCTACATTTTATTTCAGAATAAAAAATGCCTTGTCTCGTATTCTTCAATTATGACCTAATAAAACTGCTTACATAATGTGCCAATGTGTCGGAAATACAGCACTGCATTTACAAAACTGCGTTGTCTCTGGAATGTGGTGCTGTGGTTTTGAAGTCATTTTGTGCAATATATTTTACATTTTATTAACTTGATTACAGTAAGTACTGCAAAAAAAAAAAAAAAGCGATACTGTGAAACTGTTTAGACACTGGCCAACTGGTCCTATAGATTTTAGATCTGTTGTGGCTGCTAATTCCACTGTTCAATTCAGGCCTAACACAGGCCTACTACTGATAATAAAAAAAATCTGGTGTTCCAGCCAAAATTTGCTGCCATTTTTTTTAAAAGTATAAACAGATTGGGCTTCTGCTGCTGTATTTAAGTGAATCTAAATGTAAAATTTTAAAAAGCAATTATACGTTCGAAATATGCCACAATACAGTTTCACTGAATCATACTCTTCCATAATCAACTTGCTTACTGGGCACTTAAACCCCCTTCCTGCCCAGACCAATTTTCATCTTTCAGCGCTCGCACTCTTTGAATGACAATTGCACATTCATGCTACACAGTACCCAAATTTTATTTTCATATTTTTTTTCACTCAAATAGAGCTTTCTTTTCATGGTATTTAATCACTGCTGGGTTTTAAATTTTTTGCTAAATAAAACGGACCGAAAATTTTAAATAAAAAAACTGTTTTGTAGTTTGGTATAAAATTTTGAAAACCGGTAATTTTTCTCCTTCACTGATGTGTGCTGATGAGGCTGCACTGATGGGTACTGTTAGGCTGCATTGATGGGCACTAATACGCGGCACTGATGGGCACTGATAAGATGGCACTAATGAGCACTGATAGGTGGCACTGATAAGCACTGATAAGGGGGCACTGATAGGTGGCACTGATGGGTGGCACTGGTGGTTGGCACTGATGGTTGGCACTAATGGGCACTTGTAGGTGGCACTGATGGGCACTGGTAGGCACTGGTAGGTGACACTGATAGGCAGCACTGATCGGTGGCACTGATTATGAGACTCTGATGGGCATTGATTGGCAGCACTGGTGGGCATTGATGGGTGGCACGGCTGGGCACTGGTAGGTGGCACTGTGGGCACTGGTAGGTGCCACTGGTGGGTACTGATAGGTGGCACTGGTAGGGTGTACGGTGAGCACTGGCAGCTGCCACTGGTGGGCACAGAAAATGCAGCCACAGATTTCTGTGTGAGGGACCGCTGTCCCTTTGACAGAAGCCGGTGATCGTTTTTTTTCCCTCACGCTGACAGCACTAGGGGGAAAAAATACAGATTACCGCTCTTCTGTTTACATCACGTGATCAGATGTCATTGGCTGACAGCTGATCACTTAGTAAGGGGGCGGGATTGTCTCATTGACACACTGATCACAGAGTGTGCCACGCGCGACCCGCAGGGACACGCAGACAGTGTTTGCTCGGGAGGACGTCAATGGACGCCATCCCGGCAATTAAGGCCCGATCTGTAGCCATCTTTCAGCTATAGCATGGGCGGGAAGTACTTAAAGACATCAAGCATAGAAAGGAATGTTTTGACCATGCAGCTTACGCATGCATTTGCAAATGTGTGCTAACTAAACCCCTGTTTTTAAGGCATACTGTTAGGTTAATTTAGTTGGTATGCAGACTGGTTGGTGAGTTGAGCTGGGAATTTTCTCTGGTTTTCTCTTGTTTTTATCATGGTACCCTTAAAGTTGCATCACTAAATGTTTTTTTTCCCCCATTGTTCTTCCATGTTTCTCATGTCAGTACCCAGCTCTGTGCCCTTTGACAACCCCTTGCTAATTTATTCTTGAAAATGGCCAGAACTGATTTTCAATATTCACTCTCTTAGACTTCAATGAGAAATGGAATAAAGTTTGTAATTTTTGGAATTTACAATGGGTTGAACAAAGGGCTTATGATCTGAACCCAGGCTGATTCACTCATCCGTAGTCTTCATCATATGGAATGTACAGGCTGCTAATTTTGCCTTATGTAAAGCAAAATATGGAAAAAGTAATTACCTTTTTAAAGTAAGATGACCAACACTGGCTGTAAGCATCAGGGACAGGCTTCAAGAGCATGCCCAGGTGGTCTTGTTCTCTGGTAAAAACACCACTGATTAGCATTAAGGGGACATATTCACACATTGTTAATCACACTTGAAACTTTGTTTACCATATTGATTATGTTACCAAAGTATTCAAGGATTCCATATATACAGACAATAAATTAATTTTGTAGGCAGTATACTGTAGGTTGCTGGAAGGCATATTTAATGCAGTGGAAATGTTAATGGTGAGACACAAAGTGAAGTAACCCATAACAATCACCTTTCATTTTACTGAAATTAGAAGAGTGAAACTAGAATTCTGATTGGCTTTGGGTATACACATCGTTTTCCCTAATAAAATGCCCCTTTTATCTGTAACTGTAAAACAGGCATGCCGACCATTCTCACTCCCTATCTCATTGTACTGTATACCCTGATTGTTATTCTCTGTTTTATCTTTTTATTATTTTTATTGATAATGGAAAATAAAACAGACATTCTTTGACCTTTCTTTTGACAGCATTGCCTGACCTTTGCTTTGACAGAAGAAACATTTGATCCCAGAGCCAATTATTCCCAGTAAATACATCTTATCCAAGTGGATTTGGAAACTATTGAATTCTAATTAGCAAAAAAAATAAATAAATATTGATACTGAAAACAGTGGTATATAAATCTGATAAAACTCTCTCTCTCTCTCTTCCCCCCCCCCCCTCTCTCTCTCTCTCTCTCTCCCCCCCCCCTCTCTCTCTCTCTATATATATATATATATATATATATATATATATATATATATATATGATAGCTGATACTTTGTGACTTCTTTAAATTTAAATGAATTGATTGCATTGTAAGAGTCCACGTTACTGCAGTTTTGATTTGATTGCATTTTAAAGGTTTATTACATGGTACAATAATCGAATCCTACTTATTGTCATATTATTTAATGACTGGTTTGGTAAAACAGAATAGTTGGACACTAACTAGATAGAAAAGTGAATAAAGTTAAGGATAGAATTTACAATGATTTTTGTTACAATGTCTTAAAGCAGAGTTCCACCCGTTTTTGTGTTTATTAAAAGTCATCAGCTACAAAAAGTGTAGCTGCTGACTTTTAATAAACACACACTCACCTGTCCCATGGTCCAGCGATGCGGCCACCCAAAGCCTCACTCCTCTCCTTCTTTTCTCTGCAGAGTGGGCATCACTACTGTGGGCACCTGGCTATGACAGCTTCACAGCCGGGTGTACACTGAGCATGCACGAGTCGCGCTGCGTGTCCTGGGTGACCAGACAGGCTTCTGGGACCTGTGATGTGTCCCTGAAAATTGCTGGGAGGGAGGGGCTGCCTAGTGGGAGAGGAGGAGTCATGGCCCGGTGCGGAAGTAGGAGCAGGTACCTGTGAAAACTAGGTACCCGCCCCCCCCCCCCCCCCCCCAAAGAAATGGCATGTCAGGGGGTCAGTCAGGATGCCTTAAAAAAGAAGTTCCACTTTTGGGTGGAACTCCGCTTTAAAACTCAATTCCTGGCTGCTTTTAAATGTACACAGACAGTAGGGTCCCACCATAAAGTATGGGTTAAATGCTCTTTGACAGACAGTGGGGAAGGAATAAGTACAAATATTTACCTTATCCCTCACTCCCACAGGTTTCTTCACTTTGTGTAGCCAGTGCCCAAAGCTGCTTCGTATCGCAGCCTGGCGGGTCATAGCTATCTTACGTCATCACAAAAAACAAGGGACCAGCAGCCCACAGCAGAGGAGAGCACCAGCTGCCTGTGAGAGCAAGGAACAAGATAAGCTTTGTACTTACTCCTTACCCCCAGCCAAATGAACTTTGAGCCCAAGCAGTGCCAGGGAAACATTGCATGGTTACAGTTAAAATCATCCCAGAGTTTTTATTTTTTGCGCTATAAACCAAAAAAAGCGTAAATTTAAAAAAATATATATATTTTTAACTTTTATATATCATAAATATCCAAAAAACGAATGTATTCCTCAGTTTAGGCCGATATGTATTCTACATATTTTTGGTAAAAAATAATCGCAATAAGTGTATATTTATTGGTTTGCACAAAAGTTATAGTGTCTACAAAATAAAGGATATATATATATATATATATATATGGCATTTTTATAAAAAAATGTTTTACTAGTAATTGTGGTGATCTGCGGACAGATCGGACACTTTTGACACTTTTTTGGGACCATTGACATTTATACAGAGATCAGTGCTAAAAAAATAAAAAAGCATGATTACTGTATCAATGTCATTGGCAGGGAAGGAGTTAACACTAGGGGGCAATCAAGGGGTTAAATGTGTTACCTAGGGAGTGTTTCTATCCATGGGGGGATGGGACTGCCTGGGGAGGAGACCGATCGTTGTTCCTAAGCATTAGGAACAACTTATCAGTCTCCTCACCCCTGACATAACAGAGATCTGTCTATTTACATTAACAGACCTCCATTCTGTGTCTCTCAGGAGCGATTGCGGGGGTCCGGCGGACATTGCGATCGCCAGGGCCCAGCAGACATCGCAACCGCCAGGGAAGCGCATCGGCTTTTTCGTCCTAGTGCTTTTAAATCGGCAGACGTACAGCTACAACGGCTCGACCAGGGGAGCCAACCTGACGCAGTTTAACTGCGGCGGCTGCTCGGGAACCAGTTAACCACTTCCGGACCAGCTCATGACGATATACGTCGGTAGTTTGAAGGAGTATATCGTTGTTATGGCAGCAGCTAGCTGCCATAACCCCTGTATTCTCGTCTTCAGTGAGCGGTCCGGTTTAAGATAAAAGTGGTCTCTGCGGCAGATTCGCCGCAAGATCACGTTTATCAGCGGTGGGAGAGGCCCCCCACCACGATCGGGTACCCTCTGCCGCTTACCGGAGACGTCGGCAACGGCGGAGGTGATCGCATCTGTCTGGGTATGGAGATGAGTGAGGGGAAGATGGCCCCCACCCATCTCCATATCACTGCAGGGCAGAAGCAACGTCAAAATGTCACTTCCGCCCATAAAGGGCCATTTTTTTTTTACAAGTTTTTTTTTATTGCATTTTAATGTAAATATGAAATCCGAGGTCTTTCTGACCCCATATGTCATATTTAAGAGGTCCTGTCATGCTTTTTTCTATTACAAGGAATGTTTACATTCCTTGTAATAGGAATAAAAGTGACACAATTTTTTATATATTTTTTAAAAAACAGTGTAAAAATTTAAAAAGGTAAAATAAATAAAAAATAAAAAAAAATGTAAATGCGCCCCGTCCCGACGAGCTTGCATGCAGAAGCGAACACATACGTGACTAGCGCCCACATATGAAAACTGTGTTCAAACCCCACATGTGAGGTATCGTCGCGATTGGTAGAGCGAGAGCAATAATTCTAGCCCTAGACCTCCTCTGTAACTTAAAACATGCAACCTGTAGAATTTTTTAAATGTCGCCTATGGAGATTTTTAAGGGTAAAAGTTTGTTGTCATTCCACGAGCGGGTGCAATTTTTAAGCGCGACCTGTTGGGTATCAAGGCACTCAGTGTAACATTATCTTTCACAATATAAAAAAAAAAATTTGTCTAACTACCGTTGTCTTATTTTTTTATTAAAAAAAGTGTATTTATTACAAAAAAATTGTGCTTGTAAGACCGCTGCGCAAATACGGTGTGACAGAAAGTATTGCAACGGCCACCATTGTATTCTCTATGGTGTTAGAGAAAAATGTATAATGTTTGGGGGCTCTAAGTAATTTTGTAGCAAAAAAAAAACATTTTTTAACTTGTAAACAATAAATCTCAGAAAGAGGCTCGGTCCTTAAGTGGTTAAAGAGTAAGCATGTTCTTTTTAGGTGTTTATGGTCGACTTATGACTGGATCTAGTATGTATGTGGACCATGTGCTATTTCAGCATGATTTCAAAGCTGCAGATCAGTGCAATTTGCGCTGCCGACTTCATTTAACACAAGTGGTAAAGAAATCTGCAAAAAAATTGTGCAGAAACCTTTTTCATAATAGCTGCAACACAGCGCTATGAAGTCACAGAGATATGAACGGTTCCATTGCCAGCGATGGGGTGCGACTTGCCATGCGATTTGGAACTGTGGGTTTATAAGCTCAAGTATTGCCAGACCAACAAACCTCAGGAAATCAATTACTAGAAAAAAAAAATCCCAGCCAGATGTCACTACCGTCTCAACTTAAAGCTGACAGCAGGTATTTTTATAGGGCAGAAACATACATTTTTGGTTGGTCATGAATATTTATATCAACATCATTTTACAGAAAGATTATTTGATGGTTGGATCTTCTCACCACACTTTTACATTAACTTTCTTAAGGAAATGTTTAAAATGAGGTTCATATATTAGGCAACATGCATGTAGGCAGGTGGCAATGCCCTTTTAGAGAGACCACTCCCCTGGTGATGTTAGTAGGTGAAGTATTGTGTCCTGGTGTGGATGGAGCCTTGGGCAAAAGGCAGATGGGAACTGGCTACTCCTGACTTACAGCATGTATATATGTAGCCTGAAGATTAGTAGGGTTCTGGACCTAGTCCCAGGCAGAAAGTGAATATCTGAGTGACTCATAAAAGAGCATTTGGGAAGATATCAGGACACCAAGGGATCATTTTGATGGCACTGAAGTTCTCTGCACTGTAACTGAGAAAGAGGGAAGATGTGAAACTGTTGTGCCAAATCATTCCTTAGTAAAGCAGTGAAAAATAATCTTGTGTGGACTTTCTTTATTCTAGAAGGTAGGACTTGGGCCTGGAGCATCTGTGACACAAAATGGCAGAGTTTCTCCAAAAGACAGGTATGTGCTTACCCTATCTACAGAACAAGTGGTCTGTTACCTGGGCCAGCTTGGTGGGAGCTGCTGTCCAATCTAGGTCCCTTATATGCATATGAGATAGTAGTTGCTAGGCCCAGGCTAAAGGGGCTACACACTGAATATCCATTGGTGTAGCCAAAAGAGTCTGGCCTGTGGGCAGCACTCACCAAATTGCTCCACCTTCCCCCAAGTAGTCCCCATGCTGTGAACAAATACTTTGCAGATCCTGAATCATTGTGGATGAGTTAAGTCAAAATGTGTTCCTCAAGTGCATCACCTTGTGCCTGTTTAGCAATAAAACATTTCTGCAAAATAGTAATCCTAGAGCAATAAAGAGCAAAAAGGCATCACTGCAGTGTTTTTTGCAAGAAATCACTGTTCCCTAAAAATAGGGCACCTCTGTACAATAAGACTAATTTATGCTACTCGCAGTACAGCTACTATCTAACAATTAGACATCTCTTTGCAATATGGTGGCTCTTTGTCAATAAAGTCCATTATGGGAAAAAAACACCTTTCTGCAACAATATAACACTTCTTTAGCCACCATCCTCCAACAATGTACTATATTTGTCACAGTGATCTCATTTAAAAAAAGACAGCCCTAATGAGCTTCTTCCTCCCATAAAACATCGCAATGTAGGCTTAGAAACTCCCACAATATTTAATTACAGCTTTTTAAATTGCACTTATATTTGACCATTCTTGTTATTTATAGTAGAATTAAGTTCTCCACAGCTTTTCACTCTAATGCATGCCTAGAACTGGGCCATATGAAGGTAATCCTAACTTTTTTGCAACATTTAACACATTTTCTACACATACTGTATAGATATACAGCTAGTGCACAATTTTCTACTTATATCCAAATGACTGCCAACCCTATGATAACGTGTTTAAGTTAAAAAAGCAAGCCCATGAGATACCCATGAGAAACTGAATAGATAGTTAAGGGTGAAAGTAACAATAATATCTTTATTTAAATACTTATGCCGCATACACACGATCGGAAATTCCGCCAGCAAAAGTCTGATGAGAGCTTTTGGTCGGAAAATGCGACCATGTGTATGCTCCGTTGGACTTTTGCTGACGGAATTCCAGCCAGCAAAAGATTGAGAGCAGATTCTCAATTTTTCGGTCTGAAAAATTTACGATCGGAAATTCTGATCGTCTGTAGCAATTCCGATGCCAAAATTCCTACGCATGCTCGGAAACAATTTGACGCATGCTCGGAAGCCTTGAACTTCATAGTGTTGTACGTCACCGCGTTCTTGACGGTCGAAAGTTCAGCGAACTTTTGTGTGACCGTGTGTATGCAAGCCAAGCTTGAGCAGAATTCCGTTGGAAAAAAACATCCAAGATTTTTCCAACGGAAAATCCGCTTGTGTGTACGCGGCATTAGAGTGAACCTTGCAACCAAATGAAAACAGGGACTCTGACAGCAGTAAGAGGTGCCAACTAGGGTTGAGCGAACCCGAACTGTCCGCACCGGACTTTTGGGTGTTCGGGACCCGGACCCGAACCCGAACTATTGGCTGTAAGTTCGGGTTCGGGTCCGGTGTTCGGCGATGTATTGGCGCCTTTTTAACAGCTGCAGGGCAGCCAATCGACGCTAGTTTCACTAGTGTGCCCTTAGAAGCCATCACAGCCATGCCTACTTATGGCATGGCTGCGATTGGCCAGTGCAGCATGTGACCCAGCCTCTATATATAGTCCAGACACACAGCACACAGCGTCATTCTGCTATAGACAGGTTCCTGTGCTGCTGAGAGAGAGGATTTTTAGGAATTAGTGTGATAAAGTCAGTCAGTCAGTCAGTCCACATTCCTTTAATTTTCTTCTAATTAGTTAGATCAGTGAGCAATCTAGATAGCTAGAGTAGGGTAGGGAGTTTCTTTATTAAGCAAAAGAAAGAGGCAGAGAGAATTATTGAAGAGATTCCTAAATCAATTGTACCCTGGCTGGGGTGCAGTGCACAGTCTTTTAACAGTGCCATGAGGCCAGTGCCAGACAAAATATAAAAGTTTTACCTGCAAGCTCAGTGCACCATTAGGACCAACACTGCATATAGTAAGAGATACACCATAGTCTGTGTGTATTCTGCTATTGGAAAAACATTTTAATTTTGCTGTGTTTTTTTTTTTTTTCCCCAATAGCATTTTCTGCGTGTTCATACATACACGCTGTAGACACTATCCGTGTATTCTGATATTGGAAAAACATTGCAAAAAAATTTAATTTTGCTGTGTTTTTTTTTTCCCAATAGCATTTTCTGCGTTTTCATAAACGCTTTAGATACTGTCCGTGTATTCTGATATTGGAAAAACATTGCAAAAAAATTTAATTTTTTGTGTGTTTTTTTTTTTCCCAATAGCATTTTCTGCGTTTTCATAAACGCTTTAGATACTGTCCGTGTATTCTGATAATGGAAAAACATTGCAAAAAAATTTAATTTTGCTTTGTTTTTTTTTTCCCAATAGCATTTTCTGCATGTTCATACATACACGCTGTAGACACTATCCGTGTATTCTGATATTGGAAAAACATTGCAAAAAATTTAATTTTGCTGTTTTTTTTTCCCAATAGCATTTTCTGCGTTTTCATAAACGCTTTAGATACTGTCCGTGTATTCTGATATTGGAAAAACATTGCAAAAAAATTTAATTTTGCTGTGTTTTTTTTCCCAATAGCATTTTCTGCGTTTTCATAAACGCTTTAGACACTATCCGTTTATTCTGATATTGGAAAAACATTGCAAAAAAATTTAATTTTGCAGTGTTTTTTTTCTTCCCAATAGCATCTTCTGCGTTTTCATAAACGCTTTAGACACTATCCGTTTATTCAGATATTGGAAAAACATTGCAAAAATATTTAATTTTGCAGGGTTTTTTTTCTTCCCAATAGCATTTTCTGCGTTTTCATAAACGCTTTAGACACTATCCGTTTATTCAGATATTGGAAAAACATTGCAAAAATATTTAATTTTGCAGGGTTTTTTTTCTTCCCAATAGCATTTTCTGCGTTTTCATAAACGCTTTAGACACTATCCGTTTATTCAGATATTGGAAAAACATTGCAAAAATATTTAATTTTGCAGGGTTATTTTTCTTCCCAATAGCATTTTCTGCGTTTTCATAAACGCTTTAGACACTATCCGTTTATTCTGATATTGGAAAAACATTGCAAAAAAATTTAATTTTGCAGTGTTTTTTTTCTTCCCAATAGCATCTTCTGCGTTTTCATAAACGCTTTAGACACTATCCGTTTATTCATATATTGGAAAAACATTGCAAAAATATTTAATTTTGCAGGGTTTTTTTTTCTTCCCAATAGCATTTTCTGCGTTTTCGTGTTTTTAATTTCCAAGTATTTTATTTTCCCACTATCTTATCCATTAAATTGAAGAATTTTTTCCAGAAAGTGCGTATTCTGGGGTATTCCCACCATATGTGCAGCATCGTGCCATTGAGTTTCTGAGGTTATTAATGACTTCCTGTACCTCTTCTGCTGAGAAGGGGGACTCCAGCATTTTATTTTTATTTTTTATTTTTTTATGTTATTTTAAGTTATTTTCCTATCCACATTTGTTTGCAGATCACTTGCCATGCTCTTAACAACATTTTGTTGCCATTTGCAGCCCTCTAGCCCTTTCCATTACCTTTTTACAGCCATTTTAGTGTTCAAAAGTCCGGGTCCCATTGACTTCAATGGGGTTCGGAGTTCGGGGTCAAGTTCGGGTCAAGTTCGGTCCCGAACCCAGACTTTTTTCCGAAGTTTGGCCAAACCCGCCGAACCCGAACATCCAGGTGTCCGCTCAACTCTAGTGCCAACCCTTTCCCGCTTTACCCAAATCTAATAAAAAAAGAACATTTGCAGGACATAAACATCAACCTTTCTCAAGCACTTTGCATGCCCAGGTTTTAAAGGTTCATATTCAGAGTATGTATGAGGTCAATGCATAAACTGCAGAGTATGAGTTATGGATTACAATGCAACAGGGACCTATAAATACTGTCTGTATTTGGGACTGATATCTTTTTAAGTCTACATGCGATAAGGGCAATGTAGATATGTGGAAGGTGAGTGGTGTCTAAGTATACTTACATTTTAATTTGTCAATACGTTGTTAATGTTGATTTGTGCTCAGTTTGTTTTTAGACAGAGAGAGCCATGCCCTCAATATACAAAACATGCCTGGTGTTCAATGTTTAGCCTGCACAGAGCCATATGTTGTTTCAGCTTTAAGTTGAGCTCTAGGAATGATCTATATTGCATTTACATATTGTATCTTATACCTGATGGGCTGCTGCAGAAAATCACTGTACTATTAGTAGATACTAATACAGTGATAGTCATGGTCTTTTGGGTCCTGCTGGAGTTCTATGTTAGTGTCTTCTTCTTTGCACACAGAGCTCAGGGGCTCACTCACATGGCATTGCCACCATTCATAGAAGGCCTTGTACCTTCAACATGGTGGAAAGGTAGGGTTTTGAGGTTACTCTACCCAACTCCTCTAATATGAGAACTACTTGTATTCACTGAAAAAATGCAAAGCATTACTTAAATAATGCCAGTGCTGAGTAAGGAACCCCTTGTGGCCAGTGCACAGAGGAAAAGCCACTCACACAAAACCCCAGGAGGACCTAGATGATTGTGGATATCGGTATTCTTGGCTTGCTGCTACTAACTAGACATGTGCACTGCCGAAAAATGTGTTCGTTTTAGTTTCATTCTTTTTTTTTTTTTTTTTGTTTTTCAGGTTATTCATTATGATCGCAATTCCTAAATTCGCAGATTCATAAATTTGAAAATTTGAAAATCCGAAAATGAGAAAGAAAATCAGAAAATTCTAAAGAATGACTAACTAACTAACTAATAATAACTAACTATTAACTTATAGGTTTTGCAATTTCCTTTCAAATTTGGCTGTTAGTGAACATAATGAATACCAATTTATCTGAAGTTCCGAATTATTCAAAATAACGAATGCCGCATCTAAACAAATGGAACGGAACTAATTAATAATAAATAATAATAATAATGATAAAACACTTTTATTATTATTATTATTATTGTTATTTATTATTATTAATTTGTTACATAGTAACATAGTAGGTGAAGTACATTCCATTTGTTTAGATACGGCAATCATTATTTCGGATACTTCGTAACTTCGGATAAATCTGCATTCGGTACGTTCACTAACAGCCAAATTTGAAAGGAAATTCCAATACCTACAATTTAATAGTTAGTAATAGTTAAGTTATTATTAGTTAGCTATTATTTCAGATTTTCTAATTTTTTGGTTTTTGGGTTGTCGCATTTTCTAATTTTCGAACTTTCAAATTTTTGTATTTACAAATATTCTGAAAAATTTGTGAAACGAGTTTTAGTTAATTCGGATATTTTCGAATTAACAAATTTGTTGAAATTTCTTAAAAAAATAATTTGAAACGAAATTAATTGCACATGTCTACTACTCATTTTTCAGCTTCCCCACCAGCGCATCAGTTACTAAATATGCATTCTTACTTTGTGCCAAACTGGAACAATGTACAGTGGGAGATCAATACACATCATCCCTTTAGTTCAAATTTAATAAATGCAGCCACATCAGCTTCTTGTCCTACTGTCTTGTTTGTTGCTTTGCTCAGTGTAATATGCAGAATAATGCTGAGTGATTATGTTCATTGATGACTCCTCTAGACTTCAAATGTTTTTGCCGGCTATAATGACCAATCAAGCCATAGCACATTTTTAAATACATCTAATGAGGGATTTAATTAGTAGCCTTTGAGAGGCTGACATAGGAATGAACACAGTAACAGGTTTATGAACACTATTAATTATTATAGCATATAGAAAAATATGCTAAAATGCAAGAATATGCACAGGTGAAAAAATCAGGACCCTTAGAAATGTCAGATTTACTGATGAAATTGATGGAGTGTCAGATTGTATTTGAGTTTTTGTTTTGACCAGGTTTACAAGCAGACAGGCAAACTTTGCAAGAACCAGAAGAACCTAAATGACAGTGCATTTTGCAGGAGTGATGCACAGACATCAGCTTTGATAGTGTTGAATTTCACTGTTGCAGAATGCTTCTTGACAGGCACAGTAACCATGACTGTGTAGTGCACTGGTGAAATGAGACAGCAAAGCTCTTTGGCAAAGTGAGATTGTTACAGGTTGACAAAGTATATTGTTGTAGTGTCTACCTCCATTAAAACGTAGGGAAGAAAAAAAGGAAAAAAGAATGCCCTCTTATATTACAAGAACAATGTCAATGAATGTTTACTCTACATACTTCTAAAATACATGCTGAATAACACAAATAAACTCAGCAATAAAGCCATTAAAACTAAATATACCCACAAACAAATCTCTCATTTTTAAAGTGGCAACTTCAGTAGAACATAGGATTCCTCCTGGAAATGCAGACAGGTCTGTATAAATTTACTATATTACATAGTTAGGTAGAAAAAAGTCCATCTAGTTCAACCAATAAAAAGAAAATAAAAAAATCATACAATCCCATATACACAATCCTATACCCACATGTACCCAGTTATACTATGTACATTTGTACAATTAAGAAATAATCCAGGCCTTTTTAAAGCAATCTACTGAGCTGGCCAGAACCACCTCTGGAGGGAGTCTATTCCACATTTTCACAGCTCCTACTGTGAAGAAACAATATTGTATTATGTAGATGACATTTATTTTCCTCCAGTCATAAAGAGTGCCCCCTTGTCCTCTGTGATGACCTTAACCACTTCAGCCTCGGAAGATTTGGCTGCTCAATGACCAGGCCATGTTTTGCGATACGGCACTACTTCGCTTTAACTGGCAATTGCGCGGCGTGGCGGTGATCTGTCGCGGACAAATTGGACACTTTTGACATTATACAGCGATTAGTGCTATCAAAAAGGCACTACTGTATAAATTTCACTGGCAGGGAAGGGGTTAACACTAGGGGTGATCAAGGGGATAACTGTGTTCCCTAAGTGTGTTTTAACTGTGGGGGGATGGGACTGACTAGGGGAGGAGAGCGATCGGTGTTCATACTTAGTATGAACACACAATCTGTCTCCTCTCCCCTTAGAGAACTGGGATTTGTGTGTTTACATACACAGATCCCGGTTCTCGCTCTGTCATAAGCGATCATGGGTGCCCGCTGGTCATTGTGCCCGGCACTCGCATTGGCTCCGGGCACACGCTGCAGGTGCGCGCCTCCTACAGCATCTTAAAGGGCCGACGTACAGCTGCGTCTTACAAATGATTTGTACCGAGAGGCAAAATGATATCTCTCTCTCTGGAGTCCATACCCCCCTAATACTAGAAAGGACTTTACTCGCTTCGGAAACCGCAGCTTGGCATTGGATCTACCAAAACCCAAAGATACTTCTCCACTATGGATCCCCCCAGTTGTACTCCCCTAGTATGTATGATGCATGCATATTCTTAGCCCCCAAGTGCATAACTTTACATTTATCAACATTAAGCCTCATTTGCCACATAGTTGCCCAATTAAACAGTGCATTGAGGTCGGCTTGTAAATTGGAGACATCCTGTAAGGAAGTTATTTCACTGCATAGCTTGTTCTCTTCTGCAAAGGCTGAAATAGTACTTTTAATCCCAGACTCTATATCATTAATAAAGATATTAAATAGTAATGGTCCTAACACTGAACCTTGAGGTACACCACGGATAACCTTAGACCATTCAGAGTAAGAATCATTAACCACTACTCTGAATTCTGTCTTCTGGCCAGTTTGCTATTACAAACTTATCTTTCCAAGCCTGTAGACTTTACCTACACATTAGCTGTGTGCGGGGGAACTGTGTCAAACGCTTTTGCAAAATCCAAGTACACTACATCCACAGCCACCTGTCTGTCCAAGGTTTTACTTACCCCCTCATAAAAAGAAATCAGGTTTGTTTGACAAATTCTGTCTTTCATGAATCCATGCTGTCTGTTACTTGAAATATTTTTAACTAACAGGTCTATAGTTACTTGGTAAAGACCTTTGATACCTTTTTAAATATAGGCACCACATTGGCCTTACACGAATCTAGTGGTACTATTCCAGTCATTAACGAGCCCCTAAAAACTAGAAATAATGGCTTTGAAATGACAGAGCTCAGTTCTTCTAGGATCCTTGGGTGGGTGGATGCCAGGTGCTTTATCCACCGTTATTCTTTCTAAATATTTCTGAACCATATCACTTTTGAGCCATTGTGGATCATTTGGGGCTGTGTCAATACTATCCCCATTATGAACTTGAGATACCTCATGCTCCTTTGTATACACTGAGGAAAGTATTTTCACCCACTCCAGATTATATCCAGATTTTAAAGGGCCTATATGCTCAGACCTGACCTTTTTACTATTAATATATTGGAAGAATTTTTGGGGGTTTGTCCTACTATCTTAATATAGTGCTAGTGTTATACCCACTGCTAATCTATTACAGTGCCAGGTAACAACAAGTGAAATAAAATATATTTGTTTAATTTCATTACAATTCTATATTTAATACAAATTCCTGATTATCTATATTTAATACAAATTCCCGATTATCTAATCTTACAATATTTCCAATTTACTTTTATAGTGGCCCCCAGATTTTCTACAGTACATCTTAAATAGCTCTATAGATAATTCCATTTGATGTTGTATGTTCTGCTCTTATAGTCTATATTTTGAACCCTATCTGTATCAAAGTAGCTTCTAAAAGTCACCAATCAAGGTGATCAATTGTCTTTTCCACATCTAAGAATAATAGGCATAATTGAGGCCTATGTCTATGAGCATATTCTATAAGAAAAATCATCCTAATTATATTAACTTGTGCTTCCAAACAGAGCATAAAGCCCATATGATCCACATTAATAAGTATTGGAAAATAAGGTTGGAATTGTTTTTGTCTTATAAGTATTGGAATATAAGGTTGCAAGCGAGAGGCCCACCTTTTTGCATAGCTCTTCAGGTCAATATTTATCAATGACATTGGCCTAGAACTCAAACTATGGGGGTTATTTACTAAAGGAAAATCGACTTTGCACTGCAAGTGCACTTGAAAGTGCACTGAAGTAAAGTTGCTGTAGATCCGAGGGGGGCATGCAAGGAAAATAAAAAACAGCATTTTAGCTTGCACATGATTGGATGATAAAATCAGCAGAGCTTCCACTCATTTCAGATTTACCCCTTAGATTTAGAGCGACTGCACTTTCAAGTGCACTTGCAGTGCAAAGTGGATTTGCCTTTCGTAAATAATCCCCTATGTGTTGATTCCTTCTGTTCCTTTGGAATTAGGGTAATATTGGCTTCTTTAGTCTGCCTAGGAATAAGATACTCCCTTGACACTGCATTAAAAGCAATATTCAAAACTGGGACTAATGATGTAGCCTGTTCCAATGCCCCTCTACTCCAAGCATTGAAAAAATGTCTATATGCTTCCATCTAACACTCTTAGCGTTCAATAAAGTCACATGTGTACTGGTTGCCATGCATTCAATTATTAGGGGTCCCTAAGAATAGGCATAGGGGGGTCTGCCTAAGGCTCAAGCTGTATCTCTATGTTCTTGGCTAAGAAACGCAAATCCTCTGGACTGCACAGGGTGTAAAAACAATCACCCCTATGCACCCAGAGATGAAATGGGTGTCCCCATTTAAATGCTATGCCCCTTTCTGCCAACTCCTGGGTAAGTGGTCTCTGAGCCTGCCACTTGATAAGTGTTCTACATGAATAATATGCAAATATTGTTATGATCATCAAAGTCTAGTATCTTTGCTCATGACTTCTGCATAAATTCGTAAGGTTTAAAAAAAGTGCACTTTGCACAATACATCTGTGGTCCATGAATGCTTGGGTTTAAGAAGGCCAGATGTACAATCGACCCTAACGTATCCAAAATGTAAACCTCTTGCACTCAGACATGGTGCTTAAAAATAGAATGGACTCTCTTCTTAGCTATTCATGTAGGTATAGTGCACAGCCATCTTGCTGCCATCTTGGGATTGCGGGTATTCTTTGGCAAACTACAAAACTGCTGTTTTATTGTTTTACACAATGGATCCTGTCTATATCAACAGGTTCCCTCCCTAAATCTCCCAATAGAGCCCTAAATATCAGAGCATGTGTATCAAATCCTATTGCCCTGTTGCCTTGGGCATCCCCACAAACGTATGTTATTTCATTTGTGCCTATCTTCCAAGTCATCAAATTGGGATCTAATAGTTTGTAGTTGGCCATAGGTCTCTTTAATGAATAAGATCACCTTTTGTAAAAAAATAATAAATGCACATAATTTTGCAGGTAAAAAAATGTGCATTTATTATTATTTATACCCTGCAGCCTGTAAAGCATTGCACAAGCGATCAGCAGATCACAGGTGCAAGGCTTATGCCGCGTACACACAATCGGATATTCCGCCAGCAAAAGTCCGATGAGAGCTTTTGGTCGGAAAATGCAACCGTGTGTATGCTCCATCTGACTTTTGATGGCTGAATTCCAGCCAGCATAAGATTGAGAGCAGGTTCTCAATTTTTCAGCCGGAAAAAGTTTCAATCGGAAATTACGATCGTCTGTACCAGTTTTGATGCGCAAAATTCCTACGCATGCTCATAAACAATTTGACGCATGCAACGCATGCTTGAAAGCATTGAACTTAATTTTCTCGGCTTGTCGTAGTGTTGTACGTCACCGCGTTCTTGACGGTCGAAAGTTCAGCAAACTTTTGTGTGACCGTGTGTATGCAAGACAAGCTTGAGCGGAATTCTGTCGGAAAAAACATCCAAGATTTTTACGACAGAAAATCCGCTCGTGTGTACGTGGCATAAGATCCTGTGTCTGCTCAGTCAGCTGTCTGCCCATACCTCTTGTATGGGCAGGCAGTTACTGAAGTTCAGGAAGAGTCAATTAACTATGAGAGCGCTCCCCAGAACCCTTGCAGTTCATTAAGAACTACAAGTCATCTGCCACTGTGGCAGACAGTACTTGCAGTTTATTCATTCAGAGATCTGTGTGATTGAAAGACAAGGCTGTGTGGGAAAAGCCCCACGCAGTCATGCTATTTTCAAATTGTGGAAGCGCGTTCTGGGAGTGGATCCCCCTCCCACTGCCACGCTGAGGGATTCAAGGGGGTGCGCGCAGATGCATTATTGTAACATGTTACAATCACCTTGGCAAATGTGTATTTGCCGGATTTAGATCAATTTTCTGGGTTGGAAAGGGGCCTGTCATCTTTGGATTTTTTTGCAGAGAGTACGCTTATTTTAGGTGGGGATTTTAACCTTACAATTGACCCACATAAGGACTCATCGATAGGCTCTTCTGCCCTATATCTCCCCAGAAAAATTTCATCCAGGCCCATGGCTTCTCATTATAGAGGTTTTCATGCACAACAAGCAGCCCACTTCACAAATGCTTATAATGCCATCTTAGACATCCAAGGTCTTGAAACTTGCGCATATCATCATAAAATTGCAGCTTATGTGGATGATTTATTGTTCTATGTAGCAGATCCACTTATCTCTCTATCAATCTTTTTATCTGAACTTTTCAGTACATTTTCCAGCCTTTTTTGACCACCTTCTCCACAGACTTGGACCCAACTCAGAGGTGGGGTTGGCTTTCCCCAATCCCACCTTATACTGTACGGCGGTACATATGCACAGAGTAATCAATTATTGCAGACATTCCTCCTATAAATGCTGGGTATCCTTGGAGTGGGAGTTGGGGCCATTCTCCCAAGGAACAAGGGTTCAGCACTCTCATATTTCTTACCCACACCCCCTGATTGAATGCACCTTACTTGAACTTTGCAGATATTACAAGCTGGCCATGACATTTGGTCTTGAGACGTGGAAGCTGCTGTAGTTGTCCTACTTTCTATTTTCCCTCTGTACAGGGGAGGGGCCCATACAGTAATCTCTTTCTTCCTCTTACAGTATTTTACTCACAGCTACATCTCATATATTTGCACAAGTGGGAAAGAGATCTAAACACCACGTACCCAGAGGATCAAAAGAACCAGATTCTTCTAATTGCTTACAAGTCCTCACTTTGTAGCAAATACCAGGAAACTACTTTCAAAATCTTGGCGCAATGGTAACGAACCCCGTCAGTATTAGTTACATTTTTTCCAGACACAGCCTGCTATTCTGGAGATGAGGTGCCCAGGCTGACACGCTACTTTGCATCTTTTGGGACTGTCCAAAGCTTTGCTCCTTCTGGCAGCAGGTCCTACAGATCATACACAAACTTATGGACTTCTCCCTTTCTGACAGCCTGACTGCAGCGCTCCTTAACTTGACTCTGATGTCCAGCAAGAGATACTGCAAGTCATTACTAAAACATCTCTTGAATGCTGCCAGGGAATGCATCTCCAGCTTCTGGAAACAATCCCCACCTACAGTGTCGCAATGGTTTGTCAGGGTGGATGATAGTCAATGGGTGGAACACAGGGTGGACAGAATAAAGGTGGATAATGCCAAATAATGCCAGATGGCATAAACCCACAGATCCTAAAAGAATTAATCTCTGTCATTTCAAAGCCATTGTTTAAAAATTTTAGTGACTCTTTAATAACTGGACTAATACAACTGGATTGGCGTAAGGCCAATGTGGGGCTTATATTCAAAAAGGGATCAAAGTCTTTAACGAGTAACTATAGACCTGTTAGTTTAACTTCTATATTTGGGAAGATAATGGAGAGTTTAACCACTTCAGCCCTGGAAGAATTTACCCCCTTCCTGACCGATTTAACTGACAATTGCGCGGTCATTCGACGTTTCACCCAAAAAAAATTGAATTCCTTTTTTCCCACAAATAGAGCTTTCTTTTGGTGGTATTTGATCACCTCTGCGGTTTTTTATTTTTTGCGCTATAAACAAAAAAAGAGCGACAATTTTGAAAAAAAAGCATTTTTTTTTACTTTTTGCTATAATAAATATCCCCGAAAAATATATAAAAAACGAATTTCTTTCTCAGTTTAGGCCAACATGTATTCTTCTACATATTTTTGGTAACAAAATCGCAATAAGCGTATAATGATTGGTTTGCGCAAAAGTTATAGCGTCTACAAAATAGAGGATAGATTATATAATTTTTATTATAATTTTTTTCTTAGTAATGGTGGCTATCTGCAATTTTTATCATGATTACATTTATACAGAAATCAGTGCTGTAAAAATGCACTGATTACTGTGTAAATGACACTGGCAGGGGAGGGGTCAAACACTAAGGGTGATCAAAGGGTGAAGTGTGTCCTAGTGATGACAGGGAGAAGTAGATCCCTGTCATGTTGCTAGGCAGAACAGGGAAATGCCTTGTTTACATAGGCATCTCCCCATTCTGCCGCACATAGATGAGTTTTTTGCTGAAAAAAAATATTTTAAGCAACAGACAGCATTAATTCATGAAAGACGGAAGTTGTCAAACAAATCTGATTTCTTTTTATGAGGAGGTAAGTAAAACCTTGGACAGAGGGGTGGCTGTGGACATAGTATACTTGGATTTTGCAAAAGAATAGGACACCGTTGCCCACCCACGGCTCATGTGTAGGGTAAAGTCTACAGGCTTGAAAAAATCAGTTTGTAAATGGATAGAAAAATGGCTAAGGCCTGGTTCACACCAATGCATTTTTTAGTGCGTTTTCAGTTTTGCAGAAACACACCACCATCCATTAAACTTGGTTTCCTATGGGTCACGTTCACATCTGTGCCTTTTATGGAAAGGGGCAGGAATCAGCAGGTTGTGTTTTTGGTTCCATAGACTTCAATGGATCAAAAATGTGTATTAAAAAATTCAAAATGCACCTGGAATATGCATCAACTGAAAGACTGTATTCAGAGAGTAGTGGTTAATGATTCATACTCTGAATGGTCTAAGGTTATTAGTGGTGTACTCCAAGATTCAGTGTTGGGAGCCTTACTTTTTATTATATTCATAAATGATATAGGGTCTGGGATTAAAAGTACCATTTTCGTGTTTGCAGGTGACACAAAGCTATGCAGTAGAATAACGTCCTTACATGATGTCTCCAACTTACAAGCCAACCTCAATGAACTGTTTAATTGGGCAACTATGTGGCAAATGAGGTTTAATGTTGATAAATGTAAAGTTATGCACTTGGGGGCTAAGAATATGCATGCATCATACATACTAGGGGAAGTACAACTGGGGGGAGTCAATGGTGGAGAAGTATCTGGGTGTTTTGGTAGATCATAATCTTAAAGTGATTGTAAGGGTTTGTTTTTTATTTTATTTAACCACTTGACCACTGGGCACTTAAACCCCCTTCCTAACCAGACCAATTTTCAGCTTTCGGTGCTCTCACATTTTGAATGACAATTACTCAGTCATGCAACACTGTACCTATATGAAATTTTATTCCTTTTTTTAAACACAAATAGAGCTTTCTTTTGGAGTTATTTAATCACTGCTGGGTTTTTCATTTTTTTGCGCTATAAAAGAAAAAAGACAGAAAATTCTGTTAATAAAAGCATTTTTCTTTGTTTCTTTGTTATAAAATTTTGCCAATTAGTAATTTTTCTTCATATATTTTGGCCAAAATTTATTCCGCTACATATCTTTGGTAAAAAAATAACCCAAATCAGTGTATATTATTTGGTCTTTGTGAAAGTTATAGAGTCCACAAGCTATGGTGCCAATCTCTGAAAATTGATCACACCTGAAGTACTGACAACCTCATTGACACCTCAATCTCATTTCTTGAGACCCTAAGGCCCCTTTCACATGGGATGGATCCGTAATGATCCGCCCGTGAAGATCCGCTGCTCAGCGGGGATCGCTCAGCTGATCCCCGCTGAGCCGGCTGATGATAGCGCAGGGACCGCCCTGTCAGTTCTCCACTCTCCTCTATGGGGAATCGGATGAACACGGACCGTCTGTCCATGTTCATCTGATCCGCTCTGCAGACGGATGGAAAAATAGGGTTTTCCTCCTTCTGCAGAATCGGACAATAGCGGAGGTGGACGATAGCGGGTGTCAGCGGATGCTCATCCCATAGGGGTGCATGTATGTCCGTTTTTCATCCAAAAACGGATGGATGAAAAACGGACATACGGTCCGCATGTGTGAAAGGGCCAGGCAAGTACAAATACCCCTCCTTTTGGGAAAGTAGAGATTCCAATGTATGTAGTAAAAGGCATGGTGAGTTTTTTGAATGTGTAATTTTTTCCCACAATTCTTTGCAATATCAAGATTTTCTTTTTTTTTCACAAAATGTTTATATTAGCAGGTTTATTTCTCACACAGAGCATATGCATTGCACAAATTACACCCCAAAACACATTCTGCTGCTCCTCCTGAGTATGGCGATACCACATGTGTGAGACTTTTACACAGCATGGCCATATACAGAGGCCCAACATGCAGGGAGTGCCATCAGGCGTTCTTGGAGAAAATATAGACATATAATTTCTTGACTACCTCTTACACTTTTGAAGGCCCTGGAGAACCAGGACAATGGAAACGCCCCAAAATGAACCCATTTTGAAAAGAAAACAACCCATTGTATAATCTATTTTACTCAACGTTGTCCATTTATACAATATTTCTAATACATAGCATGTACATACCAAAAATTACACCCCAAAATAGATTCTCCTACTCCTCCAGAGTACGGCGATACCACATGTGTGACACTTTTCCACAGCGTAGGCACATACTGTACAGAGGCCCAACATGCAGGGAGCACCATTAGGTGTTCTAGGGACATAAGTTTCAAATCTAATTTAACTACCTATTACACATTTGTGAGGCACTCTAGTGGCATGGATGTGGC
Organism: Lithobates sylvaticus; assembly: GCA_028564925.1. Classification (NCBI taxonomy): domain Eukaryota; kingdom Metazoa; phylum Chordata; class Amphibia; order Anura; family Ranidae; genus Lithobates; species Lithobates sylvaticus. Next base: position 90,046,959 of record CM053035.1, read on the forward strand.
ATGGATGATAACTGATGTGGCATGGATGAGCATGAATGGGGATGGATGAGCCATGGATGGGGATGGCTGAGTATGGCTGGGTATGGCTGAGTATAGCTGGGTATAGATGGGGTGGCTGGGTACGGCTCAGTATGGCTTATGGCTGGGTATGACTGAGTATGGCTGGGTATGGCTGAGTACAGCTGGGTATGGCTGGGTACGGCTGGGTACAGCTGGGTACGGCTGGGTATGGCTGCATACAGCTGGGTACGGCTGGATATGGCTGGGTACGGCTGAGTATTGCTGGGTATGGCTGAGTATGGATGGGTATTGCTAATTATGGATGGGATAGCTGAGCATGGATGGATGGATGAGTATTGCTGAGGATTGATGGATGGCTGAGCATGGATGGATGGATGAGTATGCTGAGCATGGATGAGGATGGATGGATGATTATGCCAAACATGGATGAGGATGGATGGATGAGTATGCTGAGCATGGATGTGTATGCTGAGCATGGATGGCTGAGTATGGGTGAGTGGTGGATGGATCAGTATGCTGAGTATGGATGGGTGAGCATGGATGGATGGATGACTATGCTGAGTATGGATAGGTATGCTGAGCATGGATGGGTATGCAGAGTATGGGTGGGTATGCAGAGTATGGATGGGTATGCAGAGTATGGATGGGCATGCAGAGTCTGAATGGGTATGCAGAGTATGGATAGATGAGTATGCAGAGTGTGGATGGGTATGCAGAGTATGCAGAGTATGGATGAGTATGCAGAGTATGGATGGGTATGCAGAGTATGGATGGGTATGCAGAGTATGGATGGATGAGTATGCAGAGTATGGATGGGTATGCAGAATTTGCATGGATGGGTATGCAGAGTTTGGATGGATGAGTATGCAGAGTATGGATGGGTATGCAGAGTATGCAGAGTATGGATGAGTATGCAGAGTATGGATGGGTATGCAGAGTATGGATGGGTATACAGAGTATGGATGGGTATGCAGAGTATGGATGGATGAGTATGCAGAGTATGGATGGGTATGCAGAGTATGGATGGGTATGCAGAGTTTGGATGGATGGGTATGCAGAGTTTGGATGGATGGGTATGCAGAGTATGGATGGGTATGCAGAGTATGGATGGCTGAGAATGGATGGTTCTGTCACTGAGCAGCACTGTGGGCACTACACATGCAGCCCACAGCGCTGCTGCCACCGATCTCTCCCCTCTCTGCTCACATTGGACGGAGAGGGGAGGGAGGAACCGGAAATCATGCCGGTTTGTTTACATGTGATCGCTCCGTCATTTGACGGAGCGATCACATGGTAAACGGCCGCGATCAGCGGCCGTATACAGTGATCCCTGATGCGCCGGGTCCAGTGATCACAGATGTTCTCGGGAGCTGGATTATGGGAGGACATCACTCTATGCCCTCCCAGAGTTAAAAAAACACCCTGTAGCCGTCGTTCGGCTATAGGCCGGTTGCTAAGTGGTTAAAATAACAAACATATCATACTTACCTACACTGTGCAGATCGTTTTGTACAGAGTGGCCCCGAACCTGCTCTTCTGGGGTCCCCCGGCATCAGATAACCCCCTCGGGGAAGCACTTCCTCGGAGAGAGATATAATTTTGCCCCTGAACAAATCATTAGTAAGACCTCATCTGGAATATGCAGTACAGTTTTGGGCACAAGTTCACAAAAAGGATATTGGGGAACTGGAGAAAGTTCAGAGAAGGACAACCAAACTGATAAGAGGCATGGAGGAGCTCAGCTATGAGGATAGATTAGAGGAAGTGAATGTATTCTCTCTTGAGAAGAGTAGATTAGGGGGCATATGATCAACATGTATAAATACATACAGTGCCCTGAAAAAGTATTCATATCCCTTGACATTTTCCACATTTTGTCATGTTACAAACAAAAACGTAATTGTATTTTATTGGGATTTCATGTAATAGACCAACACAAAGTGGCACATAATTGTGAAGTAGAAGGAAAATAAATATCTGAAAAATGTGGCGTGCATTTTTATTCAGCCCCCTTTACTTTGATACCCCTAACTAAAATCTGAACCAATTGCCTTCAGAAGTCACCTAATTAGTAAATAGAGTCCATCTGTGTGTAATGTAATCTCTGTATAAATACAGCTGCTTTGTGAAGCCCTCAAAGGTTTGTTAGAGAACCTTAGTGAACAAACCGCATGATGAAGGCCAAGGAACACACCAGACAGGTCAGGGATAAAGTTGTGGAGAAGTTTAAAGCAGGGTTAGGTTCTAAAAAAATATCCCAAGCTTTGAACATCTCACGGAGCACTGTTCAATCCATCATCTGAAAATGGAAATAGTATGGCACAGCTGCAAACCTACCAAGACATGGCTATCCACCTAAACTGACAGGCAGGGCAAGGCCCGGTCATTAGCGGGACAATTTTTACCTTAAAAACAAGGTAAAAACTCCCATTTTGCAGTGCTTTGAAAGTGCTTTTAAGGCACTTTGGGGGCACTGTCGGTTCATTGCAATGGGCAGGGAGTTTTGGGAGCGCTATTTAAAGCGCTCCCAACCTGCCCCAAAGATGCTGCTTGCAGGACTTTTCGGAAACGTCCCACAAGCGCACCACCTGAGTGTGAAAATACACACTGCAATGAGGGAGGTAGTTTTCAGGCACTTTTCAGAGGCTATTCCTAGTACTAAAGCACCTGAAAACTGCCTCAGTGTGAAAGGGGTCGTAGAGTCTTCAAAAGACTTGAGTCTGGGGCGGAGGTTCACCTTCCAGCAGGACAATGACCCTAAACATACAGCCAGACCTACAATGGAATGGTTTAGAATTTAGATCAAAGCATATTCATATGTTAGAATGACCCAGGCAGTCCAGACCTAAATCCAATTGAGAATCTGTGGCAAGACCTGAAAATTCCTGTTCCCAGATGCTCTCCATCCAATCTGACAGAGCTTAAAGAGGAGGGCCCACAAAAAAAAAAATTAAAAGTCAGCAGCTACAAATACTGCAGCTGCTGACTTTTAATAATCGGACACTTATCTGTCCCAGGGTCCAGCGATGCGGGGGGAACGAGGCCCCCCCCGCCGTGAGCCGTGATTCGACACTCACTCATTTGGGACATGTGACAGGTCCCAGATGACTGTGCGGCGCCTAGGGGAAGTGATGTCAGTGCCCGGGCACTGAAGGTGGCAGACTACGAGGGACCCCCTAGCAACATGCATTTAGAGGTCAGTAAAAAAAATGTTGGTTTTCAATTATTTTTTTTTATTTTTAATAATGATTTTTAAGCCAATTTTTTTTTTTAGTTGGCAACACCACTTTAAGCTATTTTGCAAAGCAGAATGGGCAAAATGTCACTCTCTAGATTTTCAAAGCTGGTAGACACATAGCCAAAAAGAATTGCAGCTGTAACTGTTTTGCTTTGTTCTACAAAGTGCCACACTTTTCACATATTTATTTGTAAAAGATGTTGAAAACCATTTATCATTTTCTTCACTCTTCCCAATCATGCACCACTTTGTGATGGTCTATCACATAACATTCCAATAAAATACATTTACGTTTTTAGTTGTAACATGACAAAATGTGGAACATTTCAAGGGGTATGAATACTTTTTCAAGGCACTGTAAATGGTCCATATTGTAAACTCTGTGTTGAGTTATTCACTTTAACCACTTCAGCCCCGGAAGAATTTACCCCCTTCCTGACCAGAGCACGTGCAACGTGGCTCCCAAACAAAATTGGCGGCCTTTTTTTCCCCACAAGCTTTCTTTTGGTGGTATTTGATCACCCCTGCGGTTTTTATTTTTTGCGCTATAAACAAAAAAAGAGCAACAATTATGAAAAAAACACATTATTTTTTACTCTTTGCTATAATAAATATCCCCCAGAAATATATAAAAAAAACTATTTTTTTTCTCAGTTTAGGCCGATACATATTCTTCTACATATTTTTGGTAAAAAAAATCGCAATGAGCGATTATTGATTGGTTTGCCAAAAGTTATAGCGTTTACAAAATAGGGGATAGTTTATGGAATTTTTATTAATAATTTACATTTTTTTTTAAATGGCAGCGATCATCGATTTTTATCGTGACTGCAACATTATGGCAGACACATCGGACATTTTTGACACATTTTTGGGACCATTGTCATTTATACAGCAATCAGTGCTATACAAATGCACTGATTCCTGTGTAAATGACACTGGCAGTGAAGGAGTTAACCAGGAGGTGGCAGTGTAGGGGTTAAGTGTGTCCTAGGGGTGTGTTGCTAATTGTGGGGGGCATGGCTGTGTTGTGCACATCACTGATCTCTGCTCCAATCACAGGAAGCAGAGATCAGTGTCACTTGTTGCTAGGCAGAACGGGAGATGCTTGTTTACAAGCATCTCCCCATTCTTCCTCACCGTGAGGCGATCGCGGGTAGTGGTGATCATGGGGACCTGCGACCAGACTCACTGAGCTTCCCGCGGGCGCGCGCTCACCCCCGCCGCCTCTTTAAGGGCAACATACAGGTACGTGATTCTGCCTGTACGTGCCCTTCTGCTGACGTATTTTGGCGTGAGGTGGTCGAGAAGCGGTTAAGGTCATCACAGAGGACAAGAGGGCACTCTTTACATCTGGAGGAAAAGAGATTTAGGCTGGGTTCACGCCTCAGATGGATGCGGCTTGCAGCAGGGGGTCCGGTGAGTCCCTGTTCTCCGTTTACGGGACAAATCAGGGCTGAATTTTTGCCTGAATTCATCCCTGAAACAGAGCCAAAGACGCACAGGACTCCTGTGCAATTCGCACTGCAGCCGCTCCGGAGATATGTGAACTGGCTCCATAGAGAGCCGGTCACAATCTCCTGTCATGCATATTTGCATAGGTGTGAACCCAGCCTCCATCTTTAAATTCTAAAAGGTTTCTTCACAGTAATGCCCTGTACACACAACCGGTTTTCTTGTCAGAATAAACTCTGAGCCTGGGTTCAGACTAGTGTGGTGCGAATTGAAGGCCCTGCGTGACTGCACAGTGAAATGTTGGCTGTTCTGCGGTGTGTCTACGTTTTAGGTCCGAATAAGCTGCTAACATAAATTTGCAACTCATTGTACTACTTCTGAGGAGGAACTCCACGCCAAATTTTTATAAAAAAACGGCATGGGTTCCCCCTCCAGGAGCATACCAGGCCCTTAGGTCTGGTATGGATTTTAAGGGTAACCCCCTACGCTGAAAAAACGGCGTGAGGGTCCCCCCAAAATCCACACCAGAACCTTATCCGAGCACGCAGCCTGGCAGGTCAGGAAAGGGGGTGGGGACGAGCGAGCGCCCCCCCCCTCCTGAACCGTACCAGGCCGCATGCCCTCAACATGGGGGGGACTGTGACATCATATGTTGGCGGGGTCACCGTGTGACATGAGCATGTGACCCTGCCCACTTGTCCCTATATAAGTCACAACACAGCGCATCTATGCCATTCCGGCCAGAGAGAGCGACGAGACAACATCTTAAGAAGAAGAAGAAGGTGGCGCAGAAGACGGCGACAGTGGCAAGAACAGAAGAGACCCCGGATGACCCCCGAAGGCAGAACGAGACCCCCAGACGAGGACGGCGACGAAGAAGAAAGCCGGGCTTCTCCGCTCGGTAAAAGAGCTAGTAAAAGAGCAGAAGAGAGCAGAGGAGTCCGGCGAGAAGACCCCCCAAGACGGAAGAAGACCCCCCGGAGCAGTGCAATAAAATATTTTAAAAAAATTTGTGTTTTTTTTATTTACACTTTTACACCTTGGGTGAATGGGTAGGAGTACATCATACCCCATACTCATTCACATAGGGTGGGAGGCCGGGATCTGGGGGCCCCCTTATTAAAGGGGGCTCCCGGATTCCGATAAGCCCCCCGCTCGCAGACCCCGACAACCAATGGCCAGGGTTGCCGGGAAGAGGCCCTTGTCCTCATCAACATGGGGACAAGGTGCTTTGGGGTTCCCCAAAGCACCCACCCCCCATGTTGAGGGCATGCGGCCTGGTACGGTCAGGAGGGGGGGGTGTTCAGGAGGGGGGGTCTGGTGTGGATTTTGGGGGGACCCCCACGCCGTTTTTTTCGGCGTAGGTGGTTACCCTTAAAATCCATACCAGACCTAAGGGCCTGGTATGCTCCTGGAGGGGAATTCATTACGTTTTTTTTTTTTTTTATTTGACGTGGAGTTCCTCCTCAGTAGTACAATGAGTTGTGAATTTTGTTCAGGACGCAAGCCAAATGCGAATCAGATGCGTGCCCATAGAAGATAATGGGCCTGAATTCGCACCTGATCCGCACCGCACCAAAGTCGGTGGCCATTTTTCTGCAATGCGCAGTGTGCATGCACCGGACATATGTGAACATGCCTCATTGAAAACAATGGGTTTTAAAATGTCCTGCGAATTCGCAGTGTTTTCCACCGCTGCGAATTCGCAATAGTGTGAACCCAGGCTGAAGGTTATTCCAACGGATTTCCGACAGAATTCCGCTGAAACTGTCTTGTGTACACACGATCACATCAAAGAAGTCCAACCATCAAGAACGCGGTGACGTACAACACGTACAACGGGACTAGAAAAAGGAAGTTCAATAGCCAGTAGCCAATAGCTTACGTCTCGTACTTGCCTCAGAGCATGCTTTGCTTTTGGTCCGTCGGAACAGCATATAGGCGAACGGTTTTCCCGATAGGAATTGGTTCCGTCGGAAATATTTAGAAAATGTTCCATTTCTAGGTCCGTCAGAATTTTCGAAAATAAAAGTCCGATGAGGCATACACACGATCGGAATATACGATAGAAAGCTTCCATGTGACTTTTTCTGTCGGACATTCCGCTCGTGTGTACACGGCATAAGAGCTGGGAAAATGTGGAATATGACTCCCTCAAGAGCTGGTTATGGCTAGCTCAGTAGCTTGCTTTAAAAAAAAGCCTGGATTCTTCCTGAAATGTACAAAATATAACTGGATACTAACATTTATAAGTAAAGTTGATCCAGGGAATATCAGATTGCCTCTCGGGGGATCAGGGGGGATTTTTTTCCCCGGCTGGAGCAAATTGGATCACGCTTTTCTGAGTTTTTTGCCTTCCTCTGTACAATTTCTTTATTAAAATAATATATATATTTTTTTTATTATTAAAACTTTAAAACCCCTCAGCGGCAAAACAATCCCATGTTGTGGGCTCCTTATTGTGTTCATGGGATTGTAGGTCGCACCTTTTATTATAGTCAATAAAGCCCCATAAAACAGATTGGTGTTTAAAATGGCCGTAGGACCTTAATTGGTATTGAAATAAATCAAATAACTTTATTTAAAATTAAACAGTGAAAGAATAAATAAATTATATTTCAAACTTTAAAAACAAATTCTAAACTCGCTCAGTCATAGGACTCGAGCTATAAATGAATCAATTCATAAAACCAAAGTCCCCACCAGCCGGGTTTGTTAAGAACAAAAACATGGCTACCCCAGCACCGCGACCTGTTCGAAACAATTTTGAAGACCTAGGTTAAAGATGTCCAAACCGACATCAGAAAGATGCACACCATCCTGTCTATAAAGACCGGGAAAACCTCCTTCCAGATCAACGTGACGGGAAGAGATCCCCCCAATCTCCGGCAGGAACTTTTCAATTGAGTGATTAATTCTCTGTTTAATCCTCTCAGGAGGTCTACCACCCTTAGAATATAACCAAGGTAAGCAGGAAACCATTTCAGAGAAAATAATACATGTATTAGGAAAAACTAATTTCAAACGATGCAGGTCTTGTTTCATTAACCACTTAAGCCCCGGACCAATTTGCAGCCAAAAGACCAGGCCCCTTTTTGCGATTCGGTACTGCATCGTTTTAACTGACAATTGCGCGGTCGTGCGACGTGGCTCCCAAACAAAATTGGCGTCCTTTTTTTCTCACAAATAGAGCTTTCTTTTGGTGGTATTTGATCGCCTATGCGGTTTTTATTTTTTGCGCTATAAACAAAAATAGAGCGTCAATTTTGAAAAAAATGCAATATTTTTTACTTTTTGCTATAATAAATATCCACAAAAAATATATAAAAAAAATATTTTTTTCCTCAGTTTAGGCTGATACGTATTCTTCTACATATTTTTGGTAAAAAAAAATCGCAATTAGCGATTATTGATTGGTTTGCGCAAAAGTTATAGCGTTTACAAAATAGGGGATAGTTTTATATTTTTTTATTTTTAATTTTTTTTTTATTAGTAATGGCGGCGATCAGCGATTTTTATTGTGACTGCGACATTATGGCGGACACATCGGACATTTTTGACACATTTTTGGGACCATTGTCATTTATACAGAAATCAGTGCTATTTAAATGCACTGATTCCTATGTAAATGACACTGGCATTGAAGGAGTTAACCACTAGGGGCGGGGAGGGGTTACATCAGTGTGTGTGTGTTTTTTTACAGTAGGGGGGGCGTGGCTTTACGTCTGACGTCACTGATCGGCTTTCCCAAAGACAGGGAACAGACGATCAGTGACAGGCAGTGTAGGACGCACGGGGAGAGGTTTGTTTACACAGACCTCTCCCCGTTCTTCAGCTCTGTGACCCGATCGTGGGACACCAGCGGCGATCGGGTCCGCTGGTCCCGCGGCCGTGGTCACGGAGCTCAGGACCGGGTCACGAGCGTGCCGCCGGCGGCGTGCGCGCGACCCACGGCTTGGCTCTTAAAGGACCACGTACAGGTACGTGGTTTTGCCCAGCCGTGCCATTCTGTTGACGTAAATCTACAGGAGGTGGTCCTTAAGCAGTTAAAAACATAAAATCTAAAGTTTTCAATCTATCAACATCGTTACCTCCAAGGTGCTGAATTAAAACAGATGGAGAAGGCCAAAAAAGAAAAATCAGAAAGATGAAAGAAAAGATCAGTCCATTGTAGACCACAAATGCCTTTCCAAAGAATATGAAACTTATCTGAAGATAAAGATAGGTTTGAACCGTAGCATTGCTTTGAAGCTCTTTTATGAGCCCCAGTATATATAAGAATGGCCAACTATCCATATGAATGATTTGGCACCTAAAAATTTAAGAGATAAGTTAGGTCGAATGTAAATATTAAATCTACTAGACTCCCATCTACCTATTCTCATAATAACCGTATCACTCAGACCCAATCTAGCGGCTTCTGTAGCAGCTCCAATCCTGAAAGAATGGGTAGAAAATTTTAAAATGGAAAGACCTAAATGAGAAAAATATCATTTTAGGACTGTAGAAAATTGAAATTTCATCATAGGGGAAGAATTCATGTGGACAAAAAACTGATGTCCGGAAACCGGTCTGACATCAAGGTATTTTTTAAGAATTAACAAAGGACAAAAGATGGAGTCAATGCACGCAAATAGATTGAGCCACCGGCCTTTACCTGTTCTGTTTTAGATCTTTTAAAAAAAATAAGAACCTTATCCTCTAGGATAGAAACTTCTGATGAAAGTAAACCTTCCAAACTGTGTTTGTTATTTGGTAACATTTCAAAAATACAGAAAGCCGCAAAGAACATTAAAACAAAAGCAGCATGAAATAATAAAGCCTTGTAAACTGAAATGCAAACAAAAGAAGTAGCCAAACACAGCCTGGATAATATACCCAGAGTAATTGGCCTGCGCATATCTGGAACCAACTTTACTTAGACTTTTCAAGGCTTGCCTAACTGAAAAGAAACTGTTGCAGGCCGGGAAATTATGAAGTTTAAAGAAAAAAGAAACCCCAGCTAATATTTTATTAATATGGTTATACTGCATTAGCGAGCAAAGAAAAGCTAAATTTGAACTCTCAGAAGTAGGTAAGCCAGGAGAACTTAACTCCGAATTAAAATTCAGCCACTTCTCCCATGCAACTGAGTAGTCAGTCCATGTTTTTGGAGCGATTAAATTTTTTACTGCCGAGAATACTGGATTTAAATCAGATCCCAAAGATGACTCGGGCAACAGCTGTCTGAAACGAGCCATCTGGAATCAAGATAAGACATCAGCGATGACATTGAGCTTACCCGGTACATACTTTGCCTTAATCCAAATGTTTAATTTTAAACACAAGAGGTCTAAATAACGCAAAAGTTTTATGAAAAACAATGATTTTGAAGAAAGGCAGTTTAAAGCAAATAATACACCTCTATTATCCGTATTAATAATAATCAAAAAAGAAAAAATGCTGCGCTGAAAATCAAAAATTAAAAAAATTTACGTAGTAAATAAATACTTGTATCGACAGGTGCTACAAATTGCAGTGTAAATTGAACGCTGCTAACGTGCAATTTGGCCCTTAACAATTAATAATAATCAGTTTGTTAGCAAATTGGTTAACCCAAATTTATAAAGCAACTACGATTGGACAGAGTTCAAACAAAACTATATTTTTGTAATTTTGCTGGAAACCCAAAGGGGGGCCATGAACATGAACACCAATGGGAATGAAAAATAGCAGCAAACCCTTGAGAGCCAGCAGCAGAATCCGTAAAAAACTCTAAATCTGCTGTAAATACGAAATCCTCCTGGTAAAAAGATCTGCCATTATAATCTTGCCGAAGTTGAGACCAAACCAATAAATCGTCTTTAAGGTTGCAAGTCAACCTAATGTGGGAAAAGGGACATAGCCAAAGATAACCTTCTAGAAAAAATTATTCTGCCCATAGGCATGATGCGTGTAGCAAAGGCCAGAATACCCACAAAAAATTGGAGGTCTTTTAGCAAAATCTTATTCCGACGCAGGAAAAACAAAATTTGGGATTGAAGCCTGCAAATTTTAACAGCAGGAAGTTCAAATTGAAATAATAATGATAATAATATGAAATATGAATAATATGATCAATAATATGAATATGAATAGTATGAAAATAATATACATTTTTATACCCAAGAATTCAATAATTGGAGATGGAAAATAAAGTTTTTTCAATTGCTAGGGGAATACCAAAATATTCAGCTATAAGGAAAAATGATTTGAGAATTAAAGAACAAACCATAGCATTTGGGAGACCAATGAAAAGGAAGTTATCTAGATAATCAATTATCCCAGTATGACCAGATTCAAAAATTAACACCCACTGAAAAAACAAAGCAAACATTTTAAAATAATAACATCACAATGAACAACCCATTGGGAGGCATTTGTCATAGAAAAAATAACCCTCAAAAAAAAACCTAGGGAATTGTGAGATTCTGGAGCAATGGACAATAATCTAAAAGCTGACTGAATGTCAGCTTTTGCTAACAAACATTTTTATAATTTGAATAGCATCATCAAAAGTTGCATACCTAACAGAAGCAGATGATGGGTCAATTTCAACATTGAGAGAATGGCCTACAGGGAATGAAAGATGGTGAATAAGTCAGTAAGCGTTTGGTTATTTTTTAGGGACTAAACCTAAAGGCGAGACACAAAAATTAATAAACAGAGGGGATATAAAAGGGCCAGCAATTCTATTGGCTGAAATTTCTTTCAGTAATTTATCCCTTACTATATCAGTATGGAGAAATACTGATTTAAAATTTTTTGATAATTGCAACCCGAACCTGTAAAAATAGGAAGTTTAAAACCTGTAGAAAAACCATCAATTAGTAACTGTGCTTTCCCCTTGTCAGGGTATAACATTAACTATGAATGCATTGCGAACAGCCTCACTGGTGTTCAGGCTTTTTTAATGATCCCTATGGACCTGATTACTGGACGACCTTTTAAAGCATTTTGAGACTAGGTGACTACCGAAGCAAAAAGAACATTCATGTCGATAACGACAAGAATTCAACCATTTGCATTGAGACTCATTAAATGCATAACATGTACCTTTTTTATACACTGAATTTGAAGTATTTGTGTTCAATGTTGACTGAGGTTGTGGTCTTGCAAAGACAGGCTTCTGAGGAATGATAAGGTTTAACCACAACCCCACATCTTTATTACCCCATTTCAGATTAGGATAGATCGCAATTTTTGGGCGAAACAATTCGTTGTAGTTAAACCATCCCATACAGCCAAAACTTTTATATGCCTCCAGAATATGCTCCAGGTGCTGAAACAGCCCAGGGCATTTTTCTGGATGCTTCTCACCCATTATTGCAGAAAGCCTGCAACCAATTAAAAAAGGATCTAGAAACAGGACGGCGCCTGCATCAGCGCCGTCCTCAGACCCCTTATCCGATTTTGTAAGAAAATCTTTTGCAATAGGTAAGAAAGACAATAGGTCTAAAAATTCACCCTTCCATATCTTTTATTTAACCGCTAAAGGCAGGTGAAAACCTAGAGGCGACATTTCACAAGGAAGAACCTATTTAAAACATGTCTCAGAAACAGAAGCAGGCATTCATATTAAGAAACAGGATTAATATTAGCTACAGAATTACCTGACCAGACATTCACTGGAGAAGGAGATACAGATGTAGAATGATTAAAAGATACATTTTCATTAAATCTGGTTAAAGAAACAAGCAACTGGTTGATTAACTCAGATTTAGCAGACTCACCCGCATAGTTGGACTCTGGTTGATTACAAATAACTGGAATATGTGATCCTTGTGCTGAGACCTGGCTGACATCTGGACCTGTATGGAAGGAATGAGACATAGGGGCCCTGACAGCATCCAGCCTGGACGGCCTGGATTCCAGTGATACCGAAACTCTGACCTGAGGTATCTGCCTGTGATGCCTCTTAGCAGAGCTAGGCGACATCACCGCTCTGGGCATAGCCATACCCATATGTGGAGAGGCAGGAGGAGCTGGGTGGTGACAACTCCTCCCTGCAGGGGGGTTCCCCAAGCGATACTGACGAGCGGCATGTCTGGCCTCTACTGCTGCGGATAGGAGAAGGGGATAGAACCCGTCTGTTCCTCTTGCCACGCCGACTCAATCTTTGAGCCCTAGGCAGAGAATCTTCCTGCTCCGCTACAGAGTGAGACTGCTCCCCACTCATCACTGCTGTTTATGTGACTAGGCGTTCTGTAGGTAAGCTCCTCTGTACAGAGTGAGCCAGAGAGCGCTGAGTTGAGGCAGGTGCGGCTGGATGACATTCGACAGACAGCTCTGTCCTATTCCTTGTAGGCTGAAGCTCCGCTGACACTGTCCCCGAAAAAGTGTCCTCTTCAGTGAGTGCCAGACACCACTGGAGCCATTCGCTGTCGCCCTCCGCTTCAGCCCTTTCAAGGACTCTTCTTACTAGGGACTTCATGTCCTGTCACGGCTATGCGAGCTGGCAGTAATACAGCGGAGTTTAAGCCTAAAGCCACCTCATGGCAACCGTGAGCGGGTCTGTCACACAGGCAGTTTATATGATCTGCTGCAGCTGTGGAAAAACGTTTTTCCCACTTGCTGCCTCGTGACAAGCCCGCTCTTTTTTTTTATTACTGTAGCATTTCTTTATTAAAATAATATATATATATATATATTTTTTTTTTAATTAAAACTTTAAAACCCCTTGGTGGCCCCGATCCCATGTTGTGGGCTCTTTATTGTGCCCACTGTTCAGTGGAAGAGTTCAAAAAATGTTTGGGCCTCACATTCAATATGTTACGCTCATACTAGTCCACCCACCCCATACATCACATCTACTCAGCACTAATGCTAAGAACAAGATTTTTGATGATTATGCGATTCCTCCATTACAATGATTACACCCAGAGAGAGAGATATAATTTTGCCCCTGTACAAATCATTAATAAGACCTCATCTGGAATATGCAGTTCAGTTTTGGGCACCAGTTCTCAAAAAGGATATCGGAGAACTGGAGAAAGTGCAGAGAAGGGCAACCCAACTCATAAGAGGTGTGAAGGAGCTCAGCTATGAGGAAAGTATAGAGGAACTGAATCTATTCCCTCTCGAGAAGAGGAGATTAAGGGGGATATGATCAACATGTACAAATATATAAGTGGTCCATATCGTGAACTTGGTGTTGAGTTATTCACTTTAAGGTCATCACAGAGGACTAGGGGGCACTCTTTACGTCTAGAGGGGAAAAAAATGAATCTCCAAATACAGAAAGGTTTCTTCACAGTAAGAGCTATGAAAATATGGACTAGACTCCCTCAAGAGGTGGTTCTAGCAAGCTCAGTTGATTGCTTTAAAAAAAGGCCTGGATTCTTTCCTAAATGTACACAATATAACTGGGTACTAACATTTATAGGTAAAGTTGATCCAGGGAAAATCAGATTGCCTCTCTATGTAACTACCGTATATACTTGAGTATAAGCCAACCCGAATATAAGCCGAGGCACCTAATTTTACCAACCGACTTTGGAGGTTCCTAGCACCAAGTGGCCCCGAGATACGGGGCCCCAAATTCGGGTCAGAAAATGTCATTCTCTGCTGCAGAAAAGTGCTTGACTCCAGTATGAGCCAAAGGGGGGCATTTTCAGCACAAAAAAATGTGCTAAAAAACTCGGCTTATACTTGAGTATATACGGTATGTAACCCAGTGCCCTCCCCAAAATGACTACCTTGCTACAAGAAGAACTTACCAGTGGTATAAAAAAAGTCTCAATTTATCCTTTTAAATTGGCAATGTACAATTCATATGTGATATACCACAAATCCACTGAGAGACCCATATACTTCCTTAGCCATCAGGAGGAAATCGCCACTGTCCTTGTATACCCGAATGGCCCACCAGAAAGCATTTGATCAGATGTAGTAAGCAGACTCCACGAACGTCATTTTCCCGTTAAATTCCCTCCCAGAGAAACAGGCCAAAATTTTTGACCATGCCACTGCCTGACAGCTAAACTGACCATACCTCTGCCTGTTACAGAACTGACCCTGGCCTGTTATCTGACCATGCTTCTGCCTGCTGCCTAAACTAACCATATCGCCTGTCTGGAACTGACCCTGGACTATTTATTGACCACATTTGTGCTTGCTGTTTGGACTGATCTTCTACCTTGCCACTGCAGTACTGGGATTCATGATAACACAGGGGTCTCACATATGTGGGGGGCTTCAGAATAGTTTTTTGAGATGGAGAAAAATTATTTTTTGTTTTCTGTGGGTTTTGTAATTTCCGGATTAGTGTCTGGAGACCGGAGGCTTCAAAGAGATTTTGGTGGGAGAAGCCTCTACCCCTGTGCCCAGGTCTTACCTGACTGAGGCCTTACTTACTGCCATCATGCCTCTGCCTGCTGCATGAACTGACCACACCTCTGCCTGCTACCTGTATTATGGACCATGTTCCTGCCTACTACTATTACCAATATTTTGGCTCTGCTGACAATATCAATACCTGCTGCCTGTACTGATTATGAACAATATTTCTGCCTGCTGTCTGGATAATTCTGTTTGCTGTCGCTGACTATGTCCCTGTCTGCTGCCTGGACCTCTCCTCTGTGGACAACTGCACTACTAAAACCACAGGTAATCTTTTGTTTACCCTTTGCGCAACAGAATGTATTTTTGGGTGTAATTATTGGTATGTACTGTACATTTTATGTGTCAGAAATATGAAGGGCCTTCAAAAATGATAGGGTCTGGAAATTAGATGTGTAATTTATGTCCCTAGAACACCTGACCGTGCTCCTTGCATGTTGGGCCTCTCTATGTGGCCAGACTGTGAAAAAGCCTCATACATGTGATATCATGAGTGGTATACTCAGGAGCAGTAGCAGAATGTATTTTGGAGTGTCATTTTTGTTATGTGTTAGAAATATCTCATAAATGGACAATGTTGTGTAAAAAAAAAAGAAAATTTTCAATTACTTTCCACAGTTTCCGAAAACCTGTGGATAAAAATTTACATGTTCAACAGACTCATTATGCCTCATATAATATAAGTTGGGGTGTTTGCTTCTCAAAATGGGGTCATTTTTTTGATAATTCTATTGTCCTGGTGCTTCAGGGCCTTCAAAAATTGTAATTGGTAGTCAAGAAATTAGATGTATAATTTATGTCCCTAGAACACCTGACATGTTAGGTCTCTTTGCATGTTAGGCCTCTCTATGTGGCCAGGTTGTGGGAAGTCTCACACATGTGGTATCACCAGATGCAGGAGGAGTAGCCAAATGTATTTTGGGTGTAATTTTTGCTATGTATATGCAATGTGTTAGAAATATCTTATAAATGGACAACTTTGTGTAAAAAAAAGTTTTAATTTTCTTTCCACAGTTCCTGAAAACGTGTGGAAAAAATATGTTTAAAAGACTCTTAATGCATCATAGAATTTACAGTAGGGTGTTCACTTCCCAAAATGCGGTCATTTTGTGGGTAGTTCCATTGTCCTGGTGCATTAGGGACTTCAAAAGTGTGATAGGTAGTCAGGAAATTAGACATGTAATTTATGTCCCTAGAACACCTGATGGTGCTCCTTGCAGAGTCCGTCATTCCAATATACCAAGATTTCTCATTCCCGCTAGCTGACCACTGATTTCTAAAGGTGGCGACTATGGAAACAAGACAAGCAATAAAGAGTGAATTCTTTATTGTCCCCCTGTTTGGAGGATTGCATCTTTGCACTGATACAGTTAAAATATCCCCATTAATGAATGAAGTAAACACACTTTAATTATGTGCCACCTTAGCACACAGTTTCTTTGCGCCACTACTATAATAGCAGTTTTTGTTAAAAAACAAATCTAAATGCCTGTGAAGCCTTCTACTTCTCCTCCCTCACACATTCACTGACCTTCCCAAGAAGGAAGAAGAGAGAAATGCAAAAAGAAGAAAAAGCAAGTGTAAGCTGAAGCGAGAGCAGGGCGGGAGCTCATGTTTAATAGAGATGCTGGTATAATTCTCAGCTCTGCTTATATGTAACATCAGCCTCATTAAAATAAATACATCTCCGTTCTCATTTGTACAGCGGCTCTCTCTTGTAGACATAATGGCTACCAAATGTTCTTTAGATTTCTAAGATGGATCTTACCACAGGAGACTTGTTTATGACTCAGTGGATAAAACGTTGTTTAATATAGGCTATGAGGAGGAGGAGAACAGCAGCTTGCTGGATACTAGATTGGCAGCTCATATAGCAACATATTTCAGACATCCTATAGCTTTTGGCTTGACCTCTCGATTGGAAGCCAGATCAGTTTATAAAATGGTGGCAGTGTCTGCATGTTGGTTTTAATGAGATTATACTGAATTCTCACATTCCTGTACTCATTTAGAAAATATCATATCCCCCTGAGAATCGTTTATATGTATTTCTAAGTGGTGAAGAAAAGGGTTCTATTTAAGTTAATGACAACACTGAGATTAGTCCTAGGTCAGCAGTAAATAACTGTAACAAGGAGTAGGGTGGAGAAGTAATATATATATATATATATATATATATATATATATATATCGTTCTACTTATATTACATGTTTTTTTTTTAAACTAATGTTTTATAACTTTGTATAAAATACTAATTATATTTCATACACCCATGACACTGTTTTTTCAGCGCATTCTCAGGGAGCACAGCAATAGCTTCTCCCTTTTTAACCATTTATTTTACAGATCTGTAAAGAATAGGGAAGAAGAGGCACATATCACTTTACTGTGCAGCGTTGAACAATAATGCCCATGCTATAGGGATAAGGCCGTGTACACACGAGCGGACTTTCCCACGGGAATGTTTGGGAATTTTTCCTCCCAAAAGTCCGGCGGACTTAGTTTTAAGTTCAGACTTAAAATTGTCCGCTGGACTCAGCAGTCCGGCAGACAATCCCGCGGTCTGTGTGTTAGTCCGCGGGACTTTTGAAATGAACGGACTTTCCTCACACACAGAGGAAAGTCCGTTCATTTAGACCGCGTGTCTCTGCCATTCCAGCCAGAGAGAGCGACGAGTCAACATCGGAAGAAGAAGAAGAAGAAGAAGAAGAAGACGACGAAGGCGAAGACGACGACGGCGAAGACGGCGCAGAAGGCGGCGACAGCAGCAAGAACAGAAGAGACCCCCGAAGGCGGAACGAGACCCCCAGACAAAGACGAAGGCGGCGACGAAGAAGAAAGCCAGGCTCCTCCGCTCGTGGAAGAGCTAGGTTAAAGAGCAGAAGAGAGCGGAGGAGTCCGACGAGAAGACCCCCCAAGATGGAAGAAGACCCCCGGAGCTGTGCAATAAAATATTTAAAAAAATTGTGTGTTTTTTTTATTTACACTTTTACACCTTAGGTGAATGGGTAGGGGTACATCGTACCCCATACTCATTCACATAGGGTGGGGGGCTGGGATCTGGGGCCCCCCATTATTAAAGGGGGCTCCTGGATTCCGATAAGCCCCCCACCCGCAGACCCCGACAACCAACGGCCAGGGTTGACGGGACAGAGGCCATTGTCCTCATCAACATGGGGACAAGGTGCTTTGGGGTGGGGGGGCCGCACGGCCCCCCTTTCCCCAGGGGACCCCCCATGTTGAGGGCACGTGGCCTGGTACGGCTCAGGAGGGGCTCATTTATCCCCACCCCCTTTCCTGGCCAGCCGGGCTGCACGCTCGGATAAGGGTCTAAGATGGATTCAGGGGGGACCCCCACGCCGTTTTTTCGGCGTAGGGATTCCCCTTTAAAACCATGCCAGTTGACGGGGCTAGCACGGCGGCATTCACTGCCTTCGCTAGTCCCGTCTACCTGCAGTCACGTTCTAAATGAACGGACTTTCCGATCGTGTGTCGGCAAGTCCGTTCATTTCAAAAGTCCCGCGGACTTTTTCCCTCGGATTGTCAGCCGGAAAAGTTCTGGCATGTGTGGGCAAGTCCACACGCTCGGAAAGTCTGGCGGACAATCCCGCCGGAAAGTCCGAGCGTGTGTACGCCGCATAAGCCATTTATGTACCTCATGAAGCCTGATTGAAAAACTACAGAGATTACATCATCCCATTCCATGCCACACATGCATCAAACACTACCCTCCACCCAGACTGACAATACTGCTGTCCAAAAGGTGTCCCCTGTGCTTCTTCATCCAGAGTGGGGGTACTCTGGTAGGTGTATTACTGGCCAGATCACCAGGTGAAAAAAACAAACTGAGTCAGCCACCACATCTAATAATTGGTAAGCAATATATAACATTATTGTTTTTTGTTTTAACCACTTTCCGACCGCCGCACGACGATATACGTCGACAGAATGGCACAGGCAGGCATATGGGTGTACAGGTACGTCCCTACCTGCCCCCTAATAAAGGTTTAACCCTGTGATCACCCCCCGTCACCAGTGTCACTAAGGGGTCGTTTTTTTGATCGCTGTATTAGTGTCACAGGTGACGCTAGTTAGGGAGGTAGGTATTTAGGTTCGCCGCAGCGTTTTATAGCATCAGGGACCCCCCCATATACTACCTACTAAAGGTTTTAACCCCCTGATTGCCCCCTAGTTAACCCTTTCACCAGTGATCACCATATAACTGTTATGGGTGACGCTGGTAAGTTCGTTTATTTTTTATAGTTTCAGGGCACCCGCCGTTTATTACCTAATAAAGGTTTAACCCTCTGATCGCCCGGCGGGTGATAAAAGTAAGATTTAAGAGTCAAATAGGGTCTGCGTCGCCCCAGGCAGTGCCGGGTTAGTGCCAGTACCGCTAACACCCACGCACGCAGCATACACCTCCCTTAGTGGTATAGTATCTGAACAGATCGATATCTGATCAGATCTATACTAGCGTCCCCAGCAGTTTAGGGTTCCCAAAAATGCAGTGTTAGCAGGATCAGCCCAGATACCTGCTAGCACCTGCGTTTAGCCCCTCCGCCCAGCCTGGCCCAGCCCACCCAAGTGCAGTATAGATCGATCACTGTCACTCACAAAACACTAAGCACACATAACTGCAGCGTTCGCAGAGTCAGGTCTGATCCCTGCGATCGCTAACAGCTTTTTTGGTAGCGTTTAGATTCAGTCGCTAACAGCCTAGGAGCTTTATTTTCCTGTGAGTCTCACTAGTGTACTACTAAATTTAGAGCCCAAAATGGCAAATCGAAAGTACACCAGTGAACAGGCCTACATGTTTCTGAGCATGACAGATAGTGAATCTGTCAGAATCAGGCTCAGAATACGATCCTGTAGACTACAGCCGCTCCATGACAGATAGCACTGACGGCGGAGTTGTGGTCCCTGCTAAGGTCAGGCGTACCAGACCCCGAACTCCTTCTTATGTTGTTGAGGTGCAGGAACCGCAGGTTGCTTGTAGGAAGCAGAGACATACTAGAGCCGTTATTCCTTCTGGTGAACTGGCAAGCACCAGCGGCCAAGTACAGCCTGTACATCCAGCACTGCAGTATCACGTGGTGACGTGGCGAGTCCCATGAGTGCAGTTCAAGCTGGCGAGGTGGCAAGCACAAGTAGTGTCCCGCTGCCACCAAGAAGAAGACAAAGACAGGCCCATCGTGCCCATAGTGCCCTTCCTGCTGCATTTGCCCACCACTTCTGCAGCACCCGTACTTCCCCCATTCACTGGCCAACCCGGCATTCAGGTGGAAACAGCTGATTTTACGTCACTTGATTTTTTTTCGCTGTTTTTCACCGAAGATCTCTATAGATCTATTGTGGACCAAAGAAATTTGTACGCTGGTCAATACATCGTCGCTAATCCCCAGTCCTCCCTTGCCAGAGATTGGAGACCAATTACGGTCCCCGAATTTAAGCTCTTTCTGGGCCTTTCTCTTGACATGGGCGTAGTTAAAATGGGTACGTTGCGTTCATATTGGTCCACTGAGCCAATGTACCATATGCCCGTGTTCTCTGCTTCAATGTCCAGGGCACGATACAAGATGATTTTGCGGTTCATGCACTTCAACGACAATGAACTCTGTCGTCCTCGTGGAGACCCTGCATACGATCGGCTCAACAAAATTCGGCCCCTCATAAACCATTTCAACCAACGTTTTGCAGACTTGTTTACTCCCGATCAAGTTGTCTGTATTGAAGAGTCCCTGATTAAGTTTTCTGGCCGCTTGTCATTCAAACAATACCTTCCCAGCAAGCGTGCCAGATACGGGGTCAAGATGTATAAGCTCTGTGACAGGGCCACAGGCTATACATGTAGTTTTATGGTTTATGAGGGCAAAGATAGCCACGTAGAGCCGACAAACTGCCCTGACTACATAGGGAGTGCTGGCAAGATTGTGTGGGACTTGGTGTCACCCTTATTCGGAAAGGGGTACCACTTGTACGTGGACAATTATTACACGAGCATGCCACTGTTTAGTCATTTGTTTGATCAGCAGATTGGAGCCTGTGGCACCGTGCGACCTAATCGCCGGGGCTTTCCCCAGCAGCTTGTAGATTCCCTTCTTAGGCTGGGGGAGAGAGCCTGCTTGAAGTGTAATAACTTGCTTGCTATGAGGTGGAGGGATAATAAGAATGTTTTCGTTCTTACCTCCCTTCATGCAGACACGATGGTCCAAATTACTACGGCGACTGGTGTTGTGATGAAACCCCTCTGTGTCCACGAATATAACCAAAATATGGGAGGGGTGGACCTCAACGACCAGTTGTTGGCGCCGTACCTAGTTGCCCGTAAGGCTAGGTGCTGGTACAAAAAAGTGTCTATTTATTTATTTCAATTGGCTTTTCTGAACGCTCATGTGCTATACGGAGCTTCAGGACGTACTGGATCCTTCCTTAAATTCCAAGAAGAGGTCATCGGAGCCCTTCTGCATCCAGTCGGTGCTCACCTTCCCCAACCAAATGCAGTAAGCCGGCTGCATGAGCGGAATTATCCTTATGCCCTCCCGCGTACACCTACCCAACGAGCCCCCCAAAGAAAATGTTGTGTCTGCAGAAAGTGCGGATATAGGCGTGACACCCACTATTATTGTCCCCGCTGTCCTGACAATCCTGATCTTTGCATTGGTGAATGTTTTGAACGCTACCATTCACTAGTTGAGTATTAGCGTAGGGTACAGCATTGCACAGACTAGGCACATGTTAACAGGATCTCAAGAATGCCATTGCATTTTGAGACCAAAACCGCTGGAACCATTACAACAGTTCCGTTAGAACTGTTACAGTTACAAAAAAAGTGTAAAAAAAAAAAAAAAATGAAAAAAAGGAAAAAAAAATAATAATATATAAAAAAAAAAAAAAATAGTTGTTGTTTTATTGTTCTCTTTCTCTCTATTCTCTCTCGATTGTTCTTCTCTTTTTTACTATATTCTATTTTGCAATGTTTTATTGTTAACCATTTTTTTGTTTTCAGGTACGCCATTCAGTTGCAGCACGGATTTATCTATCTTGACAGCAACAGCGTTTGCTCAAACGATACATAAAGCCGTGACTCCAACGCTGTAGGAGGTGATTTCACCACCACAGTTAAAAAAAAAGAGCATATATGCCGAAGCATGGGGGCAGCAGGGGCGGCGGAATGATTGGCTCCTAATGCCGTGTACATACGGTCGAAATTTCGACGGAGGCTTGCCCGTGGAAAAGTCCGACCGTGTGTACGCGACATAACTTTTTTGCGGGAGGATGCCCCCATGCTTCGGCATATATATATTTTAGGCACAGGTTGCGTTAAAAAATGTTTTATTTTTTACTATGTTTTTTTTTGTATTTGCTTTGCAGGTTTGGTAAGTCTTATGCCGCGTACAGACGAACGGACCTAGTCTGGCGGACAAACCGCCGGACTTTCCAGCTGGGCTTCGCCGGACTTGAAAATGAACGGACTTGACCACACACGATCACGCTAAAAGTCAGGCGGTTCACGCGATGACGTACTACATACTACAGACGGCCGTATTGTCCGCCGGACTGCCAAGTCCAGCGGATAATTTTAAAACAAAACTTAAAACCTAGTCCGCCGGACTTTTAGGGAAAAAAGTCAGTCGAAGGCCCACACACGATCGGACTGTCCGGCGTACTCGAGTCCAGCAGACAATCCCACGGGAAAGTCCCTTCGTGTGTACGCGGCATTACTGTTATACTGTAATGTTACTTTGTTTTATTGTTAACCATAATTTGCTTAGCAGGTACGCCATTCAGCTGCAGTGCGGATTTATTTATCTTGACAGCAACAGCGTTTGCTCCCACGATACATAAAGCCGTGACTCCGGTGCTGTCGGAGGTGATTTCACCACCACAGTTAAAAAAAAGAGCATATATGCCGAAGCATGGGGGTAGCAGGGGCGGAAGAGCGATTTTCTCCTACCTTTTGCAGGAGGATGCCCCCATGCTTCGGCATATATATATTTTAGGCACAGGTTGCATTAAAAAATGTTTTATTTTTTACTATGTTTTTTTGTATTTGCTTTGCAGGTATGGTAAATCTTACTGTTATACTGTAATGTTACTTTGTTTTATTGTTAACCATAATTTGCTTAGCAGGTACGCCATTCAGCTGCAGCACGGATTTATTTTTCTTGACAGCAACAGCGTTTGCTCCCACGATACATAAATCCGTGACTCCAGCGCTGTTGGAGGTGATTTCACCACCACAGTTAAAAACAAAATGGTGCATGTATGCCCATTATTAGAAGTGGGTGGATGAAGGGAGGTATTCTAATGGTGGGCATACCCACCGATCAATCTCTTTTTTTCATTCAGCCCACAGGCTGCATGAAAAAAAAGATTACAATATATGGCAAACAATGACCAGCAACGTACTGGTATGTTGCTGGACTTTGAGTGGTTATACCAGAATGATGCCGGCGGGTTTAGGTATTATCTTGGTATCATTCTTTTCAGCCAGCGGTCGGCTTTCATGTAAAAGAAATCCTAGTGGCTAATTAGCCTCTGGACTGCTTTTACAAGCAGTGGGAGGGAATGCCCCTCCCACCGTCTTCCATGGTTTTCTCTGGCTCTCCTGTCCCAACAGGGAACCTGGTGGTTCCGCCAGCTGATCATAGAGCTGATCAGAGACCAGAACGGCTCCAATCATCTCTATGGCCTAGGAAACCGGAAGCTACGAGCATTTCATGACTTAGATTTCGCCGGATATAAACAGCGCCATTGGGAAATTGGGAAAGTATTTTATCTCACCGATCTTGGTGTGGTCAGATGCTTTGAGGGCAGAGGACAGATCTAGGGTCTTACTGCTATCATAGGTGATATTTACATTCCCTGAGATAACAATAAAAACAATAAAATAAAAATGATAAAAAATATATTTAAATGAAGGGAACAGTTTAAAAATAAAATAAAAAAGCAAAATAAATAATAATAAAAAAAAAAAAAAAGCACCCCTGTCTGGGGTCATATGTAAACAGCAATTGCACCATGCATGTGAGGTATCACTGCGAAGGTCAGATCGAGGGCAGTAATTTTAGCAGTAGATCTCCTCCGTAAATCTAAAGTGGTAACCTGTAAAGGCGTTTAAATGCTTTTAAAAATGTATGTAAAGCATTAAAGCATGTCGTGTTTGGTATCCATGTACTCGGCCTAAGATCTTCTTTTTTATTTCATCAAATATTTGGGCAAGATAGTGTGTTTTAGTGCATTAAAATTTAAAAAAAGTGTTTTTTTTCCAAAAAAATGCGTTTGAAAAATCGCTGCGCAAATACTAAGTGAAAAAATAATGAAACACCCACCATTTTAATCTGTATGGCCTTTGCTTTAAAAAAAAAATATATTGTTTGGGGGTTCATTGTAATTTTCTTATTTTTTCATGTAAACAAAAAGTGTCAGAAAGGGCTTTGTCTTCAAGTGGTTAGAAGAGTGGGTAATGTGTGACATAAGCCTCTAAATGTTGTGCATAAAATGATGGGGACAAGGGCCTCGTCCCCACAACCCTGGCCATTGGTTGTGGGGGTCTGCGGGCGGGTGGCTTATCGGAATCTGGAAGCCCCCTTTAACAAGGGGACCCCCAGATCCCGGCCCCCCCTGTGTGAAATGGTAAGGGGGTACAAAAGTACCCCTACCATTTCACCAAAAAAGGGACAAAAATTTTAAAAATGACAGGAGACGGTCTTTGACAATTCCTTTATTAAAGTCTTCTTTCATCTTCTTTCTTCTGGTCTTCTTCCTTTCTTCATCCTTTGGTTTCTTCATCTTCTTGCATCTTCTTCTTCCATCTTCTTCGTCCTCCGATCCGCTTCTTCTTGCTCTAGTCTTCTCATCCGGCATCTTCTTCCACGGCGTCGGCGTCTCTTCTTGGGCCGCTCCGCGCAATGGGAGGCACCCGCTGTGTGAGGCTTCTATGCGTCTGACAGCTCTTTTATAATGGAGGGTTGGGCCACCGGGGGACCTCGCCCCCCTCTGACGCACGTGGACGTCATGGGGACTTCCCTATGGCTTTCCCCAAACACTTTTTATGACAATAACTTTAAGCCTTTAAAATTAGCACTTTTGATTTTGAACGTTCGAGTCCCATAGACTTTAATCGGGTTCTAAAGTTCACACGAGCTTTAGGTCTGTTCGCAGGTTCTGGTGCGAACCGAACAGGGGGGTGTTCGGCTCATCCCTAGTAGACGCTATAACTTTTGCGCAAACCAATAAATACGCTTATTGACATTTTTTTTACCAAAGACATGTGGCTGAATACATTTTGGCTTAAAGGTATGACTAAAATTGAGTTTATTGGATTTTTCTTATAACAAAAAGTAGAAAATATCATTTTTTTTCCAAATTTTCGGTCTTTTTCCGTTTATAGCGCAAAAAATTAAAATCGCAGAGACAATCAAATACCATCAAAAGAAAGCTCTATTTATGGGAAGAAAAGGACGCAAATTTTGTTCTGGTACACCATTGCATGACCGCGTAATTACCAGTTAAACCAGTGCAGTGCGAAATTGTAAAAAGTCCTCTGGTCTTAAGGCTGCAAAATGGTCTGGTCTGAAAGTGGTTAATATCCCTTTAAAGTCCAAATTCAGGACATTTTAAACTGATCCCTGGCAGTGGGGCTGCACCTGTACTGCAAGGTTTAATTGCATGTTTAGGTCCCGGGGAGATAGAAAAGAAGATTTATCTGTGCTGTCCTCTGCTCATCCATGCTGCTAGACCGATCCCTGCTTCTCCCCCCTTGCTCAAGCAGTCTGAGATCTTGACATCCTCAAGACCAATGCAGGGTTCAAAGCAAAAGCATAGGGGAGCACCATTTGCTGGTAGAGCAGAGGATCAGGCAAGTAAAAGAGCTTCTCCCCTCCACCGTGCCACTGTTGCCTGTCACCAGATGCAGCATGCCACCGTCACCTGCCACCAGATGCATCGGGCTGCCGTCACCTGCCACTAGATGCAGCTTGTCACTTGCCACAATCTCCTGCCACCAGATGCAGCATGCCACCGTTACCTGCCACCAGATGCAGCTTGTCACTTGCCACCGTCATCTGCCACAAGATGCAGAGTGCCCCATCGCCTGCCACAAGATGCAGAGTGCCACTTGCCACCATCTCCTGCCACCGGATGCAGAGTGGCACTTGCCACTGTCGCCTGCCACCAGATGCAGCATGTCACTTGCCACCCATAGCCTGGCTCTCTCTCCCTCCCCTTCAGCTGGGCATGCTGGGGGCTGCAGTTTCCCTCTTAGTATTTCTACATGTACAACGATCCACCTTTCTGCTCCTTCTACCTTTACCTGGCCAAGAAACATGGTGCCTGTTCTGGCAAGCGCCGTTCCTGAGAACAGCAGCATTAGGAGGAAAGAGAGAGGGGAAAGAAGAGCCCTCTGCTGCTCTCTTCACACAGAGACACAGCCGCTCTCCCCGCTGCTGACAGAAGGGTGGAGGGGGAATGGACAGGAAACAGAGCCCTCTTCTGACAGCAGCGGCTCGAGGGGGAGGGAAGAGGGGGGAAGCACAGTTTCTCCTCCTCGGACCCACTCGCCACTCCTATCATTTGTGGATGGGGAGAGCAAGCAGAAGGGGGATCCGCTCCACCTGACCTTCAGCACCCCCCTCTGTCTTAGCTTGCACCCTGGGCACCCACCCAGGATCCGTCCCGGCAAGAAGCTTATAGTGAATCAAAAGTAGGTACTAAGACTTTTTCTTTAAAAATCCCTTAAACAATGTATTAATTAATTCATTGCCTTTTATGTCTGTCTGGATTTCAATAGGGATGATCCCGATGTTCGAGTCAAATGAAAGTTCGACTCAAACATCGGGTGTTCACCCATTCACCGAACAGCGAAAAATAGGCAGCGTTTGCGCCACATTCAAAAGCCGCAAAATGTTGTTAAAGTATATGGGACAATAACATGAAAAACCAAAAGTGCTAATTTTAAAGGTTTATATGTAAGTTATTGCACTAAAAAGTGTTTGGGGGCCTGGGTACTGCAGTGATTTTAATAATGCTTAGAGTGAAACAATAACAATGTAATATTCCTTTAAATATCGTGCCTGTAAAGTAGCGCATTTTTCCCATAACAGTAGCACAGCAAAATTACATTTTTAAGTAAAGAAAAGTCATTTATAACTGCTTGCGACTGTAATGTATTGTCGGGTCCCGGCAGCATAGATAAAAATCATTGAAAAAAAAACGCATGGGCCCCTCCCCCCAGTCCATTACCAGGCCCTTCAGGTCTGATATGAAAATTAAAGCGGGATTCCACTCTAAAGTGGCACGTCCGCTTTTCGGAACCCTCCCCCCCCTCCTGTGTCACATTTGGCACCTTTCAGGGGGGAGAGGGGTGCAGATACCTGTGTAAGACAGGTATTTGCACCCACTTCCTGGCATAGACTCCCACGGGAGTCTATGCCTCTTCCTGTCCCGCCGCGCTGTCTGCTGGGGCACACACGGGTCCCAGAGACAGCGTGGACGACTCTCATCGTACTGCGCGACTCGCGCATGCGCAGTAGGGAAACGGGAAGTGAAGCCGCAACGCTTCACTTCCTGATTTCCTCACCGAGAATGGCGCCGGCAGCAGCAGAGTTCCGGGCGATTGATCGGCCTCTGCTCCCGACATCGCTGGACCCTGGAAGAGGTAAGTGTCCATTTATTAAAAGTCAGCAGCTGCAGTGTTTGTAGCTGCTGACTTTAAAAAAAAAAAGTTCAGGTGCCATCCCTCTTTAAAGCGGTTCTGCACACATTTCATTTAGTAAATCTCTTTGCCTTCCAAATCAGGCAAAGAGTACTAAATGAAATGTGTTTTTTTTTTTTTTCACTTACCTTGATAATCGCCGACTTCCTGTCCTCTGTGTCTGCGGCGGGGTCTGTGCGGGGATCCTCGTCACGCCGCACTGTCTCCTGGGATCTGGTGTCATTGATCCCAGGAGTCTGTGCGGGCATCTTCCGAAATCTTGCGAGATTTCGGCCACATCTTCCGAAATCTCGCGAGATGTCGGCCACATCTTCCGAAATCTTGCGAGATGTCGGCCACATCTTCCGAAATCTCGCGAGATGTTGGCAGTTGTGCCGACATCTCGCGAGATTTCGGAGAACGTGAGCTGCACTTCGCCGTTACTGCGCACGCGCGAGATCGGCGCAGTAACAGCGATGCATGCTGGGCCATCTGAAGTGCCTGTGGGGTTTCACATGCCCACAGGCAAGATGGCCCCCAGCAGGAAGGATCATTCAAATTTTTTTTACAGGACGAAAACCGGCAGCAATGACTCGGAGAACAGGAACACGTGAGTACATACAAAACATGTTGCAAACCATAGCATCGCTCAAAAAAAAAAAAAAAATAGACAGTGCAGAACCGCTTTAAGGGGAACCCTAAGCCAAAAAATGTTCAAAAAAATATGCGTCGGGACCCCCCAAAATCCAGACTAGGCCCTTCAGGTCTGGTCTGCATTTTAAGGGGAACCCCATGCCAAAATTAAAAAATGGCGTAGGGCCCCCCCCCTAAATCCATACCAGACCCTTATCCAAAAAAACAGGGAGGAGGATCTTTTCCAGCTATCCGAAACAGCGGTGGGACCCACAGAGCCATGTAGAATGCCAGGACTGCACTTTACTTTGATGAGCATGCATCTTCTATCATCTTGTAAGTGTTTTTAATCTTATCCTATTAAAGTCATCATTTTAATACTACACTCAGGTCGGCGCCTCCCCCTCCCTGTTTTTTCCTTACATGTCTTGCAGAGTTTCGGACACACTCTGAAGGATGGCTGCCTTCCTTTTTAAGCCTTACCCCTTTCTATGGATACATCACCATCCAGCTATTACAGCCACAGACTATACCCCTAAGGATTACTCCATCTGGAGCACCAGATAAACACTGACTATACTGCTAACTGAGACCCTTATCCAAGTACACAACCTGGCAGGCCGCAGAAAAAGGGGGGGGGGGGTGAGAGAACGTCCCCCTCCTGAACCGTACCAGGCCACATGCCCTCAACATGGGGAGGATGCTTTGGGGTCCCCCAAAACACCTTGTCCCCATATGATGGGGACAAGGGCCTTATCCCCACGACCCTTGCCCAGTGGTTGTGGGGGTCTGCGGCGGGGGCTTATCGGGATCTGGAAGACCCCTTTAACAAGGAGACCCCCAGATCCCCTACACATTCACCAAAAAAAGTGTCAAAATGTTAAAAATGACAGTAGACAATTTTGGACAATTCCTTTATAAAAAAAACTGTCCCGCATTGTCCATTCATCTTTGATCACGTCCGATGACCGGATAAAAAAAAAAAAAATATTGGGGAAAAACATCAATCGCGTAGATTCGTGGCAGACTTCCTGCATCTTCTGGGCCTCTCTCAGGATTAAATCCCTGTCCCGAAAGTTTAGCAATCGGAATATGAACGTGTGAGGCAGGGAACCCGGCGGCCCACGCTGCGCTGGCATCCTGTGGGCCCTCTCCACCGGGAAGTAGGATGAGAAGGCCGCCTGGGAAAAAAGTGTGCGGAGCAGCCGCTCCGTGTAGGCAGCCGGGTCTGAGCCCTCCGCTCCTTCGGGGAGGCCCACGATCCTTAAATAGTTCCTACGATTGCGGTTTTCCGCATCCTCGGCCCTGGATTCAAGTGATTGGACCCGGATCTGTAGTGTGTGCAGGGTGACTGAGTGGTCGCAAACCAGATCCTCCATGCGGCCCAGCCAGCGCTCGGCCTCCGACACCCGCTGACGGATCTTGTCAAAGTCCTACCTCTTGCTGGACCGTGTCAATCTTGGTGGTAAGGGTCGACACGACAGCCTGTGATTGCCTGCATTAGGGCTTCAAACTTGCCCTGCTCCAGCAGCGCGGGCTCCGAGTCCTCCATCTGAGACGACATGTTCTGTGATGTGGCCACGTGCACCGTCGTGCCTCCGGGAAGCTTAGCAGTCTTAGGAGGAATCCCGTGCTTGTGAGCCTTGGGTTTACTCCGGGTGTTTCGCATTCCCTGCCGGGGACAATTCTGGGGATTATGGTGGTTTTTAGAGGGGTCCAGTGCAGTAAATCAGGATTAATTTGCTCGATGGGTGCAAAGCTCCTCAGCTATGCATCCTACACCGCCTCCATCTTGGTCACGCCCCCCTAGATTTCAAATTTAAATCAAGGAATCACAAAATCATAGAGCAAATTATGCCATTTCCAGACTGGGCTTTACACCTTTTATTAACTTTGCCACTTATCACATGCAGTTCAATCTGGCCAAGCACAACTTACACCAAACTGGAGGCTGCATTTTCACATTCTTTTTTATAATGTTTTAAGATCGATTGCTCCCACTTGGGCAGATCATCCCCCTTATGCAAACAGGGGCGGATCCAGGGGGCAACGAGCAGTTGCTCCCCCGAGAAAATAGTGAGCAAGCCAGTTGGACGGCGGGCAGTCAGGTCAGTAGACGGCCGGCAAGTGAGCAGAGCAGGCTAGCAGGCCAGTGACCAGAGCGGATGGCCAGTAAGCGGGCCAGTGGGCGAAGGCAGAACAGTGAGTGGGCGAGTGAGCAGAGAGATGACATCATCTCTCACCGCCCACCCTGCATCACCGCAGCTCTGCCCTCACTGTGCAGCTGTGGGCAGTAGAGAGATTACATCATCTTTCACTGCCTGCCCTCACATGTGCTATAAAGCTGGGGAGAGAAGCCTGTTTCTCTGCTGTCACTGTTGTTGCAGGATAGTGACCAGCTGCATTTGGTGGCAAGTAACATAACAAGTGACAAGCTGCACCTGGTGGCAGGCAATGTGGCAAGTGACAAGCCACATCCGGTGGCAAGTAACAAGCTGCATCTGGTGGCAGGTAGGGTGCCCACATGTCCCGGATTTTCCGGGATTGTCCCTTTATTCTGATTTTTGTCCCGTGTCCTGGGCACCTTAATTCTGGGGCAATACAGTGTCCCGGAATGAAAAAAACAACACACCACCAGTCCACCACTCTGATAATCATTTGCCGAACTGGTTGCTAGGCTAGGGCCGCCCCACGTCTAGCAACCAGTGATGTCGGCTGACACGTGGGCAGTGGGCACCCTACGGCTGAGCAGCACGCTTTTGAGTCCACCTGACGAAAGAAGCAAACGCTGCAACCCTGTAAGCTCTTGGGCTTCTTTCCACCGGTCTCCTGAGAGCCTCGGCAAGATGGCGGCATATCCTAAGTGAAAGGGTTAACCATGTAGAGAACACCACCGTCCCCTATAGTATGTCCGCAGTCTCTTACCATCTCCTGTAGTATGCCCGCAGTCTCTGACCTTCTCCTGTAGCATGTCTGCAGTCTCTGACCATCTCCTATAGTATGGCTGCAGTCTCTGACTGTCTCATGTATCATGTCCGCAGTCTCTAAACCATCTTCTATAGTATGTCTGCAGTCTCAGACCGTCTCCTGTAGTATGCCTACAGTCTCTGACCTTCTCCTGTAGCATGTCTGCAGTCTCTGACCATCTCCTAAAGTATGGCTGCAGTCTCTGACCTTCTCCTGTAGTATGTCTGTAGTCTCTGACCATCTCCTGTAGCATGTTTGTATTCTCTGACTGTCTCCTGTAGTATGCCCGCAGTCTCTGACCATCTCTTGTAGTATGCCTGCAGTCTCTGACTGTCTCCTGTAGCATGTCTGCAGTCTCTGACTGTCTCCTGTAGCAGGTCTGCTGTCTCTGACTGTCTCCTGTAGCATGTCTTCAGTCTCTGACCATCTCCTGTAGTATGCCCGGAGTCTCTGACCGTCTCCTGTAGTATGCCCACAGTCTATGACCCTCTCATGAAGTATGCCCGCATTCTCTGACCGACCCCAAACAAAAAAAAAACACTCCGCTTTTGAGCACGGCCACCCACTGACTGCTTTGTAAGCAGTGACATTTCTTAAATATGTAAGGGGCAGGGCCACCCCTTGGTGGCACCACTGACCAGTGCATGCTGGGGGGATGTCCCTGAATGGCAATTTGGAAATGTGGTCACCCTAGTGGCAGGCAACGTGGCAAATGCAAGCTACATCTGGTGGCAGGCAATGGTGGCAAGCGACAATCCACATCTGGTGGCAGGTGATGTGGCAAGTGACACTTTTCAACTGGTGGGAAGTAAAAATCCGGATCTGGTGGCAGGTGACGTGGCAAGTGACAATTTTTATCTGGTGGCAAGTAGGAATCCGCATCTGGTGGCAGGTGACATGGCTGGTGACCAGCTGCATCTGAAGGCAGGTGACGTGACAAGTAACAAGCTGCATCTGGTGGCAGGCAATGGTGGCAAGTGACAATCCACATCTGGTGGCAGGTGACGTGGCAAGTGACAATTTTCATCTGGTGGCAAGTAAGAATCCGCATCTGGTGGCAGGTGGCGCGGCTAGTGACCAGCTGCATCTGAAGGCAGGTGACATGACAAGTAACAAGCTGCATCTGGTGGCAGGCAATGTGGCAAGTGACAATCTGCACCTGGTGGCAAGTAAGAATCCACATCTAAGGGCAGGTGATGTGGCTAGAGACCAGCTGCATCTGAAGGCAGGTGACATGACAAGTAACAAGCTCTTATTCTGCAGAGCTTATAGCTGCATCTAGTTTGACCTAATACAATGGGGTAGAATGGAGTCATCTAAGCAAAATAAAGACAAAGAAGTGATAATTGCACACAATCTTACAGTGTGTGCAGTGTGCACTTTGCAAATGGCAGTTGCACTCTGCAAGTGCAGTTGCTCCAGAGCTTAGTAAATGAGGTAAAGCTTCACTTGGCAAAGAGTTCCCACTCACGTGCAAGGATTATAAAAAAACTTGCACATGATTGGATGATCAAAGTCAGCAGAGCTACTGATTATTTACTAAGCTCTGTAGAAATTGCTCTTGCAGAGTGCAACTGCACTTTGCAAGATGCACATTCTATTTGCCTTTAGTAAATCAACCCCACAGTGTCAGGTTTGTACACCTTTAATCAATGGTGCATGCTACTGTAGCATGCATGTAGCTTTCGTAAAGTATATGTAAAGACAAAACTTTTTTTAGTTTTGGATAGCATATGGAAGTGCTAAAACACTTATTAGAATTACTAAAGGAAAATAGACTGTTCACTTTGCAAGGGAAGTATTTATTTATTTATATTTTTCACATGATTAGGTATCTTTTTCAAAATGAAATTTCACCACATTCACGCTCTAGGGAAACTTCCCTTTGCAAAGTGCAACTTCCCTTGCCAAGTAAACAGTCTCTCTGCATTCAGTACACTCAGTAAATAAACCCATCGTTTTGTCTCGGTGTCCATTTTGTCTAGTAAAAAAATTAACAAGGATCCATTATTTTTAAGTAGTCAGCAGAGCAGGAGGTGAGGGTAAAACTTCCAACAGGGACACATGTTCCTGTCACAATTGTCTAAAGGTGTGCTGGAACTCAGCCTTATGCTCCCAGCATGGAAGGAGCCTTGGATCACAGGCAAGTCCTCCCCCCCACCACTTTGACCTACACCCCTCTGTAAGAGAACTGCTGTTGCACTCCGGGCGCACTCATGCACGCATTCGCGCATAAGAAACTCCATATGCACGTGCGCAAAAGAGTGTGCACATCCGTGGGAGCGCGTCCACATTTCCCTTTGGCGCCAGACGGACTATTTAAGGGGCGCACTGACCTATAACGGATGTTGACTGATCTTTAGCTGTTCTTGTGCTTGTATCCTGTTGTATCCTGTTGTTACCTGCCTGATATCCGTTGCTGAACCTTGGCTTTACTTGACCTTGCTGCTGGACTCTCCTAAACTCCTGACTACTGGTTCCTGATCCCAAATTCCTATTTGACCCTGCTCCTGCCTGATGACTTGGTACCTTGCTGCCCGCCTGCTACTGAGCCTGGCTTCCTTTGTGACACTGCTTCTGTCTCCTGTTTGGCTCTACACTGCCTCCCGGGTATCTGCAACTAAGTTCCTGTGACCCGCTGCAACTTCCTGCCTTTCAAGAGTCGCATCTCCTGCTTCAAGCTTTCAGGGCTACATCTGCAGGCACTTGTGTTCCTCCTATCCCTTGGTTCCTTCTGTCTCCACTCTCAGAGGGACCTGAGCTGGAGATACAAGAGAAACTGACCTCGTCAGACTCCGACCAGGTACTTGACACCCTCTCACTCATGGGAGCTGCCAACAGGCTGTGACACCCTCCCCTACCTCCACAGAACCCCTTATCTGCCATACACTCAGTGACCAGGCTCTCTCCCCTGCCGGGCCTAACAGGCCTCACTACACTGACTTTACCACTCCAGGCCTGCATTCCCAGGATCACAGCTTTAATGCAGCAGATCTATATCACAAATTGTCAGCCCTCCTGGAAAGGGAATTGGCCACTACAGCAGCCAAAATCACAGGGGACATAAAACAGATCTGCAAAACAGAAGCTCCCGGATGGAAGCAATTGAAAGTAAACTGGAGCAAACCGCAGCAGTTTCTAACCAAAACTCAGATCTAATCCAAACCCTTCATGATCAACTAGACACTGCCTTATCGTGCATAGATGACCTGGAAAATAGATCCAGATGGTACAATTACAGGATCAGGGGCCTACCAGAATCAATTACGGATGTAACGGCGGCAACCCAAGACCTAATAAAAACCCTGAATGCCGAACATACAGCAACAGCATCTAGAGCTCGATAGAGCCCACAGAGCCCTGGGACTCCCCAGGAAGGATGGCTCCCCCAGAGACATAATAGTCAAACCCCACTACTATGCAGTAAAAGAAGCGGTCAAGAAGCCAGCCCGAGCCATGCCCCAAGTGACCTGCCAAGGCCACTCAGTGCAGATTTTCACTGATCTATCACCTTCCACCATCCAACGCAGGCACACCTTGAAGCCATTACTATCTGCCCAGAAGGACATAAAATGCAAGTGGTTGTTCCCGTTTGCAGTGAAATTCTCCTACAAAGGCCAGAACCAGGGCTTCTTCCACTTCTCAACAAGAGAAAAACTCCTCCTAAGCCTGAAAATAATATCCCAAGAATCAGACATGGAAACATCCTCCTCCTCTTCAGCATCCACCAAGAGACCACCACCCGCAAGCCCTTCGACCCCCCTCTGAAACACAAAGATCTGGGAACAATGGCCCTCCCTGATCGCCCCCACCTGTAAAGGTCCGGATCTTCTAACCTATCTAACTTAATGTTAGACAATTTGACACTTGAATTTGGTTAATCTTCCAGTTTGGGGTCTTGACTAGGGATGGGCCCGGTGCTCGATGCGAACCCACGTTCGCATCGAGCACCGGGCGTTCGCTCGCTCGGCGAGCCCAGAACTATTTTGGCCGCTCGCATCCCGTTCGTGTGATGCGCGCGGCCCCGCAATGCATTGCGGCCGGCGCGGCCGACGCAGTGCATTGCTGGCTGATGATTGGCCAAGCATGCACTGTGACCCCGCATGCTTGGCCAATCACAGCCCCGGAAACTCGAAGAGCCATAATTGGCTACAGGCAGGACGCCTGTAGCCAATTACAGCTCAGGGGCTGTAGTACACGCCCCCCCCTATAAAACGCCGCCACGCCGTCTGCGCCGGTCACATGCTGTTCCGGCGCAGATTGAGCAGGCTGATTCTGTGACACTCTGCTGCATTTAGATAGTTAGAGAGATTCACTTACAGAGATTGAGTTAGATAGATTCAGTTACAAAGATTGATTGAGAAAGAGGGGCTTGTAGTGTGCTCGTGGCAGGCAGGCAGAGCTACTATATTTTGTTACCAGAAGCACCTATAGGACTTGTAGTGTGTTCGTGGCAGGCAGGCAGAGCTCCTATATTTTGTTACCAGAAGCACCTATAGGACTTGTAGTGTGTTCGTGGCAGGCAGGCAGAGCTCCTATATTTTGTTACCAGAAGCACCTATAGGACTTGTAGTGTGTTCGTGGCAGGCAGGCAGAGCTCCTATATTTTGTTACCAGAAGCACCTATAGGACTTGTAGTGTGTTCGTGGCAGGCAGGCAGAGCTCCTATATTTTGTTACCAGAAGCACCTATAGGACTTGTAGTGTGTTCGTGGCAGGCAGGCAGAGCTCCTATATTTTGTTCCCAGAGGCACCTATAGGACTTGAAGTGTGTTAGTCCCATTACACACACAGAGCTATATTTTGTTCCCAGAAGCACCTATAGGACTTGAAGTGTGTTAGTCCCATCACACACACAGAGCTATATTTTGTTCCCAGAGGCACCTATAGGACTTGAAGTGTGTTAGTCCCATTACACACACAGAGCTATATTTTCTTCCCAGAAGCACCTATAGGACTTGAAGTGTGTTAGTCCCATCACACACACAGAGCTATATTTTGTTCCCAGAGGCACCTATAGGACTTGAAGTGTGTTAGTCCCATTACACACACAGAGCTATATTTTCTTCCCAGAAGCACCTATAGGACTTGAAGTGTGTTAGTCCCATTACACACACAGAGCTATATTTTCTTCCCAGAAGCACCTATAGGACTTGAAGTGTGTTAGTCCCATTACACACACAGAGCTATATTTTCTTCCCAGAAGCACCTATAGGACTTGAAGTGTGTTAGTCCCATCACACACACAGAGCTATATTTTGTTCCCAGAAGCACCTATAGGACTTGAAGTGTGTTAGTCCCATTACACACACAGAGCTATATTTTGTTCCCAGAAGCACCTATAGGACTTGAAGTGTGTTAGTCCCATTACACACACAGAGCTATATTTTGTTCCCAGAGGCACCTATAGGACTTGAAGTGTGTTAGTCCCATTACACACACAGAGCTATATTTTCTTCCCAGAAGCACCTATAGGACTTGAAGTGTGTTAGTCCCATTACACACACAGAGCTATATTTTCTTCCCAGAAGCACCTATAGGACTTGAAGTGTGTTAGTCCCATTACACACACAGAGCTATATTTTCTTCCCAGAAGCACCTATAGGACTTGAAGTGTGTTAGTCCCATCACACACACAGAGCTATATTTTGTTCCCAGAAGCACCTATAGGACTTGAAGTGTGTTAGTCCCATTACACACACAGAGCTATATTTTGTTCCCAGAGGCACCTATAGGACTTGAAGTGTGTTAGTCCCATTACACACACAGAGCTATATTTTCTTCCCAGAAGCACCTATAGGACTTGAAGTGTGTTAGTCCCATTACACACACAGAGCTATATTTTCTTCCCAGAAGCACCTATAGGACTTGAAGTGTGTTAGTCCCATTACACACACAGAGCTATATTTTCTTCCCAGAAGCACCTATAGGACTTGAAGTGTGTTAGTCCCATCACACACACAGAGCTATATTTTGTTCCCAGAAGCACCTATAGGACTTGAAGTGTGTT
Source organism: Lithobates sylvaticus (assembly GCA_028564925.1). NCBI lineage: Eukaryota > Metazoa > Chordata > Amphibia > Anura > Ranidae > Lithobates > Lithobates sylvaticus. Next base: position 90,084,339 of record CM053035.1, read on the forward strand.
AGTCCCATTACACACACAGAGCTATATTTTCTTCCCAGAAGCACCTATAGGACTTGAAGTGTGTTAGTCCCATTACACACACAGAGCTATATTTTCTTCCCAGAAGCACCTATAGGACTTGAAGTGTGTTAGTCCCATTACACACACAGAGCTATATTTTCTTCCCAGAAGCACCTATAGGACTTGAAGTGTGTTAGTCCCATCACACACACAGAGCTATATTTTGTTCCCAGAAGCACCTATAGGACTTGAAGTGTGTTAGTCCCATTACACACACAGAGCTATATTTTCTTCCCAGAAGCACCTATAGGACTTGAAGTGTGTTAGTCCCATTACACACACAGAGCTATATTTTCTTCCCAGAAGCACCTATAGGACTTGAAGTGTGTTAGTCCCATCACACACACAGAGCTATATTTTGTTCCCAGAAGCACCTATAGGACTTGAAGTGTGTTAGTCCCATTACACACACAGAGCTATATTTTCTTCCCAGAAGCACCTATAGGACTTGAAGTGTGTTAGTCCCATTACACACACAGAGCTATATTTTGTTCCCAGAAGCACCTATAGGACTTGAAGTGTGTTAGTCCCATCACACACACAGAGCTATATTTTGTTCCCAGAAGCACCTATAGGACTTGAAGTGTGTTAGTCCCATCACACACACAGAGCTATATTTTCTTCCCAGAAGCACCTATAGGACTTGAAGTGTGTTAGTCCCATCACACACACAGAGCTATATTTTGTTCCCAGAAGCACCTATAGGACTTGAAGTGTGTTAGTCCCATCACACACACAGAGCTATATTTTGTTCCCAGAAGCACCTATAGGACTTGAAGTGTGTTAGTCCCATCACACACACAGAGCTATATTTTGTTCCCAGAAGCACCTATAGGACTTGAAGTGTGTTAGTCCCATTACACACACAGAGCTATATTTTGTTCCCAGAAGCACCTATAGGACTTGAAGTGTGTTAGTCCCATCACACACACAGAGCTATATTTTGTTCCCAGAAGCACCTATAGGACTTGAAGTGTGTTAGTCCCATCACACACACAGAGCTATATTTTGTTCCCAGAAGCACCTATAGGACTTGAAGTGTGTTAGTCCCATCACACACACAGAGCTATATTTTGTTCCCAGAAGCACCTATAGGACTTGAAGTGTGTTAGTCCCATCACACACACAGAGCTATATTTTGTTCCCAGAAGCACCTATAGGACTTGAAGTGTGTTAGTCCCATCACACACACAGAGCTATATTTTGTTCCCAGAAGCACCTATAGGACTTGAAGTGTGTTAGTCCCATTACACACACAGAGCTATATTTTCTTCCCAGAAGCACCTATAGGACTTGAAGTGTGTTAGTCCCATTACACACACAGAGCTATATTTTCTTCCCAGAAGCACCTATAGGACTTGAAGTGTGTTAGTCCCATTACACACACAGAGCTATATTTTGTTCCCAGAAGCACCTATAGGACTTGAAGTGTGTTAGTCCCATTACACACACAGAGCTATATTTTCTTCCCAGAAGCACCTATAGGACTTGAAGTGTGTTAGTCCCATTACACACACAGAGCTATATTTTGTTCCCAGAAGCACCTATAGGACTTGAAGTGTGTTAGTCCCATTACACACACAGAGCTATATTTTCTTCCCAGAAGCACCTATAGGACTTGAAGTGTGTTAGTCCCATTACACACACAGAGCTATATTTTGTTCCCAGAAGCACCTATAGGACTTGAAGTGTGTTAGTCCCATCACACACACAGAGCTATATTTTCTTCCCAGAAGCACCTATAGGACTTGAAGTGTGTTAGTCCCATCACACACACAGAGCTATATTTTGTTCCCAGAAGCACCTATAGGACTTGAAGTGTGTTAGTCCCATCACACACACAGAGCTATATTTTGTTCCCAGAAGCACCTATAGGACTTGAAGTGTGTTAGTCCCATCACACAGAGCTCCTCTATTTTCTTTGCAGAAGCACCCATAGGACTTCTAGTGTGTTAGTGGCATCACACAGAGCTCCTATATATTCTTCTCAGCAGCACCCACAGGACTTCTAGTGTGTTAGTGGCATCACACAGAGCTCCTCTATTTTCTTTGCATAAGCACCCACAGGACTTCTAGTGTGTTAGTGGCATCACACAGAGCTCCTCTATTTTCTTTGCATAAGCACCCACAGGACTTCTAGTGTGTTAGTGGCATCACACAGAGCTCCTCTATTTTCTTTGCATAAGCACCCACAGGACTTCTAGTGTGTTAGTGGCATCACACAGAGCTCCTCTATTTTCTTTGCAGAAGCACCCACAGGACTTCTAGTGTGTTAGTGGCATCACACAGAGCTCCTCTATTTTCTTTGCAGAAGCACCCACAGGACTTCTAGTGTGTTAGTGGCATCACACAGAGCTCCTCTATTTTCTTTGCAGAAGCACCCATAGGACTTCTAGTGTGTTAGTGGCATCACACAGAGCTCCTATATATTCTTCTCAGCAGCACCCACAGGACTTCTAGTGTGTTAGTGGCATCACACAGAGCTCCTCTATTTTCTTTGCATAAGCACCCACAGGACTTCTAGTGTGTTAGTGGCATCACACAGAGCTCCTCTATTTTCTTTGCAGAAGCACCCACAGGACTTCTAGTGTGTTAGTGGCATCACACAGAGCTCCTCTATTTTCTTTGCATAAGCACCCACAGGACTTCTAGTGTGTTAGTGGCATCACACAGAGCTCCTCTATTTTCTTTGCATAAGCACCCACAGGACTTCTAGTGTGTTAGTGGCATCACACAGAGCTCCTCTATTTTCTTTGCAGAAGCACCCATAGGACTTCTAGTGTGTTAGTGGCATCACACAGAGCTCCTATATATTCTTCTCAGCAGCACCCACAGGACTTCTAGTGTGTTAGTGGCATCACACAGAGCTCCTCTATTTTCTTTGCAGAAGCACCCATAGGACTTCTAGTGTGTTAGTGGCATCACACAGAGCTCCTATATATTCTTCTCAGCAGCACCCACAGGACTTCTAGTGTGTTAGTGGCATCACACAGAGCTCCTCTATTTTCTTTGCATAAGCACCCACAGGACTTCTAGTGTGTTAGTGGCATCACACAGAGCTCCTCTATTTTCTTTGCAGAAGCACCCATAGGACTTCTAGTGTGTTAGTGGCATCACACAGAGCTCCTATATTTTCTTCTCAGCAGCACCCACAGGACTACCGACTACAATGGCTGGAAGACCGCCAAGGGGAGGCAGAGCGTGCAGAGCCAAGAACACAGGGCAGGCAGGCTCTGTTTCTAGTGGACGTGGCCGTGGACGTGGACGTGGTCGTGCATCGTCATCAGCACGTGGCCATGGGACACGCGCGTCTTTGTTTTCGGCAGCTGGACATGTGGAGCCGCATCATGCTGAAGGCTTGGTAGAATGGATGACCAAGCCCTCCTCATCCTCCTCATCCTCTCTCACCCAGGCTCAGGGTACTGACAGAGCATCATCAGCCACCCCTTCCCTAGACCCACCATGTCCTCCTGAGGAGTCCCCCCGAACTCTTTGAGCACAGTGTTGGGTACATGCTCCAGGAGGATGCCCAACGATTCGAAGGCTCGGATGACGATACCCAGCTTGAGGAATCTGGCAGTACAGTTCCACCAGCTGCAGCTTACTGCCAGGTTTGCTCTAGTGGTGAAGAGGGAGGGGATGATGAGGTCACTGACTCCACGTGGGTGCCTCAAGGGAGAGAGGATGAGGAGGAGGACGAGGAGGAGGAGGATGCGGCGTCACATGTCCAACGAGGCAGGATGCCCCCTGGAGGCCAGGTAGAGGCCAGCACAGCAACTGTACAACACCGCAGAGCTCCGCCTGTGCAGGGCGCTGCCTCTGCACGTTATCAGAAAAGTTCTTTGGTGTGGGCCTTTTTTGAGACGAGTGCAGCAGATCGCACCACTGCTATTTGCAATATTTGTCTCAAGCGTATCTCGCGTGGCCAAAACATCAGCCGCTTGGGCACGACAAGCATGACCAGACATATGGCGACCTGCCATGCAGCTCGTTGGCAGGCACACATAAAAGACCCACACCAAAGAACTAAGCGGACCTCTCCTTGCTCCTCCTCAGCTGGGATCTCCATCCCCACTACACCTTCAGTCCTCTCTGAAAGCTGCTCTGAGAGGACTGAAGGTGTAGAATTCGGTGTGTCACAACCAAGTACTTGCAGTACACCGACGTCCGATTGCAGCAGGCAAATTTCCCTGCCCCAGCTGCTGGACCGTAGAAAGAAGTACACTCCCAGCCATCCACATGCCCAGCGGTTGAATGCTAGCCTTGCTAAATTGCTAGCACTTCAACTGCTGCCTTTTCAGTTGGTAGACTCGGCCCCCTTCCGTGAGTTTGTTCAATGTGCGGTTCCTCAGTGGCAGGTTCCCAAACGCCACTTTTTCTCGCGGAAGGCGATTCCGTCTCTCTACCGGCATGTGGAGGGCAATGTCCATGCCTCGCTGGACAGGGCGGTCAGCGGTAAGGTGCATATTACCGCTGACTCATGGTCCAGCAGGCATGGACAGGGATGGTACCTTTCTTTCACGGCCCATTGGGTCACTCTATTGGCAGCTGGGAGGGATGCAGGACAAGGTGCAGTAGTGTTGGAGGTTGTTCCGCCACCATGCCTCCAAAACGCGACTACTGCTACTGGTTGTGACACACCTCTCTCCTCCACCCCCTCCTCTTCTTCTTCCTCCAGTGCTCTGTCCTTGGAAACAGCGGTGCTCCGTAGGCGTACAAGGGGCTACGCAAGTACGCAGGCAAAAAGATGCCATGCCGTGCTTGCGCTGGTGTGTTTGGGGGACAGGAGCCACACTGGGCCAGAGGTTCTGGCAGCTCTGCAGGGGCAGGCCGAGAGGTGGTTGACGCCACGTCAGCTTAAGCCAGGAATGGTCGTTTCTGACAATGGCACCAACCTCCTCTCCGCCCTGCGACAGGGGCAGCTCACCCATGTGCCCTGCATGGCTCACGTCCTCAACCTGGTGGTGCAGCGGTTCTTGGGCAGGTTCCCAGGCTTACAGGATGTCCTGAGGCAGGCCAGGAAAGTCTGTGTGCATTTCCGCCGATCTTATAATGCCAGTGCTCGGCTGACTGAGCTGCAAAAGGAGCTGAACCTGCCCAAGAACCGCCTAATATCTGACATGCCCACCAGGTGGAACTCAACGTTGGCCATGCTGCAGCGACTGCACACGCAGCAGAGGGCCATCAATGAGTACCTTTGCGACTACGGCACCAGGACAGGGTCAGGGGAGCTTGGTTTTTTTTCCCCACGTCAGTGGAGCATGATCAGGGATGCATGCACTGTCCTCTCACCATTTGAGGAGGCCACGAGGATGGTGAGCAGTGACAGTGCATGCATCAGTGACACTGTCCCTCTTGTCCACCTGTTGGAGCATACGCTGCGTGGGATAATGGACAGGGCACTTGAGGCAGAACAGAGGCAGGAAGAGGAGGACTTCCTTGCCTCTCAAGGCCCCCTTTATCCGGACAGTGTTCCTTCTGTCCCACCCATCACACAGGAAGAGGATGAGGAGGAGGAGGAGGAGGAGGAGGAGGAGGATTGTGTGAGCATGGAGGTGGAGCCTGGCACTCAGCATCAGCAGCAGCAGTCTTTTAGGGATGATGTACAGTCCCAACAAGCCAGTGGACTTGTACGTGGCTGGGAGGAGGTGGCTGGCGATCATGTCATCCTCAGTGACCCAGAAGACTCCGGACCGAATGCCTCAGCTAACCTACGCTGCATGGCCTCCCTGATCCTGCAAAGCCTGCAGAAGGATCCTCGTGTTCTTCGGATCAAGGAGAGGGACCATTACTGGCTGGCCACTCTCCTTGATCCGCGGTACAAGGGTAAGGTTGCGGACCTTATCTTGCCGTCGCAGAGGGAGCAGAGGATGAGACATCTCAGGGAGGCCTTGCAGAAAGGTCTGTGCAACGCGTTCCCAGAAACTGGGAGGCTACAAACTCCTGGTCCTGGGCGACGAGTTGCTGAGGCTTCGGTCAGTGGCAGAAGGAGCGGTGGGGAAGGTGGACGTCTGACCGATGCGTTCAGACAATTTTTTAGTCCGCAGCCCCAAGGTATGATCGGTTCCAGCAACCATCGCCAGCGTCTGATATACATGGTGCAGGAATACCTTGGGGCAAGGTCAGACTTGGACACCTTTCCCACCGAAAATCCTCTGGCTTACTGGGTCCTGAGGATGGATCACTGGCCAGAGCTTGCACAGTATGCAATTGAGCTACTGGCCTGTCCTGCCTCCAGCGTTCTTTCCGAACGCACATTCAGTGCTGCTGGAGGATTTGTGACTGATCATAGGGTGCGCCTGTCCACCGCCTCGGTTGATCGACTGACATTCATCAAAATGAATCAGTCTTGGATCACCACCAGCTACCAGGCACCTGAGGCGGATATAACCGAATAATTTTTAATGTCACATCCCTTCAAGACTGCCTATGCTGATGCTGAGTGACTGTCCTCTTATGTTCACTGACTATCCTCTTCCTCCTCCTCAATGATCCATGCCACCACACCAGTGCCTAAGGCACAATTTTTCAGCCCCTGTTTAACAGGGGCGTGTACTTACAATTTTTTAAAAAAATGCTTCGCAACACGTGTGACTGCTGTGCTCCAAGTACAGTCACTGTGAGGGCCGTGTTGCAGTGTTGTGGCACCAGCACCAGTGCCTAAGGCACAATTTTTCAGCCCCTGTTTAACAGGGGCGGGTACTTACAATTTTTTAAAAAAATGCTTCGCAACACGTGTGACTGCTGTGCTCCAAGTACAGTATCTGTGAGGGCCGGGTTGCAGTGTTGTGGCACCAGCACCAGTGCCTAAGGCACAATTTTTCAGCCCCTGTTTAACAGGGGCGTGTACTTACAATTTTTTAAAAAAATGCTTCGCAACACGTGTGACTGCTGTGCTCCAAGTACAGTATCTGTGAGGGCCGGGTTGCAGTGTTGTGGCACCAGCACCAGTGCCTAAGGCACAATTTTTCAGCCCCTGTTTAACAGGGGCGTGTACTTACAATTTTTTAAAAAAAATGCTTCGCAACACGTGTGACTGCTGTGCTACAAGTACAGTATCTGTGAGGGCCGGGTTGCAGTGTTGTGGCACCAGCACCAGTGCCTAAGGCACAATTTTTCAGCCCCTGTTTAACAGGGGCGTGTACTTACAATTTTTTAAAAAAATGCTTCGCAACACGTGTGACTGCTGTGCTCCAAGTACAGTATCTGTGAGGGCCGGGTTGCAGTGTTGTGGCACCAGCACCAGTGCCTAAGGCACAATTTTTCAGCCCCTGTTTAACAGGGGCGTGTACATACAATTTTTATAAAAAAATGCTTCGCAACACGTGTGACTGCTGTGCTCCAAGTACAGTCTCTGTGAGGGGTTGCAGTGTTGTGGCACCAGCACCAGTGCCTAAGGCACAATTTTTCAGCCCCTGTTTAACAGGGGCGGGTAATTACAAATCTTGATCTAATAGTTCACAGCAGGGCCCATTCCTGCGCCCACCAAGAGTAACTATGAGGGCCTGCAGTCTTGTGGCAACACCGTCCACCACCACCGCCAAAGGCCCAATTTTTCTGCCCTGTTCATCAGGTGCTTGCAATTACAAATCTTGATCTAATAACTCACAGCAGGGCCCATTCCTGCGCCCACCAAGAGTAACTATGAGGGCCTACAGTCTTGTGGCAACACCGTCCACCACCACCGCCAAAGGCCCAATTTTTCTGCCCTGTTCATCAGGTGCTTGCAATTACAAATCTTGATCTAATAACTCACAGCAGGGCCCATTCCTGCGCCCACCAAGAGTAACTGTGAGAGCTTACAGTCTTGTGGCAAAACCGTCCACCACCACCACCACCACCCCCAATTTTTCTGCCCTGTTCAACAGGTGCATGCAATTACAAATCTTGATCTATTAACTCACAGCAGGGCCCATTCCTGTGCCCACCAGTCTTGTGGCTACACCAACATCTAATAGGGCAAATTTCTGCAGAGTATATACGCCAGGCCCCTACTTTCAAACATCCAACTTACAAACGACTCCTACTTGCAAATGGAAAGAGAAAACAGGAAGTGAGAGGAAATCTACCCCTAGGAAGGGAAATTCTATCCTGTTAGATTTAATTTGGGAAAAAGGTATCTCCTCTCTACTGATACTTTATCACCAATCCTTGTTTCAATTAAAACCCCACTTTTCCAAAAACATTTGTCATTGGGACGGAAAGTGAGGTGACATGTTCTGAACAGATGTGCAAAGACAGCAAATGTTACAGGGGTGATAACCCCTCCCTATGTTCTCCAAAAAGCTTAAAAATAGATTTTTTTGGGATGGAGCTACACTTCATAATGTACCTGTTCAGATTCTACTTAAGATCAAACCTAAAGCCGCAAGTGGTTTTAAATGGCTTCTTTTTTTCCTTTACAAATGTCATTTTGTGCAAGGACAGTTCTAAACACGGGAAACACATGCCACTTCACAGGCATACTTTAGACACCCCCCAGGTACCATATTTAAAGGAAAATTTCACTTTTTTTTTTTCACTTTATGCATCATTAAAATGACTGCTCCCGAAAAAACGTTAGTTTTTTAAAAGTTCTTTTTGCATTGATATATGTCCCCTGGGGCAGGACCCGGGTCCCCAAACCTGTTTTATGACATTAACATGCATATTGGCCGTTGTAATTAGCACTTTTGATTTCGAACGTTCGCGTCCATTATAACGTATAGGGTTCGAAAATTCGCGCGAACTTTCGGTCCGTTCGAAGGTTCTGGTTCGAACCGAACCCGGGGGTGTTCGGCTCATCCCTAGTCTTGACCCCTTTTCCCCTTCTACGGCGAGTTTTAAACATGTGGTCGCTTCCTGCAACTGGTGTCCTCACAGACAACTTCTTGAAATTTAGGGACATTATCACCTTACAGAACTGACTATTGTTGTTCACGCTACTGATCTATTCCTCTGCTTCCTAATACACCTGGCCTTCACCCCCTTTCCCTTACTTCCTCTACTTCCTCCCCTCCCTTCCCCCCACCTCTCCTTTTCCTTTTCCCCCTCTCACCTCCCCCCTCTCATTTACCTCTCTTCTCACCACCGCATCACTCCCTTTACCTTAAAAAATATATAGGTATCAATGGTATCCTTTGTGGAAAAGTCTCAGGGTCAATTTATTTACTACTAATGTTACTCTTCGAAAAAGTTCATGTTCCTTGTTTGTTTTTTTGCCTCTTTATGATTATTTTACTTTTGACACAACTATAATGTTGTTTTTTCACTGGATACCCTGGTCTGGGGTGGTACCCATGTGCCTTCTTCTATCCCTTGAATCCCTCCAGGTCTTTGAGGAATAGGAAATCCGAGACTATTTAGCTCAGGGATCCCTTATCCCCCTGGGATCAGTTTCCTTCCTAGGGAGAAGTCTTCCCTTCCTACTTCTCTTCTTTCTTTCTCTATCTATCTCTCCACCTCCTGTCTATTGTGCACCTTCTAAAAATGTTATCTCCTGCCTATAGTCATTGCTCCTGGCTACCTAATTGCACTGAACTCCTAATGCTCCAATGGAAAACTCCCACCACACACATACACTGGAGAAGACTTCCCTCGGTAAGTGACAGTGGATGCATCTACACCCCTCACCTTTGTTCCTATGGCTAGCTCCACACAAAACACCCTAGGGGTCACCTCCCACAATGTGCAGGGCATAAACTCTCTTCTCAAATGCAGGACATTTTTTAACTCATATAATACTATGAACCTTGACGTAGTTATGCTTCAGGAGACTCATTTTCCAGTTCGGTACAGTCCTTTGTTTCTACATGCTCACTTTCCTAGATTTTTCCTAGAAAATGCAGAAAATAAAACCAAAAAAGCCATCGCCTTTTAAAAAAAAACATGCAAGTTTAACTGAATTTCAGATACATAGACCCAGAGGGCAGGTTCCTTTTAGTAAAGGGAATGATTGAGGGACAAATATACTCCCTGATGTCCTATTATACCTCTAACAAGGGACAGGCGGCATTCTTCGCACATCTCTTGACACCTTTACCCCATGCTGGAGGGCACAGTCATCCTAGGGGGTGACTCCAATGTTGCTTATGATCAAGGAATAGATAAATCTAGGCCACCCAGAGCACAGCTGACCCACCACCCAAAGTTAGCCACAAAATAGCCAAACTAATACATGCACAGGGCCTAGCTGATGTCTGGAGAGAACTAAATTCCTCAACAAGAGACTTCACACACTACTCTGCTCCACATAACACATATGTCAGGATCGACCACATTCTGATTCCCACACACGCTCACACACGCTCACCTCTTGTCTTAATCTCCCAAATTAGAGACATGGTCCTATCGGACCACTCACTGGTTGTAAAAACCATTTGCCTTACCTCCCCAAAGCCTGGACAGAGGTACTGGAGACTAAATAAGTACCTTCTCTCTGATCCAATTAGAGTAACCATGCTTGAGAAATTATTGATGGAATACTTAAAATTTAACAATATCAAGAATACCTCGGCGGAGACCTTGTCGCCAGCCCATAAGGCCTTCATCGGGGGGGGGGGGGGGGGGTGGGACGGCCGGGGGGGGGGGGGGGGGGGGGGGGTCATTTGAATGACTGCACAAATAAATGGGAAAGAACAGCCGAAATTGAGAGATTAGAAAGTGAATACACATCGCTTCGATCCCAACACAAAAATAATCCCTCAATTACCTCAATAGTCCAACTTGACAAAATCAGGCTAGAACTTAACTTGGCCATCACGGCACAAGCAGAAAATATTTCCGTTGGAATAAAAATGTATTTTATACACAGAAAGACAAGATAGGCTCCATGCTAGCGTCCAAATTGTCTCCCCGAATGCAGCTTCATGTAATGTTAAAGATCAGAATTCTCAGACACGGACCCACAACTAACCCCACGAAAATCTTAGAGGCATTTCAGGATTTTTATGCCAAACTGTGCAAGGCTCATCCCTCAAATAATAATCAAGTCATTAATTGATTCCTGGATAATCGGTCCATCCCTGTCTTATCACCTGAACATAAAAATAGCCTGGAAGCTCCCTTTACCGGGGAGTAGATGCTAGAGGTCATCAGGGACCTTAAAAGCAGGTCTGCCCTAGGGCCAGATGGTCTATCTAACCCTCACTATAAAACATTTGCTAACACCTTAGCGCTTCATCTAGTAAAAAATTTTAACGGCAAGACCCGAGGCGACCCAATGGACACACAACCTAATACAGCAAACATTGCTGTGCTACACAAGCCCTAAACAATCATGCATGCTTCTCTCTTTAGACCTAAAAAAAAAGCCTTTGACTCTGTCTCCTGGCTGTATATCTTTACCCTCCTAGAGCAATGTTGCTTTGGCGACAGATTCATGGGCTTAATTTGAGCTCTCTATTCTAAACCACAGGCATGAGTTCCCCTCCAGGTAAACTACTCTAATCCAATACACATTGCAAAAGGCACTAGGCAAGGATGCCCACTCTCACCACAATTTTTTGTCCTGGCAATTGAAACCCCTCGCTATTGCATTTTATCAAAACCCAAACATAAAAGGAGTAACATGTGGCTCCCAAATTTACAAGTGCGGGCTTTACGCAGGTGACATTCTAATAATCCTTACCTCCCCTATCACATCCCTTCCTAACTTAAGCCAGACACTAGAAGAATCCTCTGACATATCAGTGCTACATGTTAACAACTCCAAGTACCAAGCACTGAATGTTTCCCTTCAGCCGGACACGGTTTCCCTTCTGCAGAAATCATTCAAATTTGAATGGAGTGAAGCGTCCATTAAATATCTTGGAATTAACTTTACATCTAAGACAGAGTCCCTCTATAATAGTAATTTCCCCCCTATGTTCTATAAACTAGAATTAGATCTTAAGGCCTGGTCCAAACATAACCTATCCTGGATAGAACGGATAAACTCTATAAAGATACTCCTCCCCAAACGGCTCTACCTGTTTAGCTCCCTCCCCATCCCAATAAAAAAGGGATCACATTTGATCCTTTCAAAGCCATATACTGAAATTGACATGAGGTAAAGGCAGATACAAATAAGGGGGGCTTATGCCTACCACAATTACACCAATACTATCTAGCAGCCAGACTGGCCCAGCTTTCAATAATATACTCCAGAGTCCAAAAACCGGACTGGGTCCAAATTGAAAGGCAAGCAGCGCCTTACCACACTTTGGACTTTTTGCTGTGGTGTCCCCGAAAAACCAGACAGAGGCATGATGGGACTTCAGCTGGAGATCCGCTAATTGCAAATCCCTGCTTTAGAGGTTGCCAACTTTTTCAGGAACAATGTCCCACATTTGGTGGGAATGTCCCAGAATACGCCCTTTTTGGAGAAAAATCTTCAATGTGATTGACAAGCTTGCTGGTTGCCGATGGTGGCTCTCCTCAATTCCGTGATCCTAAAGATCTCTACTCCCATTTGAAGGCTAATCCACTTTATTCTAGTAGGAGCCAAACTGACTGTGGCCAAGGCATGGAAACAACCAAAAAATCTCAGTAAAGGCTGCTCACAGAAAAATCTCCTGGATAATGTCTCAGGAAAAGATATCCAGTATACTATCAGTCACAGTCAACAAATTTAAAGCCACCTGGGACCCCTGGGCTCAACATGTAGGTATCTTCCTCCTCCCTAGTGCTAAGCCAGACTGATCTGTTGCTAAAACCTGATGATAGACAACTCCTCTCTTCCTACTTCTTTCTCTACATCTTTCTTTCTTCCTACTACCTACTCCCATTCTATCCATACTATGACACCCAAATGTGTTGGGTTACAGAGGTTTATATGAAAATTAAAGTTACAGTTATTTTTTGCCTTTACGAGTAGCCAAAATATTGTAAATTTACTGCTGTTCCGTGGTGAGATAGGGGTTAGAGTCGGGGATTAGAGACTCCCCTCCTGGCACAGCTTGATCCCCTTGGGGATGCTGGGCACAGAAGGGGTCTCCCCAGGACCGACCTGATCTCTCTACGGCAATATATGACTTGACATGTCTCAGAGGCCCAAAATAGCCCACAGGATGATGCCAGTTAGTTTATTGGGCTTCATAAATTCTTTTCTGGTTACACTATATGCCGATTAATTCTCTGAAATGTTCTTTAGATGGCTCTCCAATTTCACACTAGCTCCTCTGGAGCTATGCTTCCATTGTATCATTAGGTATCTCTTCTGTTTCACCAATGTTCCGCTTGTATATGACATTTATACTTCAAAATAAAAAAAATTTAGATAAAAAAATAAAATCAGTTGGCTTTACATACATAGTTACATCGTTATTCTGGTTGAAAAAATATACAAGTCCACCCAGTTCAGCCAATAGAGAGAAAAAAAAAAGAAAAACAACACACTCAAATAGAAAAGCTCCATATACATTATCCAATGCCCACAGTTGACCCAGAGGAAGACGAACCCCCCCCCCCCCCCCACAATAAAGCATGATCCAATTTGCTCCAGCAGGGGGGGAAATCCTTCCTGATCCCTCAAGAGTCAATCCAATATTTCCTGGATCAACTTTACCTATAAATATAAGTATTCAGTTGCTGTATATTATGTGCATTTACAGTAGGAAAGAATCCAAACCTTTCTTTAAACAATCTAGTGAGCTAGCCAGGACCACCTCTTGAGAGAGTCTATTTCACATATTCACAGCTTTTCATATTTTGAGATTACATTTATTTTCCTTCAGATGTAATGGGGTTGATTAAAGGGAAAAAGACTGTGCACTTTGCAATGTGCTGTTGATCCAGAGCTTAGTAAATGAGCAGCAACTCTGCTGACTTCCATCATACAATCATGTGCAAGCAAAAAATGCATTTTTTTTTATTTTCCTTGCCAGCGCTGGGACAAGATCTTCAGGAGCCAAGGGCAAACATGCCAAAATGTGCCCCCCTCCTCCAAGATGTTAGAGCATTTTGTGTCAGCAAACCCACCTCCCCCTAAAAAAATAAAATAAAAATTGGGCACTAATCTGCATGCTTATCCTCGAAGCATAAATCCCCCTTGCTTCCAGCACAAACCTGCTTTACCCTGCTTTAATCCCCCCAGCACGCATGAACCCCAAAAAATCACCCCTTGTAACACAAATCTTCTACCCTTTAAATCCCTCCAGTTTCCTCTCTGAGTACACATTAGACATGTGCAATTCGTTTCGTTTTTTTTCGTTTTTCTTTTTTTTCGTTATTTTCGTTTGTTCGTTTTCGTACGAATGAACGAATCATTCAAATCGTACGAATCCGAATAACGAATCGTAACGAATCGTTCGAATCGTAACAAATCGTTTGAATCCTACGAATCCGATTAACGAATCATTCGAATCGAACGAATCCGAAAACAACGAAAATCCGAAAAACAAATTAGAAACAACGAATGTACTAATGAAGAAAATCCGAAAAACGAAAACGACCGAAAAAATTCGTACATTTGTAACTTTTTTTTTGATTCGTAACTTTTTTTTCGATTCGTAACTTTTTTTTTTTCGATTCGTAACTTTTTTTTTTTTTTTTTTTTTTTCGATTTGTAATTTTCCGTGTCTCTATTGAACAAAAAAATTCGTACATTCGTAACTTTTTTTTCGATCGTAACTTTTTTTTTTCGATTCATAACTTTTTTTTTCGATTCGTAAATTATTAAAATGTAATAATAGCATACACATTACATCAAATTATGTATTATGCTCCGATTACGAATCTACGAATGTTACGAATGTACGAATAAATACGAATGCGTCCGAAAATTAAACTAACGAAAAAACGAATCAACGAAAAAATAACTCTTATGAATGTACGAATCGTTACGAATATGAACACCGAAGACTTACGAATGTACGAATCGTTACGAATCCGAACAACGACGACTTACGAATGTACGAATCGTTACGAATCCGAACAACGACGACTTACGAATGTACGAATCGTTACGAATCGACGGAAACCAAAAAAATGAAACGAAAAAAAACACATTTTTTTCGGAAACGAAAAAAACGAAAATAAACAAATTTTTTTGTTGTGCACATGTCTAGTACACATCCTCCGCAACCCCCCCCCCCACACACACACTTTAAACCCCCTCTCTTAGTACAAATCCCCCCCAAAAACAATTTCCCATCCTAGCACAATTGCCCTTCCTCTTCTTCCATATCAACTCTTCTAGCACAGACCCCCCCCTCCTAGTACAAATACTCCCATCTCCCTCCTAACTCAAATCCTTCCACCCCATAATTTCTCCTGCTAACACAAATCCCCCCCCCCCCAAAAAAAAGTCCCCTCTTTGAACAATTCCCCTCCTACCTCTACTATTTGACCTCTTCTAGCACAAATCTCCTTAAATCCCCTCTCCAAGCACAAATCCTCTTCCCCCCTCCCAACACTAATCCCCATAAATCATCACTTGTAGAACACAGCCCCACATTTCCCCTCCTTAAACAATTCTTACATCCTGCAGCCCCCTAAATCCCCCCTCCCAACACAAATGCACTCCCCCCACCTAACATGATACCACAGTGCCCAGGGCAGCCACCCCTCATGCCCACCCCTTGTCCCCACCCTGTTCCTTGGACATGATTAGGTACTCTTTGCAAAGTGAAACCTTACCTCATTTACTAAGCTCTGGAGCAACTGCACTTTGCAAACTGCGCAGCCTATTTGCATTTAGTAAATCAACCCCAAAGAGTGCTCTCTTGCCCTCTGTGATGACCTTAACCACTTGCCGCCCTTGGCCGTGTGGCCCTTGTTCTGGGTGGACATCATATGACATCCACCCCTAACCACAGCAGCTCCTAAGCGATCCTAAAAGCCTATGTGTACATGGACACATAGGCTTTTATGGAGTTGAGCTTAGGAGCTTTGGCAAAAAAGAGGCCAATAGCTCCTAAATTCAAGTTTAGGAGCTGTAGTGTACATGAAGCCATATGTATACATGTTGATCATACCCCCCCTTAATCTCTTCTTCTCAAGAGAGAATAAATTCAGTTCCTCTAATCTTTCCTCATAGCTGAGCTCCTCCATGCCTCTTATCAGTTTGGTTGCTCTTCTCTGCACTTTCTCCAGTTCCCGATATCCTTTTTGTGAACTGGTGCACAAAACTGAACTGCATATTCCAGATGAGGTCTTACTAATGATTTGTACAGGGGCAAAGCGGCCAGGGGACATGTTAATATGTTTTTGTTTTGGTTGATAATCAGTCACATCATTCTGTAATCAATAGCTGGTGAGATTGTGGTAGTTACAACAATAAATGTCACATTTAGTTCACACATGACAGTTTTATTCAGTAGGATTAGATTAGACAACATCACAGCAACATTATATATATATATATATATATATATATATATATATATATATATATATATATATCAGTGGTGTTAAAAAGTGTTTGCCCCCTTCCTCATTTCCTGTTCCTTTGCATGTTTGTCACACTTAAGTGTTTCGGAACATCAAACCAATTTAAACAATAGTCAAGGACAACACAAGTAAACACAAAATGCAATTTGTAAATGAAGGTGTTTATTATTAAAAAAAAAAATCCAAACCATCATGGCCCTGTGTGAAAAAGTGATTGCCCCCTAAACCTAATAACTGGTTGGGCCACCCTTAGCAGCAACAACTGCAACCAAGCGTTTGCGATAACGTGCAATGAGGCTTTTACAGCGTCCTGGAGGAATTTTGTCCCACTCATCTTTGCAGAATTGTCCTAATTCAGTTACATTAGAGGGTTTTCGAGCATGAACGGCCTTTTTAAGGTCATACCACAACATCTCAATAGGATTCAGGTCAGGACTTTGGCTAGGCCACTCCAAAGTCTTCATTTTGTTTTTCTTCAGCCATTCGGTGGTGGACTTGCTGGTGTGTTTAGGATCATTGTCCTGCTGCAGAACCCAAGTTCGTTTCAGCTTGAGTACACGAACAGATGGTCGGACATTCTCCTTCAGGATCTCTTGGTAGACAGCAGAATTCATAGTTCCTTTTATCACGGCAAGTCTTCCAGGTCCTGAAGCAGCAAAACAGCCCCAGACCATCACACTACCACCACCATATTTTACTGTTGGTATAATGTTCTTTTTCTGAAATGCAGTGTTCCTTCTACGCCAGATATACTTGGACACACACCTTCCAAAGAGTTCCACTTTTGTCTCATCGGTCCACAGAATGTTGTCCCAAAAGTCTTGGGGATCATCAAGATGTGTTGTGGAGAAATTGAGACGAGCTTTGATGTTCTTTTTGCTCAGCAGTGGTTTTCTCCTTGGAACTCTGCCATGCAGGCCATTTTTGCCCAGTCTTTTCCTGATGGTGGAGGCATGAACGCTGACCTTAACTGAGGCAAGTGAGGCCTGCAGCTCCTTGGACGTTGTTGTGGGGTCTTTTGTGACCTCTTGGATGAGTCGTCGCTGCGCTCTTGGGGTAATTTTGGGCGGCCGGCCACTCCTGGGAAGGTTCACCACTGTTCCATGTCTTCGCCATTTGTGGATAATGGCTCTCACTGTGGTTCGCTGGATTCCCAAAGCTTTGGAAATGGCTTTATAACCCTTTCCAGACTGATAGATCTCAATTACTTTCTTTCTCAATTGTTCCTGAATTTCTTTGGGTCTCGGCATGATGTGTAGCTTTTAAGGATCTTCTGGTGGACCTTACTGTGTCAAGCAGCTCCTATTTAAGTGATGCCTTGATTGTGAACAGGTGTGGCAATAATCAGGCCTGGGTGTGGCTAGAGAAATTGAACTCAGGTGTGGACAACCACAGTTATAGTATGTTTTAACAAGGGGGGCAATCACTTTTGCACACAGGGCCATGATGGTTTGGATTTTTTTTCACCTTTAATAATAAACACCTTCATTTACAAATTGCATTTTGTGTTTACTTGTGTTGTCCTTGACTATTGTTTAAATTGGTTTGATGTTCCGAAACACTTAAGTGTGACAAACATGCAAAGGAACAGGAAATGAGGAAGGGGGCAAACACTTTTTCACACCACTGTATATCATGTTTTATTGTTATTATTTATTTTTGTATTAACATTAAAAAAGTGATGAAGAAAATCTGAGAAAGGACATTTTAAAGGGGCACTACCAAAGGAGAATATCATGTCAAAAATCACCTAAGAAATTTATTTAAGATTTATTTAAGATGGAGAGTTCCCTATTTACCAATCATTGCAGAATGACAAATCAAACAACAAATCTATTGCTAAGAGTTTCATGCAAGACAAATGTACGCTATTCGCCCCATGGTACATGCATGAGCTTTTTAAATGACGTTAGAAATAAAATCAAGACAGAAACAAGTCAAAGGGAGAGTAACATAAGAGAGAATCAGATCAAATACTTGTGAGAGGAAGCCAGAGAGGGCAACATTAAAGAGATCTGATCAGTATCCTGATGTATCTTGGCAAATCTACAGAAGCAGACGTCTTACCTAGTCAGTGATGCAGATCAAAGGAAAGAGAATCGGGAAAGGATATTTACATCTGATGGAGTGTTACATTAGAAACACTTAAGATAGAGAGTCATACCAGGGAAAGAGAGTCACATAAACATTATAGTATCAATAGGATGCACACTAGATGGGGACGTACAAATGTGGTACACTTATAGTCCAGTGTAAAGATATATTTAATTACTTAGTTATATTTATACAGAGCACGTCACAGAAATTCTGAAATACCAAACGAGAGAATAACGTAATAACATTTTAGAGGACCTTTGCAAAATCATCTAACGTGTTCAGTCTTGCTTCACATAGAGTTTATCTAAAGCTAAAACAACTTGAAAAAATGTTTGAAGGCAGGGTATCTGAGGCACAACTCACAAAAACTATAATAAAATACAAAGCAGTTTTTAATGATTAAAGATTAACAAAGGATACATTCCTTATCTCTTTAAATATATAAAATCATAGAAAAACACATTATGAATATGCATCTCCCACTTATTTCTTTACACTCAATATACAGTATTTCTATTACAGTACACATGCAGAAATTGGTGGAATTACCACGCTTTTAACATATAAAATATTTCTGTTTGTATCGCTAAGCTTGATGTGTTTCTTGGATAGAATGCACTTCCTCAGGAGAAATAGTGGGGTAGAATTTTCTACTATAATCACAAAACAAAATTATAAGAAGAGCATTACATTTATAGTAAGTCTCGTCCAGATAGATCTTTGCATATTTGCCATTACCTCCATTAAGTCCTCCAAGGGGAAGAAGAAATTCACACCAGAAAAAGCCCAAGAAGGGGCCACAAAATGGGAAACAGCCATCCTCCCCAAAAGACCAGAAAAAATAGGTGGCATCCCCACTGGCTAGGTGTTGTAGCAAGCCTTCAGTATATAATCATATCCCCAATGTCTATAAAAATGCATGTCAAGGTTTTTCAATAATCCCTTAACCCTTAAAAGAGACGTATGGGAATATCTTATTTTTAGAATCATACTTACTCCACTGGTGCTAAGACTGAGTGGTATAGTGGTCTAGTGGATAGCATTCTCGCCTAGCATTCTCGCCTAGCAGTAAAAAGGGTCGCTGGTTCAAATCACAACCACAACACTAGCTGCCTGGGGTTTGCTTATTCTCCCTGTGCCTGTGTGGGTTTCCCCTGGGTACTCTGGTTTCCTCCCACACTCCAAAGACATGCTGGTAGGTTAATTGGCTTCTGTCCAAACTTGGCCCTAGTATATGAATGTAAGTTTTGGGACCTTGGATTGTAGGCCCCTTGAGGGTAGAGACCAATGTGAGTGTGCTATGTATGTGTGGAGTGCTGTGTAAATTGACACCGCTATATGGGTACCTTAAATAAATAATAATAATAGATGAGCATCTTAATGAGATAAAATGTATAGGGATAGGGACAATTGTAGACACACACCCACACTCACTCGGGTTGAACTGGATGGACTGGTGTCTTTATTCAATCTTACTAACTATGTAAATGAGAAATAAGTGATCAAACACTCGGCTCTCAAGGCTCCCTAAACAGAGAGCTGGTGACTGTCAGTTACCGCTGTCTGCTCTGCCCCCCACACTCATTGGAGTGCCAGGCTGTGGAGGGGATGGGAGCGGCCAGTTTAGGATCTTAGTGACTCGCTGAGAGCTTGAGCCGGGTGCCGGTCGAGACATGTGGGTGGATCCTGACCATATGCATGTCAATCTATATAGCAGTGTGTTAACTACAAGAAAATATATACTGTATATAGGAAATACCACTGTCAGAGAATGGGGGGGGGGGGGGGGGGCTAAAGTTTTTATGGGGACATCCAGAGGTGCTTTGGACAGGACGGTTTACATACCGAGGCCACGTTTGACAAGCCATCACTCTGTAGAGATATGTACAGGGTGGAAAGATGTTTCAAAAATGTTTTTAGGCCCTAAGCTTACATAAAACCCCTAATATGATTTATGGTTTAGAGCCATATGGCCGATACGGATATGGATGACATACAGGGTTAACATAAAACTTACCACATGAAATGGACCTGAAAGTGTGCCTTGGTCTAACGTACGGTATACCAAACTAAGGGGGCATACCCTAGATAAGAAATGAGGAATGAAAATGAAATAAATATGAAATGAGATGAAATTAGTAATCTGTGAGGAGTATGAATGCTTTGAGAAATGCCCTAAAAAGGGGATGGGAGGGTGGGTATCGTGCACAGGAAACCGACAAAGACCACAGGTGAGTGGGCTGGTTAAATACCCCTCCGGGCTCCTCCCATAAATTCAGGCCACCATACTGGCCTTCTTATTTATGGTTTAGAGCCCTATGGCCGATACGGATATGGATGACATACAGGGTTAACATAAAACTTACCACATGAAATGGACCTGAATGTGTGCCTTGGTCTAACGTATGGTATACCAAAATAAGGGGGCAAAAACATTCAGGTAGGGAATAGCTCTTTATTGATTTGAGTTTAGTCATTGAGTGAGTTTGGCAAAGGCCTTGGCCATTTCCACTTGCATATTGGGGATGTAGCGGGCGAAACAGGCAGACTTCCACCTGCCTAGTTTTTTAATAATGTGGTCGGGGACTTTGTGATGGGACGCTGTTGAGGCTGCCCCAATATGAAATGAGTGTCCGGAGAACTGGCTAGGGTTCAGGTGAAGGTTGCGGAGAAGTATCCTCATGTGCTTCATGAATTGACAGGTGTTTAGGGGTTTGACAGGAAAGGGTAGAAGGGGAATAGAGTCCGGCTGCTCGGGCAGTAGTAGCAACAACTGATTTAGTGTGGCAACTGGACACCAGTTGTTATTGGTTCTATAGAAGTAGATATCTGTTCCTGAGCCTACTTTCTGGGTTTTGGAAACTGCTAGATGCAGAATGAAGTGGTCTTTGTAGCGGACCAAGTGGCGTTTGTGTAGGACTTGGCCTGTAGGGTTGCTACAAGTGAATTCTCCGGGTCGTAAGAACCCGTAGAACGCCAGGTACATGGTGGCTTGTAGGACCACGCTAGGGAGGAGACTGAATGGAGATGTAGCCAGGATGGTTGACATGCCTCTAAAGATGTCTCCCATTATGGGTAGGCGTTTGGCGCTGACCACTGGTTGGACCTTTTGAATGCCATGTAGAATGGCTCGTATTGCGTGAGACGTAAACAAGGAGGGTTTTTGCGGAGTCCTGCAGGGACAAGAAATTTTGGATACTGGCTAGGTATAGCCGAAAGGTGTTGTGGGATAGAGTTAGCTGAGTATGACAGTGTGAAATGAAGGCCAGCATCTGTTTGATGCTAGACGTTTCCTTGGAGTGATGTGTCAGGAATTTTTTGAAGGCACTCCAGGCTGTCTGGTAGGCCTTGAGGGTGTTTCGGGAGAGTGAGGAGTTGATAAGCCAAGTTGCTGTGCGCAGATGTTGAGCTAATCCAGGGTCATCTGAGACCAGGCCAGGATAATGTCTGATACAGGATCGGCTCCGGGCATCTGTTCAAAAAATGATGTGTAGTTATAACGGGAGAGAGCATCTGCTGCAAGATTGCGCTTGCCCGGAATAAATGAACAATAAATGTTAAACTGAAAATGTAACGACAGTTGTACCAGCCTACGCAGGAAGGACATGACTGCAAGGGATTTGGACCTGCCTTTATTTATGATTTCTGCTGTGGCTAGGTTATCAGTAGTGAAGGCCACGGTTTGCCCGGACCAGCTATGGCCCCAGAGCTGTGCGGCTGCCACTATAGGGTAAAGTTCGAAGAGGAAAGATGTGCTGGTGAAGCCAGGTATTGCTAGTATCTGTGGCGGTCACGGTGCTGCGAACCAGAGATGGGCAAAAATTGCCGCGAAGCCTGTGGATCCCACTGCGTCTGTCACTACCTGGGGTGACAGGGAAGACACGGTGGGAATGGATAATGATATACCGTTCCAGGTGGAAAGGAACTCCTTTCACATGGAGAGGTCGGCTACTGCTGCAGTGTCGAGACTGAGGATTTGATTGGGATCTTGCGTATGGGAAAGGTATACTAGTAGGCGAGACACAAAGGAGCGACACTGTAGGATGATGCGCATGGCAAAATTGAGCATCCCAAGAAGGGATTGCAGTTGTTTTTTGGTGCACCCTCTGGTGCAGGTGAATTCTCGGAGGACCGCCCTAATGTGGGTCAGTTTGTCTGGGGGGAGGCTGGCCTGCATGGTGCAGGTGTCCAGATTGATACCAAGGAACGTGATCGTCTGTGCAGGACCGTCGACTTTGTGTTCAGCGATGGGAACATTGAGATTTTTAAACGCAACCCTTAGCTTGTCGAGGTCCCCTGGGGATGAGCCGGACGGCTCTATTAATAAGAAGTCGTCTAAATAATGGATGACTTCTTGACACTGGGCTTTGTGTAAGAGGATCCATGTGAGCGATTGCGCAAACGTGTCAAATAGTCAGGGGCTACGCTTTGACCCGAAGGTCAATTTGGTAGCAAAGTAATATGCCTCCCTCCATTTGATGCCATGCCAGCACCAAAGGGATGGGTGGATAGGTAGGAGTTTAAAGGCGTCCGAGATATCGGCTTTGGAGAGCCAGGTACCTGTGCCTGTTTTGAGTATAGCCTGGATCGCCATATCCACAGAGGTATATTTTAGGGAAAATTCTTAGGAGGGGATAAGGGAATTAAGACTGGGGATGGGGGAAGAATGAGGCGCTGATAAATCGTACACAAGACGTTGTTTATTAGAGAACTTGCCCTTGACAAGCCCAATTTGGCTGACTCTCCATGTGTTGAAGGGGGGCTGAGTGAAAGGGCCTATCATGAAGTCCCTGTCTATCTCGGTCTGTAGGAGTTGGTCTATGGCCTGCTCATCGGTGGCCGCTGAACGTAGGTTCCTGCACTCATGGGTAGTGTGAGGCAGAGAAATGAGGCCAGTGTGGAAGCCTTCCGTGAAATCTTGGATGAGGAAGATGGCCAGGGAGGGAGTGGGGTGTGCGGAAAGATAGAAGCCGAGCCATGAGACATTGACCCGGCTTAGTCATGCCTTCTTCTTAAGGAGCGCGGTATGTGACAGAAATGAAGAAAATTATTAGAAATTATTATAAATGATTTAGAAATGATTTTAAATGGTTTAGAAATTATTCAAAATGATTTGAAATGATTAGAAATGATTAGGAGCGTTTCGAAATGATTTGAAATGGTTAAAAATGATTAGGAACGATTCAAAATGATTTGAAATGTTTTGCGAAATGAGTACCTGATGTGGCATCGACCAGTGTGTCACAAGCGAGCGACTACGAGTCGTCTTGCTACGCATGGTAACAAACGGTGTTTGGTTGCAAACACGTGCGGGTGAGAGGTATACGTTACGATTTATGTGAAATGTTTGTGAGTAATTTGTGAGTTTCGGATATCACAGTTTAGTGACATGGTAATTTGCAGTGCATAGAAATGAAAAATGGGAGCCGAAGCCCTACCTGCGACAGCCAAACCAGATACGTTGTACGATAAACTGCGACTCGGCAATGAGTGCTACGAATCTCGAAACATGACAACTCACAAACACGGAACTCCTGGACACGCAACTCATGAACACAGAACTCGAAACACAAACTCACGAAGACGGGACTAACGAATACGGGAACTCACGAACATGGGAACTCACAAACGTTTAGTCTCCAATAGTCGGCCCTAGATCTCTGACGTAACAGATATCGCGCAAAGGAAACCGACAAAGAACACAGGTGAGTGGGCTGGTTAACTACAACTCCGGGCTCCTCCCATAAATTCAGGCCACTATACTGGCCTTCTTATATATATTCTGAAATCATACAATCTAGAAAATATAATGGTGATATTTCAAATTTTTTATGTCACATACATTAGTGCAAGGGTTAAGGAAATGCAAAGATTCAATAAAAAGTACACTTAATTTTAATGCACCCAAATGCAATATTTTACTCTTTTTTGGTGAAATATAAAAGATGAGGTTATGCTGAGTTAATAGATACCCAACATATCAAGTCTTGCATGCGCCAAACTTCAGTACCCTATATTTTCCACAGGCGACACAAAAAAAAAAAATGTACATGAAATGTAACAGTACATGTATACAAAGCAGTGCAAAAGGAATCCACCGAGTAAGTGAGTAAGATGAGTAGTACACAATGAGCAACATCTCAGGGATTACTAAATACACCCCTGCAAAAAATCCTGCCTTTAAACTGTTTCCGTTAGGTGGGTTCAACATAAAACAAAATACCATTGTTATCACCAAAAGTGATAACACAGCTGTAGTAGTCTGTCCATCATTCCTGCCATACTAATTGAAACTTGCGTAAGGCTTTTCGAGGTGGATAAGCAAGTTGCTCATGCAGTAGCAAGGAGTTAACATATTCTATCCATTGTTTCACTGTCGGGATAGTGGGATCCATCCAGTATCTAGCAATCAGTTTACGAGCAAGGTACAAAAGACAAGATATCATTATATATGTACCTGTTTGAAACAATTCAGGGTCTAATGTAAGATTTATGAAATCACCTCTAGGAGAATGGCATTTAGGACATAGAGGCGAGTCCCTTTTACCTCAGTCATAGAGTTTGGCTGGCGTTCTGTAGGCCTTATTTAAAATAAAAAGTTGTGAAAGCTTGTGGGAAGCTGACAGGGATACAAAGGGAATTAATTCCAGGGCCATATGCCACTGTTCGCCTGTTATTTCCCCAATATCCTCCGACCATACTGCCCTGCACCTGAGTGTAGCAGAGTCCTGTAAAGTGAAAAGTAACCATTGATATATTCAGGAAATCCATCCTCTTTTCTCCACTTCAGACACCGCTTTGGTAAATAGGGTTGTTTCTGATTCAAGCATTTCTCGACTGTGCTGTTGTGTCTGAATTGTGTGGCGTAACTGTAGATATTGGTAAAATTGCCTGTTTGATAAAGCAAACTCAGATTGCAGCTGATCATAAGACTTAAATGTTACCCAAGAATACCTGATCTACTTATAATATGCCTTTGCTTTTCCAGTTATAAAATCCCTCTAGCTTAGCTACTTCTGGCTATCCAGGGTTATGCCACATGGGTGGTAAAGTTGAGAAAGCCAGTCATTTTTTATGAAGTTTTTAGGGTACTCCAGACACTATGCATAACAGCCAAGGTAGAGGATGAGAGTGGGAGAGCAGGTAAGACCATTTCTAAGTAGGGATGAGCCCGATGTTCGATTTAAACCCATGTTGAACATCGGCCGTTCGTCCGTTCGACGAAACCAGAACTTTGTGGGCCGTTCGCATCAAATTTGTGTGATACGAATGGCCCACAATGCACTGCGCCAGTCGCAATGCATTGCTGGCTGATGATTGGCCAAGCATGCACTGTAACCCCACATGGTTGGCCAATCACAGCACAGTGTGCGTGTGGCCAATTATAGCTCAGGGGGTTTAGTACACGCCCCATACTATATAAGGCCGCCAGCGGGGCGGCCTTGTGTAGTGTGTTCCGGCGTGCAGGGAGAGAGCTAGATAGGCAGGGACAGTGTGTTATATACTCAGGTATCTGCAGGAGTTAGTGTATGTTCTGTGCCTCCAGCACAGCACAGTATACACCTGTATCTACCCATATTTGCTGGTGTCCTCTAATACAGCCATCTGCAGGAGTTAGTGGGTGTTGTGTTCCTCCAGCACAGCACAGTATACACCTGTATCTGCCCATATTTGCTGGTGTTCTCTAATACAGCCATCTGCAGGAGTTTGTGTGTGTTCTGTGCCTCCAGCACAGCACAGTATACACCTGTATCTACCCTTATTTGCTGGTGTTCTCTAATAAAGCCATCTGCAGGAGTTGAAATTGAAGAGAGGGGGGGACTATGGACTTTTTAGGCACCGTACGACAGTATTTTAAACAAAATATTTTTATTATTTAAAATTCATACAAAACACTTACGTTTTAAAAGTTCCGCCAACATTAATTATAATTATAGCCATATAAATTACGGCAACTGAATCCTATTAACATAAACATTTGGACAAACACAAGTCAACTGAAAAAGTTGAGTTTCCATATGTGATTGAATGTCCAACGATGAGGCAGGAATACAGTAATGGCGGTGAAGTCATGATGTTTCAAGACAGGTAGCTCTACATGTTTCGCGTACACAAAGTACGCTTCTTCTGGAGCTGAAAGTTAAATCACTAGCGGAGAATGAAAAACACAATAAGTATAAAGAAATATAATTTTTCAGACTGTAAACATTGATTCATTAGAATCATATAACATTAAATGTATTTTTTACATCAATTTGCATGTGTTCTGAAACATGTCAATTCAATATGACCAGGTCGCAACGGGGGAAGGAAACAATGCACTATGGGGGCGTGCATAATATAATAAACATCAGCAAAAACTGATGAGTATAATATATATGTACTATTGAGTCAAAATAATAAAAAATTACTTACTAGATAATTAATAAGAAGGCATGTAAGATAGTCGTAAAATAGTCCCCAGGTAGAGGGCACCTACTGCCCAACGCTGCGGCTAATGTGTGCCAGGAAATGCAGATAGTTGGTAATGGGAATACACGTGATTGGTATAGTTACAGTATTCCTCAGAGAGTGTACTCCTAAGGAATAGAATTTAGGAAAAATATATCATACGCAAAGGCAAGTTAGTGTTACATTGAAAGAAATGGATCTAATGGGAGTATGTGGAAAGTAATCTATAAGAACTTACCAAGGGTAGTAATTGAAGCGCAGGGCTCGTAGATTGACAACACAGGGAGTGATGTGAAGGTAAACTAGGATCAGTATCAGGACAGCTACCCCTAGTGGATCCTACAAGCATCACAAAAGATAAAGGTAGTGACGCTGGGCGGCCGCATAGTGCAAAGGACCAACCCCATAGCGCGGCAGCAGGTCGGAAAGAGAATGACAGTAGCAGAACACAGCAATAGAGACACTATACGCAAATAATTCATTATATAAAAAATGTAATCGAAATATGGGTATTTAATTCATATGGTGATTATCCATAAGGGCAGATGATCACAAATTAATATTGAAATACAGTCACTTATTTTTGAGTGACAGGCTGGAGATATTTATTTAATTGATTTACTTGCATTGGCAGTAGACATGGGATGACTGGGATATCAAGAAACAGACCCTAAGACAAGATAAAGTATATGTATATATGGATACAGATAAATAAGCGACTGTTCTTTAAAAGGACAAGAACCATCTTTCGTAGGTTCAGCTTAAACAGCAATAACAAAAACAAAAAATAGGAAAAAAGAACAGGTGTGGTTGACAATGCAGCCATAAGCTATATCTTCAAGGGGAGTATGTGTAAACCCGATGACTATAAAAAGGGCTTATATGGTTGTGCCTCATTAATACCCGGGGCCTGAGTAGCATTTAGGCGCTCAATCCAAATGGTTTCTTTTCTAAGGACTTCTTTGTCCCATTCACCTCCTCGTGGATCCCTAGGGATCACAGCCAGGACAATGAAGGAGACCACAGATGTATCGAATCTATGATACAAATCTAGCTGTCTACTTACTGAGGTTATCATTTTGCCCCCTGAGGAATAGTATACATGGTCTTTTATGCGGGATCGAAGATGTCAAATCGTTTTCCCAACATAAAAGGCACTACAAATGCAGAACATCAGATATACCACTCCTTGGGTGTCACAATCGGCATGAAATTTGGGAATAAATAGTTCCCAATTTGAAAGGGTGAAGCTGGTACCTGTTTTTACCCATGGGCAGTATGTACATTTGCCACATCGGGTGATACCCTGGCATCGTTTTCCAGGTACTGATTTATTGGTGTAATGACTAGAGGTAAGTTTATCGCGCAATGATCGCGATCTCCTGAAGGTAATATCGGGATTGGGTCCTACATATTTAGTCAAAATGGGATCTCCACAAAGCAAAGGCCAATGATTAGCTAGAATTTGTTGTAATTCCAGATGATGTTTTGAATATCTTGTAATGTATCTAACTATGTCTTTACATTTATTTGGTTTCTTCTTGTAAAGTAGTGGGCTACGTGACCGTCTTAGAGCTCTGTTAAAGGATTTTCTAAGGATTGATTTACTATATCCTCTAGCTTTTAACCGATCGCAAAGAAGATTTGCCTGTGTTTTGAATTCCTCAGTGTATGTGCAATTACGCCTCAGTCTTAAATATTGTGCGTAGGGAATACTGCGAATAAGAGTTTCTGGATGGGCACTATGGGCATGTAGCAGTGTATTGCCGGCTGTGTTAGGAGTTGAAGGAGTTAGTGTGTGTTCTGTGCCTACAGCACAGCACAGTATACACCGGTATCTACCCATATTTGCTGGTGTTCTCTGATACAGCCATCTGCAGGAGTTAGGCCTGATTCACACCTATGCATTTTTAGTGCTTTTTGCATTTTGCAGATTTGCACTACAGAACGTGTCCCATAAGAAAGCATGTTAAATGGACTGTAGGGCAAATCTGCAAAATGCAAAAAGCACTAAAAATGCATAAGTGTGAATAAGGCCTTAGTGTGTGTTCTGTGCCTCCAGCACAGCACAGTATACACCTGTATCTACCCATATTTGCTGGTGTTCTCTGACACAGCCATCAGCAGGAGTTAGTGTGTGTTCTGTGCCTCCAGCACAGCACAGTATACACCTGTATCTACCCATATTTGCTGGTTTTCTCTGATACAGCCATCTGCAGGAGTTAGTGTGTGTTCTGTGCCTCCAGCAGAGCACAGTATACACCTGTATCTACCCATATGTGCTGGTGTTCTCTGATACAGCCATCTGCAGGAGTTAGTGTGTGTTGTGTGCCTCCAGCACATTATACACCTGTAGCTACCAATATTTGCTGGTGTTCTCTGATACAGCCATCTGCAGGAGTTAGTGTGTGTTGTGTGCCTCCAGCACATTATACACCTGTAGCTACCAATATTTGCTGGTGTTCTCTGATACAGCCATCTGCAGGAGTTAGTGTGTGTTCTGTGCCTCCAGCACAGCACAGTATACACCTGCATCTACCCATATTTGCTGGTGTTCTCTAGTACAGCCATCTGCATGAGTTAGTGTGTGTTGTGTGCCTCCAGCACAGCACAGTATACACCTGTATTTACCCATATTTTCTGGTGTTCTCTGACATAGCCATCTGCAGGAGTTAGTGTGTGTTCTGTGCCTACAGCACAGTATACACCTGTAGCTACCCATATTTGCTGGTGTTCTCTAATACAGCCATCTGCAGGAGTTAGTGGGTGTTGTGTTCCTCCAGCACAGCACAGAATACACCTGTATCTACCCACACTTGCTGGTGTTCTCTGATACAGCTATCTGCAGGAGTTAGTGTGTGTTCTGTGCCCCCAGCACAGTATACACCTGTATCTACCCATATTTGCTGGTGTTCTCTGATACAGACATCTGCAGGAGTTAGTGTGTGTTCTGTGCCTCCAGCACAGCACAGTATACACCTGTATCTACCAATATTTGCTGGTGTTCTCTAATACAGCCATCTGCAGGAGTTAGTGTGTGTTGTGTGCCTTCAGCACAGCACAGTATACACCTGTATCTACCCATATTTGCTGGTGTTCTCTGATACAGCCATCTGCAGGAGTTAGTGTGCGTTGTGTGCCTCCAGCACATTATACACCTGTATCTACCCATATTTGCTGGTGTTCTCTAATACAGCCATCTGCAGGAGTTAGTGTGTGTTGTGTGCCTCCAGCACAGCACAGTATACACCTGTATCTACCCATATTTGCTGGTGTTCTCTGATACAGCCATCTGCAGGAGTTAGTGTGTGTTGTGTGCCTCCAGCACAGAACAGTATACACCTGTATCTACCCATATGTGCTGGTGTTCTCTGATACAGCCATCTGCAGGAGTTAGTGGGTGTTGTGTGCCTCCAGCACAGCACAGTATACACCTGTATCTACCCATATTTTCTGGTGTTCTCTGATAAAGCCATCTGCAGGAGTTAGTGTGTGTTCTGTGCCTCCACCACAGCACAGTATACACCTGTATCTACCCTTAATTGCTGGTGTTCTCTAATACAGGCATCTGCAGGAGTTAGTGTGTGTTGTGTTCCTCCAGCACTTCACAGAATACACCTGTATCTACCCACATTTGCTGGTGTTCTCTGATACAGCCATCTGCAGGAGTTAGTGTGTGTTGTGTGCCTCCAGCACAGTATACACCTGTATCTACCCTTATTTGCTGGTGTTCTCTAATACAGCCATCTGCAGGAGTTAGTGGGTGTTGTGTTCCTCCAGCACAGCACAGTATACACCTGTATCTACCCATATTTGCTGGTGTTCTCTAAAACAGTCATCTGCAGGAGTTAGTGGGTGTTGTGTGCCTCCAGCACAATATACACTACCCAATTGCTGTTTTTCCCATCACCCTGCAGGCCATTACAATGTCTGGAAGGCCAACAAGGAGAGGCAGAAAGTCACGAGCCAATAAAAGAGGGCAAGCAGGCTCTGTGTCTAGAATCAACAGTGCTGGTCAAGGACGCGGTGCATCGTCATCAGCACGTGGCCATGGGACACGCTTGTCCTTATTTTCGGCAGCTGGACGTGTTGAGCCACATCATGCCAAAGACTTGGTAGAGTGGATGACCAAGCCCTCCTCATCCTCCTCATCCTCTCTCACCCAGGCTCAGGGTACTGGCAAAGCAGCTGCCAACGCGTCCTCTTCCCTTGTCTCAATGTCATCAGTCACTCCTTCCCTAGACCCACCATGTCCTCCTGAGGAGTCCCCCGAACTGTTTGACCACAGTGTTGGGTACATGCTCCAAGAGAATGTCCAGCGTTTTGAAGGCTCTGATGATGATACCCAGCTAGAGGAAGGCAGTAGCGTGAGCGCAGAGAGAGGGGATGCTCAAGGACAGCAATCTGGCAGTCATGTTCCACCAGCTGCAGCATACTGCCAGGTTTTCTTCCAGTGGTGAAGGGGGAGGGGATGATGAGGTCACTGACTCCACATGGGTGCCTGATAGGAGAGAAGAGGAGGCACATCTCCAACGAGGCAGGATGCCCTCCGGGGGCCAGATTAGGGTCAGCACACCGACTGAATCACACCACAGAGCTCCGCCAGTGCAGGGCGCTGCCTCTGCGCATTATTACAAAAGTTCTTTGGTGTGGGCCTTTTTTGAGACCAGTGCATCAGATCGCACCACTGCTATTTGCAACATATGTCTCAAGCGAATCTCACGTGGCCAAAACATCAGACGCACAAGCATGGCCAGACATATGTTGACCTGCCATGCAGCTCGTTGGCAAGCGTACCTTAAAGACCCACACCAAGGAACAAAGCGGACCTCTCTTTGCTCCTTATCAGCTGGGATCTCCAACCCCACTATACCTTCAGTCCTCTCTGAAAGCTGCACTGAGAGGAATGAAGGTGTAGAATTAGGTGTGTCACAGCCAAGTACTTGCAGGCACTCTACTAGCAGTACACTGACCTCCAATTGTACCAGGCAAATTTCCCTGCCACAGCTGCTGGACCGTCGAAAGAAGTTCACTCCCAGCCATCCACATGCCCAGCGGTTGAATGCTAGCTTGGCTTAATTGCTAGCAGTTCAACTGCTGCCTTTTCAGTTGGTAGACTGCCCCCTTCCGTGAGTTTGTGCAATGTGTGGTTCCTCAGTGGCAGGTTCCCAAACGCCACTTTTTCTCACGGAAGGCGATTCTGATAAAGCCATCTGCAGGAGTTAGTGTGTGTTCTGTGCCTCCACCACAGCACAGTATACACCTGTATCTACCCTTAATTGCTGGTGTTCTCTAATACAGGCATCTGCAGGAGTTAGTGTGTGTTGTGTTCCTCCAGCACTGCACAGAATACACCTGTATCTACCCACATTTGCTGGTGTTCTCTGATACAGCCATCTGCAGGAGTTAGTGTGTGTTGTGTGCCTCCAGCACAGTATACACCTGTATCTACCCTTATTTGCTGGTGTTCTCTAATACAGCCATCTGCAGGAGTTAGTGGGTGTTGTGTTCCTCCAGCACAGCACAGTATACACCTGTATCTACCCATATTTGCTGGTGTTCTCTAAAACAGTCATCTGCAGGAGTTAGTGGGTGTTGTGTGCCTCCAGCACAATATACACTACCCAATTGCTGTTTTTCCCATCACCCTGCAGGCCATTACAATGTCTGGAAGGCCAACAAGGAGAGGCAGAAAGTCACGAGCCAATAAAAGAGGGCAAGCAGGCTCTGTGTCTAGAATCAACAGTGCTGGTCAAGGACGCGGTGCATCGTCATCAGCACGTGGCCATGGGACACGCTTGTCCTTATTTTCGGCAGCTGGACGTGTTGAGCCACATCATGCCAAAGACTTGGTAGAGTGGATGACCAAGCCCTCCTCATCCTCCTCATCCTCTCTCACCCAGGCTCAGGGTACTGGCAAAGCAGCTGCCAACGCGTCCTCTTCCCTTGTCTCAATGTCATCAGTCACTCCTTCCCTAGACCCACCATGTCCTCCTGAGGAGTCCCCCGAACTGTTTGACCACAGTGTTGGGTACATGCTCCAAGAGAATGTCCAGCGTTTTGAAGGCTCTGATGATGATACCCAGCTAGAGGAAGGCAGTAGCGTGAGCGCAGAGAGAGGGGATGCTCAAGGACAGCAATCTGGCAGTCATGTTCCACCAGCTGCAGCATACTGCCAGGTTTTCTTCCAGTGGTGAAGGGGGAGGGGATGATGAGGTCACTGACTCCACATGGGTGCCTGATAGGAGAGAAGAGGAGGCACATCTCCAACGAGGCAGGATGCCCTCCGGGGGCCAGATTAGGGTCAGCACACCGACTGAATCACACCACAGAGCTCCGCCAGTGCAGGGCGCTGCCTCTGCGCATTATTACAAAAGTTCTTTGGTGTGGGCCTTTTTTGAGACCAGTGCATCAGATCGCACCACTGCTATTTGCAACATATGTCTCAAGCGAATCTCACGTGGCCAAAACATCAGACGCACAAGCATGGCCAGACATATGTTGACCTGCCATGCAGCTCGTTGGCAAGCGTACCTTAAAGACCCACACCAAGGAACAAAGCGGACCTCTCTTTGCTCCTTATCAGCTGGGATCTCCAACCCCACTATACCTTCAGTCCTCTCTGAAAGCTGCACTGAGAGGAATGAAGGTGTAGAATTAGGTGTGTCACAGCCAAGTACTTGCAGGCACTCTACTAGCAGTACACTGACCTCCAATTGTACCAGGCAAATTTCCCTGCCACAGCTGCTGGACCGTCGAAAGAAGTTCACTCCCAGCCATCCACATGCCCAGCGGTTGAATGCTAGCTTGGCTTAATTGCTAGCAGTTCAACTGCTGCCTTTTCAGTTGGTAGACTGCCCCCTTCCGTGAGTTTGTGCAATGTGTGGTTCCTCAGTGGCAGGTTCCCAAACGCCACTTTTTCTCACGGAAGGCGATTCCAGCTCTCTACCGGCATTGGAAGGCAATGTCCATGCCTCGCTGGACAGGGTGGTCAGTGGTAAGGTGCATATTACCACTGACTCATGGTCCAGCAGGCATTGACAGGGATTTTACCTATCTTTCATGGCCCATTGGGTCACTCTTTTGGCATCTGGGAAGGATGCAGGACAAGGTGCAGTAGTGTTCGAGGTTTTTCCGCATACCACGCCTCCAAAATGCTACTACTGGTTGTGACACACCTCTCTCCTCCACCCCCTCCTCTTCTTCCTAAATGGCCTCTTCCTGTCCTCGGAACCAGCAGTGCTCCGTAGGCGTTCAAGGGGCTACGCAAGTACTCAGGCAAAAAGATGCCATGCCGTGCTTGCACTGGTGTGTTTGGGGGAGAGGAGCCAAACTGGGGCAGAGGTTCTGGCAGCTCTGCAGGGGCAGGCCAAGAGGTGGTTGACGCCATGCCAGCTTAAGCCAGGAATGGTGGTTTGCAACAATGGCACCAACCTCCTCTCCGCCCTGCGACACGGACAACTGACCAATGTGCCCTGCATGGCTCACGTCCTTAACCTGGTGGTGCAGCGGTGCTCAGCTGGCTGAGATGCAAAAGGAGTTGAACCTGCCCAAGAACCGCCTTATATGTGACATGCCATGCCCACCAGGTGGAACTCAACGTTGGCCATGCTGCAGCAACTGCACATGCAGCAGAGGGCCATCAATGAGTACCTGTGCGACTATGGCACCAGGACAGGGTCAGGGGAGCTCAGATTTTTTCACCACGCCAGTGGAGCATGATCAGGGATGCATGCACTGTCCTGTCACAATTTGAGGAGGCCACGAGGATGGTGAGCAGTGACAGTGCATGCATCAGTGACACTGTACCTCTTGTCCACCTGTTGAAGCATACGCTGCATGGAATAATGGACAGGGCACTTGAGGCAGAACAGAGGCAGGAAGAGGAGGACTTCCTTGCCTCTCAAGGCCCCTTTATCTAGACAGTGTTCCTTGTGTCCAACCCACCACACAGGAAGAGGATAAGGAAGAGGAGGAGGAGGATTGTGTCGGCATAGAGGTGGAGCCTGGCACTCAGCATCAGCAGCAGCAGTCTTTTAGGGATGATTTACAGTCCTAAGAAACCGGTGGACTTGTACGTGGCTGGGAGGAGGTGGCTGCGGATCATGTCGTCCTTAGTGACCCAGAGGACTCCGGACCGAATGCCTCAGCTAACCTACGCTGCATGGCCTCCCTGATCCTGCAAAGCCTGTGGAAGGATCCTCATATTCTTCGGATCAAGGAGAGGGACCATTACTGGCTGACCACTCTCCTTGATCCACGGTACAAGGGTAAGGTTGCGGACCTTATCTTGCCGTCACAGAGGAGAAGAGGATGAGACATCTCCAGGAGGCCTTACAGAAAGGTCTGTGCAATGCGTTCCCAGAGACTGGGAGGTTACAAACTCCTGGTCCTGGACAATGAGTTGCTGAGGCTTCGGTCAGTAGCAGAAGGAGCGGTGGAGAAGGTGGCTGTCTGACCGATACGTTCAGACAATTTTTTAGTCCGCAGCCCCAAGGTATGATCGGTTCCAGCAATCATCGGCAGCGTCTGATATACATGGTGCAGGAATACCTAGGGGCAAGGTCAGACTTGGACACCTTTCCCACCGAAAATCCTCTGGCTTACTGGGTCTTGAGGATGGATCACTGGCCAGAGCTTGCATAGTATGCAATTGAGCTACTGGCCTGTCCTGCATCCAGCGTTCTTTCGGAACGCACATTCAGTGCTGCTAGAGGCTTTGTCACCGATCACAGGGTGTGCCTGTCCACCAACTCGGTTGATTGACTGACCTTCATAAAGATGAATCAGTCTTGGATCACCACCAGCTACCAGGCACCTGAAGCTGATGTAACAGAATAATTTATTTTGAAATGTCACATCCCTTCAAGACTGCCTATGCTGATGCTGAGTGACTGTCCTGTTTAGTTTACTGACTATCCTCTTCCTCCTCAATGATCCTGATGATAGCTTGGAAGAACATTTTTGTTTCTGGGTGCCACCACCAGTGGCTAAGGCTCAATTTTTCAACCATGTCCAGCTGTGCTCAAAGTACAGTTGCAGTGTTGTGGCACCAGCACCAGTGCCTAAGGCCAAATTTTTCAGCCCCTGTTTAACAGGGGCGTGTGATTACAATTTTTGATGCAATACTTTGCAACAGGTCTCATTGCTGTGCTCCAAGTACAGTATCTGTGACGGGTTGCAGTATTGTGGCACCAGCACCAGTGCATGTAATTACAAATGTTGGTCTAATAATTCACAGCAGGGCCCATTCCTGCGCCCACCAAGAGTAAAGCCCCATATACACGGTCGGATTTTCCGATGGATTCTGTCCTATCGGACAATGTTGTCGGAAATTCCGACCGTGTGTAGGCGCCATCGGACAGTATGAGGGCTTACAGTGTTGTAGCACCAGCACCACCACCAAAGGCCCAATTTTTCTTACCACTGTTCAACAATGGCATGTAATTACAATTCCTGATATAATAGTTCACAGCAGGGCGTTCCAGCACCCATCAAGAGTAACTGTGTGTTTTGGCAACACCAACATCTAAGGGGCAAATTTATGCAGAGTATATACGACAGGCCCCTACTTTCAAACATCCAACTTACAAATGACTCCTACTTGCAAACCGAAGGAGACAACAGGAAGTGAGAGGAAATCTACCCCTAGGAAGGGAAATTCTATCCTGTAAGAGTTAATATGGGAAAAAGGTGTCTCCTCTCTACTGATGCTTTATCAACAATCCTTGTTTCAATAAAAACCCCACTTTTCCAAAAACATTTGTCATTGGGACGGAAAGTGAGGTGAAATGTTCTGAACAGGTGCACAGACAGCAAAACAAATGTTACATGTTCCCTATGTTCTCCAAAAATCTTAAAAATAGATTTTTTGACTGCAGCTACACTTAAAAATGTACCTGTTACAAATTACAAACAGATTCTACTTAAGAACAAACCTACAGTCCCTGTCTTGTTTGCACCGCCTGTATACTGCTGTTCAGAATATATAGGGTTTTAGGTATAGGGTTTTATTTTGGGTGCAGGGTTCCCCTTAATATCCATACAAGACCCAAATGGGCTGGTAATGGGCTGGGGTAGGGGGGGTGATGGGGTAGCCATGCCATTTTTCTCAAAGATTTTCATCCATATTGCCAGCCCAGGACAAGGCATTACATTAAAACCGCAAGCAGTTTTAAATGGCTTTTTCTCCTTTACAAATGTCATTTTGTGCAGGGACAGTTATACACACGGGAAACACATGTCACTTCACAGGCATACTTTAGACACCCCCCAGGTACGATATTTAAAGGAATATTTCAATTTTTTTTTTCACTTTATGCATCATTAAAATGACTGCTCCAGAAAAAATGCTGTTTTTAAAACTTCTTTTTGCATTGATACATGTCCCCTGAGGCAGAACCCTTTTTGCATGTTATTGTCCTTTTTTAGTCAATAACATGCATATTAGCCGTTATAATTAGAACTTTAGATTTCGAACGTTCGCGTCCATTGTAATTAATAGGGTTCTAACGTTTGTGCGAACTTTCGGCCCGTTCGCAGGGTCTGGTGCAAACCGAACCGGGGGGTGTTCGGCTCATCCCTATTTCTAAGTGTGAGATTGCAGGCAGGCAGAGTGGGGTCAAGCTTGGCAATTAGGTGAGCTATGGAATTCCCATATTTCACATGTCCCCAACCAGCCAGCTGCTGAAACTGGGGCAGCCAGGAAATACATTTTAGAGTTCAGCACAGCTAAGCCCCCTTTATCTTTAGCATACTGC
Source organism: Lithobates sylvaticus (assembly GCA_028564925.1). Taxonomy (NCBI): domain Eukaryota; kingdom Metazoa; phylum Chordata; class Amphibia; order Anura; family Ranidae; genus Lithobates; species Lithobates sylvaticus. The sequence continues at coordinate 90,122,057 of CM053035.1, forward strand.
AGTGTGGTAAGTTTATTTCTGGGTTGTTGCTTTTTCCAAATTAGGTCTCTGAATTGACAATCAATACCTGAAAACAACTTTTGGGGGATTCACATTGGGAAATTATGGAAAATATAGAGGAGTTGGGGTGCCCAGATCAATTTAATTAAATTGACTCTGCCAACTAGAGACAGAGGCAGTTTACACCAACTGCGACACTTGACGTTGCTTATCCAACAAAGGGGCTAGATTCAATTTCAGATATTGTGTCGGATCACGGGATATCACCACTCCAAGATACTTAAATGAGTTGGCTATCAGAATTGGCAATGCAGCAGTTGGTAGAGGGGTGACTAAGGGATCTAGGGGCATGAGAATGGATTTAGTCCAATTAATACTAATTCCATAGAAATCCCCAAAGCCCTCAGTGTTTCCTAGGTATAATAAGGAATTTTCTCCTCCAACCCAGCTTTACGGAATCCAATCATTGACGTTTCTTTTTTTTTTTCATCACATAGGGTACAAAAAGGGATTTGTTTTTGGCGGTGTTTTTTTTTAATAAGACATTGAGGGTCTAAAAGGCACCTGATGTCTCACCTGCCCTCCAATTAATCTAATGGAGTGCAGAATGCACTAGGACCTGAAGTGACTAAAGTGAGTTCTACATGTTGCTTCTGGGTCAGTAGCAAGAAGAGGAGATCAGTGAATGGACGTTCTTTCTTCCCTCTACCTGGCAGCACCCGCCATACTGGTCCTAGTGAGCATGCAGTTCCCAGGGAACATAGCAGGGATGCACGGGGGAGGCCAGGAGTAAAGGGATGTGTGGAAGCGATCAGGTAGTGGCAGAGCCACCAGATTACTTCCATCTAGCAGCCACCCGTTGGCTAGACAGATCTTTACACACTCCATCCCTTCCATTTTTGCCCCCACTACCTTTGCAGCCAGTCCTGTATGGTTAGGAATGAAAAAAAATCAACATACATACTTTTTTGTTTAATCTATGTTGTGTCCAATCCAATGCAAGTCAATGTTCCTCTTTGCCGTCTTCTTCTTCGAGCGATGGGTGAATCCTATGTAATGACATACCGTGCTCTGCAGACTTCTCCAGTGAGTTCAGGGAGGTGGAGCCATGATGCTCTGGGCTTACTGGAAGATAATTGAATGATCCCAGGTGTCATTCTACCAAGAGGAGGTGAATCAATGTTTTGGAGATACTGCTGGGAAAGAGACAGAGACCAGATCAGTTTAGCAGCCAGAGTTGCTGTTTTAATTTAAGCCACTGTCAGGTGATAATTGTTTTTGCGTAAGTGCTCAAACTAGAAATAATCTTTACATCATAATTTCATGCAAAAATATATTTTTTCATATATACTGTATTTGATATTTATATTTGTGAATTGAACATTTTACCAAAAAGCTTATTGTGAGGTAAAATAACAAGCTGAATTAAAAAAATGCATGCACCTTAATGAGCTGACTCCCTGTAATTAAGCACAGGCATCAGAGAGATATCACACTCACTGTCAGGACAGGATCATAGGTCAGAGGTCAGAGCAAGCAATCCAGGATTATAAGAAAAATATGAAAGGTGTGAGCAACCAGGATAATCACAGCGCATCAACCCCTTGGACTGAAACTGCCCCCAGTGGTCTAATGCAAAGAATGACCAATATGTATATACAGTTTTCATACCCCTTGAAATTTTCCACATTTTGTCATGTTACAAGCAAAAACGTAAATGTATTTTATTGGGATTGTATGTGATAGACCAACACAAAGTGACACATATTTGTGAAGTGGAAGGAAAATGATAAATGGTTTTAATTTTTTTTTTTACAAATAAATATCTGAAAAGTGTGACGTGTATTTGTATTCAGCCCCCTTTACCCTGATACCTCTAACTAAAATCGGATAGTGGAACCAATTGCCTTCAAAAGTAACCTAATTAGTAAATAGAGTTCACCTGTGTGTAATTTAATCTCAGTATAAATACAGCTGTTGTGTGAAGCTCTCGGAGGTTTGTTAGAGAACAAACAGCATCATGAAGGCCAAAGAACACACCAGACAGGTCAGGGATAAAGTTGCGGCGAAGTTTAAAGCAATGTTAGGTTATGAAAAAAAACATCCCAAGCTTTAAACATCTCACGGAGCACTGTTCAATCCATCATCCGAAAATGGAAAGTGTATGGCACAAATGCAAACCAACCAAGACATGGCCGTCCACCTAAACTGACAGGCCGGGCAAGGAGAGCATTTATCAGAGAAGCAACCAAGAGACCCATGATAACTCTGGAGGAGCTGCAGAGATCCATAGCTTAGGTTGGAGAATCGTTTCCACAGGACAACTATTAGTCGTGCACTCCACAAATCTGGCCTTTATGGAAGAGTGGCAAGAAGAAAGCCATTGTTGAAAGAAAGCAATAAGAAGTCCTATTTGCAGTTTGTGAGAAGCCATGTGGGGGACACAGCAAATGTAGAAGAAGGTGCTCTGGTCAGACTGGACCAAAATTGAACTTTTTGGTCTAAAAGCAAAACGCTATGTGTGGTGGAAAACTAATACTGCACTATTTTGTTTCGTTTTCATTTGTAAAATACATCATTTCATTCTGTTATATTCGTTATGTTAAGTTAATTTGTTTTTGGATAATTTGTTATTTATGTAGAGTATAGAATTTCTTTATAATAAATTGATTGTTTAATTTTTGGATAATTTGTTATTTATGTATTTGCGGATGATACTAAGCTAAGCAGGGCAATAACTTCTCTGCAGGATGTGGAAACCTTGCAAAAAGATCTGGAAAAATTAATGGGGTGGGCAACTACATGGCAAATGAGGTTTAAAGTAGAAAAAAATTAAATAATGCATTTGGGTGGCAAAAATATGAATGCAATCTATACACTGGGGGGAGAACCTCTGGGGGAATCTAGGATCTGCTAACAAAGCAAACAGAATATCGACATGCATTATAAAGAGGATCAACTCCAGAGATAACATTATAATTCTCCCACTCTACTGGTCTGGACGGACCTAGAGTATGCTGTCCAGTTCTGGGAACCAGTCCTCAGGAAGGATGTACTGGAAATGGAGCGAGTACAAAGAAGGGCAACAAAGCTAATAAAGGGTCTGGAGGATATTAGTTACGAGGAAAGGTTGCAAGCACTGAACTTATTCTCTCTGGAGAAGAGACGCTTGAGAGGGGATATGATTTAAATTTATAAATACCGTACTGGTGACCCCACAATAGGGATAACACTTTTTCGCAGAAGGGAGTTTAACAAGACACGTGGGCACGCATTAAAATAAGAAGAAAAGAGGTTTAACCTTACACTAAGTAGAGGGTTCTTTACTGTAAGAGCGGCAAGGAGGTAGAATTCCCTTCCACATGCGGTGGTCTCAGCGGGGAGCATCGATAGTTTAAAAAAACGATTAGATAAGCATCTGAATGACCGCAACATACAGGGATATACAATGTAATACTGACATATAATCACACACACATAGGTTGGGCTTGATGGACTTGTGTCTTTTTTCAACCTCACCTACTATTTATATATATATATATATATATATATATATATATATATTTGTGATAACAATTCATAATTCAGAAAGTCATTTGTTTATTAAATCACACACAATGACAATATATTTTCTGATGCTTCTCAAAACTCATCTCCTCTGCTCAAATACAGTACAACACCTTTCGGATGAATGCACTTTGCCAGCGGTTGTGTCACTGCTGCTGGTACCAGAAGGAACCTGATGTTGAGAGCTTGAATCCAATAACACACACAATGGGGGTTATTTAATGAAGGCAAATCAACTTTGCACTACAAGTGCAAACTACAAGTGCAAAATGCACTTGAAATTGCACTGAAAGTGCACTTGGAAGTGCAGTCGCTGTAAATCTGAGGGGTAGATCTGAAATGAGGGGAAGCTCTGCTGATTTTCGTTTGAATAATTTTTTATTGAAAATGTTATGGTAATAACAGAAGGAGAACAAGATTGCAATTACAATCAAATAAACAATATATTCAAACATTTGACTGTGTAATTCAGTATAAGTAAATCTGTTTACAATGTGTAACGTGATAGTCACATTTATCAATTTTGGACACATCGAATTGAAGACTCATTTGCTCATGTTACACTATATAGCGTAATTTTGTGTTCATAGCTGGAAGAGTCCTGTTACCCTCGGGCTCCCAGGTGCCCCAAAAGGGATCCTGCTGCTACCCAGGAGTAGGATGTAAATAGAAAATGTATAATTCTTGTTGAGCCTACATCATATCATAATTGAGCTAGGTACCTATCAACTTATTAATGTGAAAGTAACACATCCTCGCCAAGAGAGGCGACAGAAAGAAGGGAAAGAGAGAAACGTGTGAGGGGAGAGGAGAAGATGCAGATTAGTTTAATTCATTAAAGAGTGAGTAAGGAGTTCATGCAACCAGGTTGTATTCCAGGAATGAGGGACATACAGTGGTGTGAAAAAGTGTTTGCCCCTTCCTCATTTCCTGTTCCTTTGCATGTTTGTCACACTTAAGTGTTTTGGAACATCAAACCAATTTAAACAATAGTCAAGGACAACACAAGTAAACACAAAATGCAATTTGTAAATGAAGGTGTTTATTATTAAAGGTGAAAAAAAATCCAAACCATCATGGCCCTGTGTGAAAAAGTGATTGACCCCCTTGTTAAAACATACTATAACTGTGGTTGTCCACACCTGAGTTCAATTTCTCTAGCCACACCCAGGCCTGATTATTGCCACACCTGTTCACAATCAAGGCATCACTTAAATAGGAGCTGCTTGACACAGTAAGGTCCACCAGAAGATCCTTAAAAGCTACACATCATGCCGAGACCCAAAGAAATTCAGGAACAATTGAGAAAGAAAGTAATTGAGATCTATCAGTCTGGAAAGGGTTATAAAGCCATTTCCAAAGCTTTGGGAATCCAGCGAACCACAGTGAGAGCCATTATCCACAAATGGCGAAGACATGGAACAGCGGTGAACCTTCCCAGGAGTGGCCGGCCGCCCAAAATTACCCCAAGAGCGCAGCGACGACTCATCCAAGAGGTCACAAAAGACCCCACAACAACATCCAAGGAACTGCAGGCCTCACTTGCCTCAGTTAAGGTCAGCGTTCATGCCTCCACTATCAGGAAAAGACTGGGCAAAAATGGCCTGCATGGCAGAGTTCCAAGGAGAAAACCACTGCTGAGCAAAAAGAACATCAAAGCTCGTCTCAATTTCTCCACAACACATCTTGATGATCCCCAAGACTTTTGGGACAACATTCTGTGGACCGATGAGACAAAAGTGGAACTCTTTGGAAGGTGTGTGTCCAAGTATATCTGGCGTAGGAGGAACACTGCATTTCAGAAAAAGAACATTATACCAACAGTAAAATATGGTGGTGGTAGTGTGATGGTCTGGGGCTGTTTTGCTGCTTCAGGACCTGGAAGACTTGCCGTGATAAAAGGAACTATGAATTCTGCTGTCTACCAAGAGATCCTGAAGGAGAATGTCCGACCATCTGTTCGTGTACTCAAGCTGAAACGAACTTGGGTTCTGCAGCAGGACAATGATCCTAAACACACCAGCAAGTCCACCACCGAATGGCTGAAGAAAAACAAAATGAAGACTTTGGAGTGGCCTAGCCAAAGTCCTGACCTGAATCCTATTGAGATGTTGTGGTATGACCTTAAAAAGGCCATTCATGCTCGAAAACCCTCTAATGTAACTGAATTAGGACAATTCTGCAAAGATGAGTGGGACAAAATTCCTCCAGGACGCTGTAAAAGCCTCATTGCACGTTATCGCAAACGCTTCGTTGCAGTTGTTGCTGCTAAGGGTGGCCCAACCAGTTATTAGGTTTAGGGGGCAATCACTTTTTCACACAGGGCCATGATGGTTTGGATTTTTTTTCACCTTTAATAATAAACACCTTCATTTACAAATTGCATTTTGTGTTTACTTGTGTTGTCCTTGACTATTGTTTAAATTGGTTTGATGTTCCAAAACACTTAAGTGTGACAAACATGCAAAGGAACAGGAAATGAGGAAGGGGGCAAACACTTTTTCACACCACTGTATTACAGAAGGTGGCCCAGGGTTCCCAGGTGTTCCTAAACTTCTCAAGTTTGTCATTGAATTTAGTCACAATCTGCTCTTGTACCATGATCCAGGACACTTTCCTTCTAAACATCTGAAAGGAGATGGAAGGTTTCATCCAGGGCTTGGCTATCGTTATTTTGTCACCCAATAAAAGAAAAAATATATCTGGGATGTTATGATTGAACAAGGCCTTGCTAGCGTGTGGCGTTATAGTAGACCCTGTCAGAAAACTAATGGTGCGAAAAACTTTCCACCAGAATGATCAGATGCGGGGACAGGTCCACCAGATGTGGAGCATGGAACCCTCCATCTCGCAACCCCTGAAACAAACTGGTGATGTACCTGGGTATAACCTAGCCAACCTGGAGGGAACATAGTACCACCTGATCAGTACTTTTAGGCTTGCCTCCATAAGGGACATATTGAGAATACCTTTAAAAGCCTGATTTGATGCTCAAAACCAAATCGCGGTGTCCCAAGTGTTGTCCATGTCATCTTTCCAGGCTTGGACGTAAGAAGGTTTGGTCTCTTTAGACATGAGTGCCGTGTAGATCAATGAATTGCCTCCCTTCTGATACGCTGCATTTGTACACCAATGTTCATATTGAGTGATATTAGGGGGCAATGGATTAGTGTAGGAAATGGGAGATGTGTGAGAACATATAAAGTTCTGAGTCAGGCATATCTAGGTTTTTCCTACAGTGTGCCAGTGAGAGAGGACCTGAGGGGGAAAGGAAGTGTCCGATTCGATAGAGGCCTTTATCAGTCCACCATTTAAAAGCTTCGAAATCCATCCCCGGGTGAAAGTCAACATTGTGAAACAAATGTGTTAGGGGTCGCAGTGGAGAAATTATGGTGTTAAGGGTTAAAAAATTTGGAACAAAGAGCTATTCAGTGTGAGAGAGTGGGCGCCATTATAGCTGGTCTGTGTTTAGGATTGCATCCCAATAGATAATCTATTGTGTTCAAAGGAATAGCTTGCCTTTCCATAGCTAGCCAGTCTGGTTTTGTGTTCCTAGAGTAAGCCATAGATCTTTGCGCCAATTGTGCTGCCTGGTAAAAACCCCAGAGATTGGGGAGACCTAAGCCTCCTTGCGTTTTCAAGCGGTAGAGTGTATCCGATGGACATCTATAGCCTTTTTTCCCCCAAATGAAGTATGTCTTATTGTGTTTTGTTAAGGAATTGTTTGGGGACCGGGATTGGTAGAGAGCGGAATAAATATAGCAACCTCGGGAGAAGGGTAATTTTAACCACATGAAGTCTGCCTAGCCAGGATAGACCACATCTAGACCACCGTTCCATGTCATTTTTACATTTAAGCACCATAGGGGGGTAGTTTTCTTTGAATAGACTATTCATGTCCAACGTCAGTTTGATACCTAAATATGGGATCAGAGAAGGGGCCCAAGAGAAAGTAAAGTTATTCGTGAGTTTATCCGAAGGGACTGTTATATTTAAAGCTAGGGATTTGTTCATATTAACCCGTAGGCCGGAAATCCCACTAAAGTCCAGTAGCATCCGCAGAATCAAGGGCATAGATGTCAGGGGGGAGGTGACAAAGAGAAGGAGATCGTCCACGTAAAGTGCAAATTTGTGCTCTTGGGAACCACAAGTAACCCCCTTAATGTCTGGGTTCGACCTCAGAGCAATGGCCAATGTCTCGATAGCTACGGCAAAGAGGAGAGGCGCCAGTGGGCACCCCTGTCTGGTCCCCCTGCCTATGGAGAAGGATTCAGAGTATCTACCCATCAAGCGCACCTGTGCAAAAGGGCTTGAATATAGTAAGTTGATGAGGTTAAGAAAGTTTTTGCCACATCCCCATCTCCGAAGGATATCAGACAGGTATGCCTAATCTATCAAATCAAACGCCTTAGAGTAGATCTAGATAGCAGAAAAACATTTTGAGAGGACCCCCATCCCATTGTGATTTGAGCAGCGAAATAATGTCGATAGCCCTTCTAATCTGATCCAGCCCTTGCCTGCCAGGGATTAAGCCCACCTGGTCTTTGTGAACATACGATGAAATGACGCTTGACAGTCTGTTTGCCAGTATTTTGGTCGTTATTTTGATATCTTTGTTATTAAGCGAGATAGGGCGGTAAATGTCCACCTCGCTATTATCTTTATCTGGTTTCGGTATGACCGAAATATGTGCAGAGTTCAAGTCCGGACTTAACGGAGCTCCATCCCTGAGAGAGTTGAACAATCGTGTCAGATGAGGGGCTAGGCAGTGACCAAACTTCTTATAGTACCCAGTGGGGAAGCCGCCCGGTGAGGAGCCCAATTTAAGGTTTTTAATGGTATCAAGAACTTCTGTTTGGGTAAACGGGCTCTCCAGAAGGTCGCTATGTTCCTTATCTAGTGAGGGCAATGGGAGGTCATTCAGAAATTTTTCCCGTTGAGTTGTAGGGGGGCTAAGATTTTGTTTATATAGGTCTGAGTAGAATTGCATGAAGGTGTGCATTATCACGGGTTGTGAGCGTTGTTTGGGGCTCAGTTTGGCCGCTAGTCGCGAGCCAATTCTGTCCTTTTGTGCGTAAAACTTGGCTCCCGTCCAGCGAAGATGTTGTGCCACTGCTGTGGTCAGGGAGATGTTCAGAGGGGCCCAGGCCGTATCTAATTTTGCGAGAGATTCAGGCGTGGGGTGACCTTTGTGAGATTTCGCCAGTAAGCGAAAATCCTCAGAAAGATTCAATGTGTCTGCTTTGTGTTCCGCTCTGAGTTTAGAAAACAGCTGTATTAATTTCCCTCTAACTACTGTCTTATGTGCCGCCCAGACTGTAGAAGAAGATACCTCCTCTGTCACGTTCAAAAGAAAGTATTCTTTGATGGCTGCTTCCAGTAAGGAGCATTGTATAGGGTCACTTAATAGTGACTCCCGTAAGCGCCAACGAGGGCGATTATCAGTCCCCGTGTTATCAGAGCTTTGATGGAGTGGTCCGAAAGGGATGAGTCAATAATCGTGGAACTTCTGATTAGGGGAATCGTTGATGGTCGTGTGAAGATGTGGTCTATCCTGGCAAAGGAGTTGTGAGGTGCTGAAAAATGTGTGTAGTCTTTCATATGCGGGTTAACCTCTCTCCAGAGGTCAATCAGGCCTGCAGCATTAAGCATTTTAGCTATTTTAACACTCTGTTTAGAAGGACGTTTCGGCTTGGATGTTCCGTTCGTAGATTTGTCAAGGGAGAAATCAAAGGCAATATTTGAGTCTCCACCAAAGAAAACTGTATCCTTAAGGTGAGTTTGTAGCTTATGTAACAGAGATTAAAAAAAAGGATTTTTGGCCCTTGTTAGGTGTATAGTAGGAAACAAAAGTGTAAAGTTCCCCGTCTATATGGCCCGAAACCAGAATGTAGCGACCGTGAGGATCAATGGTAGTCTCGGTTTGGGATAGGTTGATGTGCTTGGCAAAGCAGACCGCAACCCCTTTTGTTTTGTTTTCCGCTGAGGCCAAGTAAGTGAAAATGAGTAAGAGAAAAAAACAACATCAGTATATATCGGATGAAGCAACCTTTTGGCAGTAATAATCCTTAATAAAACAGGGAGGTCCCCTGACCCTTTCCCACCCCTAAGACGGCATGGACTCGCCACACCTGCCCTAAAACCTGAGGGACCGGAATATCCTTATAGAAGGGTATTCGGGTAAGGATCCAGACGCACTGGGAGGGCTTCTGGTCCAAATGAGGTGCACTGGGTCCACCACAACCCTACCACCCCAAGTCAGTTATGTCTGAAAGTCCCTAAGGGACCCATAAACTCCTATATACAGAGCGCCCACTATTAGCGAGAGCAGAAGGGAAACCCTAACGTAACACCTCTTGACAGAACTGTTCCGAGCGATCCGCCCAGGGCTTATCCGCCTCCCAGTCCTCCTCCCCTTATGTAGGGGAGCAAGTGGGCGAGCGGTATCCGACCATTTGTCCGCTCCATATTAGGGATGAGCCGAACACCCCCCCGTTCGGCTCGCACCAGAACCCGCGAACGGACCTAAAGTCCGTGCGAGCTTTAGAACCCTATTAGTTATAATGGATGCGAACGTTCGAAATTAAAAGTGCTCATTTTAAAGGCTAATATGCATGTTAATGTCATAAAAAGTGTTTGGGGACCTGGGTCCTGCCCCAGGGGACATGTATCAATGCAAAATTTTTTTTTAAAAACGGCCGTTTTTTCAGGAGCAGTGATTTTAATAATGCTTAAATTGAAACAATAAAAGTGTAATATTCCTTTAAATTTCGTACCTGGGGGGTGTCTATAGTATGCCTGTAAAGGGGCGCATGTTTCCCGTGTTTAGAACTGTCTCTGCGCAAAGTGTCATTTTTGAAAGTAAAAAAGCTATTTAAAATCACTCGCGGCTAATGTTAATTCACGGCTCCCGTAACACAGAGAACAGTGATTCATTGAAACTCATTCATAAAAAAAAGTCATTGATAAAAAAAAAAAAAAATGAAAAAAAAAAAGCGTAGGGGTCCCCCCAAATTCAATAACCAGGCCCTTCAGGTCTGGGATGGATATTAAGGGGGATCCCAGCCAAAAAAAAAAAAAAAAAATGGCGTAGGGTCCCCCTCAAAATCCATACCAGACCCTTGAGGTCTGGTATGGATTTTAAGGGGAACCCTAGCCAAAAAAATGGCGTGGGGTCCCCCTCAAAATCCATACCAGACCCTTATCCGAGCACGCAACCTGGCAGGCCGCAGGAAAAGAGGGGGGGGCGAGAGCGGCCCCCCCTCTCGCCTGAACCGTACCAGGCCACATGCCCTCAACATTGGGAGGATGCTTTGGGGGTCTAAGACCCCTAAAGCACCTTGTCCCCATGTTGATTAGGACAAGGGCCTCTTCCCCACAACCCTGGCCGGTGGTTGTGGGGGTCTGCGGGCGGGGGGCTTATCGGAATCTGGAAGCCCCCTTTAACAAGGGGACCCCCAGATCCCGCCCCCCCCCTGTGTGAAATGGTAAGGGGGTACAAAAGTACCCCTACCATTTCACCAAAAAAGTGGCAAAAATGGTAAAAATGACAGGAGACAGTCTTTGACAATTCCTTTATTAAAATCTTCTTTCTTCTTTCTTCATCCTTCGGATTCTTCATCTTCTCCTTCCTTCATCTTCTTCCATCTTCTTCTTCCATTTTCTTCTTCCTCCGATCCGCTTCTTCTTGCGCTGGTCTTCTCGTCCTTCTCGTCCGGCATCTTCTTCCGTCGGCGTCGGTGTCGGTGTCTTCTTGGGCCGCTCCGCGCAATGGGAGGCTCCCGCTGTGTGAGGCTCCGCTCCATCTGACAGGTCTTTTAAAACGGAGGGCACCTGGTGACCCCGCCCCCCTCTGACGTCATGGGGAAAGCCATCATGGAATTCCCCATGACGTCCCTGTGCGTCAGAGGGGGCGGGGTCACCAGGTGCCCTCCATTATAAAAGACCTGTCAGACGGAGCGGAGCCTCACACAGCGGGAGCCTCCCATTGCGCGGAGCGGCCCAAGAAGAGACAGAGACACCGACGCCGACGCCGACGGAAGAAGATGCCGGACGAGAAGGACGAGAAGACCAGCGCAAGAAGAAGCGGATCGGAGGAAGAAGAAAATGGAAGAAGAAGATGGAAGAAGATGAAGGAAGGAGAAGATGAAGAATCCGAAGGATGAAGAAAGAAGAAAGAAGATTTTAATAAAGGAATTGTCAAAGACTGTCTCCTGTCATTTTTACCATTTTTGCCACTTTTTTGGTGAAATGGTAGGGGTACTTTTGTACCCCCTTACCATTTCACACAGGGGGGGGGCGGGATCTGGGGGTCCCCTTGTTAAAGGGGGCTTCCAGATTCCGATAAGCCCCCCGCCCGCAGACCCCCACAACCACCGGCCAGGGTTGTGGGGAAGAGGCCCTTGTCCTAATCAACATGGGGACAAGGTGCTTTAGGGGTCTTAGACCCCCAAAGCATCCTCCCAATGTTGAGGGCATGTGGCCTGGTACGGTTCAGGCGAGAGGGGGGGCCGCTCTCGTCCCCCCCTCTTTTCCTGCGGCCTGCCAGGTTGCGTGCTCGGATAAGGGTCTGGTATGGATTTTGAGGGGGACCCCACGCCATTTTTTTTGGCTAGGGTTCCCCTTAAAATCCATACCAGACCTCAAGGGTCTGGTATGGATTTTGAGGGGGACCCTACGCCATTTTTTTTTTTTTTTTTTGGCTGGGATCCCCCTTAATATCCATCCCAGACCTGAAGGGCCTGGTTATTGAATTTGGGGGGACCCCTACGCTTTTTTTTTTGTTTTTTATTAATGAATGACAGCTCTCTGTGTTACAGGAGCCATCAATTCATTAGCCGCGAGTGATTTAAATAGCTTTCTTCCTGCAAAAATGACACTTTTTTGCAGGGAAAGTTCTAAGCACAGGAAACCTGCCCTCCTTCACAGGCTACCTATAGACACCGGGCTCATCCTTACTCCATATACTTATCTCAAGCCCGAGCGGGTCTCCCCAAGCAGCGCCGACAGAATCTACCTTTATTACAATTGTATAAGTAGAGCATATGTAATAAAGATAAAAAATAAATGGAAATCCTCCAAATCTAAGGAGGATATCTTTGCAATACCAATAGATTGTCATGTATAAATTGAAACCTAATAGCCTTCTAAACTTATGAAGTATGCTAAATCGGTGAAATGGTAACCATATGTCGCTATTCAGGACAATAATTCCTCTGCTCGTAGCAGAGACAAACCAGATTCACCTTAACAAAGTTCCGAGCAGAACTGCGAACCTAAAAAAAGAAAAAAATACCTAGAGCCGTTAGGGCCTAACTGTGTAGTCAATGTTTATGACGAACTAGGGCAATCATTGCAGCTGGGGTAAAGGGGGGCCCCCCTAAACTGACCTCCATAACAAAGAGGGGGAAAGGAGAGCCCGAAACTGTCCCCTCACCCCAGAGGACGAGCCAAAAACAGGGGGAAAGTTTGGTTAAAAAAGGCAGGGGGGTTGGAGTCTCAAGGCGGCAGGTTTTCTTTGGAACGTTTGCAGCCTTGCTTCAGCCAGGTATGTTACAGTGGACTTTCCGGTGGAGGTCTCTTGATTGAAGTAGGGGTTCCTCTGTTAGCCTGTACAGCAGGAGGTTCCAATTGAATCAGCCCGAGATGAGTCAGGAGACGTTCGCCTTCTGGGAAGGAGGAGAAGCCAAAGCTTTTGTTTTTGTATGAAAAATTCAGGCGCAAAGGAAAGGACCATCTGTATGCAATTTCTTTGTCCAAGAGGACTTGAAGTAACGGTTTGAGGGAACGCCTTTTCTGCACCGTATATGGAGAGAGGTCTGCAAATATCAGAATTTTGTGTCCCTGTAAAGTGAGATTGTCCGTGTACCTGGATTTTCGCATTACCTCCTCTTTGATCGAGTAGTAGTGAGGCTTGACAATAATATCTCAGGGCAAACCATCAGACCGAGGGGCTTTTAGTGCTCTATCCAGCTCTAGGCGGTGTTCAGGGATAAGGCTTTTTATCAGGGATTTCACCGCCTTCTGGACCTCTTTTTTTCGGTTTCCGGGAGGCCCCGTATCCTGAAGTTATATATTCTTGATCTATTTTTGAGATCATCGATCTTTCCAAAAGCAGTTTCTAGTTGATCCTGTACCTCTTGCAATCTGGTGGAATTCTGGTTAATCTGAGCCACCACCTGATCGGCCTTCATCTTTATGGTGTCCATCCTCATCCCTATTTGCTGCAAATCTGCATGTATAGATGTAGTAATCTGTGCAGCGTTTAGTGCCAGGCTTTTAGACAGCATTTGTGAGAATGCAGCCATCATGAGGGAAAGTCAGTGGGGGTTGGGATTTCTTCTTGTGCCTCACTGTAGATGAGGAAGAGTTGGCAGGTTGCAGTGGGGGGAAATCGGTATCTGAATAGGGCAGCTGGCTCTGATTCTGCTCCGCAATGGAGGTTTCCGGGGCTTCTGATGCATGCAGACCTCATGAAGCCGCCGCCAATTTGGCATAGCTGATGGGGCCGGGAGCCAACGTCATTTGGCTCGAAAGATCCCTCCTGGCCAGTGGGGATGACATCCACGGGATCCTGGGGTGTTCCCCCGATCAGATTTCCGATGTGCGGGATGTGGGGCCGCTCTGAACACTCCGGTGGTCAGCGGTGGGCTGTTGTGGAGCGGAGCTCTAGACGCCGGTGGCCATCTTGGGAGCTGCCGCACATGTGCCTATAGCTCTGCTGATTTTATTATCCAATCATGTTCAAGCTAAAATGCTGTTTTTTATTTTCCTTGCATTTCCTTGCATTTCCGCCTCAGATCTACAGTGACTGCAGTTTCAAGTGCACTCCAAGTCCAAGTGCACTTTCAGTGCAATTTCAAGTGCACTTTGCACTTGTAGTGCAAAGTGAATTTGCCTTTAGTAAATAACCCCCAATATCACTTCTGCTGCTTCCCAAAACTTGTCTTCTCTACCCAAATGCAAACAAGGATTTGGGGGGGCACACCCTACATAATGCATTAAAGATGATGCAGCCATAAGACAGAAAAAAAGTGATTACAGCACACACATAAAAAATTACTCCTGTAAGGCTATTTAAAAACACCTGAGCATATTCAGAAAATATGGGGATTTAGTTACACCATATGGCCATATAGTGCTAAGCCCACTACTATGTCAAAGTACCCCAATATCAGTGGGTCCTACGCTATCCATAGAATGGAGGATCCTGCTTCTCTGAACCATGGGGGAGATACACTCATCTATATGGGAGAACTAAAAGGGCTCCTCCTTTAACACAGGTGGACACTGTGCTCCAGCCCAAAGGGATTTGGTCAGAATCCATACACTAGACAAACAAATATTTGGGGGGTACACCTTAAAAAATGCATTATAGATGGTGCAGCCATAAGACCTATGGATAGCGTAGGACCCACTGATATTGGGGTACTTTGACGTAGTAGTGGGCTTAGCACTATATGGCCATATAGTGTAACGAAATCTTCATATTTTCTGAATATGCTCAAGTGTTTTTAAATAGCCTTGCAGGAGTTAAATGTCATTTTTGTATGTGTGCACTGTAATCTCTTTTTTTTCTCTCTGCCCAAATGCCCTTCTCGTTCAGTTCTCAGGAATGCACTTTGCCAGTAATCCAGCCTACAGCACAATCAGCTGATTGCACTGTAAGATCTACTCTGAGTCGACCTGTTGTCTAATGAAGACCTTTAACTAATTAATGAATCATGACAAATTCATTTGTTATTTTATGTTATAATTTCCTTCGTGTTAGTTGAAATTCATTATTTTTTACTTCGGAAAGATGCAAAATTTGGCCGAATTTTGAACAAATTGCACAAGTCTACCTGTCAGAACATTAATTAGGGATGGGTGAATGCTTCGGGCCAAGCATACCGAGAACAACCACATTTTCTGTGTCCATGGTGGGATGTTCGCCCGCTAACACACAAAAGGTTGTTAAAGAGGAAGTAAACCCACAGCAGAAAGACAAAAAAAACAAAAAACCCTGCAAGACAAAGGCATAATTAGCATAGCATACTAGCTAATTATGTATCACTTACCTCAGATTGAAGCCCCCACATCGGTCCAGGTCTCCCCCTCCGACATGTTGTCCCGGAGTGAATTCTGGGTATCGCGGCTCCGGTGCTGTGATTAGCCGTGGGCCGCTATGACGTCACTCCACGCATGCGCACGGGAACGGCACAGTACAACTGAAGCAGCGGAATATAGCGCCATTGCTTCAGTTGTCTTAAGTGCACATGCAAATACAGGGATATCTCCTAAACCCTGCAGGTTTAGGAGATATTCTTGTTAGCTACAGGTAAGCCTTAATATAGGCTTACCTGTAACATAAAGTTGTAAATAAGGGTTTACAACCACTTTAAGGAGCGGTGAGGTGAGTCATCAGCTGTCAGCAAACTTCCCCACAGACAGCTGAATGAACATTTTTTTTGCAGAATTAGCCGGCAATAGAAAGTTAATAAAAAATGGCGTGGGGGTCCCCCCAAATCCATACTAGGCCCTTTGGGTCTGGTCCGGATTTTAAAGGGAGCCGCATGCCAAAATTAAGAATAAAAAGGGAGTGGAGTCCCCCCAAAATCCATAACAGACCCTTATCCTAACATGCAGCCTGGCAGGCCAGGAAAAGAGGGGATCAAGGGAGGGCCCCCTCTCCTGAACCATACCAGGCCACATGCTATCAACATGGGGGGGGTGTTTGGGGGAGGGAAGGCTCTGCTGCCCAGGGTTGTGGGGGTCTTATCAAAATCTGGAATCCCCTTTAATGAGCCCCCTATGTAAATGAGTATGGGGTACATTGTACCCCTATTCATTCACCAAAAAGTGTCAAAAAATAAATAAAGATAGGTGGCATTTTTTGACAATTCCGTTATTAAAAAAATAAAAAACAATGTCCCCTGATGTAGATCCATTGTCTATCAGGATGTCCGCCACACAGCCGCACCTGGAAAAAAAAAACTCTGCCCGCGACGAAGGCTAACCGCCGAATGCCTGCTCCGCCATATTTTTTTCTTTGGGTGCGGCGGGCGTCGTGATTGGCGATTAATCTACATCAGGGACATTGTTTTTTTATTTTTTAAATAAAGGAATTATCAAAAACTGACTCCTTTTTTTTTTTTATACACTTTTTTAGTGAATGAGTAGGCAATGTACAATGTACCCTCATACTCGTTCACATGGGGGGGGGGGGTGGGATCTGGGGGCTCCCTTGTTAAAGGGAGCTTCCAGATTGCGATAAGCCCCTTGCCCACAGACCCCCACATCCACAGCCCAGGGTTGTTGGAAAGAGGCCCTTGTTCTCATCAACATGGAGACAAGGTGCTTTGGGATGGGCAGAGCCCCCCTCCCCAAAGCACCCCTCCCATGCTGAGGGCATGTGGCCTGGTATGGTTCCCCCCTCCTCCCTTTCCTGGCCTGCCAGGCTGCATGCTCAGATAAGGGACTGGTATGAATTTGGGGGGGCATTTTTTTTTTTATTGTGGCATGGAGTTCCCCTTAAAATACATACCAGATCCAGACCCCACTGGTATGCATGGTGGGGGGGGGGGGGGGGCCCGTGCAATAGCTTGCAGCCACAAGTCAATTACATTTTTTTAAGTTTTGCTGCAGCAGGTCCTATACACAGTACAGATGTGCCACTTTACTGATTAAGGGGAGCCCCCAGGCACTATATTTGAAGGAATTTAACATTTTTATTGTTTCACTTAAACCACTTCCTGGTCGCCATATAGCAATATGATGTGCGCAAAGTGGTTGTGATGGTCGTGATCAGGATAACAAGCCAGTGCGTGCCCAAAGGGGTGCGCAGCGATCGGTGGTGCGATGTGTCAGTTTGACACGCTCTCGGTAAAGAGCTTCTGATGGAGGCTCTTTACCACATGATCAGCTGTGTCCAATCACAGCTGATCATGATGAAAACAGGAAAAGCCATGTATCTGACAGACGTGAGTAGAGGAGAGCCGATCGGCTGTGCTGTGCTGTTTAACCCCTGCTATAAGGGAACACAATCTCTTTTTTTAGGGTTACAACCACTTTAATAGAGTTTGTGGCTTGACTCCAAACTTTTTCTCTGTTCGGGAGTTTTGGTGCAAATCAAACCGAGGGGTGTTCGGCCCATCACCACTGATGATCAGGGTACTGATCATCAGTACCCTGATTATCGGTTCAACCCTATCGGTGCCAATCAGTGCCCATCAGTGCAGTCTATCAGTGCCCATCAATGCAGCCTATCAGTGCCCATCAGTACTGCCTTTCAGTGCCTACTCATCAGTGCCACCCCATCAGGTGTGAACCAAACCGAGGGGTGTCTGGCATATCACTACTGATAATCAGTGCACTGATCATCAGTACCCTGATTATCTTTGCAGCCCCATCAGTGCCAATCAGTGCCCTTCAGTGCTGCCTATCAGTGCAGCCTTATCAGTGCTGCCTCATAGGTGCCCATCAGTGCAGACTATAAGTTTCCATCAGTGCAGCCTCATCAACGCACATCAGTGAAGAAGGAAAGTTACTTATTTGCAAAATTTTATAACAGAAACTAAGAAAACCCTTTTTTTATTAAAAATGTTCAGTCTTTTTTCATTTGGTGATTAAAAAAAAATAAACCAAGTGGTGATTAAATACAACCTAAAAGAAAGCTCTATCTGTCTCAAAAAATGCTAAAAATTTAATTTGGGTACAGTGTTGCATGACCACACAATTGTCATTCAAAGTGCAACAACACTGAAAGCTAGCTTGTGCAGGAAGGGGGGAAAGTGGCAATACTGAAGTGGTTACATGATATGCCTTGAGGGTGCAATAACCCTGCCCGTAAAAGGATGCATCTTTGTTGTTTTTTTAAAAGTGTTGCAGTGGCACTGGTACTTATAAAGGATAAAAGTGTTTCAAATTGCCAGCAAATGACATTTCATTGTCAGGTTCTTTTTTTAAAAAGCAAAACAAATGAAGCATGAAAATAAAATAAAATGTAGTTGTCTGGCAATTTAAACTATTATTTTATTTTCTTTGTAAATGTCATTTTTGCTGTAGCACATCTTACAGCAAAAATGAAAAAAATATGTGTAGCATCCCTATGCTGATGAGGCCTCTTTCCTACGACCCTGGACTTGTGGTTATGGGGAACTGCAGGGGTCTTATCAGGATTTGGAAGCTCCTTCTAACAATAAGGGGGAATCCAGATACCACTCCTAGCCCTCCTTACTAATGAGTGCTGGGTACAACAGTTCATTGAATAATCCAGAAAAATCTTGAAGGCTCACAATTTAGAAATTTTAACAATATAATTTTTTGAAGAATAAGGAGGAAGGAAAGCAAAGTGGCTCTCACTGTATTATTCTTGGAGGCCTCTCTATGTCTCAGCACGCTATTACCATGAGAGACAAAATCATGTTGCTAAACCTTTAGACAAGAGAATAGACAGAAGAGGCAGCCTTGCTTCAGCTTTGCATGCTGAATTGTTACCAGTAATAACTCATTGTTTCTTAACCACTTGCCGACTGGCGAATGCTGATATATGTCGGCAAAGTGGCACGTGTGCGCAAAGCGACGTACCATACTTCGATGCGTTATTCGCGGCTAGCAAAAGCGTGCCGGCCGTGCGCTGTGGGAGCGTGCCCGTGGGTCCCGCAGACTCGATGTCCGCTGGTGGCCCGCGATCGTGGCACAGAGAGGCAGAACGGGGAGATGTCTATGTAAACAAGGCATTTCCCTGTTCTGCCTAACAACATGACAGGGATCTACTGCTCCCAGTGATCGGGAGCAGTGATCTCTGTCATGTTCTAGTGATCCTATCCCCCCTACAGTTAAAACATGCTGAGGGAACACAGTTAACCCCTTGATCACCCCTAGTGTTTAACCAGTGACATTTACACAGTAATCAGTGCATTTTTATAGCACTGATCGCTGTATAAATGCCAATGGTCCCAAAATAGTGTCAAAAGTGTCTGATCTGTCCATCGCAATGTCTCAGTCATGATAAAAATTGCATATCGTCGACATTACTAATAAAAAAATAAATTACTAATAAAAATGCCATAAATCTATCCACTATTTTGTAGAAGCGATAACTTTTGCGCAAACCAATCAATATATGCTTATTGCAATTTTTTTTACCAAAAATAAGTAGAAGCATACATATTGGTGCCTAAAGTGTGGAAGAAATTTGTTTTTTTAAATATTTTTTGTGGATATTTATTATAACAAAAAGTAAAAAAATATATATTTTTTTTCAAAATTGTCTCTCTTTTTTTGTTTATAGCGCAAAAAATAAAAACCACAGAGGTGATCAAATACCACCAAAAGAAAGCTCTATTTGTGGGAAAAAAGGACATTAATTTTGTTTGGGTACAACGTCACGCGACCGTGCAATTATCAGTTAAAGCGGCGCAGTGCCGTATCGCAAAAAAGGGCTTGGTAGGAAGGGGGTAAATCCTTCAGGGGCTGAAGTGGTTAAACAGACCCAAACTATCTGCTTGTTTGACCAAACTAGGAATAAAAAAAAAGGTATCTCAAGTGACCATAGATTGTGTTGTGCACACTTTTGTTTCATTGGCAGCCACCAAGCTAAGATAGAAATGTTGATAACAATGATAGCATCATTAGGCTGGGTTCACATACTGTATGTGCAAATTGGCATGACATGCAAGTGTGACGGGCTCTCAATGGAGCCGGTTCACACATGTCCAGGGCGGCCGTGGTGTGGATTCCAAAAGGGTCTTGTGCATTTTTGAGTCTGGTTCAGGTGTGAATTCAGGCACAAATTCATATCTGAACCGTACCTGAACAGGTGAACAGAACGGCACCGGACCCCAGGCTGGAAACTGTAGCCGCACATATGTGAACCCAGCCAAGCCTTAGCAGGTATAAGTAAAGTGTACCCAATATTAGGGATGCTCTTCAAGTTTAGGCCAGTCATGGGTTTGCCCCAAACAAAGGCAATTTGCAGGTCAAGAAAATTATAAACTAATGCAGCCTTTAAGAACTACAGCAACCATTTACTAAAAATGTACTTCCTGGCCTCTAATTTGTGGTCAGATAAATTAGATAGGTCAGAAATGAGGGTTTTCTTTTGTTCCATCACCCTCCCTATAAAAGTCAGGGTTACCAGCAGCTTTTTGTCAGTGTGTTTTGAAAACTTATGCCTAGTACATACGGGCCAAATTTTGGAAGACATGGGTCAGTTCAATAAAAATCAGGCAACATTTGGCCCATGCGTATGTTAGCCGGTCCAACAGAAGCTGTCCATTTGGCCCGCTTCTTGCAGACAAGCATGCTGGAAAACCAGCAGCCATCCAACTCCTGATTAGCACTCTCAGCCAATGGCTGAGAGTGCTGACCAAAGTGTTTTGGTGGAGTGGTGTCCCCTGTCAGAACACAGCAGCTTAGCAGGGTAGAAGATCGCTGTACTAACATTGGAGCTGCCAGGTTTTTTTTTAAGGAAAAAAAACGATAATGCCCTGTACACACGATCGGAAATTCCGCCAGCAAAATCCGATGTGAGCTTTTGGTTGGAAATTCCAACCGTATGTATGCTCCATTGGACTTTTGCTGGCGGAATTCCCACCAGCAAAAGATTGAGAGCAGGTTCTCAATTTTTTGGTCGGAAAAGTTCTGATCAGAAATTCAGATCGTCTGTACCAATTCCGACACGCAAAATTCCTACGCATGCTTGGAAACAATTTGACGCATGCTCGAGCATTGAACTTAATTTTCTCGGCTCATCGTAGTGTTGTACGTCACCGCGTTCTTGACGGTGGCCCTGTGTATGCAAGCCAAGCTTCAGCGGAATTCCATTGGAAAAACCATCCAAGATTTTTCCGACGGAAATTCTGCTTGTGTATATGGGGCATTACTGTGTACCAGACTTTAGAGTAGATAGAAAGCACTCAGAGTGTTTGCAGTGAGAGATGGTTACTGCTTTACTATACAGTGCTGCTGAATAGAGTTGGGTGAACGGTTCGGCCTGGGCCTCTCCCCGGTTCTCCAGTCAGCAAACACCAAAATCTGCAGGGCATCCAGTGGGTATTCGCCCCGCCGAATGCCCTGCAATGCACTGCGCACTGCACAGTGCATTCTAAGCCCTGATTGGGCAAAGCTTTGCCTAATCAGGGTGCAGGAAATAACTGGTTGTTAAGAAGTGGGGCCGGGAAGCTGGCCGCGGTGTAACTAACAACCGAGGAGTCATCAGCTGTCAATAGGCTTCCCCTCTGAAAAAAATATTGCCAGCAATAAAAAAGTTGAAAAAAAAAACATTGTGTGGGTCCCCCCTATCCATACCAGGCCATTCGGGTCTGGTATGGATTTTAAGGGGAACCCTACGCCCACATTTTTTTTTTAAATGGCATGGGGTCCCCCAAAAAACCATACCAGACCATTATTCGAGCATGCAGCCCGGCACACCAGGAAAGGGGGATGAGCAAGCTGTGGTTGTGGGGGTCTGCGGGTGAGGGGCTTATCAGAATCTAAAAGCCCCCTTTAACAAGGGGGCCCCCAGATCCTAGCCCGCCCTATGTTAATGAGTATAGGGTACATATATATATATACAATATATATGTATATATGTATACAATATATATACAACTATTCACACAAAAAAAGTGTAAAAAAAGCAATAAAAACACAAAAACTGTTTTTGACAATTCCTTTTAAAAAAAATAAAATAAACAACATACCTGATGTAGATCCATAATAAATCACACCGTCACTGCCACCGCCACCTATAAAAAGAAAAAAAATGCTCCACCAGGCATTGCAGTTTGATGGTGGAGCGGGTTTTTAAAATTTTTTTTCAAGTCCAGCAGTGCCAGCGGCATCGTGATTGACGATGGATCTATATTGGCGGACTATTTTTTTTTAATAAAGGAATTGTCAAAAACTGCCTCCTGTTTTTATTTGTTTTTACACTTATTTGGTGAATGGGTAGGGGTACTATATAACTCATACTCATTCACATCTTGGGGCTCCCTTTTTTAAGGGGGCTTCCAGATTCTGATAAGTAGACATGTGCAGAATGAAAAAATGTGTAATTTACATAAATTTGCTTAGTTAAATTCGTTTAATCTGTATAATTTGTTTTTGGAATTTGTTCTGTTTATTCGTATTAGAATTGATTCAATTGTTTTCAAATTAGAATAGTTTTCCAATTTCCAAAGAGAATAAAATAGAATAGAGACTCAAGGAATAGAATAGAAAAAAAATTGAATAGAATAGAAAAGAATATAACAGAAAATAAAAGAATATAATATAATAGAGTAAACCAGACGAAAATAGGATAGCAAATAAAAGAACAGAATAGAAAGGAAAATAATACAATAGAAAGGAATATAATAGATTAAAAACAAGAATATAATAATAGAAAGCTTATAACCATCTTCCGAAATTCGAAAAGAATAAAAAAGAACAATAGAATAGAATTGGATTTGAAAAGAATAGAGTGGAATAGAAGAGAAAATAAAACAATAGTATAGAAAAAAACATCAGAATAGAATATAATAGAATGAATATAACCATCTTCCTATTCTAATCTATTATTTTCTATTATATTCAAATTGATTATATTTGAATTTTGGGAAATGGTTATATTCTTTCTATTCTATTGTTTTTTTAATGATATTCTTTTTCTATTTGTTTATTTTATTTTTATTCTATTCTTTTCTATTCTATTATTTTATTTTCTACTCTATTCTTTACTATTCAAATTAAAAAAAAAATTCTATTCAAAATTATAATTTTGAAAGATGGTTATATTCTTTCTATTCAATTGTTTTTTTTAATTCTATTCTTTTCTATTCTATAATTTTCTTATATATACATATTCAAATTTATTCTATTTGAAATTCGAATTTCAGAAAATAGTTATATTCTTTCTATGTTATTTTATTCTATTTGTTTATATTATATTCTAGTCTATGCTGTTCTTTTATTTTCTATTCTATTATTTTTTTTTTCTACTCTATTCCTTTATTTTCTATTCTATTTTATTCTCTAAGGAAAATGGGAAGATATTTGAATTCAACAACTCTTTAGATTTTTTTTTTATTTCAGATTTTTTTTTTAAATTTGGTACTATTGTCATTTGGAAATTAGGATACATCCGAATTTACAAAAAAAATGAAAATTTGTCTGAATTTTAATTCGGAATGAAATGAACCGCACACTGATAAGGCCCTGCCCACAGACCCCCATAAGCACTGCCCAGGGTTTTCCCGGAAGAGGCTCTTGTCCCCATTAACATGATGACAAGGTGCTTTGAGGACATGTAGCCTGGTATGGTTCAGGAGGAGGAGCACTCGCTTGCCCCCTTTCCTGACCTGCCAGACTGCATGCTCTGATAAGGGTCTAGCATGGATTTTTGGGGGGGAACCCACACCATTTAAAAAAAAATGTGGGCGTGGGTTCCCCTTAAAACCCATACCAGACCCAAAGGGCCTGGTATGGATTGGGGGAACCCCCATACCATTTTTGTAAACATTTTTCTTTTTTTTTCTTTTTCCAAGAAAAAGTTTATTGAAAATCGTGATAACAACAAACAGTTTAACACAGTCAATGCATACATTGTAGCGTATGTTACAGGTAAACAATAAGTGATTGAAGCAGTGCAGGTAAAGCAAAACAGTTAAGTTTCCCAAGCAATATATCTAAGGCAGGATTGTAGCTCGTGTGAGCAAGCCTTGCAGCCAAGGACTATTGAACTAATGCCAATGGAAGGGTAGGGGCCTCATTGGTGAGTAGTACATATAAACTACAGTAAAACACTATCAAAATACTAAGTGTTAGGCAAACAGAAGAACTCACAAAGGAATAAACGAGGGTGAACACTATACCCTTTCCTTCCTATAGAAGTGAGGGTGTAACAGTTCCGGGAATGCGGTCTCGGACCATAAGCATTCTCCGATGTAAGACAGTAGAAAGGCATGGGTAAACCTGGAGTGAGGCAAGTCAAGGCATTGCGGAAAGCAGCGGGGGTGGAAGGCGGGATGGAAAGGGTGTGGACCTACGTTAGTAGTCTTGGGCAACCAGCATCCAGGGTCGAGAGGAGTCATATACCGGGAAAGGTAGAAGGGCTGATGTGAACCTATCGGGGCAGATGTGAAACATTAGTCCCGACTCAGGGATTCCGGGGGTCTGGGAGGACCAGGAGATAGGAACCGTCTGTAATCATCTGTGGTGGTAAAGTGGTGCCAACAGGACCATATGGTACTGAATTTGGAGGGAGAGTCCTTAGATTGGTGAATCAAATTCTCCACCTCTTCAATTTTCGAAATGCGTCTAAGCCAATCCGCAATTGTCGGTGGATTAGGCGATTTCCAAAGCACAGATATGCACATTTTCGCTGCATTCAGTAAATGTAATACAAGGGAACGGTGATAATGTCTGAAAGGAATAGAGGAGTGATGTAGGAGCATTTGTGCAGGTGTAAAGGCTATTTGATACGTGGTAATCTGTGAGGTGAGACGGTGTACTTCCTGCCAGAATGGTTGTAGTAGAGGGCAGGACCACCATATATGCAGTAGAGAGCCATCCCTGTTAGAGCATCTCCAGCAGTCAGGAGGTATAGTTGGGGTCATTTTGTGAAGTCTGGATGGGGGTCCTGTACCACCTGGAGAAAAGTTTGAAGCCATTTTCTTGTGCTGTGACGTTAATGGTCCCTTTATGTATATGTGTGAATATACGTTCCCAGTCTTCGTCTAAGAGATCTAGAGATAGATCTCTTTCCCACTGCCGTGTAGCGGTATTGGCCTTAGAGTCACTGTCAGCAAAAAGCATTGAGTAGATTTCCGAGATCATGTGTCGTTGCGGTTCCTGTTTGGTACACAGTGTCTCAAAGGGTGTAAGTCGTCTGCAAAAGTCAGGGCGTTTGGTAGGGTCATTAAGAAAGTGTCGGATCTGGAAGTAGGTCCAATACGGGCAGGATTGGTCGTTTTCCCGTTTGGGTATACGGGGGCGTGTGAGGAAGGAGTCATTGGAAAAAAAATGTCTAGCTTGAACAGTGGCATGGGGCCAGAAGGCAGCCAGGAAGGAGTCAGACATACCCACCGGGAATTCGGGATTGTGCCGCACAGGTGTTAGTGGACTCCGTATGGACGAGATGTGCTGGGTCCGGCAGGATTTTTGAAAAGTGTGTAAAGTACTGGCAATTAAAGGGTGTGTTTTACAGGGACGTGGTACGACTGTTGGGGCAATCCATGGTAGTTGGCCTATAGGGAACGTGGAGAATTTGTTTTCAATGTTTATCCAGTCTTTCGATGGTTTGTGAACGTTCCAGTCAACAATCCTCGTCAGTTGACAGGCCGAATGGTATTTGGCAACATCTGGGAGGCCTATCCCACCTTTCAATTTTGGTAAGCAAAGCTTAGCTAGACTAACTAAGTCTAGGTCTGTCTGTGTTCCAGAGGAAGTGAGTGCACATTTTGCGGTAAGAGTGAAAGAAGGTCTGGGGCAATTTTATCGGGATCGTTTGTAGGACATATAATAGTCTGGGAAGAATGTTCATTTTGAGTATGGCAGCTCTGCCAAACCATGTGAATATTCCAGTGGACCAAGCCTTTAGATCTTTTTGGATGCGCTGAAGAGTGGGGACGTAATTTGCGGTATATAGGTCAGATAGATGGGAGGGAGTGCAATCCCCAAGTACGTTATTGCGTCGCGGTTCCATTTAAACGGGTAATTCGTTTGGCAAAGCGAAAGGGTGTGCTGGTGTAAGGAGATATTAAGCGCTACCGACTTCGAAAAGTTGATGAGGAGATTCGAGAGGGTGTGAAAAGTTTTAAAATCTGCTAGCAGGTTGGGTAGAGAAACATGGGGTTCAGTGAGGAATAGAAGGATATCGTCCGCGAAAGCAGAAAGTTTGTAAGTGGTATCAGACACAGTCACTCCTTTGATGTCAGGGTTGGCACGTAGGCGTTGGAGAAGGGGTTCAAGAGTGAGTACAAATATTAATGGGGATAAGGGACAGCCCTGGCGTGTGCCGTTTGATATGGAGAAGGCATTCGACAGGTGGCCATTGACCCGGACCTTCGCGGTGGGGGAGGAATAGAGAGCCATGATGAATTGGAGCATACGATCTTGTATCCCGATCATTTTAAAAAACTTCCTCCATGTAGTCCCAAGCCACTCTGTCGAATGCCTTCTCCGCATCAAGTGAGAGGAAAAATCCCTGTTGTTTCGACGAAGTCAGCCAGTGGTGTAAGTTAATTGCTTTAGTCGTGTTGTCTCTTGCCTCTCTACCCGGGATAAACCCCACTTGGTCAAGTGAGACTAGGCTGGGTAAGAGTGGCAAGAGACGGTTGGCCAGAATTTTAGCAAAGATTTTCAGATCGACGTTAAGGAGGGAGATTGGCCGATAATTAGTCACTAATGTGGGATCTTTGTTTGGTTTAGGTATGACTGTGATGTGGGCTGTCAATAGGTCTCGAGGTGGGGGGTTAGAAGAAGAGATGGAATTGAAGGCCGCCAAAAAGTGGGGCTTCAGAATGTCTGCAAAAGTTTTATAGTACGCCGTTGTCAAGCCATCAGGGCCCGGGCTCTTACCGGGTTTCAGTTGCTTGAGAACTGCGTCTACTTCTGTGGGCGTGATAGGTCGGTTGAGGTCACAGGTCTCAGCGTCAGATAAGGGTGGCATATTATATTTAGTAAGAAAGTCCTTGATGAGCTGTCGAAGAGCTGCATCTTCAGTGAGCGAGGAGGTGGGGTGTAGGTTGTAAAGTTGTGAGTAATAGCGAACGAATTGGCTCGCTATCTGGTCGTTGACCGCCGTGGTAAGTCCCTGGGAATTAGTTATAGAGTGTACTGTCATCGAAGCTTTTTTAGTCCTGAGTGCTCTAGCTAAGAGCTTACCAGCCTTGTTCCCATACTCATAAAAAGTTTTTTGTGAGAGAATGTAGTTTCTCCTAATTTGTTTATTTAAGCCGTCTAGGAGCTCAGTACGTGCTTGGATAAGTTCAGGAAGGGAGTCAATGGCTAGGGATTGTTTGTGAGCTTTTTCCAGTTTTTGTATTGTGATGGATAAGGCGGAAATGTGCGACTTCCTCTCTCTTCTCCTCTTGGCAGCTATTGCAATGAGTTCTCCGCGTATTGTACTTTTATGGGCTTCCCACAGTATCATAGGGGAGGTCTCCGGAGAGGCATTTTCTCGGAAATATAGCTTCAGACGTTTTGTAATGGCAGTCAAAATCGCAACGTCTGTCAGGAGAGATGGGTCCAGTCTCCATACATGGTGTCTTGGGGGTGACTGTGTCATTTCAATCGTCAGAGAAATGGGATGGTGGTCCGAGAGATACATAGGGTGTATCATGGCAGAGGTCAACATAGGTAGATCAGTCTGAGTGATAAAGAGGTAGTCCAGCCTGGAATAAAGGTTGTGTGGTGCTGAATAGAACGTGAAGTCCTTAACATTCGGGTTGAGTGTACGCCATGCGTCGTGTACCGAAAGTTCCTGAAGGCGCGTCTTAATCGCTCTAAGTGCCCTGTAAGGCATAGAGGAGGCACCGGTCGAGGTATCCTGAGAGGGGTTGATGGGGACATTGAAATCACCTCCCAGTATTAGCATTCCTTCTTGGAACGCGGAAAGCTGGCGTAAAGTGTTAGTAAAGAAGGAGACTTGCCCGGCATTAGGAGCATATATATTAGCTAGAGTAACTGGTTTGCCGTACAGCACACCCTTAACGAACAGGAAGCGAGCCTCCTCATCAATGCATGTATCTTGGACCTGAAGAGGGCAATTTTTTGCGATCAGGATAGAGACACCTTTGGTCTTTGCAGTATGATTAGTGGCGTGGTAGGATGTGGGAAAGCGTGCGTTGGAAAGTTTAGGAACGGAGTCGGTTCTGAAATGGGTTTCTTGCAAAAAGGCCACACTTGCTTTATGTCTGTGGAGGGAAAGAAGCACTTGGGACCTCTTCTCGGGGGTGTTGAGTCCCCGCGTATTGAGAGAGACAACTGTCACGGCCAGTTTGGGTGACCTCCCTTGAGGTTGTGGTTGTGCGTGGCGTGACGACATATCGTAGTCAGCAGGTCGGAATGATGAGTGGAGTAACCGTGTGCTAGCGAACAAAGCGAGTGCGTGGCTAAGACGGAGTTACCAAAACCCGGGAGCGTCAGGTATATGAATAGGTCCACAGAGGAGGGGGAAAGTGAGACGGTCAATCAGGAGCGTGCGGGTGTCAAAGAATGGCGGGGAAGGAGTCGCAAAGCACGAATACAGGTAAGTGTACACGTGTGAGCGTGTAAAAGAGCAGTGTGGGAAGGAGTAGGTATGGCGGGTCGCAAGTACCAGCTCGCTGACCCCGAGACGTAGACGAGCTGTGTCTCGTAATAGCCAAGGCGGTACAGTGGTTGAGAGTAAAACGAATAGTAGTAATGAATAGTCAGGGGGCCACTGAAGTGGGGTTGTCTGATCTCGGTAGAGAGTGGAGTGAAATGTGTTTACAATACAGCGTGCTTGACGGAGAGATATAGGGGTGTACAAAAAAAAAGAAACTGTGGAGGATGGATACTGGTGGGGAACATATCATGAATGCAAGGTACAGTAAGCAGTATAGAGAGAATACCACTTGTATGTGGAGGGGTGAGAGGAGTGCGGTAAGAGAGGTGCCCTCGAGTAACTTGAGGAGTAGGCAAAGGGGAAGGGGTTGTCTGTTGTAGGGTCTAGTAAAGGTAAAAGATGGGAGGGATATCCTGGGAATGATGGTAAGAACCTTGAGTAGGTGAGTGGGGATGTCTAAGGTAGCAGTAGGGAGCCTAAATCCATGCTAACTTATTTCTGTGTTAGATGTGAGGTATTCTGGGTCTGGTCTTCCAGGGTTAATAGGAGTCTTGTCTAGTCTCGTGGAGGTAGGCAGAAACCCTAGCAACTTGTAAGTGGAAATAAAAAAGGAGAGCGAAAAGGCTTAGTTCAAAAAAAAAAAAGAAAAAGTGAAATAAAGTACTAGTCAGAGAATCAAAAGCCAATGATGAGCCTAACAGGCAGACATTTGTACCATAAGTTAAAAGCAGGTCCAGGCATAGTGTGCATTCCTATGAAGCATTCATTTGGCGGGGTGAGCATGGAGCAGTATTCCATATAGGGGGGCTTCCAATGTATGAGAGCGTGATTAGCAGCAAGTGTGGGGATAGATCACGGCCCAGGAGGGAACGTCAGAATCCGGCGTTCAGCTCCCACACCCCGATCTGCAAGAGTTGGGCGTCAGAGTCCAACGGCCTATTATAGGTGATGTAGGTGGAGTATTCTCTTCCCCTTTTTTCTTTTTACTTTTTACCCCCTTCTCTTAACCCTTTTATTCCCCTTTTTTTATTTTTTCCCCTTTAGCAGGGGGGCTTAAACTGACAAGCCCCAGTGAGGGGAAATGCCGTGCTAGTAAAGAGTTTGAGCAGCACCACATGCCATAAGCCTATGGCCGCGCCTTCCAGTAAAGTTAAGTTCACAAGGTATTTTCCCCCTCACTGAAACCAGCCCAGCACACTGCGGGTACGTGGGGAACCGTTACAAATATAGACACATCTGTGTACAGATTGGTAAGAACATGTAGTACTCTAGCAATCTCACGTACATACCAAAGAGCAGCCTTTAGTATAGGTGGAGTAATCATCAGTTTAGTAAGGGGGATTAACCTGATAGGTCTCAGTGAGGAGAAAAAGCCATGCAAGTACAGCGTTTTTGCACTATCACACGCCACAGGCCTATGGTCAAGGTGTCTATTAAAATCAATATAATATTCAGACAACATTCTCATCTTTACTGGGGTCAGCTCAGTATAATGTAAATACGTGGGGTTCCATAGTGGTGAAAATCAGATCTATAAACAATGGATAATCGCATACAGGACACTAGCGTTCCTATGTACCCATCTTAGCGTAGTCCACAAATTAAGTGTAGTAAGCCCCAGTTATGCAAGGTAGCAAAAACTGACGGGTCTCAATGAGGAGAAATGCCACGCAAGTAATGTAATTGTGCAATAGCACATACCACAGGTCCATGACTGAACTGTCCAGTGGAATTAAATTTTATGAGGCAATTTCATCTTCACTGAAGTCAGTCCAGCACATTGCAGGCACGTGGAGTGTCGTATAAGTTTTAAACAAATCTATAAATCATGGGAAACATCATACAAGAGATAGGCAGCTCTATGCATTTACCATAGCATAGCCATCAATTGGAAGGCACTTTGTTATACACCTCTGCCAAAAATCTACATAAAAAAAAAAAAAAAAAAAAAAAAAAAAAAAAAAAAATAAAAAAAAAAAAAAAAAAACACCCCAAATACCAAGGGGGTAATTCCAACGTGGACCTGAGAATAAGACATAGGGTGCCTGGCAGGCTCCAAGGAGCAATAGGTCCACAATTTCCCAGATCAGGTCCAGGCAAATATCACACTTGTAAGCATCTTCGGCATGGCTGATAGGGGACATCACCGCAAATGGCGCGGAGGCAGACAAAATGGCGAGGGAGCAGAGCCAAAGCCATACTGTACATACACAAATAAGAAAATAGAAATAAAAACAAAAATAGGAGTCATAAGAAAAAACACTGTCAGTTCGTCCATCATTCAGACATTAATCCGGGGCTCAAAAAGTGAACGGGAGGGGGACATCCAGGCGTAAGGGACTGAGGTTTGTCCAGCCATCCCGGGTAGGCAGTAATGATGCATGACATGGGGGTAACATTGGGTGGGGAGGCCTATCGGGGTGAGGAACACGCGGTGGTGTTATAGCCGCGGCTACCGGGGACATACGGGGGGAGTCAACACTCGAGGGCGCAGGGGGGAGAGGAGGGGGATTCAAGAATAAGTACCTGAACAGGTGGGAGATGCAGAGATCAGCGATGTGAGCACCTAACGGTCTCGGCGGGTTCTCCTGGGAAGCGGTGCTGACATCTGGCTTGATCCGCGTCTCGGTACCAGGGGCATGTCTCGGTGAGTCGATGGGGAGCGCCGTCGGCTTGAGTGTGCGTCTTGTGTCTCCATGACCTCTTCCTCGCATGCAGGTCTTCTGGCAGCGGGCGTCCGGAACTCGGCATACCAGTCTGGAGCTTCAGTGAAAGGGATCCCCAGCGTGTCGCAGAAGTGGCGGAGGTCCTCCGGAACTCTGAGGAGCGCCGATCGACCAGCGGCAGTAGCAGAGAGACCAAAGGGGAACTTCCAACGGTATGGTATTGCATTAGCCCTCAGGACTTCCAGGACCGGACGCAGTTCCCTGCGGCGCTGTAAAGTGATGGTGGACAAATCCTGAAATAGATGTATATCTACGTCGTTGTGTGTCAGTGGGCTGACAGCGCAGGCTTTGTGCAGAATCTCCTCTTTTAAGCCGGTAGTCAATCACACAACATATCACATCTCTGGGGGGGTCGGCATCCTTTCCCCGTGGGCGCAGGGCTCTATGAATGCGCTCCATACCAATCGGTGTTGACGGTGGTTTGTTTAGTAGGTTATTGAATAACGCAGTTACCTCAGGGATTAGGTGTTCAGCATCGATCGATTCGGGCAGTCCCCTGATGCGGAGGTTGTGGCGCCTTCCGCGATTGTCCAAATCTTCGACATGGCGGTTGAGATCCCGTAGTTGCATGGTGTGGCAATCAATCACTTGACATGAGCGGCGAAGGACCGCAGAATGGGTTGAGGTGATTTTTTCAACCTCCTGAACCTTTCCCGCGATCGTCTGTAGATCTACCCTGAGATCTGATATTGCGGTTGTAAGTGCTGCCGTGAGGGTGTCTTTTAAGTCCGCAGCTATCGAGCGCAAGTCGTGGAGGCTGGGGGGTTGTTGGGGGGTGAGAATTATTCCCTCAGCTTCTGGCAGGAGCCGCTGTGCATGGTCACGAGGCAGGCTTGAGGCCTGTGAGGAGCCTCTGGACGATGCCATATTCCCCGCCTGGGCCCGGAACATCTCTGGTATGTTCTGGCTCGGACGCCCGGAGTTTTCTCTCGGGGATCTGGATCTGGAGGCTGAAGAGTCACGGGAAGAGGTTCCCATCTTTTGAGAGGCTACAGGTTTGTGAAAATCCTCGGTTGTAGTGAATAAATCTCTCCGTCAGCAGGAGCACAGGAATTATGCTGCCATTCTCCCTCAAGGTCAGGCCACGCCCCCCCGTAAACATTTTTCTATTGCTGGCAATGGTATTGTATTGCCTGCAATTTAAATGTTATTTCTTTCTTTTTTTTTCTTTAGAAATATCAGTTTTGCTAAAAAAAAAAAAAAAAAAATATCAGTTTTGCTGCAGTAGGTTTTATCTACGGTACAGATGTGCCACTTTACAAGCAGACTAAGCCCCACCCCCTCCCAGACACTATCCAGTGCCTTAAAAAAGTATTCATACCCTTTTACATTTTTCACATTTTGTCATGTTACAACCAAAAACATAAATGTATTTTATTGGGATTGTATGTGATAAACCTTCCTAAGGCACTTCCCTCCAGGCTTGCTTCCAGGCTGTGGCTCAGATCTTCGAGTTGTGGCAGCAGGTGGAGGAGGAGGAGGGCAAGGGGCAACCTCCCGCCTGCCACTTGCCACAGCCTCCTCCCGGCTGCCACTTGCCACAGCCTCCTCCCGGCTGCCACTTGCCACAGCCTCCTCCCGGCTGAGGTCTTCCTGTGTATGAAAATGGGACATAGTTTTAGTTCTTTGTTCATCAATCACACTATTTTCAGCTCATGACTGTTGCAAATAATGTTAAGAAATAGAACATACTATCATTCAGAGACCAGCATTTTTCATTCCTGGCCCAATCCTCTTTGATCACTAGTGTCTATTGATATGTCAACCACTTTGTTAACTCACAACTTAACTGATCACTAATAACATCTAGTTAACATCATTAAATGTACGTCAAGAAATATATTGACCAATGCTATACCTGTCTCAAGCTGGGCCCCTCCACATGTTGTTGCCTGGAAGGCCCAGGTTGGACATCGGAAGCCTCAGCTGGGTGGGAAGGAAGCCTGGAAGGAAGATGGTAGGGTGATGGCATGGGTTCCCTCTGGTTTTCCAGAAAATGTAGCCTCTCGTAGAATCCTGGGAACATAAATGGCATTCGGATCTCCTGATCGCAAGGACTGCTGGTACCTCTGTCGCTCCCTCAGATAGGTGCTCCTCAGGGCACCAATTTTGGCCATCACATAGGTGATGTCTGCCTTGGGGACCATGATTTGGACGTAATGGAGTCGTTTCTCCAGCGCTGCCTTCCTTTTGGTTCTATTGCCAAAATCGGGGTGGGAATTCTGCCACAGGCAGGGCATTGCCCTGAGCTCATGAATGATCAAATCATAGAATAAAGGAAACTTAAATGGGTCCATAGTATTTTCTGACAAACCATAATACTGTCAGGCTAAACTCTCCTAATCTTGTACCCAAATAAGCCTCAATGGAGAAGCAGTCTAGGCTAGTGATGTACCAAGTTCAAATTGTACCTTCGTTAAAGCGATCGATCATCTCGTGCGTCAGCTCTCTCCCCTCTGCTCACAGATCGTCGGTACGACACACACGTGTGACGTTTTATTTACAGTGCGCATGCGTGAATCTGCGCCCGCCCCTGACAATCTTTCTCGTCTATTCCCCACCCCTTCTCTTTACGGCGCAGTGGGGAGAGCACATGGCGGGGACACAGCAGGTGCGCCTTAATAACTATTCCAGCAACGAGGAGGAGGACGAGGAAAGCCCGGAGGCAGAAACGTCCCGATACCGGAGGCAAAAATTTAAGGCGTCAAATATGTCTTTTCGAGAAATGTTGGAGATGGTGGGAATATTGAAGAGGAGCGACTATGATGGGAAGTATGGGCCTTACCCCAACCCAAATGTCAGAAAGGCCTTGATCATGGCTAAAGTTGTGAAGAGGCTGCAAAATAATTTTGGGTTAAAACGATCCAAGGATCAACTGAGGAAACGCTGGTCAGACCTGAAACTGAGGGAGCACGATCAGTACAGAAAGATGAAGCAAGTTCTTCAAAAAAGTAAGTAGTTGTCGTTAGTTCATCTTTTTTTTTCTTGCTTGCATACTGCTCCATGTGCTTGGTTTTTCAATGTTGTATATTTGAAAATGGCACTTTCATGTTTGTGTGTCCATTCGATCATACTCAACCTCGATCGTTCGGCCCAGTGGCGGCTGGTGCTCAAAATTTTTGGGGGGGCGCAAATAATTCTGAAAAAAAAGCCCATCAAAACGCAGCCACTGTGCCCATCAAAACGCAGCCACTGTGCCCATCAAAACGCAGCCACTGTGCCCATCAAAACGCAGCCACTGTGCCCATCAAAACGCAGCCACTTTGCCCAAAAACGCAGCCACTTTGCCCATCAAAACGCAGCCACTTTGCCCATCAAAACGCAGCCACTTTGCCCACAAAACGCAGCCACTTTGCCCATCAAAACGCAGCCACTTTGCCCATCAAAACGCAGGAGCGCCATGTTGGCACCTCTTAAGGCTTAGTTTGCACCTATGCAGGTGTGACAGCATGAATGGGCCATTCATTTCAATAGGCTGCCCTACACATGACAAATTGCAGAAAAGAATTGCAAACAGTTTTTTTTTTTTTTTTTTAAATTTGCACCACATTGAAACAAGTGGCACTTTTGTTAACATGATGATGGAGGACTGCCCTACCCACCTAATCCAGTATTCCAACTGCCACAGGGCAGTTGGGCAGTGCAAAGGATGCACCCTTTTGCATCCTTTGCTGTGGATCTCCTCCAGCCTCTTTGCATCCACTTCTTGTTTACATGTGCCCATCAAAACGCAGCATTATTGACCACACCATCTGTGTGCTGGCACAACTGTCCAATGGTGACACGATTGATAGATCGGTGGAATTGTCAGTTTGTATTTAAAAAAAAAAAAAAAACCCTCCCTCCCCCCCCCCCCCTTCCCCTCCTTGTCTATCACCAGAGAGCCCCCCCCCTTTTTCCATTTCCTCTTCTGCCCGCTCCTCCTCTCATCCTCTGCTATGATTGGACGCCTGATAGGCGCCCAATCACAGCGCCTGTCGTTTCAGCCAATCAGGGCACAGGTCACACGGACCTGTGCTCCTGATTGGCTAAGGGGCAGTACAATGTTAGCAAACCGAATTCCTTCGGTTTGCTACATCAGTGCTGAGTGACAAGGAACGCACAGCGTTGCGCCCGCTTGTCACCTTTTTGGACGCCTATTAGCGCCTACAGCGCTAATCAGGTGTTTCCAAAAAACACCCCCACCACTGTAATTCAGGCGCCCGGTGACCGCAAAGGGGCCGGACACCTGAATAGGGGGTGTCAGCAGAGACCATAGATAGATTCATGCAATGCATGATCTATCTATGGTATATAGAAAGTGACAGGAGAGGGGGGGCGAGTGCACATAAAGACTTAAAAAAAATGTTTTATTTTTTTTAAAGGGACAGGTTTAAATATATTATTTTTTTTTTAACATTTTTTTTTTTTTTTAACATTTTTTTTTTTTTTTTAAACATTTTTTTTTTTGTTACTGCATGGGGGGGGGGGGGGGCGGCGCCCGGGCGCCCCCAATGGACGGGCCGCCACTGGTTCGGCCACTTATAATACGATGTTTGGTGAAGTTGGAGTGAACTACATTGCCTGTTTTTAGTCAATGGAAGTTTGTTGTCTATAGAGATTTTTTCAAGAATGAAATGCAAATTTCTTCAATGTAAAGGAGAGGTGACTCAGTAGCGGTTTACACATCTGGACTCTAGAGCACTAGTGCTGGGACACCCAAACCCCCTTTTTATTATGTTGTCCCACACATGTGCTCCAGTGGATACTATAGGTGTGTCTCCATCTGACAAACTTGCACCAAAAAGGTAGTAAGTATTGCACCTTTACAAAGTGACAACATTAATGTTGTTGTCCTTTGAACCTGGCCACAAACCACTATTGTCCGTCACTTCCAAGCAATGTTTCATATTTCCTATTTCTGCCCTCATAGATTGGTGTGCTAAGTATTCCTTTTGTACATTCTCATAGGGGATCGAAGACTCGGGATGTCTGAGGACACCAGGAACCCCACACCTCCCAAAGATGGGGAAATACCAACACCAGAAGCAGAGGAGGAGGAGGAAGGAGAGATTTTAGAAGTTGGAGAACTTGTCACCACAACAGGTGAGTGTCGGAGACCACAGCTACAGGTAAGCTAATCAATGTATGCCTGCATCTTAAAAATAGCCCTTTTTTTTTTTTTTTTTGGTGATGTGGATGTTGTGGAAGAAGAATCGCATTTTACCACTGAAAGGGCACACGTCCTCATCGGGGAGATAATGGTGTGCAATCGAGATCTAGATGATATCAAGAAAAACATCAATGATGTTCAACAAAAAATGAAGAACATCATTGATGTTTTAGGGAAAATATGAAACTGCACAAACGACTTATCGCACATTTGTGGGTGTTTAACCCCCAAATTTTTACGTAATAACTTTGCCAAATTTCGTAGATGCACACAGTGTGTCGACATGTGCTAGCTCCCATCATGGTGGATCAATGACAACGTTTTGGGGGTGCAACCACTTTACTAACTACTAAAGTGGGTGAGGTGAAGGGGTTGCACCCCCAAAACACGTACATTGATCCCCATGATGGGAGATTGCACATTTGGACATTCTAGGCATGTGTTCTTGCATCAAATGCACATTTTGATCCCCAAATTGTGTGCATGTTCTAAATTTACCTTTTCCAGTGGTGACACCCCATGTGATGAAGGCACGATCAAACACACTTTGGACATAGTCATGTCTGATCTTGTCTTCACTTTTCAAAGTTGAACTTTGTAAGTTCCTGTTTTCAGTATGTTTTGCTTTGCTACATGCCTGGTTTACACAAATGCGCCAAGTTAGTAAAGAATGTTCTAAAGACCAAAGGTCTTATGAGTTTCCAAAAACCTTTTTGAAAGGCACTTGTGAATGTGTTTGAAGTAAAATTTTAACATCTAAACAATGTGTGGCTTCCTTATTTCAAACCCCAAAAGCATTATTAGCATCAAAAGTAAATGAATTTGGTGACAATGGGTGTTATTTACTAAAGGCTATTCCACTTTGCACTCCAAGTGCAGTTTCCAGGGCACTTTTGCAGTGCACTTGTAGTGCATAGTGGATTTATCTTTTGGAAATGACACCCACAGTGCTTTGTAAAACCACCTATCACACCATTTTCAGGAATACACACATTTCTGTCATGGTGATGAAAAGGAGTATTTTTGGTGTCAGTTATGCACTACATACCTTACCTAGAAAAACTATTATGTATCAGACCCACAACATGAGAAGATTCTTTTTAGGAAGAAGAGACTGTAACCTGCTCTCGCCAAGAAAGTGCATTCCCACTGTTGAAGCTAAAGGCCCAAAAAGACAACAAAAAATAAGCTAGAACACACCTACAAGAAACACAAGCAGTAAATGAAAAGAAATCTTAGTTCAGGTTCCAAAATAAATTTATTAAAAAATGCCTCTCCCACATCGTCAGGCATATCAATGGCCCCCCTACCCACAAAGTACTCCATATACCTCTCGCTGACTTCACGGGCATTTAGGGGGGGCAAGCCAGGACGTGCAGCTTGAAGGGCTGTAAGGTTGTCATTTGTAGGCATGTCTGCATCAGGGCCAACAGACACAACATAGTTGGTGCTATGTTGCTTTAAGAAGTTGTGCAATATGCAGCAGGAAAGCATAATGTGGTTCAGTTTATATTCTGCCATGTTAATAGGTGTCAAAAAACGGCTGGCCATGATCCCAAAGGCGTTCTCCACCACTCTGCAGGCTCTGGACAGCCAGTAATTGAAGACCCTCTGGTCTGGGGTGAGGGTCCTCATCGGGAAGGGCCGCATCAGATGGCTTGACAGCGCAAATGCTTCATCCGCGACAAAGACGAAGGGGAGTCTTTCAGCATTCTCCTCTGGAGGTGGCAAGCACAGACTGACACTCTGGAGATGCCAGTTGAACTCCGTGTGTGCAATGGCACCACCATCCGAGATCCGGCCATTCTTCCCCACATACAAAAACTCGTATGTCGCCGTCACCACCGCCAACATCACTATACTATTAAACCCCTTGTAATTATAATAGTAGGACCCCGAGTTGGGGGGTGGGACGATGCGGACGTGTTTCCCATCAATTGCACCTCCGCAGTTAGGAAAGTCCCAACGGCTGGCAAAGTGGGAGGCCACAGTCTGCCATTCCTGTGGCGTTGAAGGAAAATGTGGAGTCAAACAAGAAAAAAAAATAGTCAGTTTGCACATAAACATTGCAAGCAGATCAGACACAAACATTTTGGAACAAGATCAGACTAAAATTTAACCAAGAAAGTATTTGCAAACCAAAGTACAAGGTCCCCTTAGCAGATTACTCCCCCCCCCCATCACTCCCCCACTTATGATGGGCCATTGACAATAACTAGGGGTTTGGGGGGGGGGGATTGGACAGGTAACCCTCTCCACTTCATTGAGAGCCAAATGGCTCAAAAATGTGTGATAGTTTGGCCAGACCCTCCTTACTTAACACTATTGGCAGCCCACCGGAAAGATAAAAGAAGATTCCTAATCCCCAAAAAAAAAAAAAAAAAATCATAAAGGGAAGCATATTTTGACATTCTGCAATTACCTATCAAGCTAATAATAGGAGGAAAAAACAAAAAAAAACAAAAAATATTTTGTTTTAAGTATTGAGCCAGCCCATGCACTACATGCTTTGCTGAATTCATCCCTAAATATGACCACTATAAGGAGGGAGGTATATAGTGTGTATTGAGCTTGGCCAAGCCAGCAGATAGAGGATTGGTATCATCTGACCGAGCAGTTAGGGGAGAGGGGGGTTCCTAATGAGTTTGGCACACCAAAAAAAAAAAAAAGGGGGACTCTGCATGAAGTAAACCACACAGAAAACATTTGTGCATATTTTAGGGGGTGTTTTGGGGGAAACCAATACTTTGGAGCAGACAAAATACATTGCTTAAGTGACTAGGTGTATATTGGGCCAGAAGAGCATGCTGGGGAGGTAAGTGAAGGCAAAAATGCATGAAGGACAAAAAGGGGCACAGCATATTAGAGCATATTGCAATCATGGTAATTAGGGAAGGAGGTCAACAATACAAGACATTAGCAAACAGAGCATACATAGAAGGGAATAGTAAAGGAGAAATGTTACCTTAATATAGTCCTCCTGCAGGACCTGGATGATAGCTGAACAGGTCTCTGGAATAATGATTCCCAGAGCCTGGGGAGAGATACCTGTGGAGAACTTCTGATCCTGAAGGCTTCTCCCTGTCGCCAAGTACCTCAACGTGGCAACAAGCCTCTGCTCCGGATTGATGGCTTGCCTCATGCAGGTATCCTGCCTGATGATAAAAGGGGTCATCAAAGCCAACAGACGGTGAAAAACGGGGTCCGTCATCCTGAGAAAGTTCCTGAAATCATCAAGATTATTCTCCCGGATCTCACGAAGCAAAGGCATGTGCGAGAATTGGTCACGCTGAAGCAACCAATTCTTGGTCCATGAACTCCTCCTCGCCCTGTTCATGGACTGGTCTTGGGTCAAAGCTAAAAGCCCGACACCAAGCCCCTGCACAGCACAAACTCTACGACGAGTACGTATAGGAAACATAGCTCACAAACGGTCGGCTGGTCAGAACGGACAAACAGAAAGCACCGATAAACAGCAAGGCCTGAAAGAACTAAATGAATACCAGAAACGAGCAGACAATAAGCAGTGGAAATCAATGCGTCCTATATCAAGATATAGGCCGCAATGATCAACAAATGCGAACTGACTACATGCACCGATAAACAGATACGCACGACAAGCACAAGCTGAAGAGCAGTAACGATCTGAGTCTGAAAACTGAAAAGCGCGAATCGAATGCCATGAAATTTCTACTAACACGCGATAAGCACGTAATCAGCAGAAGGAGCCCAACGGGTGCCGGACGTGGTGCTGAACTTCACTTTTATAGTCTCGTGAAACACAGCTTACATCACAGCGTTCTTGAAGACCGGAAATTCCAACAACGTTGTCCGACCGTGTGTACGCAACACCAGCTTCGGACAAATTCCGACGGAAATGATTGCTGTATTTGTCTCCATCCATCTTCCCATCAACTCTGACCAACTTCCCTATGCCTGCTAAAATAAAGCATCCCCACAACATGATGCTGCCACCACCATGTTTCATGGTGGGGATGGGATATTCAGGGTGATTTGCAGTGTTAGTTTTTCACCACATATAGCGTTTTGCTTTTAGGCCAAAAACTTCAGTTTTGGTCTGATCTGACCAGAGCACCTTCTTCCACATGTTTGCTGTGTCCCCCACATAGCTTCTCGCAAACTGCAAACGGGACTTCTTATGGCTTTCTTTTAACAATGGCTTTCTTCTTGCCACTCTTTCATAAAGGCCATATTTGTAGAGTGCACGACTAATAGTTGTCCTGTGGACAGATTCTCCCACCTGAGCTGTTGATTTCTGTAGCTCCTCCAGAGTTACCATGGGCCTCTTGGCTGCTTCTCTGATTAATGCTTTCCTTGCCTGTCAGTTTAGGTGAATGGCCATGTCTTGGTAGGTTTGCAGTTGTGCCATACTCTTTGCATTTTCGGATGATGGATTGAACAGTGCTCCATGAGATGTTCAAAGCTTGGGATATTTTTTTATAACCTAACCCTGCTTTAAACTTCTCCACAACTTTATCCCTGACCTGTCTGGTATGTCCCTTGGCCTTCATGATGCTGTTTGTTCACTAAGGTTCTCTTACAAACCTCTAAGGGCTTGACAGAACAGCTGTATTCATACTGAGATTAAATTACACACTCTAGCTACTAATTAGGTGACTTCTAAAGGCAATTGGCTCCACTAGATTTCAGTTAGGGGTATCAGAGTTAAAGAGGCTGAATACAAATGTGCGCCACACTTTTCATATATTTATTTGTAAAAAATATTGAAAACCATTTATCATTTTCCTTCCACTTCACAATTATGTGCCACTTTGTGTTGGTCTATCACATAAAATCCCAATAAAATACATTTACGTTTTTGGTTGTAACATGAAAAAATTTAAAAAAGTTCTATGGGTATGAATACTTTTTCAAGGCACTGTAGATAAAGGATTTTTTTCATTTTTTATTGTTTTACTTTAAGCATCATTAAAATCACTGCTCCTGAAGTTTGATGAACTGGTTCATTAGGCACATGTCCTAGAAGAAGATAATGCTGCTCTTATACATACAGTTTCCAAAATTCAATTGCAACAAGAATACCTGGAAAACAGGGAATGCAGCTAATATTTGCGGATACGTTGGGTTCCTGAATCCATTAGTGACAAAGAAATACGTCCGTATCTTCTGGGCCTGTTTGTCACCTTGGCCCCTCACATTCCAGATATTGATTGGTGCTTTGATAGAGCTCACAGATGCTTGGCTCCTAAACCACCTCCAGGGGTTAATCCAAGAGACATTTTTGTCCGCTTTCATTATTAAGAGAGCAAGGAACCTCTCACTATGGTCACATGTAATAAATCTCGGGTAGACTTTAAAGGAACCAAGATTCAAATCTTTAATGATCTGTCACCCATCACTTTGGCAAAGAGACACAGTTTCCATTCTGTTACTGCTCATCTGCAAAACCATTAGATTATGTATCGCTGGGGATTCCCCTTTCTGCTTCTAAAGATGGAGAACGATATTCCATGAGAGATCTACATGAGAGTGAGGCGTTCATATGAAATCTGGGCCTCCCATCTATCCCTGAAGAAGACCTACAGCTTCCTACTTTGACCTCAAGGAAAGATCTGGACCCTGGCACATCGGCGATTACAGAAAGCTTCCATCACCCCTCAAAGGGCCACCCCATCTGTCGTCTCAGATATTTTACATCCAAACGGACTAATTGAGCTTATTCCGTATGCCCTAGTCTCTGATACACCCTTAGCCATGGGTATCTCTCTTTTTTTTTTCGCCTTCACTGATATTGTATGCTTTGTTCATTGACTTATGTTAAGCTCAGCTGTTTCCGTTCTATTTCATCCATCTGCTGTTCAGAAGAAGACGGTTGCCTAGCTAGTGGATCTTGCAGGTCGTCATGCTTCTCAAGATATTTGTTCTGGAATTCTGAAGGCTATGATCCCTATGGGCCTTACATCTAAGTTTTTTTTTGTTCTCTACTTTTTCTTTTTCAGGTTCTTTTTTGACCTGTCTCTGGTTCACAAATGTGTCTTATTTGATGTTTTTCTTTTCATCTTTTAAATTTCTACATTCTACTAGTTTTTTTTTTTTCTTTATGCACCATGGTTTTCTTTCTTTATTTCAAATGTTCCACTGATGTTAGCTGTCTGTTTCAGTGATACATCATGACTTTGAGAGTGTTTTCATGTAATGTGAAGGGCTTGAACTCTATTCATAAGCACTGGCTGGCTTTGAAGGAGTTCAAGACCTCTAATGCGGATATGGTCATGGTTCAGGAGACTCACTTTCGTGCTGGGTGGTTCCTACTGCTTTTGTGGATTCTGACCCCTGGGGTAGCAGTCTTGATAAAACGCTCCTGCTTGATATGTATTACATCCTAATTT
This sequence comes from Lithobates sylvaticus, assembly GCA_028564925.1. Taxonomy (NCBI): domain Eukaryota; kingdom Metazoa; phylum Chordata; class Amphibia; order Anura; family Ranidae; genus Lithobates; species Lithobates sylvaticus. Next base: position 90,165,149 of record CM053035.1, read on the forward strand.
TTGGATCCCTAGGGGTGATTTATTCTCCTGAGCTGTGTTCACATGAACACGTCTTTTACATTTGCGACGATCTATGCTCCCAATTCGGGACAGATTTGGTTTCTATTGAAGGTTTTTGAGAAAATAAATTCTTTCTCAAAGCCCTTAATGATCATAGGTGGAGACTTTAATATGTGCATGTCCCCGACTAAGGATAGATATGCCCTTTTTCAAACCACCCCACCAGCTCAAGCTCACAAATGATCTACAATATGTCTTTTTACAAATTTGTTCAGTCACATAATCTTTTTGATACTTGGAGAGTTAAACACCCAACTCATAAACCATATACATTTTACTCCCCTCCACACAAATGATATTCTAGACTGGACCATTATTTTGTGACTGCACCCCTACTGACTAGTGTAGTCACTTTGGATATAAGCCCTATCACTTGGTCTGATCATGCACCTATAGTTCTTGATCTTACTATGTCTGCTCCGACACCTAGAACCCATTTGCGCCTCAACTAAACTCTTATGCGTATCCCTGACGTTAAGAGCCAATTGCAACACAAACTGTTGGAATTTTTTCCCCTAATGAGGGTACGGTGTCAGAGACTTCTACTTTGTGGGAAGCTCAAAAGGCTTTTTTTATGGGTGAATGCATATCTGCTGGAACTTGTCTGAAGCATGAGTCCACTCTTCAAAGAGTTGAACTCCTTTCTCAGCTATGGGCAGAGGAGACGCTTCTACTCCTTTCCCCCACTGTGGATCATCTATGCGCTGTGGTCTTGTCAGGGCTGGGCTCAGCCCTTGTTTCTCTGAGCTGACTGCTCAGCTGTCAGCTAATTGCCAGCTCCTATCTCTCCACAGGTACCCAGCCGTTGATGACATCCTGCTCCTCAGTCCTACCTACATAAGCCGTCCAGCCCAGAGGCTCTCTGCCTTCGCCGTAGTCAACATCACAGAGACGCTCTCCTCCATTCCTGCTAAAAGACTTGCTTGGCTGACAGATCCTGCTTGCTGTTTTAGTACGCTCATCTCTGGCTCCCTGACGTTTGGCTTGTCTGACTATCCGTTTTGGTTCCTGAACTCTGGCTATGTTTTGACTACGTTTGTTCTATTTACTTTTATTATTAAACAAGTGTGATTTAACTGTACTTCTGTCTCAATCTGATTTCATGGTTTCTGACAGGTCTCTGTACTAGACATGTGCACAATAGAAAAATTTGTTTAGTTTAGTTTCGTTTATGTTCGTTTCCGTTGATTCGTAACGATTCATAATATCGTAAGTCGTCTGTGTTCGTATTCGTAACGATTCGTAAATTCATAAGTCGTCGGTGTTCGTATTCGGACTCGTTCGTATTTTCATAAGAGTTATTTTTTCGTTGATTCGTTTTTCCGTTAGTCTAATTTTCGTTTATTCGAAATTCGTATTTTCGTATTTTCGTTATATTTTGTATTCAGACGCATTCGTATTTTCGTAGATTTAGTTACATTCGTACTTTCTTAAGATTGATTTATTCGTACTTTCGTAACATTGTTTTCGTAGATTCGTAATCGGAGCATAATTCATAATTTTATGTAATGTGTATGCTATTAATACATTGTAGGAGACACGGAAAATTACGAATCGAAGAAAAAAAATTAAGTAACGAATGTACGATTTTTTTCGTTCAATCCATTCGAAGCACGTTAAGCAGCGCCATTGTAAGAGACACGGAAAATTACGAATCTAAAAAAAAAAAGTTACGAATGTACGAATTTTTTCATTCAATCCATTCGAAGCACGTTAAGCAGCGCCATTGTAAGAGACACGGAAAATTACGAATCGACAAAAAAAATAAAAAGTTACGAATGTACGAATTTTTTCGTTCAATCCATTCGAAGCACGTTAAGCAGCACCATTGTAAGAGACACGGAAAATTACGAATCGACAAAAAAAAAAAGTTACGAATGTACAAATTTTTTCGTTCAATCCATTCGAAGCACGTTAAGCAGCGCCATTGTAAGAGACACGGAAAATTACGAATCAACAAAAAAAAAAGTTACGAATGTACGAATTTTTTTGTTCATTTCGATTTTCGTTGTTCCTCTTTTCGTTTTTCGGATTTTCATTCTTTCGTAGTTTCATTGTTTCTAATTTAGTTATTTCAAATTTTCGTTGTTTTTCATATTCGTTCATATTCGTTCGTTTCGAAAATTCGTTATTCGAATGAATTATTCGAATGATTTTTAGCGAATCATTCGTTCATTCGTACGATAACGAATGAACGAATATAACGAATTTGAACGGAAAACAAATTAAAACGAAACGAATTGCACATGTCTACTCTGTACATAACCGCCTTAAGTCATTAGACATGAGCAAGATTTTTAAGTCTTTACTATGGGCTAGACAGAAGTTTTATGAGTATGCCAACAAACCACATAAAATGCTAGTCCATAGGCTTAAGCCACGACCATTTCCCAACTTACCTTCTTTAAAAGAACTATACTTTGCGTTGTTGCTCCCACACCCTTTAATACTTAGGTGACCACCCCACTCCCTCCTATTCCACTTTATATCAGGCTAACTCCCCCCCCTCCTATTTGCAGAAATCACTCGTTTACTTAATCATTGGACTGCCCTCCTAATTTATTTCTTTGGGAGAATCAATGTTCTTAAAATGTCGATACTTCCAAAATTGCTGTATTTATTTGAGAAGCTTCCAATACTGATTCCAACGCCTCAATTGAAAAAACCTTCAAAGAAAGTGCCTTTATTAATTTATTTGGAATAATGCCTCTCATAGGATTGCAGGGTCGGTGCTCCAAGCTTTAAGAAATAGGGGGGGTCTGGGGGTCCCATATCTAGCTAAGTATTATTATGCCACTCATCTGAAGGCAATTATTTCCTGGATGTCCAGAATGGCACTGAATAGATGGTCTGAAATCGAAATGGGAGTTACATCTCCTGTACATCTCTGCTCAATGCTATAGTACTCTTCTGATAAATTCATGCTCCAATTGAGAAGCTTATGCCTGCCTCCGATGCTGCTCACTCTATCAATATGGAATTGTAGTTCTGAAAGATATTCTCTTTCTTCTTCATGCCATCCACTGATGAATGCACTTTTCACTCCTGACATGCCTGATAGCTTATTCTACAACCGTATGTTACCTTAGACCCAGGCAGGGAAATTCCAATTGCGACACTTGGTAAACCCAGTGAATGTAAACATCAAATTCCGAAAACACTTTTTTTCTAATATCTGCAAATTAAAAATTTATTTTCTGCTAAATACTCATCCTTGACTTTGGAAAAAACCGACTGATTTTTAATCATTATGTAGTAGAGGCCCGTTTGAACCCCATCTAATATCCTCCATATACAAAAGTTTACATGAAGCCATTCCCCTAACTGCCACTTTCCACAATTATATGAGGAAATGGTCCCATATTCTGCAGATTCTACTGTCCGTCCCCCTAAATCCCATACACTACCTATTAGGTCTTCCTTATCCAGATATTTCTAAAGCTGATAGGAGGTTAATGTCTTTTGTATTACTTGCAGCAAAATGGGTTATACCCCAATATTATCTGTCTACCTCACCCCCTACCCACAATTTTTGGCTACTTTAGCTGACATACTCAGGTTGGAACATTTGAAAGCACTGATAGATGGATCACTGCCAAAATTTACAAAAATATGGGAAGCTTGGGATGGATCTATTTGTTGTTCAGAGGGAATATGTCTAGATTCATAGATAACTGCATATTATACATAGTGTATCTTGAATTTTGAAGTTATGTAACTTATATCCTAGTATCCATGGTGCTAGTTTTATTGTTTTTTTTTCTTATACAATAATTACATTTGTTCTTACTTATCCTTAAATGACTGTTTAAAACGTCATATTGTCTTGTTTGCTATTCAAGCTTATTATGTGTCTTTATATATGTCCTTAAAGAGGAAGTAAAGCCAATCAATAAATAAATAAAAATATGCACCCTGCAAGGCAAAAGCATAATGAGCTAGTATGCATAGCATACTAGCTCATATGTGCCATAGACAAAAGTGCCTGTCTTTTTGCAAATATCTCCTAAACTGTGTAGGTCTAGGAGATATTTCTTGGACCTACAGGTAAGCCTGTAGGTCAAAGTGGTTTGTAAGGGTTTACAACCACTTTAAGCAACATAGCTACAAGCCTTACTATACATGTAGATGCAGCTTCTTCTGTTTGAATCGTATTTTCTTTTTTTTCTGTGTCAGCTTTAAAATTTTCAATTAAAGAAAAAACTATCTTTAAAAAAAGATTTTTTGTAGTGATACATAGTAGGTGAGGTTGAATAAAAGTCCAACCTATGTGTGTGATTTTATGTCAGTATTACATTGTATATCCCTGTATGTTGTGGCCATTCAGGTGCTTATCTAATAGTTTCTTGAAACTACTGATGCTGCCCGCTGAAACCATCGCCTGTGGAAGAGAATTCCACATCCTTGCCGCTCTTACAGTAAAGAACCCTCTAAGCAGTTTAAGGTTAAACCTCATTTCTTCTAATTTTAATGAGTGGCCACGTGTCTTACTAAACTCTCTTCATTTTCCCCAGGGCAGTAACCGGACCCCCATACCCTTTTTATGGTCAACAACGTGCAAAAACTTGCATATACAATAAGCCTTCAAAATGGGGACTTTAGATTTTTCGGGTTCCATAGACTTTAAAGCACAGTTCCACCCAGAAATGTAACTTCTGCTGATCTGGTTCCTCCCCCCCTCCTGTGTCACATTTGGCACCTTTCAGGGGTAAGGGGGGAGCATATACCTGTCTAATCCAGGTATTTTTTCTCACTTCCGGTGAAAGAGACTCCGCGGCAAACTATGCCATGTCCAGCCCCTCCCCCCGCTGTCTTCTGGGAGAATGCGCAGTAGGAATCAGGAAGTAGGAAGGCTTCACTTCCTGATTCCCTTACTGAAGATGCCGGAGCCGAGGGACGGGTCGGCTTCGGGTGAGGACATTGCGGGCGCCCTGGACAGATAAGTGTCCTTATTTTATAAGTCAGCAGCTGCAGCATTTGTAGCTGCTGACGTTTATTGAATTTTTTTTGCAGGTGGAACTCTGCTTTAATAGAGTTCACCATTCGCATCAGAACTTTTTCGCTGTTCAGGAGTTCTGGTGTAAACCGAACAAGGGGTGGTTGGCCCATCTCTACTGCTGAACAGTGCTGTATACTGGTTGAACTGGATGGCTTGTGTCTTTTTTCGGCCTAGCTAACTATGTAACTATGTAACTGTCACATACACAGTAGGTATGAGCTTTGAGTTTGAGTCGAACATGAGTTCAACTCGAACATCGGCTGTTCGATCGTTTGATGAAGATCGAACATTATGGGGCGCTTGCGCCAAATTTGAGCGGAGCATTACGCCCCATAATGCACTGCGTAATCGCAGTGCATTGCTGGCTGATGATTGGCCAAGCATACACTATGACCTGCATGCTTTGGCCAATCACAGCGCTGTCAGCAAAGAGAGCCATAATTGGCCAAATGCAGGGTGCCTTTGGCCAATTATGGCTCAGGGGGTTAAGTCCGCACCCCACACTATATAAGGCCGCCTCTTATGTGAATGAGAATTGAGTACACAATACCCTCTACCCATCCACCAAAAAAGGTGTCAAATAGCAATAAAAACAAGAGAGAACTTTTTGTCAAAAAATAAAAAAATTGTGTCCATCGATGTAAATCCATTGTCAATCACACTGCCCGCTAAATAAAAAAAACGCTGGTTCCCCTCCAAATTCGTACAAGACCCGAAGGGCCTGGTATGGACTGGGGGGACCCTACGACTTTCTTTTCTTTATTTTTTAACCGGCATTTTTTTTTATTTATTATTCAGCTGTCAGCGGGGATACCCATTGACGGCTGATGACTTATTGGTTGTTAAGGCTGCCGTGGACAGCTTCCCGGCCCTGCTCCTTAACAACCAGCATACACTGCACACTGATTGGGTAAAGCTTTGCCCAATCAGGGCGCAGAATGCACTATTCACTATGCAATTGTCGTTCAAAGTGTGACAGCGCTAAAAGCTGAAAATTGGTCTGGGGGGGAAGTGGATAAAAGTGCCCAGTGGGCAAGTGGTTAAACACATTTTGCACCAAGCACATTATGCCCAAAGACGTGTTCTTGGATAATGAGGGATTGTTTTAAAGTGGACTCTTTTTTAATGAAATGCACAGTTTTATTTGCACTTATAATTGGTTATTGCAAATTAAGTTTGCCATATTTCAGTTGTTGATATACAGCTTCAGTTGTTTGATGGCTTAGAAACTTGATCTACATAGTTAGTATATATTAATTTTGAGAATACTAGAGCATACATTCATTTATTATCATCACTGATAATAAGCACAGTAGCTCAGTTTAACACTTTTAGGTTAGATAGGAAAGTGCAGAGGTAAATAAAGCTGTTGACTTGCCCTTCAAGAGTGGAAGTTAAAAAGGTGAGGCTTGGACAATTAGGATGCTCCTCTGCAGTAATATCAACTTTGTTAAAATCTCACAATCCATGAACAAAAAATATTTACCTAGATAATGGGATAGACCTCTGTCTGTTAGCTGTGGGTCATAACTTTGAACCTATGAAACCTGAGGTTTGGCTTTTTCTACAATGTGGTTTAAACCTTAGTACTATATAAGCTTTATCTCCCTAAAGGTTCAGGTTTCAGTAATTTCAGCAGTCACAAGAAAAAAGTAAGAAATTGAAGCTATAGTTGAACAATTCCTGAAGGTGGTTCTGTGGGTCTGAAGTTTAGGCCCCCCCAAAAAAAACTAACTATCTAACATATCTAACAACTATCTAATCTAACATGCCTTACCATCTGAACACAAAAATTCTGAATTACACAAACTAGACATTGTAACATGAGATACTACATGCAAGCAACTTCTTATTTCAGAATAGTCTCTGTAGAACTGTCTCTGTAGCATTTACTCTTATATATATATATATATATTTATATATATATATATATATATATATACTGTATATATATATATATATATATATATATATATATATATAGGAAATGCCCCCCTTGTAGCCACACCAAATTTACCCATTGTCCTTATCATCAATCCCACCAACCCCTCCTCCTCCCTGACAGCACCCCAGCATACCTGCCCTCCTCCTCACTGCCAGCACCTCAATGATCCTCCTTTTTGCTCCTTAACAGAGGTCTTTGGGCCAGCTTTGGGAACAGTATCCCAAAAATTCCACTGACTCCTCACAGCCAGTTGATTTTTAAGATTCACCCCAGAGACTTCAATGGGTTTTGGATTAAAGTTTACAATGTTCTGACTTTACGATGAGTTCAACAAATAGCCTGCAAACCAAACCGAGGCCAATTTGCTCATCTGAATCAAATACCTGAATTATTACAAAATGAATGTGAATGTACGGTAATAAGGCAATATTTTTAATAACATTTTGGACAAGGTGAGCAAAGGTTAGAACCCCTTTTTTTTTGTTAATGTCTGTGTGCCCGCTTTGGAGATTCACACTCACAATCTGCCCTGTTGACCTCTACATGGAGTAGAAAGTTACTTGGTGTGCTTGTGTATACCTCCACCCACACAGCCACATCATTTGTTCACAGAGGCCTGTGAGTGAAAAATAGTACAGTACCTATTGCTACTATGGCAAAGAGGCATATAGTTCTCAACGGAGCACAAATGCGGCAATGCACTGCACTTGTAGTCCATTGATAGTATCCCTAGCTGTGTAACTGAATGTCTGTACCTCAATACAAAACTGTGGTTAGAATAGTCTGCAGGAGCCAGAGCAATGCACCTGTGATCTATTGATCACGTTTGCAATGATTTGCAGGCTCCAATGCAAACAATAATAAATGCACACTTTTTATAAAATAATCTGAATGCATTTACTATTTTTTGCAAAATGTGGCCTTTAACTATTTCCCTGCCAATAGTGTATGCTGTCATTTTGTGAACATTATTTGCATAAGTATTGTTTTTTTCTAAACTGCAAACTGACCACTTAATTTTAAGAATTGATTTACCATTTTTGACTTTTGTATTATTAAAATATTATTGAGTGACGGCAGTGGAAGAAAAGACCACTGGTGTTTCGATATTTCAAGAGAAAAACTAGATTTGAGTTGGTCTTACATACCCTGTTTCCCCGAAAATAAGACCTAGCGTGATTGTCGGGGATGGCTGCAATATAAGCCCTACCCCCCAAATAAGCCCTACCCTGTTTCCCCGAAAATAAGCCCTACCCTGAAAATAAGACCTACAAGGACTTTAACTAGGGCTTATTTGGGGGGAAGGGCTTATACTGCAGCCATCACCGCCAATCACGCTAGGTCTTATTTTTGGGGAAACAGGGTAGCTGCATTGTGCACTTGTCTACCATAAAAAAAGCCTTGGAATAGCTTTACAGGCTTGTTTTTTATTTTTTTTATCTTCAGAGGCTAGCAGTAATAAACTTTACATTAAATTGTTTCATATATATGTCAATATAGGGTCAATATCTATGGAAAGATGTTGTAAGGCTAGCCCATGCAAATCAGCATTATGATGCAATTATCAGCCCCATAAAGTGTGTGTATTCTTATAGATATAATTTATGTATATGACACATTTACAGGAAACACTTTTTTTTCATCATATATTCGGTTTTACTTTAAATTAAGTATTTTTTTAAAGGGTTTGTGATTGGCTAGACAGTTATTTGCAACATCTAATTAAACTTCAATTTCATTTTAATTAATTCCAGGCTATTTCCAAGATGCAAACCAAATATTGGCTAGAGTGGATGAAGTGAAGCATCAAGAAGATATAGTGGTGTGGAGACATTTTATGAACCTTTAACATTTCTATTTACAATGTATTAAAGTAGGAGACCTTTCTTTAATATATTTGTTGCTTTGATAAGACAGCAATTATCAAAAAGAGTGTTTAGGGCTGAGATGCAAAACAAAGGCCCCATTTTTTTTCTAATGTAGTCAATGATTTAACCTTTTTTAGTGTTTTTTTGATTATTTTAAACAGACATCAGACATGCTAGTCACGTTTGTTTTCTAGGTCCTGTAGGGGGTGAATACTATTTTATCATATATTATTGAATGTGTTTACATACCTCTGTACTACACCATGTAGATTTGCAAGCTTTACATTTTCATGTGATTTTGGCAAAACTACCTTTACCATTAAAACGTCAGCTCTCAACGTCAATTAAAAGCTCTCAGTTTTATTCACTGAGCTGCTTAGGCAAAATTTGTTTAGAATGAAAAAAAAAATGGAAAATATATATCTAATACTTACCGTAATTTTACTTTCCTGATAGGCTCCATGGCAGCATACGTGTGGGTTAGCCCCGCCTCCATAACTACCCAATAGGACCCCTCTCCCATAAATCTTTGCTCCTGGCTGCTATCCGTGTTCCGTAACTAGCCTACTCCAGACATTTGGGAGGGAACTTCTGCTGCCATGGAGCCTATCAGGAAAGGAAAATTACGGTAAGTATTTGATATCAATTTTCCATTTTCCTGACAGGCTCCATGGCAGCATACGTGTGGGAAATAACTCGCCAAACACACCCGGGTGGGCAAAATGTTGAGCAAAGAAAACCAAAATTTATTTAACATTGTCAGCCGACAATACTTGTAAACCAAAATTAATAGAGGACAGAGCCACTGGTTCAACACAATAATGTGAAACAAAAGTATTGATTGAAGACCAAGAAGCCGCTCTACAAATGATCTCTGGTGCGACATGTCGAGATGCTGCCCATGAAGTCGCAATACTTCGGGTTGAATGAGCTGTCACTGCCTCAGGAGGAGCCAAGCCCTTTGCTTTGTATGCCCTTTGGATGGTTTGGACAATCCAAGATGAAATGGATCTAATTGAAGCTCGCATCCCCTTGTTTTTGCCGTGGAGAAGCAGAAATTCTGTACATCTGAAAGAAGCTGTGGCATCCAGATATTGTTTCAATGTGTGACTTACATCCAACGGATGAATCTCTTGGTCGTCTGTTGTTTTAAACGTGGGTAGAACGATATCTTGATTTTTATTTAATATTGACGTAACTTTAGGGTTTGACCCTAACATAGGGATTAATACTGCTCTGTCCGGAAAGAAGGTCAAGAAGGGTTCCTCTGAACCTAGACTTCTAATTTCTGACACTCTTTGGGCTGAAGTAATAGCCACCAGGAAAGTGGTCTTGAGAGTGAGGTCTCTTAAAGACAAAGGTTGCTCAGGATCTTTTCCAAGATTAGAAAGAAAGTTCAATACTAAAGGAAGGTCCCATTTGGGGAACCTAGGTCTTCTCTGAGGCCTAAGCCCAGGGCCGGTGCTACCACTAGGCAAACTAGGCAGCCGCCTAGGGTGCCATGCTGCCTAGGGGGCGCCCGGCCACTGGTTTTCCTACTCTCTTCTCTCTGCAGCAAGCAACCAAGTCTCAGCATCAGCAGGCAGCCACCCCTCTGTTCACAGATAGTGTCAGAGGCACAGCGGCGGTAAAGGACTGTGTCTGTGTCCCGACTCCTGAATGAATGGAAGCAAGCAAACATTCATTGGTAGGCTGCATTTGATGGGTCCTGGTGAGGCTAAATGTGATGGGCGCTGGTGAGGCTGCATTTATGTGCGCTGGTGAGGCTGCATTTGATGGGCGCTGGTAGGCTGCATTTGATGGGCGCTGGTAGGCTGCATTTGATGGGCGCTGGTAGGCTGCATTTGATGGGCGCTGGTAGGCTGCATTTGATGGGCGCTGGTGGGCTGCATTTGATGGGCTGCATTTGATGGGCGCTGGTGGGCTGCATTTGATGGGCGCTGGTGGGCTGCATTTGATGGGCGCTGGTAGGCTGCATTTGATGGGTGCTGGTAGGCTGCATTGATGGGCACTTGTGGGCTGCATTTTATGGGTGCTTTGTTAAAAAGGTGGGGTTTACATGGGCAGGGAAAAAGCAGGGCAGGGGTGGAGTCAAGGGGGGCGGCAAAATTAGGTTTCGCCTAGGGTGTCAAAAATCCTTGCACCAGCCCTGCCTAAGCCTGATAGCTCCCTTAAAGAATTGCCATACTAGAGTATGATTTGTCCATGAAACTCCCGTGAAGGCCGAGATGGCTGAGACATGCACTCTTAATGAGCTGACTGCCAAAGATAGATCAAGCCCTGATTGGAGAAAACTCAAAATATCTTGCTGAAGAATTGCAAGAATTTGATCTGGAAGCCATGTGGACAGTAAATCTGGACCATATGCGTTCATACACTCTGTTCGTACTCTTCCGTCTGGCACTAAGAAGGGTTGGAATCGCTTCTTCCAGACACCCCAGAGCTTCTAGCCTTCCCCTCTCAAGAACCACACCCTGAGGTGAAGACAGGATGGGCACGGGTGTAACATCGTGCCTTGTGATAGTAGATCCGGCCTGAGAGGCAGGGGAACTGGATCTTGATAGCTGAGGAGTAGCAACAGAGGGAACCAAGGCCTCCACCTTCTCTGCTCTGAGCCTCCGAAGAAACTGCAGAATTACAGGAACTGGAGGGAAAGCGTAGGCTCTCTGGAACTTCCAACAATCCGTGAGAGCATCTGTCCCGTATGCCTGAGGGTCCCTGAACCTCGAGTAGTATTTGGGCATCTTGTGATTGCACAGCGAAGCGAACAGATCGACCTCTGGAGACACTCCCAGAGTCAGAAGCCAGTCGAATACATCTCTGTGGAGGGACCACTCGTTGTTGTCCATCTTAACCCGTGATAGGAAATCCGCTTGCACATTCTGGATCCCCGGAATGTATACTGCAGAATGTTGGCCACATTCTGCTGAGCTCAGGTCTCTATTGGCTCTACTTCCTGTAATAGGGACCAGCTGCAAGTTCCACCTTGCTTCCGTATATAAGCCACTGCGGTTGTGTTGTCCAACCTTAGCATTACAGACAGCGAAAAACTGAAAGGCTGCTCTTAACTCCAGTATGTTGGAGACAACCCTTTGGGACGGGAATGTCCACCTGCCCTTAGCCACATCTAACAGGCAATGAGTGCCCCATCCTTGGTTGCTGGCGTCTGATGTCATCTTAACCCAAGAGATAGGAATGATGGAATGGTGATTGTGCAGATTCTTCCCTTGAAGCCACCAGAGGAGAGATGCCCTCATGGCTGGAGTGGGGAGTATGCGCTGGGTCTGGCTGGAAGAATCCCACTGCTGTAGAAATCCCTTCTGGAAGGGACAAGTGTGCCATTGGGCCCACTTCACCATAGGAATGGTGGCTATCATCGTGCCAATTACTTTCAGGAATTGGAGAGCCGAAAGAGGAGATGACGCAAGGGCTGCGTGAATCCTGTCCCGGATCACTCCGATCTTTTCTTCTGGAAGAGAGATATTACCTTCTATCGTATTGAACTGAGCCCCTAGAAATGCAAGGGATTGTGTTGGATCCAGATGACTCTTCTCTAGATTCAGGAGCCACCCAAACTCCTGTAGGGTGGAGATGATTACATTCTTGTGTTCCAAGATCTGATCTCTGTTCTGGGACAGTAGGAGCAAGTCATCCAGATAGTGGTGGAGACAAACACCCTTGACTCGGAGAAGAGCTACCACTGCTAGAAGAACTTTGGAGAAGACCCGAGGAGAAGTTGTTAACCTGAAAGGGAGACAGGTAAACTGATTGATATCAACCAATCTCCCAGATGCACTGACTGCTGAATGGTAAGCAGGACTCCATTTTGAATTTTTCCTTGCGAATGAAGGAATTGAGTTGGGTCAGGTCTATCACAAGCCTCCATGTGCCGTTTTTCTTCTGTACCATAAACAGAGGAGAATACATGCCTTCGCCACGTTCGTCTTCTGGAACGGGTACAGCAGCGCCTTGCTCCAGTAAACAACTCACGTAGGTCAACAGGACCTGTCTTTTCTCCTCTGAGCTTGGAAGGATTGTGGGAACAAACCTTAATCTTGGGATGTTGATGAAGACCCACTTGTGACCGGATAGACACCATCTTGACGGTCCAATAATCACAAATTGAGGCCGCCCAAACATGTCTGAAGTGGAGAAGGCGAGCCCCCACCTGACATGTTTGAGCGGGCCCAATTTCAATAGGACTTCTCGGAATCCTGGTTACCAGAAGAACCACCTTTTGAGGTCTTTTTAAAGGAAGACTGCCTGGACCTCCATGATCTAGAGAACTCCCGGCCATGTTTGCCGCTGCGCTTTTGGTTTTGAAGGCGTCTGTCTCGCGGGAGGAAACCAGATTTCCCACCTGTAGCCCGGGATATGGCGCTATCCAACTTATTACCAAATATGGATGCCCCTTCAAAGGGGATACGGCACCAGGCTTGCTTTGACGCTGGATCCGCCAACCATGGACGGAGCCATAAAGCACGGCGTGCCGAAACTGCTGCTAACATAGCCCGGGACAGCAGGTGGGTGACATCAATAGATGCCTCCCCCAGAAAGGCGGAAGATATTCTAATCTCCTGGATAGGAGAGTCTTTAGCCGTTTCTATAGAGATTCCTCTTAAGAACTCCTTAATATTATCGGCCCAGGATTCAACAGCCTTTGAAACTGCTGCTAATGCCAGTATTGGTTTGCATGCCATTCCAGAGGTAAGATAAATCCTCTTCAGATACGAATGAATTCTCCTCTCCAATGGATGTTTGAAAGATACCGTGTCTTCTAAAGGAAGAGTCAGATACTTTACTAAACGCATGAACGCTGCGTCCACCAAAGGAGCTGATTCAAGATGTTTTACATCGTCCTCTTTAAAGGGATACAGTTTAAACACTTTTGACTGCATGGAACTTTTCCTGTCCATCTTGCTCCACTCATCAGAAATGATCTCTCCTAGTTCTGATAGAAAAGGAAAATATTGTCGCTCCTTGTTAAGCTGTTTAAAAAACTATCTCTGCTTGGGGGGAGAAGTAACAGGATCTTCCCACTTCAGAGCTTCTCTCACTGCCTTGACTAATGCAGGCACTAGTGCAATCAAATCCCAAACCTGGATCCTCCAGTTCCGAATCGCTATCTGATACAGGAGCAGAGTGGCGACTTGGTTGAGAGGATTCCCATGCCTCTTGCAATAGCCCTTCCCCCCCCTGGGGGGCATAATGGGTCTGATGGGGACTCACAAGTTTGTTGAACTTCCCTCTGCTGCAAGGACTCCTTTACTACTCTTCTCACCATTGATTCCAAACGTTGGTCTGCACCATCTCTCTCATCTGCGGCTTTAGTAAAGCAATAATCGCAGAGCGACTTGTCTGTTGGAACAGGCATCCTACAACCCCAGCATGACTTTTCTGGCCTCTTACTAGAATGAGAAGAAGGGGGGCGAGAGTATTCTCTACTGCGGTGTTCGGATCTAGAAGATCTATGATGACTAGATTTTGAGGATGACTTTTGGTGGTGCGATTTTGACGATCCACTACGTCTATGCGAACTATGCTGCGGATCAGGTCTAGGAGGGCTAGAGAAAAATATACAAGAGAAAGAAAGGAAAGGTAAAGACCAGCTGAAAACTAGTGCTAAAAATTTCTCCATAATACACAGCAACCAAGCTATGCACATACCTGCTACAAGTGGGCTGGCCACTAGGGGGCAGTGAGGCATCCATTGCTAAATACACTGACTGTAAAAAACAAATAAGACCTCATCAGCTACTATAAAAACATCCATAAGCATGTGCATAAAGAAAAGCCAATGATCCTATCTTAAAACCGTCAGAAAATAGCCCCGGGAAGTCGCTGTCTCCTCTGCAATCATTCCCGGGACTCTGACAGCGCTCTATGCCTTTTAAATTTGGCGCGCGTGACGTCATCGGCGACGTCAGATGCCGGGTGCTCACGCGCATGCGCGAGAACCAAGCCTCACTTTGAATCGGGTCCGCGCATGCGCAGAACGCCGCGCCGGACCCCGAAACAGGGGATAAAGACTGCTGGAACGCAGAAGCGTCCGCGCCATGCACCGCATCAGCTGGGGGACACAACGAGGAATCCGGTACAAATATACACTGCTGCCATTAATAATGATACATCTCACCACTCCACCAACAATCATCTGGCCGAATCTTGTCCCATACACACCACCGGTCATCCTGGCAGATAATGGCTACCTCACCGCAGCAGGCAATAAGCCGGGCGCACATACAGACACCAGATCCAGGTCTTCAGCGCTTCTCTGCCATACACTCCATACCCATGCTTAACAGACAGGGCCTATCGGAGGATCAAACTTGACAATCGGCCGATCGATCGTTGTGAAGGTATCTTCAGGTGGGAGAACCACCAGGTCCTACGGAGGAAGACAAAAAAGGAACACGGATAGCAGCCAGGAGCAAAGATTTATGGGAGAGGGGTTCTATTGGGTAGTTATGGAGGCGGGGCTAACCCACACGTATGCTGCCATGGAGCCTGTCGGGAAAGTGTTGAGAATGTGTTTTGTGTGTATTTAGGGTAGCTAAAGTAACATTAAACCCTCAATTTTTATTCATTAACTTTTTTATTAAGAGATAATATGTGGTAATGTGGTACTAAAGCAAATGCACCTTGTATCCAGTGTACACAGCATTTATATGATATGTAGCTCAGAAGATAACATATGATTACAAAAACAAGATACACAAGTGATTGTAAAAAAAAATACAAATGGTAGGGACCATCTTCTAGTGAGGCTGATGATAATACAAAAATTTGCAAAAAGAAAGACAACATCAGACAGTGAACTCACAAATAGCTTGTGCTCAATACCAGGGCTCATAAAACATTACAATTATCAAACCAAATTTTTTAATTTTTATCATAATAAGGCATAGTAGAGTATGAAGTGTGAAATCGTTTTTCTACTCTACTGATAGATTCCACTCGCAATTTAACCTGAGAGAGTGGAACTGAGGAGATTTTCCAGTGCAAAGCTATAAGATGGGAACCTCTAAAATGGGGGTGAATAATAAGCATTGCAAGGGGTAAGAGAAATCTGATTACCTGCTAATGAGGATTAAGGATGGGCCCGGTGTTCGATTCGAACCCATGTTCGAATCGAGCACCGGGCGTTCGCTCGCTCGGCGAGCCCAGAACTATTGGGGCCGCTCGCATCAAATTCGTGTGATGCGAGCGGCCCCGCAATGCATTGCGGCCCGCGCAGTGCAATGCTGGCTGATGATTGGCCAAGCATGCACTGTGACCCCGCATGCTTGGCCAATCACAGCGCCGGCAGCGAGGCGAGCCATAATTAGCTACAGGCAGGATGCCTGTAGCCAATTATAGCTCAGGGGCTTTAGTACACGCCCCACGGTATATGGGCCGGCGGCCTCGCATATTCTGTTTCAGTCAGTGTCAGCGTGTCAGTGTGCTGCTGACAAGATATGCTATATTTCTGGGGATTTGTGTGTGCGTGCTGTTAGAACAGCATTGCAGTATCACATCTGGGGGGTGTCTATAGGTGGCCTGTGAAGGGGGGCAGGTTTCCTGTGCTTAGAACTTTCCCTGCAAAAAAGTGTCATTTTTGCAGGAAAAAAGCTATTTAAAAGCACTCGCGGCTAATGAATTGATGGCTCCTGTAACACAGAGAACTGTCATTCATTAATAAAAAACAAAAAAAAAGCGTGGGGGTCCCCCCAAATTCAATAACCAGGCCCTTCAGGTCTGGGATGGATATTAAGGGGAACCCCAGCCAAAAAAAAAAAAAAAAAAAATGGCGTAGGGTCCCCCTCAAAATCCATACCAAACCCTTATCCGAGCACGCAACCTGGCAGGCCGCATGAAAAGAGGGGGAGGCGAGAGCGGTCCCCCCTCCCGCCTGAACCGTACCAGGCCACATGCCCTCAACATTGGGAGGACAAGGGCCTCTTCCCCACAACCGTGCCCTGTGGTTGTGGGGGTCTGCGGGCAGGGGGCTTATCGGAATCTGGAAGCCCCCTTTAACAAGGGGACCCCCAGATCCCGCCCCCCCCCCCTGTGTGAAATGGTAAGGGGGTACAAAAGTACCCCTACCATTTCACCAAAAAAGTGGCAAAAATTGTAAAAATGACAGGAGACAGTCTTTGACAATTCCTTTATTAAAATCTTCTTTCTTCTTTCTTCATCCTTCGGTTTCTTCATCTTCTCCTTCCGTCATCTTCTTCCATCTTCTTCTTCCATTTTCTTTTTCCTCCGATCCGCTTCTTCTTGCGCTGGTCTTCTCGTCCTTCTCGTCCGGCATCTTCTTCCGTCGGCATCGGTGTCGGTGTCTCTGTCTCTTCTTGGGCCGCTCCGCGCAATGGGAGGCTCCCGCTGTGTGAGGCTCCGCTCCGTCTCACAGGTCTTTTATAATGGAGGGCACCTGGTGACCCCGCCCCCTCTGACGCACGGGGACGTCATGGTGAATTCCATGATGGCTTTCCCCATGACGTCAGAGGGGGGCGGGGTCACCAGGTGCCCTCCGTTTTAAAAGACCTGTCAGACGGAGCGGAGCCTCACACAGCGGGAGCCTCCCATTGCGCGGAGCGGCCCAAGAAGACACAGACGCAGACGGAAGAAGATGCCGGACGAGAAGGACGAGAAGACCAGCGCAAGAAGAAGCGGATCGGAGGAAGAAGAAGATGGAAGAATATGCAAGAAGATGACGGAAGGAGAAGATGAAGAAACCGAAGGATGAAGAAAGAAGAAAGAAGATTTTAATAAAGGAATTGTCAAAGACCATCTCCTGTCATTTTTACCATTTTTGCCACTTTTTTGGTGAAATGGTAGGGGTACTTTTGTACCCCCTTACCATTTCACACAGGGGGGGTGGGATCTGGGGGTCCCCTTGTTAAAGGGGGCTTCCAGATTCCGATAAGCCCCCCGCCCGCAGACCCCCACAACCAATGGCCAGGGTTGTGGGGAAGAGGCCCTTGTCCTCATCAACATGGGGACAAGGTGCTTTAGGGGTCTTAGACCCCCAAAGCATCCTCCCAATGTTGAGGGCATGTGGCCTGGTACGGTTCAGGCGGGAGGAGGGCCACTCTCGTCCCCCCCTCTTTTCCTGCGGCCTGCCAGGTTGCGTGCTCGGATAAGGGTCTGGTATGGATTTTGAGGGGGACCCCACGCCATTTTTTTTGGCTAGGGTTCCCCTTAAAAATCCATACCAGACCTCAAGTCTAATTTTTTTTTTTGGGGGGACCCCTACGCTTTTTTTTTAATTTTTTTTTATTTTTTATCAATGACTTTTTTTTTATGAATGAGTTTCAATGAATGACTGTTCTCTGTATTACGGGAGCCGTCAATTAACATCAGCCACGAGTGATTTTAAATAGCTTTTTTACTTTCAAAAATGACACTTTGCGCAGAGACAGTTCTAAACACGGGAAACATGCGCCCCTTCACAGGCATACTATAAACACCCTCCAGGTACGAAATTTAAAGGAATATTACACTTTTATTGTTTCAATTTAAGCATTATTAAAATCACTGCTCCTGAAAAAACGTCCGTTTTTTAAAAAAAAAATTGCATTGATACATGTCCCCTGGGGCAGGACCCAGGTCCCCAAACACTTTTTATGACATTAACATGCATATTAGCCTTTAAAATTAGCACTTTTAATTTCGAACGTTCGCATCCATTATAACTAATAGGGTTCTAAAGCTCGCACGGACTTTAGGTCCGTTCGCGGGTTCTGGTGCGAGCCGAACGGGGGGGTGTTCGGCTCATCCCTAATGAGGATGCAACGGATATTAGTTTCATCCAAAGTGGAGCAATATGATCCCATTCCCAAAACAGATGGAGGAACATGCCTGGTACAGGACAATCTCTGAAGCATAAAAGAGTTACTGTAGGAAATATATAATGTAATGTGACTGGGAACAGATACCACTTGGAGAGTTTAACGGCCGTTTCTCTAATGGTGAGAGACCTGGTGCAGTTCTTTAAGTTGTCCACACATTCATCCCATTCCTCAACAGTAATATATAAAGAACACTCAGATTCCCATTTTAACATATATACAAGTTTATTATGGGAAGGCAAGTTACTGAGATGTGCATACAACTTTGTTGAGACAGATCTGTTCGTACAAGGTAGGGTTTGGTACATACGTGGAACAGGTAAAAAAAAATTAATTTGAAGATAGTGAAATATTTTTTTGTCTGGGATTTGGCAATTATGCAGAAATGATTGGAAAGGGATGAATGCTGAATTTTCAACCAATTTATGTAAGGAAAGTATGTCTGAATCTATCCTCCAAGCGAAACTTGAGATATTGGAAAAGACTGGGGGAAATGCAGGGTCCCCCAAGAAGGCCGCCTGAGGTGGAGCCTGAGTAGACAGTATAACTTGTCCGTATTGCATAATTTGAATGATTGAGCAACTAAAGGATTTTTAGGGGCTTCAAAGCTGTGTATGAGACCCCCTTGGACCAAAAGAGGCATGGGAGGAAATGTGGCTATATGGAGTCGAATTCAAATTTTACCCAAGGCTCTTTTGATGAATGAATAAATATTCCACTGAGCGAGTTGGGAGAATCTGTATGCCAAGTAATAATGCCATAGATTCTTTACCCCCAGACCTCCATTATAGGTTGAAGTAAATAATACTGTTTTAGAGAATCTTGGGGGAGAATCTGCCCAAATGTAATTGTTTAAATCTCGTTGAAAGGAGGTGATGCATGATTTGGTAATCCTAATGGGGAGTGCCCTAAAAAGGTATAACAATCTAGGGAGGATAGTCATTTTTGCTGCTGTAACCCTGCTGTAACCCTGCCTAGAAAATAGATGTTTGAAAAGCAAGAACATAGAATGCAAATCAGGGGTAAGCTGAATCATTAGATATGTGAGTGATTCTTTGGACCATGGAAATATGAAGGAATGTTATAACAATTCAGGAATATTAATTGGCATCCCTATATATAGTTACATAGTAGGTGAGGTTGAAAAAAGACACAAGTCCATCAAGTCCAACCTATGTGTGTGATTATATGTCAGTATTACATTTCATATCCCTGTATGTTGTGGTCGTTCAGATGCTTATCTAATAGTTTTTTGAAAGTTTTGATGCTCCCCGCTGATACCACCGCCTGTGGAAGAGAATTCCACATCCTTGCTGCTCTTACAGTAAAGAACCCTCTACGCAGTTTAAGGTTAAACCTCTTTTCTTCTAATTTTAATAAGTGGCCACGTGTCTTGTTAAACTCCCTTTCCGCAAACAGGTTTTAGCCCTATTATGGGGTCACCAGTACGGTATTTGTAAATTTAAATTATATCCCTTCTCAAGCGTCTCTTCTCCAGAGAGAATAAGTTCAGTGCTCGCAACCTTTCCTCATATCTAATATCCTCCAGACCCTTTATTAGCTTTGTTGCCCTTCTTTGTACTTGCTCCATTTCCAGTACATCCTTCCTGAGGACTGGTGCCCAGAACTGGACAGCATATTCTAGGTGCGACCGGACCATAGTCTTGTAGAGCGGGAGAATTATCGTTTTATCTCGTTTTATCTCTGGAGTTGATACCCTTTTTAATGCATGCCAATATTCTGTTAGCTTTTTTAGCAGAAGCTTGGCACTGCATGCCATTGCTGAGCCTATTATCTACTAGGACCCTCAGGTCCTTTTCCATCCTAGATTGCCCCAGAGGTTCTCCCCCCAGTGTATAGATTGCATTCATATTTTTGCCACCCAAATGCATTATTTTACATATATCTACATTAAACCTCATTTGCCATGTAGTTGCAGACCCCATTAATTTGTTCAGATCTTTTTGCAAGGTTTGCACATCTTGCGGAGAAGTTATTGCCCTGCTATATGCTACAGAGAGATTGAACTGTTTATCCCAACCTCCAGGTCGTTTATGAACAAATTAAATAGGATTGGTCCCAGCACAGAACCCTGGGGGACCCCATTACTCACCCCTGACCATTCTGAGTACTCCCCATTTATCACCACCCTCTGAACTCGCCCTTTTAGCCAGTTTTCAATCCATGTACTCATCCTATGGTCCATGACAATGGACCTTATTTTGTACAGTAAATGTTTATGGGGAACTGTGTCAAATGCTTTTGCAAAATCCAGATATACCATGTCTACGGACCTTCCTTTATCTAGATGGCAACTCTTCATGAATCCATTCTCATTACTGCTAATGATACTGTTCTCATTACTAAAATCTTGTATATAGTCCCTTACCACCCCCTCCATACTATGATGTTAGGCTAACTGGTCTGTAATTCCCAGGGATGTATTTTGGGCCCTTTGTAAATACTGGTGCTACATTGGCTTTTCTCCAAACAGCCAGTACCATTCCAGTCAGTAGACTGTCAGTAAAAATTTGAAACAATGGTCTGGCAATTACTTGACTGAGTTCCCTAAGTACCCTTGGGTGCAAGCCATCTGGTGATTTATTAATGAAGTTTCCCAAGTCTAATTTTAATTCTGTCCTCTGTTAACCATGGAGGTGCTTCCTGTGATGTGTCATGAGGATGAACCCTGCAGTTTTGGTTACTGACTAAAGCCCCCGATTCCCTCGTGAAGACTGAGGAGAAAAATAAATTCAATACTTTTACCATCTCCCCATCCTTTGTAACCAGATGTCTTTCCTCATTCTTTATGGGGCCAATATGGTCTGTCATCCCCTTTTTACTGTTTACATACTTAAAAAATTTCTTGGAATTTTTTTTGCTTTCCTCCGCTATGTGTCTTTCATGTTCTATTTTAGCCATCCTAATTGCACCCTTACATTTCTTATTGCATTTTTTATAATGTCTGAATGCTGATGATGATCCCTCAACCTTGTATTTTTTGAAGGCCTTGTCCTTTGCTTTTATATGCATTTTTACATTGGAGTTAAGCCATCCAGGACTTTAGTTTGGTCTTTTAAATGTATTACCCAATGAGATGCATTGGCTAATGCCCTTATTTAATATGCTCTTAAAGCAAACCCATCTCTCCTCCGTGTTCTTAGTTCCTAAGATTTTATCCCAATTTATGCCTTCTAGCAAGGTTCGTAGTTTAGGAAAGTTGGCTCTTTTGAAATTCAGTGTCTTTGTATTCCCCTTATGTTTCCTATTTGTGAGATGGGATAACCATCCCTTCTTTAATGGGATAATAATGAAGCTGCTTTGCTGGTGATACTGATGCAGTTCTGCCAAATGTATTTTCAAAGGCTTTTTTTTCTAGTGATATCAAGAATAATAATATTATTATGCTTGTTATTTATTTATTTTTTTTGTGCAAGTTACCACAACTCTATTATCCTGTAGTTTTTAAGATCAAAGATACAACTATGTCGGTGTCCCTTGTTAATTTGACCTTGTATTTTTTTAATGTAACTGCCTACTCCCAAACTGTCATTTGAAGTAAAACACATAGCCAAGTATTCCATGTTGAACCCATGGGGAAGCCCCCGTGGCATCAGAGGGGGCAGGGTCACCTGTTTACATCACTGGGTGGCCCGCCCTCAGTTATATAAGAACTGTCACAGAGAAGACGGTTGCAGCTTTATTTTTTTATTCTTTTGTTTTTATATTTTAATAAAGGACTTGTCCCAAGCTGTCTCTTGTCTTTTTTTACCATTTTGACATGATGTACGATGTACCCCAATACCAATTTACATAGGGGGAGGCCGGGATCTGGGGGTCCCCTTGTTAAAGGGGGCTTACAGATTCCTATAAGCCCCTGCCTGCATACCCCCAAACCCACCGGGCAAGGGTTGTGGGGATGAGGCCCTTGTCCCCATCAACATGGGGACAAGGTGCTTTGGGGTTAGACCCCAAAGCACCCTCCCCATGTTGAGGGCATGTGGCCTGGTACAGTTCAGGAGGTGGGGCGCTCTATCGTCCCCCCTCTTTTCCTGTGGCCTGCCAGGTTGCATGCTTGGATAAGGGTCTGGTATGTATTTTGGGGGGACCCCTATGCCATTTATTTATTTTTGGTTCGGGGTTCCCCTTAATATTCATACCAGACCCAAAAGGCCTGGTAATGGACTGGGGGGATCCCATGCTCTTTCTTTCTATGACTTTTACCTATATTGCCGAGACCCGACAATTCTTTATAGCCACGATCAGTTTTAAATTACAATTTATCCTTCAGAAATATCATTTTGCTGTGGTACTGTTCTAAGCACGGGAAAAATGCAGGCATACTATACAAAATGGATTACAGCGCACACATACAAAAATTACATTTATCCTGCAAGGCTAGTTAAAAACACCTAAACATATTCAAAAATATAGGGGTTTGGTCACACTATATATAGTGCTAAGCCCACTTACTGTGACAAAGTACCCCAAATTAGTGGGTCCTACCCTAGTAATAAAATGAAAGAACCTGTGTCTCAACCATGGGAGATAAACTCCTCTACGTGGTGGCCACTAATAAGAGGTAATGAAGAAGCCCAAGAGATCTGGTCAGGGTCCATACAGTATACAAAAACATACTTGGGGGCACACCCTAAAATGCTTTACATTCAAGATGGTGCTGCTATAAGACCAAAAACAGTACAAAACAGATTACAGCGCACACATACAGAAATGACATTTATCCTGCAAGGCTAGTTAACCACTTCCCGACCGCCCCATGTACATATATGTCAGCAGAATGGCACGTACAGGCAAAACCACGTACCTGTACGTGCCATTCTTCAGGCGCGTGGGGGGTCCGATCGGACCCCCCCCCGGCCGGCGGGGACGGTCGGTATCGCTTCAGGAGCGATCCGGGATGAGGGGACGGCCAGTGGTTTCTGGCCACCCCCTCGCGATCGCTCCTGGCGAATCAGATGCTTCCTCTGTCTGTGTCAATCAAAACACAGGCAGAGGAAGTGATGTCACACTCGGCGCGCCGGTCAGAAAGACCGGAACGCCGAGGAGTCAACACACACAGGTTAGTGCACCAACAGTACACTGACACCAGTACACATAGGCACACAATCCACCCCCCTGTCACCCCCAGATCACCCCCAGATCATCCCCTCCCCCCCCAGTCACAGTGTCACTAATTGCAGTGATCATTTATTTACTGATCACTGCATTTAGTGTCAGTGTGACTGTAATAACTGTCAGGGCAGTTAGTTTTAGGTCCAAGGTAGCCCCCTACCCCCCCCCCCCCCTTATAAAGGTTTAACCCCTTGATTGCCCCCCAGGTAACCCTTTCACCCCCTTTTGCCAGTGTCACTAAGCGATCGTTTTTCTGATCGCTGCATTAGTGTCACTGGTGTCGCTAGGTAACCATTTTTTTTTTTAGGTTAACCACCATGTTTATATAGGTTCATAAATAGGTTTATAGGTCAGGTACCCCCATATTACAACCTAAATAAAGGTTTTAACCCCCTGATTGCCCCTAGAGTTAACCCTTTCACCAGTGATCACCGTATAAGTGTCACTGGTGACGCTGGTTAGCCAGTTAGTTATTTCGTTATTTAGGTTCCCCGTCAGGTTTTTATATAGTGTCAGGTACCCCCATATATTACCTAATAAAGGTTTTAACCCCCTGATTGCCCCTAGTTAACCCTTTCACCCCCTTTTGCCAGTGTCACTAAGCGATCGTTTTTCTGATCGCTGCATTAGTGTCACTGGTGTCGCTAGGTAGCCAGTTTTTTTTTTTAGGTAACCGCCATGTTTATATAGGTTCATAAATAGGTTTATAGGTCAGGTACCCCCATATTACAACCTAAATAAAGGTTTTAACCCCCTGATTGCCCCTAGAGTTAACCCTTTCACCAGTGATCACCGTATAAGTGTCACTGGTGACGCTGGTTAGCCAGTTAGTTATTTCGTTATTTAGGTTCCCCGTCTTTATATAGCGTCAGGTACCCCCATATATTACCTAATAAAGGTTGCCCCTAGTTAACCCTTTCACCCCCTGATTGCCCCCTATTGTTAACCCTTTCACCAGTGATCACCGTATAACTGTTACGGGTGACGCTGGTTAGATAGTTTGTTTTTTATACTGTCAGGGCACCCGCCATTTATTACCCAATAACGGTTTAACCCCCTGACCGCCCGGCGGGTGATAACAATTAGGTTTTAGGGTCAAATAAGGTCTGCGTCGCCCCAGGTTAGTGCCAGTACCGCAAACACCCACACGCAAAGCATACACCTCCCTTAGTGGTATAGTATCTGAACAGATCAATATCTGATCTGATCAGATCTATACTAGCGTCCCAGCAGTTTAGGGTTCCAAAAAAAACGCATTGTTAGCGGCATCAGCCCAGATACCTGCTAGCACCTGCGTTTTCCCCCTCCGCCCAGCCCAGCCCAGCCCACCCAAGTGCAGTATTGATCGATCACTGTCACTTACAAAACACTAAGCACACATAACTGCAGCGTTCGCAGAGTCAGGCCCGATCCCTGCGATCGCTAACATATTTTTTGTGGTAGCGTTTTGATTCAGTCGCTAACAGTCAGGAGCTTTTTTACCTGTAAATCTCAAAAAAAAAAAAAAAAAAAAAATAGTTGTCGTTTTATTGTTCTCTCTCTATTGTTGCTCTTTTGTTTACTCCATTCTATTCTGCAATGTTTTATTATGTTTTATCATGCTTGCTTTTCAGGTATGTAATTTTGTTTACTGTGTTTTAGTGTTAACCATTTTTTTGTTTTCAGGTGCGCCATTCAGTTGCAGCGTGGATTTATTTATCTTGACAGCAACAGTGTTTGCTCCCACGATACATAAAGACGCGACTCCAACGCTGTAGGAGGTGATTTCACCACCACAGTTAAAAAAAAGAGCATATATGCCGAAGCATGGGGGCAGCAGGGGGGGCGGAGGAGCGATTGGCTCCTAATGCTGCGTACATACGGTCGAAATTCCGACGGAGCCTTGCCCCGTGGAAAAGTGCGACCGTGTGTACATGGCATAACTTTTGTGGGAGGATGCCCCCATGCTTCGGCATATATAAATGGTGCATGTATGCCCATCATTAGAAGTGGGTGGATGAAGGGAGGTATTCTAATGGTGGGCATACCCACCAATCAATCTCTTTTTTTCGTTCAGCCAAGAGGCTGCATGAAAAATAAAGATTACAATATATGTCCAGTATGTTGCTGGACTTTGAATGGTTATACCAGAATGATGCCTGCAGGTTTAGGTATCATCTTGGTATCATTCTTTTCAGCCAGTGATCGGCTTTCATGTAAAAGCAATTCTAGCGGGTAATTAGCCTCTAGACTGCTTTTACAAGCAGTGGGAGGGAATGTCCCCCCTCCCGGATATAAACCGCGCCATTGGGAAATTGGGAAAGCGTTTTATCACACTGATCTTGGTGTGGTCAGATGCTTTGAGGGCAGAGGAAAGATCTAGGGTCTAACAGACCCCAATTTTTTCAAAAAAAGAGTACCTGTCACTGCCTATTGCTATCATAGGGGATATTTACATTCCGTGAGATAACAATAAAAATGATAACAAAAGAAAAAAAATGGAAGGAACAGTTTAAAAATAAAATAAAAAAGCTAAATAAAAAAAAAATAATATAAAAAAAAAAAAAAAAAAAAAAAAAGCACCCCTGCCCCCCCTTCTCTTGCGCAACGGCGAACACAAGCGTTGGTCTGGCGTCATATGTAAACAGCAATTGCACCATGCATGTGAGGTATCACCGCGAAGGTCAGATCGAGGGCAGTAATTTTAGCAGTAGGCCTCCTCCGTGAATCTAATGTGGTATCATGTAAAGGCTTTTAAAGGCTTTTAAAAATGTATGTAGTTTGTCGCCACTGCGTGTCTGTGCGCAATTTCAAAGCATGTCGTGTTTGGTATCCATGTACTCGGCCTAAGATCATATTTTTTATTTCATCAAAAATTTGTGTGTTTTAGTGCATTCAAATAAAAAAAAGTGTATTTTTTCCACAAAAAATGCGTTTGAAAAATCGCTGCGCAAATACTGTGTGAAAAAAAAAAAAATGCAACACCCACCATTTTAATCTGTAGGGCCTTTGCTTTAACAATATATATAGTGTTTGGGGGTTCAACGTAATTTTCTTGCAAAAAAAAAAAAATATATTTTCATGTAAACAAAAAGTGTCAGAAAAGGCTTTGTCTACAAGTGGTTAGAAGAGTGGGTGACGTGTGACATAGGCTTCTAAATGTTGTGCATAAAATGCCAGGACAGTTCAAACCCCCCCCCCCCCAAATTACCCCATTTTGGAAAGTAGACACCCCAAGCTATTTGCTGAGAGCAATGTTGAGCCCATTAAATTTTTTTTTTTTTGTCCCAAGAGATTGAATAATGAAAAAAAAAAAATATATATATATATTTTTTACAAAAAGTTGTCACTAAATGATATATTGCTCAAACATGTCATGGGCATATGTGGAAATACACTCCAAAATACATTCTGTTGCTTCTCCTGAGTACGAGGATACCACATGTGTGGGACTTTTTGGGAGCCTAGCTGCGTACGGGACCCCAAAAACCAAGCACTGCCTTCAGGCTTTCTAAGGGTGTAATTTTTTTATTTCACTTCTCACTGCCAATCACAGTTTCGGAGGCCATGGAATGCCCAGATGGCATAAAACCCCCCAAAATGACCCCATTTTGGAAAGTAGACACCCCAAGCTATTTGCTGAGAGGTATGGTGAGTATTTTGCAGATCTCGCTTTTTGTCACAAAGTTTTGAAAATTGAAAAAAAAAAAAAAAATTTTTTTTTTTTTTCTTTACTTTCTTCATTTTCAAAAACAAATGAGAGCTGTAAAATACTCACCATGCCTCTCATCAAATATCTTGGGGTGTCTACTTTCCAAAATGGGGTCATTTGGGGGGGTTTTGTGCTATTTTGGCATTTTATGGCCTTCGAAACTGTGATAGGTAGTGAGGAGTGAAATCAAAAATTTGCACCCTTAGAAATCCTGAAGGTGGTGGTTGGGTTTCGGGGCCCCGTACGCGGCTAGGCTCCCAAAAAGTCCCACACATGTGGTATCCCCATACTCAGGAGAAGCAGCAAAATGTATTTTGGGGTGCAATTCCACATATAACTATGGCATGTGTGAGCAATATATCATTTAGTGACAACTTTTTGAATTTTTTTTTTTTTTTTTTTTGTCTTTATTCAATCACTTGGGACTAAAAAAAAAAAATATTCAATGGGCTCAACATGCCTCTCAACAAATAGCTTGGGGTGTCTACTTTCAAAAATGGGGTCATTTGGGGGGGGGGGGTTTGTGCTATTTTGGCATTTTATGGCCTTCGAAACTGTGATAGGTAGTGAGGAGTGAAATCAAAAATTTGCACCCTTAGAAGTCCCACACATGTGGTATCCCCATACTCAGGAGAAGCAGCAAAATGTATTTTGGGGTGCAATTCCACATATAACCATGGCATGTGTGAGCAATATATCATTTTTTTTTTTTTTTTGTCTTTATTCAATCACTTGGGACTAAAAAAAAAAATATTCAATGGGCTCAACATGCCTCTCAGCAAATAGCTTGGGGTGTCTACTTTCCAAAATGGGGTCATTTGGGGGGGTTTTGTACTTCCCTGCCATTTTAGCACCTCAAGAAATGAGATAAATTAAAAGCGGTGTAAATTCCAGAAAATGTACTCTAGTTTGTAGACGCTATAACTTTTGCGCAAACCAATAAATATACGCTTATTGGCATTTTTTTTACTAAAGACATGTGGCTAAATACATTTTGGCCCAAATGTTTGATTAAAATTGAGTTTATTGGATTTTTCTTATAACAAAAAGTAGAAAATATCTTTTTTTTTCAAATTTTGCGGTCTTTTTCCGTTTATAGCGCAAAAAATAAAAATCACAGAGGCAATCAAATACCATCAAAAGAAAGATCTATTTGTGGGAAGAAAAGGACGCCAATTTCGTTTGGGTACAACATTGCATGACCGCGCAATTACCAGTTAAAGCAGTGCAGTGCGAAATTGAAAAAAGACCTCTGGTCCTTTGGCTGCCAATTGGTCCGGGGCTGAAGTGGTTAAAAACACCTGAATATATTCAAAAATACAGGGGCATACTATAGACACCCCAGGCATGATATTTAAAGGAATATTTCATTTTTATTGTTTCACTTTAAGCATCAAAAAAATCACTTCTCCCAAAAAAACTTCAGTTTAACCGCTTCCCGACCGCCCACTGCATATATACGTCAGCAGAATGGCACGGGCAGGCAGAATCACGTACCTGTACGTGTTCCTTTAAATGCCTGCCCGTGGGTCGCGTGTGCGCCGACAGCGCGCGCTCGTGACCCGGTCACCAGCGCGGGACCAGCGGACCCGATCAGGGCTGGTGTCCCGCGATCGGGTCACGGAGCTGAAGAAGGGGGAGAGGTATGTGTAAACAAACCTCTCCCCGCGCTTCCTACTCTGCCTGTCCTGCGCAAAAAACAAAAACCGCAGGGGCGATCAAATACCACCAAAAGAAAGCTCTATTTGTGGGAAAAAAAGGACGCCAATTTTGTTTGGGAGCCACGTTGCATGACCGCGCAATGGCGAATCGCAAAAAGGGGCCTGGTCCTTTGGCTGCCAATTGGTCCGGGGCTAAAGTGGTTAAAATAAAATTGCATTGATACATGTCCCCTGCGGTCCCAAAAACTTTTTATGACAATAAGCCTTTAAAATTAGCACTTTTGATTATTCATGTTCATGTCCCATAGGATTTAACGGTGTTCGTGTGTTCTGACAATTTTTTTGCCTGTTTGCATGTTCTGCTGCGAACCAAACAGGAAGGTGTTCAGCTCATCCCTATTGGCTGCAGACAAACTACAGTAGCGTGGCAGTGATCAGGAACACTGTTGCTGGCTTATACTGGTCTGGTGACACTGGGGACTAGTGTAGCAGCAATCAGGAACACTGTTGCCTGCATGTGGCAGTGATCTGGGACATTGTAACTGGTGTGGCAGAGATTAGAGACAATATGACTGGGGGGATAGTGATCAGGGACATGGGACACTGGAACTGATATGGTGAGGATCAGGGACACTGTAGCTGGTGTGGTGGTGATCAGGGACAATATGACTAGTGTGGCAGTGAAATGAGAGCAGCCAGCTATTGTACATGATCACCGCCACAGCAGTCAGAATAGTCACTGCATTTGCTCTGGTGACAGTATATAACAATAATACTAATTATTTTTAAATTTTTTCATCAGATTTTTTTTATTTTTACATAGTTACACTATGATTGCTTATTATTCATTCATTATTCATAATGCCATTGTTTACTATTGAGGTAGATGTGATTGGCCACAGCAATCACATGTTATAGGGCTGCTGTGACTGGCTCTGGTACATTGTGATCACTATGACCTATCACAGGGATCACAGTAGTAAGTTATGGCATCATAAATGAAAGCCATTGTTTACTACTCAACATGTGATCACTGTGATTGGTCACATGGCACCAGGGCTGAGAAAAGCAGCCGGTGGACACAGCGGTCACAGATCACACCACTGTGCATCCCAGAGGCATACACAGGGTGTGGCAGGACATATGGGTAAGTCCTCCCAGAATGACACTTGTCCCACCAGGCCATATACGTACAGTGGCCGGGCAGAAACGGTTCAAAAATTGAGTGTTCATCTACCTAGAAACCTTACTGAAATATTTCATCTTAACTTCCTATGCAAAACATAAGAATTTATCTATGATTTTGGTCTCAGAACACCTTTTCATGGACAGGCAATATCTTCAAGCAGAATGTTCTAATGGGACTACTGTATCTCCTACAAACACTACCTGTCTTTATCCCTCCTTATACCTCTTTTTCCAATAATTGGAAATTCAACATTCATTTTTGGACTTTAAGACCTGATCTTCACATGATTGACAACTGGCAGGTACAGGGTGAAAAATGTATAACTTGCTCAACATGACTATACATTGCCGGCATGTCTCTAGATACTAATCTAGCACCCTTGGTACATTACAGATGTAGACAATTATTACTTTTCCTCTCTTCCTTACCTTCAGCTAAGACTTTTGACCAACCTATGACACCTTATAAACAAGAATGCGTAAAACCAGAACTCTCTAACCATGTCCTCTCCCTCTGCTACAAATTATTATTTTATGCCGACCAGGAATCCGCTCTTCCTTTTCTTAAAAAAGTAGTCTGGATAAAAATTTTTTAACACAATGGTATAGGACCCAGCATGTGCTTCAGCCGATTTTTCCAGATTCTCTTGATCTATGCTGGCAACGTGACTCCCTATCTGCACACACATTACAAGTGCTTTGGTCTTGCCCCACCCCAGACTTTGATAGTTTTGGAATAAAGTCTGAACTATAATGCAGAAATTTACTTTACAATTTCAACAGACTGCTTTTTTTTTTTTTTAACATCATAACGTCATTCTCTTTAATTTTTAGATTAAATAAGAGTGTATTTATGTCCTCTGGAAAATGTCACACCCACCCACAATGCAACAATGGTTAAATTTAATGAATGACATTAATCATACTATTAAGGGCACTGATGAAAAAAAAATTGTTAATTGGATAGGCTTTACCTGTACAGATGAATATAAATGCTACAGGATCTCAAGAAAAGAGTTAAAACTTATACAACACCCAGACTATCTTCCCACCCTAACAGCACAACAAAACTGTAACCATTCAATGTATTGACAGTTAATTTACAGCAAAATTATAAATTTTCTTAAAAGCTACCTTTCTCAAACACACACATGCACGCACACAATTTCCCATGGACCCACTTATACTTACCTTTTTTAATACTGCGTTACTTTGTCAAAGGCAGTCTTTGGTATATACTCAGTTCTTCTGGATATAAAGGAGTATTGGTGACCTCCTCTCAGGATGCAGTGCTTGGGACTCAGTGGCCAACAACTAGGTCACAGCATTGTCACATGGAGGAGGAGGAAAATTATATGATCAACTCTGTGTAAGCTCTGACATGGATCTTACCCAGGGCTGAGATTCTTGGCTCTGCTAGAGCAGTAGGGAGCAAGGTAAAGTTAAACATAACTGGGATAGGGGAACATTTCAAGAAGAATAAGTGTAGTCAGCAGTAGTGGTCCATGTACTGTATTTCTCAAAGCACAGGTTTCTTTAAAAAAAAAAAAGTAAATTATTTTTCTCTTGGCCATTCAAGCTTCGGGTTCTTAAATAGGCCCCAATGTGCACAGAATAGGAGCAATTTCACTTTACAAAAGACCCCACTGTTTAAATGTCTCTGCTCAAATATAAAATCAGAAAATGTATTCACATCTACGTGTCTGCGCCATACAAATGAGGATGTAAATTTACGTTACCATCCCTTTAATTACGAGGTCAAATTTCCATTTGTTCTGTAATAAGTGCCTGATTTTCACATGCTTATCTGGACTCTCATGACCAAAGGCAGCTAACATGAAAGATGTGACAAATAAGAGACTAAGTGTACGTTTGAATGAGAGATTAATGAGTTTTAAACCTATACAAAACATTCATACAAGCCTAAATCAACATTTGAAGATAGATAAAAGCAACAAATGTACTATATCAGTTTCTTTCCTCACACAATATGTGTCTTTTGCTGACTGGGATGGTCCTCTAACTCTTGTCATACCCTCACAGTCTCCCTGCTGTTTACAGAGCTTGTTACTTCTGCCATGTGATAAAGCAGACCACATCTTCCCAAGGTTTCCATGGCAACGGAAAATTTCTGAAGTTTTTCCCTGTCATTTTGAAACATTATTGCTGTTGAAGTCCAACATCTGTTATATCTAAATGTCGAATTCATGATATTGTTTGTTTTTGTATTATTTTTAGATTTCCTTTCTTCTTACGAATGTACAAAACAGGTTGCAGGGACCTAAAAGCAGATACAGAAAACATTAGAAAATCCCTTGGAAAAAAAAAAGATAAACCTGGTTTTATATATAGCATTGTATTTAATGAACCATTCTGCTATATCTTCATTTATAAGCTACAGTCCTGCAAAATACCAGTAAAAGGAACCAGTGAATTAAAACTGTAAAATTGATTGCTTATCCCTATAAAGGACAACCTGACTGACACAGTCTTACAGAGGAATATGGCCCTAGTTGTAGTAATGAATGAGGCCACAGTGTACTAGGGATGGGCCCGTGTTTGAGTCAAATGTAAGTTTGACTCGAACATCGGGTGTTCGCCGTTCACCGAATAGCCAACATTATGCAGCGTTAATGGCAAAGTCGAGCGCCGCAGAATTCCCCATAATGCACTGTGAGATTACAGTGCATTAACGTCTGATGGTTGGCCAAAGCATGCACCTGACCTGCATGCTTTGGCCAATCACAGCACGTTCTGCTGCAAGAGCCATAATTGGCCAAAGGTTCATGTTCACGTCTTACACGGCAGCTGTATATAGTGTTATAATAACATGGAGGAGATTGAGAGAACATTAGCTAGAGGCAGGTTAGTTAGTGGCGTGCAGGCGACAGTTTACAGTATCTCACACAGTATCTCACATTTTTGTAAATATTTTATTATATCTTTTCATGAGACAACACTGAAGAAATTACACTTTGCTACAATGTAAAGTAGTGAGTGTACAGTTTGTATAACAGTGTAAATTTGCTTTCCCCTCAAAATAACTCAACACGCAGCCATTAATGTCTAAAGCTGGCAGCAAAAGTGAGTACACCATTGGGCCCAATTAGCCATTTTCCCTCCCCGGTTTCATGTGACTCGTTAAGTTTACAAGGTCGCAGGTGTGAATGGGGAGCAGGTGTGTTAAATTTGGTGTTATGGCTCTCACTCTCTCATACTGGTCACTGGAAGTTCAACGTGGCACCCCATGGAAAACAACTCTCTGAAGAGCTGAAAAAAACTAATTGTTGCTCTACATAAAGATGGCCTATAAGAGGATTGCCATGAGTGCTGCCAGCATTTCTGCAGAGGTTGAAGGGGTGGGGGTCAGCCTGTCAGTGCTCATACCATACGCCGCACACTGCATCAAATTAGACATGGCTGTCGTCCCAGAAGGATGCCTCTTCTAAAGATGATGCACAAGAAAGCCTGCAAACAGTTTGCTGAAGACAAGCATACTAAGGACATGGATTACTGGAACCATGTCCTGTGGTCTGATGACACCAAGATAAACTTAGTTGGTTCAGATGGTGTCAAGCGTGTGTGGCGGCAACCAGGTGAGGAGTACAAAGACAAGTGTGTCTTGCCTACAGTAAAGCATGGTGGTGGGAGTGTCATGGTCTGGGGCTGAATGAGTGCTGCCGGCACTGGGAAGCTACAGTTCATTGAGGGAACCATGAATGCCATGAAATTTACACTGTTATACAAACTGTACACTCACTACTTTACAGTGTAGAAAAGTGTAACGTCACGGGTCCTCCCCCCAGTCTATACCAGTGTCAGGGCTGGGCTCAGCCCTTCCTTCTCTGAGCTGGCTGCTCAGCTGTCAGCTAATTGCCAGCTCCTATCTCTACACAGTGGCTAACCTGTTGCTGATAACCTGCTCATCAGTCCTGCCTACTTAAGCCGTCCAGCCCAGATGATCTCTGCCTTCGCCTTGGTCACATCTCTAGAGATGCTCTGCTGTGTTCCTGTTAAAGACTTGCTTGGATGACATTCCTTCTGGCTCCAGATCCTGCTTGCTGTTCTACTACGCTCATCTCCGGCTCCCTGACATTTTGGCTTGTCTGACCATCTGTTCCGGTTCCTGAACTCTGGCTATGTTTTTACTGCATCTTCTGAATTCATGGCCTTCGCCTACTGTCAGAAACCATGAATCAGACTGTGACAGAAGTAAAGTTAAATCTTACTTATTTAATAATGAAAAAAGGTAAAAACAGAGCCAGAGTTCATGGACTGGAGCGGATAGTCAGACAAGCCAAAATGTCAGGGAGCCAGAGATGAGCGTAGTAGAACAGCAAGCAGGGATGGCAGAGCAAGCAGACACTTAGAAGCACAGCTCCGGCTCCCAACTGCCACCCTTCAGTCATTATTGCTCCGATTTCCTCACAACAGGGCTTAAAACGCTCCCCACAGTGGTGGACTCACTGCAGGCTGGCTACCATGGTGAAATATGGGCCCCCCTGGCCCCCATCTGCGGCGGATTGTCTGGCGGGATTTCGGAGGGAAGATGGCACCAGTCCACAGGCAGGACATGCTGACATGCAGCCAGTGTCTCACTCTGCACACAGGAGCACAGCTAAGGGGGTGAGTGCATCTATTTCCACTATATTCTGCACACAAGCAGACCCCAGGCTCACACAGAACTCCCAGCTGCAGCATGGCACCCAGCTATCCCCATCAGCTATTCAGCCTGATGAGAGCAGCCAAGATGAGGGCTCTCCCCCTCCTGAACCCACTCTGGCCACCATCATGCTAGCTATACAAGACTGCAAAACCTCCCTTACTAATCAGATTGCATCTATGCACATGGACTTCTCCCTCCTAAAACAGGATGTCCAAAACTTGCTGATAGAACAGGGGATATGGAGGAACGCATCAGTACCCTAGAAGATACTGTACACCCGATATCAGTTAACATGAGGGAAACTACAGGGGAAATGGCCGTCCTTCGCGCCAAAATTAACAACCTTGAGAATCGTTCGAGAAGGAACAACCTCCGCTTTGTCGGGTTTCCTGAGCGATCAGATGGCACCCGCCCTGAAAAATGTATTTACTCCTGGTTGAGAGATATCTTTGGCACCGATGCACCCTCGTTCTCCTATGTGATTGAAAGGGCGCACCGCACTCCCCCCGCCCTCCTCCGGAGGGAGCACCCCCACGCTCCATTATTGCACGTATTCTCAATTTCCAAGACAAGGTTGCCATCCTGAGATTGGCCAGAGAGAAGGGCCCGCTCAAATACAACGGAAATACTATATCAATCTACCCTATTTTTCAGCTGAGGTTCAGCGACAACGTGTCTCCTTCTCAGCAGTAAAGAACCACCTGCGCGCCGAGGGACTGTCATACACCATGCTCTTTCTTGCCAAGCTACGCATCATCCACGATGGAAAGGCTAACTTTTACACTAATCCTAAGGAAGCTATGGCATGGGTGAACAACCACTATGGGCCCGCATCTAGACGCAGAGGTAACTAACAGCTACACATGCTTCCTGATATCGCCTCTTTGCCTGTTACCTAATATGATACTGGAACCCCCTTATCTGCCCTGAACCATGCTTGCAACAGGTATGCTGATTAATCTTGCCGCACTGCCCAAGGACTCAGAGACCGCCTGGTTGCCTCTTTTACACATTTGCAGGCAGTGTTTACCGATAAGTCGAATTTTTCCCCTGCTATTGGAACTACCAACGCTCCACTGACCCGTCACCTCCTCTACGGGTGCATGGAAGGGAAGCAGACTCAGGTGTCCCTACACAGAAATGACAGACACATCTCCTACACCAGGACATAACATTTTACTGCAGGGTTTTTACCCCCCAGTTGGGGGCCACGCCGGTCTCCACGCTTTCCCCACACCAGTTAGTGGCATGGCCATGGGATAAGTTGAATCCCCACTGACATTTGAGGGATCTTCATGTTTGAGTTCCGGGATCCAAGGCTCGCTAAGTTGGGGATGGCCGAGCAGGGAGGGGGGGGGGGGGGGAGAGGGTTCAGCAGACCTTTTTTTTCTGTTTTTTTTCTGGGGACTTGTTTTTCTTTTTTCCCCACTTTTTGTGCCTCCCAAAGAGGCTAATCTAGATAGTGCATGGGTCTCCAGTGGTCCCCTTGCTGACCACCCATGCCTACACAGTAGCAGATATGTGCACTATATCACAGAGGTACAGGTACCTCTGAGTAGGGTACTAATTTTGTATTTTTTTGCACGACCCATTTTTTTCTTTGCTTTATTTCCCTTTTTACTTTTTGCACTGGTTATCAATGTTTGTTTGTACGACAATAATTACCTGCAGGATGTTATAGATATGCTTGAATGTATTCGGCCTGGCACGGTCTACCAAGACTCACTTAATTTTATGCATATATCCTTACCTTGTTATGATGTATTACACAATCTAATATGGCGAAGCACCTTAAGATAGTGTCTTGGAATACTAGAGGGTTGAATGCACCCCAAAAGAGATCCCTAGTATTCTCAGCTCTAAAAAATTATCGCCCCCACATTATATGCCTGCAAGAAACCCATCTCACTGGTACCAAGGTGAGAGCCCTCAGACGTCCATGGCTGGCCCAAACATATCACGCCACTCACACGAATTATTCCAGGGGAGTCTCAACATTATTGGCCAAATCTCTTCCAGCCGAAACCTTACAAGTTAAGACAGATCCAGAAGGGAGGTACATTATTCTTACAATACAAATTGCCTCGGTAACACTCACCATAGTGAATGTTTACATTCCTCCCCCCTTCTCGGTAGAAGTCTTATCTAAATTGTCCCTTCATTTGCTGAACAGACCCCCTCGTCCTCTACTTTATGTGGGGGACTTTAACGCAGTGTTGGACCCAGCCATGGACTGTCTGGGAGGTGGGGGCAGAACTTTTCCCTCTTTTTTGGACTGGATGCAGGTGTATGACCTCACGGAGCTATGGCGGTGGAAGCATCCGGGCAGTAACCAGTATTCCTGCCACTCGGATTCCTTCCACACCATATCCCGGATAGATCTGGCATTTGCTCCAGCGGACACGCTTCCCGTTGTTTCGACGGTTTCCTACATGCCCAGGGGTATCTCTGATCATGCTCCTCTGTCCGTGGACCTAGACATCCTCCCAGGCTCGGGGCCTCCTGTTTGGCGCCTGAACTCATACTGGTTGGAGGACGAGGTGGTGCAGGGAGAATGTAGAAAGGGCATTGTGGATTACTGGAGGAGTAACTTGGGAACAGTGGACACATCAGTTGAATGGGAAGCTTTTAAAACTACACTAAGGGGCACGTTTATGTCAATCACTGGTATTTTACGTAAAAATATCAAGCAACGTACACTAGAGCTAGAAACAGCTATGACAAGGGCAGAATCAGTATATGCCTATACCCCTACCCCTGACACAAGGGAAACGTGGCTTCAGACACGCAGGGAGTATGAACTCCGCCTACTAGACCTTACACAAAAAAAAATGTTACATGCCACTCAAAAGTCATTTGAGCATGGCAATAAGGCTGGTCGCCTATTAGCATATCTCAAAAGACCTGATAGACCTCCCATATCCATCCCTCACATTCTTACCACTCAAGGACAAATAAGTGACGCCCCCAGAGACATAATGGACACTTTTTTTAGCTTCTACCAGGACCTGTACACTTCTAGGGCCACATACACGGAAACCCAACTAAATGAATATTTATCAGACATATCCCTTCCTTCTCTCTCGGCTGAGCAGAGAAATGAACTTGAAGCACCTATTTCAACTGAAGAGATCGCTGCGGCTATCTCTCAAATGCCGGCACACAAAACTCCTGGCCTAGACGGATACCCAACCGAATGGTACACTCAGTTTAAAGACCTTCTAGGCCCACATCTATTACGTACATACAATAAAGCACTAGATACTGGAATTCTCCCACCCACTATGCGTGAAGCCCTGATAGTACTAATACTGAAACCCCGTAAAGATCCGCTCAAATGCGACTCGTACAGACCGATATCCCTCATAAACATAGATGTCAAGATTCTGGTATTCCGTATTCGAGTCAACTCCTCAGTCACAGAGTCCTCCTCAATTACCAGGGG
Source organism: Lithobates sylvaticus (assembly GCA_028564925.1). Taxonomy (NCBI): domain Eukaryota; kingdom Metazoa; phylum Chordata; class Amphibia; order Anura; family Ranidae; genus Lithobates; species Lithobates sylvaticus. Next base: position 90,203,638 of record CM053035.1, read on the forward strand.
CACCAGACTGGTGCCCATTGTCCCCACTACTTTTCACTCTGGCCATGGAGCCGCTGGCAATGCGCATACGCTCCTCTCCAAACATTAAGGGTCTCCCTATCGCCTCCATTAAAGAACGAATCTCACTCTATGCAGACGACACTTTGGTGTACCTTGCAGACACAAACTCATCCCTCAAATCACTACTGGTTGAGATTGATAACTTTAGGGACTACTCGGGTTTCCGAGTGAATTGGGACGAATCCAGCCTCTTTCCTTTAGATACAGCTGCGACTTCCCAGATTCACCCGGACTCTAAATTACAAGTAGTAACTTCATTCAGATATTTGGGAGTGATAGTGCAAACGCCCCTCTCCACATATATTGCCAATAATTTAGAACCGCTACTAAGCCGCTTACAGGAACAAACTAAACAATGGATGGATCTACCTCTTGACCTTATGGGGAGGGCAAATACGATTAAAATGATCTACTTACCAAAACTACTATACATTATGGCCAACTCCCTGTGCAAAATACCCAAATCTGTTTTTAAAACGTATTGGCTCAATCTGTACAACGTTCCTCTGGAAAGGTGGTTCCCCTAGGGTGGCACTTGAGACGCTAAAACTGCCGACACATTTGGCGGGCTTGGCGTTCTAAAAATTTTTCCTGTACTATTTGGCATCCCAGCTAGTACACATACACGACTGGCTGCACCCGGTCTCCGCTAACGCCTGCACTACCACAGAGGGAGCCATTGCATCTTCCATGGAAACACTCCATAGCATAGTTTATAGAGGCAAGGTTCCTTCTAGACCAGGCACTTCGGTTCTGTCCGTCTCTCTCTCAGTTTTCCAACACGTTACAAAAAGAATTACACGCAAATCATGGTCGACATCTCCAAACAATCCCTTATGGTTTAACCCCACGCTGCAGGAACTATATTCCTTGCCTGACTCTAACCGTTGGTACTCCATGGGGGTGAAATACCTCTGTCACTTATACGACGCACTGTCAGGAAAATCGTGGTTCCAGGCGACTGATTGGCGCGCACCGGCACGCGCCGACGCGTGGTGGTGTGCGCGCTCCCGTGAGGGCGGGCTTGCGTGCGCGCGCGCGCTGGCGACCGAGGGCGCGCGCCCTGTGATTCACATACACCTGTGTGGGCTGTTGGCGCCAATCGGACTATTTAATCAGGCAGCACCTGCTGGCTAGTGCTGCCTGATCTTCAGTATACCTGATACTCTGCACCAGCTACTTACCTTGTTCCAGTGATCTTCCAGTGATCTATTTGTTCCAATATTACACCTTGCTTTACCTGTGTGACCCCAGCTTACCCTTTGGATTATTCGGATCTCCGCCTGCCCTAGACCTCTGCTTGACTGACCATTCTCCTGCCAGCTCCTTTGTACTTTGCCGTTTGAAGGTTGCCGACTTCTGCTTGGACTTGGACTTCTTATCTCTCCTGCTCAAGGGACCTGTGTCTGCTTATCCTGTATCACATCCGGCTAACAGTGAGTTTCACCATCTGTATTCGGAACCTCATCACCATCCCTCTTCAGCTGAGTGACGTGTGCCTACCTACCATTATCCCACCTCGCTACCAGTGAACTTTGCATACCGGTACCTCATCCTGCCATTTGTGAACCCTGCTTACCTGTGCTTCATCTTGCCACCAGCGGACCTCCATCACCAACTTCCGGGACCCCTCTATCAGGCTCCCTTACCCTTCCTGACTCCCGTGCCTCCTGTACCCACCTCCAGGGGCCGTAAGTCGGATCCGTACCAGAGACCTCCCTCTGCCCAATTGGACTCATCTGTCAGGTACGTGCCAAGTCTGATACGCACAAGGCTTTAAATCCTTTAACCAACTGAGACTTGACTTTGACCTTCCTAGCTCCTATTTGTTCTACTATTACCAGCTCAGACACGCTATTCGTACACAGTTTGGCTCCCTGGATGACCCCACTGACTTATCCCCATTAGAACAACTGCTGAGACAACCGGATTCTACTAAACTAGTCTCCGCTTACTACGCCACTCTGATGACAGACTTCAACCCCAGATTCTGTAAGGCACAGGACAAATGGACTTCCATGGACATCTCTCTGACAGAAGACGATTGGACAGAATTTTGTGAGACATATAAGACCTCGGTCATAGCATCAAGGGACCGTATCATACAAATTAAGATCTTTCATCAGTCTCCTCTCACCCCGACTAGGTTGCGTAAAATGGGACTGATGCCCACAGCTAGCTGCTTCCGGAGCTGCGGAGAGGAAGCTGATTTTCTTCACTGTTTCTGGACATGCCCAATGGTAAACGACTTCTGAAGGGAAGTGGGTTCTTTTATTTCCTCAGCCTTGGGCCTGCCCAATATTGTACATCCCAAAAATGGCCTCTTGGGAATTTTTGGTGAACTACAATTATCTTCACATGCAAAAAGGTTACTACGTATCCTATATTTCTACGCTAGAAAAACTATCCTGTTGACATGGAAGGGTACACAATCCTCAATGAAAAACCTCTGGTTAAAACTAATTAATGACGCTATACCACTGTACAAACTTACCTTTGAGCTTCGGAAACATAAAAAAACATTCCACAAAATTTGGGACAGATGGCTGAGCAGCCCACTGACCCTCTCCCAATAATGTATCTACCATATGATCTCTGATAGACCGTGCCAGGTCAAAGCATAATGTACTACTTTTAGCATGCCTGCACTATTGCTCCTTCATGTAAACATGGGAAGGAAAGGGGGGGGAAGAGCACTGAGATAAGGTTCATTAATACTTGACTAATTGTTTCACCAATTGCCTTACTATATCAACCTATTGTCGGCTGAAACGAGTTATTGTATATGTCTGCAACACTGTGCTTCTTCTTGGTGGTTTTTTTTTTTTGTGTTGTGTTTATTGTTTGTATGTTGGTGTAAAAAAGCAAGCAGAATCTGGTGCCAGGAAGAATGTCAGCCAAGCAGAGATCATCTGGGCTGGACGGCTTAAGTAGGCAGGACTGATGAGCAGGTTATCATCTTATCATCAACAGGTGAATCACTGTGGAGAGATAGGAGCTGGCAATTAGCGACAGCTGTGCGGCCAGATCAGAGAAGGAAGGGCTAAGCCCTGACAACCAGGCCCTTTAGGCCCCCAAAGAACCTTGTCCCCATTGATGGGGACAAAGGCCTCACCCCCACAACCACGGGGCCAGGGTGGGGGGCTTATCGGAATCTGGAAGCTCCTGTTCAAGTATTCCCCCCCATGTGAATGGGTATGGGGGTACATTGTACGCCTACCCATTCACCAAAAAAAGTGTCAAAAAGTAAAAACCACAAAAGACAGTTTTTGACAATTCCTTTTTTTAAAAAGAAAAAAAAAAGTGTCCCGCGATATCCATCCATCTTTAATCATGCCGCCCGTCGAACCTGAAAAATAGAAAAAAAAAGCTCTGCCTCAATGGGAGGCTCCCCGCCGACTGCTGTCTCTTGGCTGTAACAGCTGTTATATAGGCAAGGACGGAGCCACTTGATGACGTAACCGAGTGGCCCCGCCCTTGCCTATATAACAGCTGTCAAAGCGAAAAGACAGCTGTCGCCAGGAGGCCTCCTATGGAGTATTTTCATGGTTTTTTTTTGGGTCCTCGGCTGTCGTGATTGAAGATTTTTTATTTTTAATAAAGGACATGAACTTTAATGACATCCCAGTCCACCAACTTCAACTCTTCTGGGTAGGCTGTCCACAAGTTTTAGGAGTGTGTCTATGGCAATGTTTGACCATTCTTCCAGAAGCAAATTTTTAGGTCAGGCACTGATGCGGACAAGAAGGCCTGGCTCGCAGTCTCCGCTCTAACTCATCCCAAAGGTGTTTAATCGGGTTGAGGTCAGGACTCAGTGAAGGCCAGTCAAGTTCATCCACCCCAAACTCGCTCATCCATGTCAATTTAAATGTGATTTGACTTTTTTTCATTAGAAATGTCAGTTTTGCTGCAGCATGTTCTGTACATGCTACAGATGAGTCACTTTCATTTTTATTGTTTCACTTTAAGCATCATTAAAATCACTGTAACGACAGTTTTAAAAAAAAGTTTTTGCATTGATACATGTCCCCCAGGGCAGTACCCAGACCCCCATGCCCCTTTTATTGTAAATTACTTGCATATAAGCCTTCAAAATGGGCACTTTTGATTTCTCATGTCCGGCTTTCATAGACTTCAATGGAGTCAATGGAGTTCAATTCAGGTAGAGCTTTTCCCCTGTTCAGGAGTTTTTCTGCAAACCAAACAGGGGGGGGGGGGGGGGGGTTCGGCCCATCTCTGTTGCTCAATAGTCATCCCACCACAGGGGTCTTGACTTGCAGAGCTCTTACTGTAGACTCACCCCTGCAACATTGCTCTTGCTAGAGACTTTAAGTGCTCTGCAAGTGTACAACTTGCCAGTGAAAATGTGCAGTAAGCTAACAAGACTTACAATTCAACAGTGCCACAAATTTGTGGTAAGTTATTCTTGCTATATGGGAAATGGCTGGTGACAAAACTGATTGCATGTGTAGCACCTTGGCATCAGTGACTCAACAGAGGCTAAGATGACAGCTTCCTTGTCGGTAAAGTTGAGGATGGTTAAATTCCACATAAACCCATCAATGTAAAGTGGAACTAAAGTCTTTTTTTATATTGTGAGCAGGTGTGCAGTTTATTGTAGAAGCAATGCTCTCTGCTTTCTCACAGTGTTTCTTAGAATGTATACTGAGCTGCGCATGCTGCTTTATTAAATATTTACAAGTCATTCCCTTTGCAGTTATTTTGGTATGTGCCCTAATTTTGTTTGCATGTAGCATTTTTGTCACATTACCTGCAGTCCGTGTAGACTGATTTCTGTAATCTGAATGTGTGAATTTTTTAATTTACAGTTGCCTTAGCCTGACAATAGGCTTAAATGAGTCCCAGATCCTACAGCATGCTTATTAGAAATAAATCAAGAATAAATTTAATTGTGTTGTGAAATTTTATATATTCATTTGGAGTAAAAATGTAGCCTTACAAGTTTCATACATAGCTCATCTCATTAGACTTCTGTCTTTTTTTCATCTGCGGTACACATTTCCCTAAACCCTCCTTTTCAGCTGCAACTTTTACTAACCATAGAGATGCTCATAGCACCATAATAGGCTTGCTAACTCTTATGCCGTGTACACACAATCGGAATTCTCGTTGGAAAAAGCTCTGATGGTTTTCCCAACGGAATTCTGCTCAAACTGTCTTGCCTACACACGGTCACACCAAATTCTGACCACCAAGAACGTGGTGACGTACAACACTACGATGAGCTGAGAAATAATTAAGTTCAGTGCTTCCGAGCATGCGTAGGAATTTTGCGAGTCGGAATTGCTACAGATGGAAAAATTTAGTACATGCTCTCAATTTTTTGCTGTCAGGAATTCGGCCAGCAAAATTCCGATGGAGCCTACACACGGTCGCATTCTCCGATAAAAAGCTCTCATCAGTCTTTTGCTGGCCGAAATTCCGATCGTGTGTACGCGGCATTACAGCTTTGAGAAGCTCTATAGCTGAAGATACTCACAAGTGTAAATAAAAGGAGAAACTAAAGCACCTAGTTTGAGTATTTTTGTATGTTAGGCTAGCCATACATGGTTCAGTTTTTTCATTCAGTACATATCTATATCCCTTTGGTTCGTAGGACTTAAGCCCAGTGTCATACTGCCCACCCTTACCTCACCTGTCTTCCAACCAACATGAGAGGGTGGGTGGGTGGGAATCTCTTCCTCCGCCGCTCTCCACTGACGTCACTTCCCCCTCTCCTTCACTATATTCATCTCCGCACGTTGCCCACTCTAGGCTCCTCCCCCTTTCTTAAAAGGGAAACCTTCCTTAAAATGGCAATGCTAGGCCATCCAGCACTGTCATGCTGTCCCTGCGCCCAGGTCTTTTCTCCTTCTGCTATGGGACTTACTTGACATTTGTAGGACTTAAGCCCAGTGTCATAATAACCCCCTTTATTACCACAACCCCCCTCCAAATCCCTCAAAAATGACTTGACAAGGTTATTGGAGTAAATGGCCTTAACGGCCTCTTTTATTAATAAACTATAAAAATATAATAAATAACGATTTATAAATAACGATTGGACTTTTTCTGTGCTTTTTGTGTCATGTAAGAAAAACAGCATACCACTGGTCACAGTGAACAACTTTTTAACTTTAGGCCTCTAGTCGACAAGCCCCGGACTCGGAGGCGGTACCCAACCATCACAGTGACCTAACTTTTAACTCTTACAGGTTAACCCCTCGTAACCTGAAAGTACCCCAAAACCTCCCATCCTCATGGATGGGTACAACATGTTCCATACGTGTAAACCACCCAACACTGCCACAGCACGGAAGGGGTAACCCCTTACCCTTGCGTGCACCTCCACACCCTCGAACCTCACTGGATCCCGTCCTGCAGGCCAAGTGCCCACAAGTCGGGGCCCACATCCATAAGATATACCCCATCGCTCCTGAGATATCTCCACGTGTCCACTTCTAGCTCTCTGTGGCGTATGGCCAGCCCCCCCTTTTTGATGAAGAACCTCCTTGTTCACTTTTATTCTAGCCATATCCACCTTTTTAATACATCCAGTGCCCTGTCTAAACGCGAGAAACGATGTACCTCGCCCAGTACCCTGTTCCACCGCATTCCTGGCACAACGGTCCACCTGACCTGAGCCTCCTGCCTACGGGATGCGTAACTGCCCACCGTTCGGCCGAACGTCGGCTCTTCTGGCCCCCCAGTACACATAGGAGTGACCAAGTATCTAAACCAGCCCCACCTCTTGACCTGGGAATGAAAGAATGACAACACAAAACCACGTAAAACATCAATAACCAATGCGACATAAACAACAACCCGCAAGTAATGTGACCCCTGTAACAGCATTAGGTTTGGCCAAATATATAACCTGAATCTATCAGAATCCCACCTCCCAATACGCCTTACTGCCTCCTGACTCAGACCTGCCCTGGACGCTTCTGTTGCTAGCCCTATGCGAAAGGAATGAGAAGAAATTTTTTTTGGGTCTTAGCCGGCTGATGAAGCACATCTACGAAATACCGATATAAACTGAAATTTTGATAAGGAAGAACCGTCCTCATTAGGGATGAGCTCGGTGTTCGATTCAAACTCATGTTCGAATCGAACATCGACCATTCGCCTATTTGGAGAACCCAGAACTTTGTGGGCCGTTCGCGCCAAATTTGTGTGACACGAACGGCCCACAATGAGATGATACCCAAAACATCCCAGACTGCCCATTGCAAGAAGGAACTGAACGTTTCGAAGAGAGCACATGAGATGGCACATCCCATTGGCAGGCAACGATCTACGTAGTAAGCCCCGTTCCAAGTGCACCCAAGCAGCCAAAAGCTGTCCGGATGCACCGGCAGTAGCCGGAATGCCGATTCTATGTCCGACTTGGCCATCAATGCCCCCTGCCCAAGCAACCGCAGCATCGAAAGAGGTGTACGTTACCGCTAGGGATGAGCCAAACACCCCCCCTAAAGTCAGTGCGAGCTTTAGAACCCTATTAGTTTTAATGGATGCGAACGCTCGAAATTAAAAGTGCTAATTTTAAAGGCTAATATGCATGTTAATGTCATAAAAAGTGTTTTGTTAAATTTTTGCAAGTAAAAAAGCTATTTAAAATCACTCGTGGCTAATGTGAATTGACGGATCCCGTAATACAGAGAACAGTCATTCATTGAAACTGAAAGTCATTCATAAAAAAAAGTCCTTGATAAAAAATAAAAAAAAATGAAAAAATAAAAAGTGTGGGGGTCCCCCCAAATTCAATAACCAGGCCCTTCAGGTCTGGGATGGATATTACGGGGAACCCCAGCCAAAAAAAAAAAATGGCGTAGGGTCCCCCTCAAAATCCATACCAGACCCTTGAGGTCTGGGATGGATTTTAAGGGGAACCCATGCCAAAAAAAATGGCGTGGGGTCCCCCTCAAAATTCATACCAGACCCTTATCCGAGCACGCAACCTGGCAGGCCGCAGGAAAAGAGGGGGGGATGAAAGCGCCCCCCCCCCCCCCTCCCGCCTGAACCGTACCAGGCCACATGCCCTCAACATTGGGAGGATGCTTTGGGGTCCCCCCCAAAGCACCTTGTCCCCATGTTGATGAGGACAAGGGCCTCTTCCCCACAACCCTGGCCATTGGTTGTGGGGGTCTGCGGGCGGGGGGCTTATCGGAATCTGGAAGCCCCTTTTAACAAGGGGACCCCCAGATCCCGCCCCCCCGTGTGAAATGGTAAGGGGGTACTTTCCTACCATTTCACCAAAAAAGTGTCAAAAATGATAAAAATGACAGGAGACGGTCTTTGACAATTCCTTTATTAAAATCTTCTTTCTTCTTTCTTCTGGTCTTCCTTTCTTCATCCTTCGGTTTCTTCATCTTCTCCTTCTGGCATCTTCTTCTTCCATCATCTTCTTCCTCCGATCCGCTTCTTCTTGCTCCGGTCTTCTCGTCTGGGCCGCTCCACGCAATGGGAGGCTCCCGCTCTGTGAGGCTCCGCTCCGTCTGACAGGTCTTTTATAACGGAGGGCACCTGGTGACCCCACCCCCCTCTGACGTCATGGGGAAAGCCATAGGGAATTCCCCATGATGTCCCCGTGCGTCAGAGGGGGCGGGGTCACCAGGTGCCCTCCGTTATAAAAGACCTGTCAGACGGAGCGGAGCCTCACACAGCGGGAGCCTCCCATTGCGAGGAGCGGCCCAAGAAGAGACACCGACGCCGACGCCGACGGAAGAAGATGCCGGACGAGAAGGACGAGAAGACCAGCACAAGAAGAAGCAGATCGGAGGAAGAAAAAAATGGAAGAAGAAGATGGAAGAAGATGACGGAAGGAGAAGATGAAGAAACCAAAGGATGAAGAAAGAAGAAAGAAGAAAGAAGATTTTAATAAAGGAATTGTCAAAGACCGTCTCCTGTAATTTTTTCAATTTTTGACACTTTTTTGGTGAAATGGTAGGGGTACTTTTGTACCCCCTTACCATTTCACACAGGGGGGGGCCGGGATCTGGGGTCCCCTTGTTAAAGGGGGCTTCCAGATTCCGATAAGCCCCCCGCCCGCAGACCCCCACAACCAATGGCCAGGGTTGTGGGGAAGAGGCCCTTGTCCTCATCAACATGGGGACAAGGTGCTTTGGGGGTGACCCCAAAGCATCCTCCCAATGTTGAGGGCATGTGGCCTGGTACGGTTCAGGCGGGAGGGGGGGGCGCTCTCGTCCCCTCCTCTTTTCCTGCAGCCTGCCAGGTTGCGTGCTCGGATAAGGGTCTGGTATGGATTTTGAGGGGGACCCCACGCCATTTTTTTTGGCTAGGGTTCCCCTTAAAATCCATCCCAGACCTCAAGGGCCTGGTTATTGAATTTGGGGGGACCCCCAAGCTTTTTTTTTGTTTTTTATCAATGAATGACAGTTCTCTGTGTTACAGGAGCCATCAATTCATTAGCCGCGAGTGCTTTTAAATAGCTTTTTTCCTGCAAAAATTACACTTTTTGCAGGGAAAGTTCTAAGCACAGGAAACCTGTCCCCCTTCACAGGTCACCTATAGACACCCCCCAGATGTGATACTGCAATGCTGTTCTAACAGCACGCACACACAAATCCCCAGAAATAGAGCATATCTTGTCAGCAGTCAGCAACACACTGACACGCTGACACTGTGACTGAAACATAATATGCGAGGCCGCCGCCGCGGCGGCCTCTTATACCGTGGGGCGTGTACTAAAGCCCCTGAGCTATAATTGGCTACAGGCATCCTGCCTGTAGCCAATTATGGCTCTCCTCGCTGCCGGCGTTGTGATTGGCCAAGCATGCGGGGTCACAGTGCATGCTTGGCTAATCATCAGCCAGCATTGCACTGCGACTAGCGCAATGCATTGCGGGCCGCTCGCATCACACAAATTTGATGCGAGCGGCCCAAATAGTTCTGGGCTCGCCGAGCGGGCGAGCGCCCGATGTTCGAATCGAACATGGGTTTGAATCGAACACCGGGCCCATCCCTAGTTACCACTCTTCAGGGGCAATAGAATCGTTGCCCGACCCACCCTTAGGAAAGGAAAGTAGGTGGATGAGTCTGAACTGGCTCTTTTTTGGGGACCACTCCCAGCGGAGAGATCACCAAATCTGGCAGGGGCACCTCACTAAACGGGCCAGCCATGCGCCCCAACGTGACTTCCTTCCCCAATTTTTTGGAAACCACCGCTGGGTGTAGCAGTGCTGATCATAAATTCTTCACCTCAGGTGGGACTGTCGCCAATCAGCAAGGTATTCTAAAACCACTAGTGAACCCTGATTCCAATAAATTTGCCGCCGCCCGGTCGGGGTATCTACTGAGGAAAGGAAGCATCCTTCCCAACCGCACCTGTCTCATCCCTCTTACCCGCAAACTCTCCAACACGTCCTTTTCCTCTCTTAAAGCACTTGCATGGCATCCCCCGCAGCCTGTACACAAGTGCTTGAATCGACAGGTAGTTCTGAACTTGCACGTGCCCTCGTTGAACTGCCAAAAGTAGACCCATCTCTTGTCGGTCAGTTGTCCTGAAGCTGCCGAACCTCCGACTCCTGCCTGAAAAAACTGATTAGGGGCCCCTGCCGCTGTCATCAGCTTCATCCATAGACTTATGTCCTTATGGTTCCCGCGTAGTGTCGGACGCACAGCCATCCGTTGTCGGAACTGTTCATCGTACCGAAGCCAAGCTACACCGCCATACGTCCTGTGTGCTTCACTAATGGCCTCCAGATAAACAAACAGCACCGAACAGTGTTCAGGGGCCTTTTCCCCTACTACACTCGCCAATATGGCAAAGGCCTGTAGCCAATTAGAAAAGGTACGTGGAATCAACCGGTATCACGGCTTCTCCTCATCTTCTTTCTTACTTTCTTCCAGCTTTAACCTGTCTAGGTCAAAACAGACGTACACTTCGCTTTTTGCGGAGTCTGCCTTTTTGCGGAGTCTGCCAACCTGACCGAATCTGCTTTTTTCTCTCCCGTCTTTTTTCTGGCTGTCAGTAGTCGCCCCGCTGGGCGTTAAGCTGGGAGGCCGGGCGATCGCCATAGCCGCTCCCATGGTTTTCATGTGAAACTCCTGCGGCCCTGGTGGTGCCCGCTGCTAGTGGCCTGTGTCGGTGCCCAAGCATGTGCTGGGCTGTCCCAAGACCCCACCTCGAAGCGCTGCACCAGCTCCTTGAGCCCCACTAATAATTCCTGTAGCCCCACGTTACCAGTTTGGGGCCCCGCATCCTTAGGTGGTGTCAGGTTGGTCTTGTCGCCCACCGCCCCCACTGTTGCCTCTGGTCCTGTCTGCCCTGGTTGCCTATCTTGCCCCAACAGACTATGCAATAAAGAAGAAATAGAAAGTGAAGAGTGAGACTCACCGGGCTGCCCAGGACTGGGCCCATCAGCCGCCACTCCTGGAACCACCGCTGCTAGATGTCCTTGGTCCTCACCGACTTCCGACCTGTCGCTGGTGACCTCAATATGAACGACCACCGTCTGCACCCCAGATGGGCCCGCTCTGGCTGCCGAGGGGCTGCGGAGCTGTTCACGCCCCTCTCTCCGCCAGACCTGCTCGTCACCCCCGTGACAGGCTCCTGTGTCTGCGAACTTGCTGGGCATGCGTCTGCTGACCACGTCCTTCATTCGTCCTTAAACCCCTGATCCTCTCTGGCCCTCTCCTGGACCGGGCTGTACTTGCCCGACCCCGCAGCCGGGACGGTCATGCTTTGTGCTGCGTCCCGTCCAGGGTGTCTCTTGTGAGCTCCGCTCCTCCCCCGCAGCTCCATTCGCTTGCTCAATACATCTGTGATGGGCAGGGGGGCAGATCTGTGTGCAGCGTTTGCCTCCCCACCTGCAGAGGCCTTGCCTCTGCGCTGGGTCATGATCGCCGCGCACGAGGTGTTGCGGGCCCCCCCGCTTGTCACTGATTCTCCTTCTGCTGTGATCATTGCCAGCTGGGCTTGTAGCCAGTCCACGCCCTGAGCGGCAAACGCCACTCTTAGCTGCGCCATGAAGCCATCCATTGTCGCCATTAAAGTGAGGGAGAGGGAGAAACAAGTAGAGCGGTGAGGGTGCTGTGGAATCTCTTCCTCCGCCGCTCTGCCACTGACATCACTTCCCCCTCTCCTTCACTATATTCCTCTTCGCGCACTGCCCGCTCTCAGCGCGCTGCCCGCTCTCGGCTCCTCCCCCTTTCTTAAAAGGGAAACCTTACTTAAAATAGCAATGCCCAGGTCTTTCTCCTTCTGCTACGGGACATACTGGAGGATCACTGTGGATTTGGTCAACCCTTTATGGAAGTTCACTAGGGGACAGAAATATATTCTAATTAAAATGGCTATGCCTATTATCTGGAAGTGATCCCTCTCCAAACCACCTCAGGTAAAACAATAGCCAATAAGCTTTTTTAGGTTTAGGACCAGGGTACTCCATTTACTTCTTAGGTAACTAATGAACTATGCAAATTACTTGCAGAGGAACTTCCCTCTTATCATAAAAAATACAACACTGGCACTTTTATAAATGTTTAGTAATGGAAATTTACAGACTGATACTTTTTATGGCTTTTTGCTCTTTGTATACCTAATATTTTTTTTCCTCCTTACGGTAGACATTTTCTCTAAGGGCAGCCCTTCTTCCTGAAACCTTGCCTATAGCTCTGAGTCTGTCTCCTGGAACAAGTGATGGAAAATTCCTGGGTTACATCACCACACCAGTGACCCACTCCACCAGAAAGTGTAAGTAAAATCAAAACATTTTGTTTAACTGCAGTAGTACATTTACTGTGGACGGGAGGCACAGCCAGGCTAGGCAATGTACATGTAGCACTGTTTGTATCAGTTCACCATAAATTAAAGTTTTGGCACTTTATTTAGCAGCAGCTGCAACACCTCACATTTCACTATATCATTACAGCGCCAGTTTTGTGTTTTATATGGTTCTTGGGCAGGTTGCATTACTTTTAAAAGGTCAGCCAGCCGAGCTCGGGCATTATATGACTGGTGGAAATTCCTACAGACTTTCCTGGCCTGCCTCAGGAGATCCTGTAAGCCCGGGTACCTGCACAAGAACCACTGCACTACCAAATTAAGGACATGAGCCAAACAGGGAACATGGGTCAAGTGTCCCTGTCAGAGGGCGGAGAGGAGGTTGGTGCCATTGTTGCAAACCACCATTCCTGCCTGAAGCTGGCGTGGCGTCAATCACCTCTGAACCTCTGCCCCAGTGTGGCTCCTGTTCCCTAAGCACACCAACTCAAGCACTGCATGGCATCTTTTTGCCTGAGTGCTTGCATAGCCCCTAGAATGCATACAGAGCACTGCTGGTTCCGAGGACGAATATGCACAGGAAGAGGCCATAGAGAAAGAAGAAAATGAGGGGGTGGAGGAGAGAGGTGTAGCAGAATCACCACTACCAGCATTTTGGAGGCGTGGTGGCGGAACAAGCTCCAACATTACTGCACCCTGTGCTGCATCCTTCCCAGCTGCCAGCAGAGTTACCCAGTGCACCGTGAAAGACAGGTAACGTCCCTGTCCATGCCTGCTGGACCATGAGTCAGCGGTAATATGCACCTTACATATATATATATATATATATATATATATATATATATCCAAAGCCGGGATGTATATATATATACTAAATACACTGCAGCTAACTGAATCAACTGCCTGCTTGAAGTATATTAGAAACAGTACACCAGGAATGGTCTGCAGTGAAATCTAGCTAAACTGGATACAGTGTGTATATATATATATATATATATATATATATATATATATATATATATATATATATATATGAAATTCAGTGCAGCTAACTGAATCACCTGCCTGCCAGAAGTATAGTAGAAACAGTACACCACCAGGAACGGTCTGCAGTGAGATCTAGCTAAACTGGATACAGTGTATATATATATATACTAAATACACTGCAGCTAAATGAATAAACTGCCTGCTTAAAGTAAATTAAATGACACTCTCTCTATCTTTCTCTCTCCACCAAGACTTAACCCCCTGAGCCATAATTAGCCTTTTGCCAATTATGGCTCTTTTTGCTGACGGCACTGTGATTGGCCAAAGCATGCGGGTCATAGTGCATGCTTGGCCAATCATCAGCCAGCAATGCACTGTGATGATGCACTGCATTATGGGGCATGACGCGCCACTCGAATTTGGTGCAAACGCCCCATAATGTTCAATCTTCGTCGAGTGATCGAACAGCCGATGTTCGAGTCAAACTCATGTTCGACTCGAACAGAAAGCTCATCCCTAGTCACAGCTATCACATGGTACCTGGGTCAATCATAGCACCTTGTAGGATGTGGTTAGCTGTAGCCAATTACAGCATGTCAACAGTAAGCAAGCTGTCATGAATGGAAAGCTATTCATGACAGTTAACTATTGCTTATAACAGTGATCATCACAGAGTCGTGGTTAATGATTCTTACTCTGAATGGTCTAAGGTTATCAGTGGTGTACCCCAAGGTTCAGTGCTGGGACCCTTACTTGTTAATATCTTTATAAATGATATTGGGTCTGGGATCAAAAATAACATTTCTGTCTTTGCAGATGACACCAAGCTATGCAGTGGAATAACGTTCTTACAGGAGGTCTCCAATTTACAAGCTGACATCAATGCTCTGTCTAATTGGGCGACTATGTGGCAGATGAGGTTTAATGTTGATAAATGTAAAGTTATGCACTTGGGGGCTAAGAATATGCATGCATCATACATGCTAGGGGGAGTACAACTGGGGGAATCCGTAGTGGAGACGGATCTGGGGGTTTTGGTAGATCATAAGCTCAATAATAGCATGCAATGTCAAGCTGCGGTTTCCAAAGCAAGCAAAGTTCTTTCTTGTATTAAGAGAGGTATGGACTCCAGAGAGAGAGATATAATTTTGCCCCTGTACAAATCATTAGTAAGACCTCATCTGGAATATGCAGTTTTGGGCACCAGTTCTCAAAAAGGATATTGGGGAACTGGAGAAAGTGCAGAGAAGGGCAACCAAACTGATAAGAGGCATGGAGGAGCTCATCTATGAGGAAAGATTAGAGGAACTGAATTTATTCACTCTTGAGAAGAGGAGAATAAGGGGGGATATGATCAACATGTACAAATATATAAGGGGTCCATATAGTGAACTTGGTATTGAGTTATTCACTTTACGGTCAACACAGAGGACAAGGGGGCACTCCTTACGTCTAGAGGAAAAGAGATTTCATCTCCAAATACAGAGGTTTCTTCACAGTAAGAGCTGTGAAAATATGGAATAGACTCCCTCCAGAGGTGGTTCTGGCTAGCTCAGTAGATTGCTTTAAGAAAGGCCTGGATACTTTCCTAAATGTACATAATATAACTGGGTACTGACATTTATAGGTAAAGTTGATCCAGGGAAAATCCGATTGCCTTTAGGGGGGTCAGGAAGGGATTTTTTTCCCCTGCTGTAGCAGATTGGAGCATGCTCTTTTGGGGTTTTTTTTTTTGCTTCCTCTGGATCAACTGTGGGTATAATATGGGGTTTATTGGATTGTACGATATATTTTATTTTTATTTATTATTTCTTTTTTTTATGGTTGAACTGGATGGACTTCTGTCTTTTTGTAACTATAAGCAATAACAGTGTGTAAAAAAAAAAAAAAATCCCCTGGTCACCCCTGGAGTAGTTCCACTATGGTATGTAAAAATAAAGATACTAAAAATAGAAAGAAATGTTAAAAAAGGAAAAAAAAAATTTAAATGTAATAAAAAGTTGTTTATTTTTTTTATTTTTACATACCGTCACCACTCAATATCCCTGATCACTGCCACATTAGACATATAATGATGCTGTACTGCACTAGTGAAAGTATGTAAAAAAAAAAAGTTGTTGAATTGTGAAAAAAAACATTTTTATTTAACCACTTGCCAACCAGCCGCCGCCATTAAAATGCAGCAGGTCGTCATGTTCCCACGAATCGCCGTAGCTGTACGTCGGCCCTTTAAAAAGCTCTAGCTCTAACTGCATGGCGGGTGACATGATGCGTGTGGCGGAGGGCCGCGATATCCACCAGCCACCCGTGATCCTGGGCATGAGAGCCAGAATGCCCCAATCTGTCAGGAGAGGAGAGATAGATCATCTGTTCCTACTAAGTAGGAACAGTGATCTGGCTCCTCCTCTGGTAAGTCACATACCCATACAGTTAGAAACACCTAGCAGGGAACACATTTAACCCCTTGATCGCCCTCTAGTGTTAACCCCTTCCCTACCAGTTGCATTTATACAGTAACCAGTGTGTATAAATGTCAATGGTCCCAAAAATGTGTCAAAAGTGTCTGATCTGTCGCTGCAATGTCGCAGTCCCACAAAAAAATCGCAGATCACTGCCATTACTAGTTAAGAAAAAAAATTCCATAAATCAATCCCCTATTTAGTAGACGCTACAACTTTTGCGCAAACCAATCAATATACGCTTATGTAGAAGAATATATATTGGCCTAAACTGATTTGTTGGGATATGTATCATAGCAAATAGTATAAAATATAGTTTTTTTTATAGCGCAAAAAATAAAAACCGCAGAGGTGATTAAATATCACCAAAAGAAAGCTCTATTTGTGGGAAAATAATTACGCCAATTTTGTTTGGGTACAGCGCATTTGTCAGTTAAAGCGACGCAGTGTCGTATGGTAAAAAATGGCTCGTCATTAAGCGGTAAATTCTTTTGCATATATATATATAGCAAATATATTTCCTATATATATAGCAAAAAAAAAAAAAACAATGGAAGCAAGATGATTTCATATTTTGTACGCTGATATGATTTTATTTGTTAGTATAAGGGGAAAAGGTTTGCATTAGGTGATATAATTACCATTATGTACTGCTTGGTGCATTATCCAGTCCTGCCCAGCCCCAACAGCTGCCAGCTTAGGATAGACTTCTAAATGATACAGGCAGTGAAGCTGGATGGTGTGCCTGTACCTTCTACCTACAAATAAATGCTGGAGCCTCATGTATAGGGATTTAATGACCAGTGTGCATGAGGCCTAACAATGATAGCCAGAGCCTACATTGGTACCCTTTTGTTTCTTAGGTGGTTACAAATCCCTTGAATTTCCAAAATATCCCCTTTTTCCCATGTAGTACCATGGAGCCTTACACAGTTACATACTGGCTCTGGTGTTCCCTAATACAGAATTATAGTGGTTCCTTTCTTGAGAAATTGCATCAAAGGTGACAGGGAAACCCACCAAACAAACCACTGCACTTTCTACCAGTCAGCACAAAAAAGGACCCATTTGGACAATGAATTAGAGCACTGGATGTACATATAGGAGGTGAAATTAATCCCTTTAGAAACTCACTGCTAGAGAATTAATTGTAATTCATGAGCAAATTTGTTTGCTGTTAAGTAGTCCAACAAGGGTCAGATCTCAATGTGATTGAATATATTCACTCACCTCTATTTAATACATAATGAAATATTTCAGTTTATAAATCTTTTTTTTAAACCTTGCTATTTGTATTTTTTTTTTACATTTTCAGATGTTAGTTTGTACAATTTTCAAAGCCACGCATTACCTTTGTTACCTCTTCAGAGCACTGCAGACATCACAGACCACTTTTTTGAGTTTACATTGCTTTTCATATTAACCAGCATTAGTCCAGGAAACCCTACCAAGTGAAGAACAATGAAACATTACTAAACTTGAAGTAAAAGACACATTTATTTGTGATCTTGAAAAGACAGTCTGTGATACACTCACTCCCACCTCTGTGTATATTTTGTATTATTGCTATGTCCCAAATTTGTGTGTCTCAGGATGCTGAGAGCTTTATCCAGGGAGGGCCTGACTCTGCATTATCCACCTGTGGACCAAGGAAAGTGAACAATACACAGCTCATCTGATCATGCAAAATACATGAAAAAGAACAGCTTCTTTGAAGTCAGAAACTGTCTCCATTTAATCAAAAAAGAAACAACTTTTCAAAAGATATTTCCTTTCTCTTACTTTCCCTCACTCGTTCTTTACCTTAAGCTGACTGCAGATAACACAATGAATAAAACATGGCTATCCCAATTAAATCTTGATTTAATTTCATTTCTTTGTGTCTGATGATCTATAGTGCATTCACACAAATGTATAAACCAGCATTCTTTGTTACAGGAAAGACAGGAACTTCTAGAGACATGGTGTCAATGAGAGGGTAGCCATAATATGAAAAATCGTACTGCCTAGAAGTTTAAAAAATTCCAGTGTGAAGTACAGCAGACAAAGAAACCACAGCAAGGATGCTGCTTCTATATGATTAAGCATCATTTCCTAAAGGATACCAGTTTTTGGCCAATAATGAACACTGAGTATGGCAGCATGGTAATATGTTGTGGTAAGTTGTTCTGTTTACACCTGATAGCTTTTTTCCATCTTATGTTCATGACATGAAATTCAAAGTAAATCTGTCTGAAAAGAAATATGGGGCCTGACTTTGCCAAGTTTTAACGTTTCATGTTTTAGGTATCTGTCAAAATGAAGCACCGGAACGCGCACAGGCAAACCACTCACTTTCAATGTATAACAGATCAGATTCAGCTAATTTCCTCCTCAAGTCATGCCCCTCAAATGCATTTTACCCTCCCATGGACTTAGTTGTAGAGGGTTAAGCCCATGGGCGGGTAAAACACATTAGAGGGGATCCTTTTGGATGCATACATCCGGTGGTTATTGGAGTCATCGGGCACATACGTATTGGTGTTTAGAAAGGTGTTCTTGCTCATATGTTTTAGGATTTTCACACTTATTCTTCATTCATTATTTAGTAACACGTTTAGGACCAGTGAAATAAGCACTCCTTACCTGTATACTTGATAAAGGTCAGTGACCCACTAAGCAGGCAGGTTCCCCTTATTTTTGCTCTTTTGTGAAGTCTTCGCCAAAGCATTCATTCTATAGTTTCTGGGTCTTCTATTGCCCATACTGTATGTACACACATCTTCACAACCCTTTGGTGAGGAAATTTGAACAGCTTTTGGGGCAGTATAGTATAGTATATAATTCCACAAGGTTAGGAGAAGATTATATGACATGCATGTCAAACGCATGAGGGCAAATCTACTAAATCTACTAAAATCTACTAAAATTCCAGAAAAAGATAACAGCATTTTAGTTAATGATGTAAGAATAATAAATGCAAACTAAAATATTAAAATATTGTTTTCTTAACCACTTGAGCCCCGGACCATTTTGCTGGCCAAAGACCAGAGTGCTTTTTGCGATTCGGTACTGCGTCGCTTTAACTGACAATTGCACGGTTGTGCGGCGTGGCTCCCAAACAAAATTGACGTCCTTTTTTCCCCACAAACAGAGATTTCTTTTGGTGATATTTGATCACCTCTGCGGCTTTTATTTTTTGCGCTATAAACAAAAAAAAGAGCGACAATTTAGAAAAAAAACATTATTTTTTACTTTTTGCTATAATAAATATCCCAAAAAATATATAAATTTTAAATTTTTTCCTCAGTTTAGGCCGATATATATTCTTCAACATATTTTTGGTAAACAAAATTGCAATAAGCGTTTATTGATTGGTTTTCTCAAAAGTTATAGCGTCTACAAAATAGGGGATAGTTTTATGGCATTTTTATTGATATATTTTTTTTACTAGTAATGGCGGCGATCAGCTATTTTTATTGTGACTGCGACATTATGGCGGACACATCGGACATTTTTGACACATTTTTGTTACCATTGGCATTAATACAGCGATCAATGCTATAAAATTGCATTGATTACTTTAAAAATGTCACTGGCAGTGGAGGGGTTAACCACTAGGGGTTGGGAAGGGGTTAAGTGTGTCCTGGGAGTGATTTTAACTGTGGAGGGATGGGCTAGAATTGATATGACACTGATCGCTGCTCCCGATGACAGGGAGCAGACGATCAGTGTCCTGTCACTAGGCAGAACGGGGAGATGCTGTGTTTACATTGGCATCTCCCTGTTCTTCAGCTCGTGACATGATCGCGGACACCCAGTGGACATCGAGTCCACGGGCACGGTCACAAGGCTCGCGGGTGAGGTGGGTGCAGAGTGCAGGGGTGAGGTGGGTGCAGAGTGCAGGAGTGAGGTGGGTGCAGTTTTACTTGGATTCAGGTTCATGCTGGCCCCCCTAAGACACATAGACTCTGGATATGTATATGCTGTATATATAATGTGTGTTGTCCCATGCTGTTGGGACACACACTGTCAGATGCTAATATCATCAACTCCAGCCAGCCTGTCTGTTGTCTTGTATAATGTAAATGAGGCTAGTCTGGCTTGACACAGATTCTAAAGAGTATTTCACTTATTGTTGTATGTGCTAATTAACCCTGCAATTGAATGAAGGAGTCCAGTGTTGATTAAGATAATTAGCTCATGCTAATTAGGTTAGGTTTTAGTCATCTGGTTGTATATATTTGTGTGACATCTCAAATAAAACGTATTCCTGATGTACTCCAAGACTGGTGTTGTCTAGTTCTTGGGGGTTCCTATAGCCAGATCCATTGGACTCATGTTCCAGGACTTAGGAAGCGGTATACTGACGGAAGCTTCCGTCACAGGTCCTTTGTCTAAAATGAACCATATACATAACTACATGTGTCCATGTAAACAACATCACATAATATTAGAAGCCTCAGGTGACACTCACGTTAAGATTAAAGTTACAAATTTTACAGCTGTCTCTTTAATAAAATACATATGCTGCCATGCATCTGTCCAACCCCGGGTCACTACCAACACTCCTAACCAGAGGAAGACAGGGCACAGTGAACCTGCCTAATTTGCCAAGGCCATATGCTAACTCCCAAGGCGAATTGCCCTTTGAAGGAGAAGAGAGCTATATTCCAAACATCTATAATTTGTAAAGGCCTTTCTTTTCTATTGTACAATACAAGTCATTTGCCCAGTTTTATCCTTGTATGTATTATCCTTTATTCAGGTCTGAAGTCTGTTAGCATTGGCAATAGTGTACAGTATGTATCTGGATTAAAAACTAGTACAGGAGCACATCCAGAGGGTGGTGATAAATAGAGTATCTTCTGAATACTCTGGAGTTGTAAGTGGGGTACCCCAAGGCTCTGTCCTAAGATCAATTCTGTTCGATATGTTCATAAATGATATAGAGGTTGGTATAGATAGTTCGACCTCAGTGTTTCTAATGATACAAAGATAAGCAGGGCAATAACTTCACAGCAGGATATAGAAATTTTACAATTTTAATATTGATAAATTAAATTAATGCACTTGGGGGCTGAAAATATGAATGCACAGATTGAAAAACCTCTAGAAGGTGGGATTTTTAAGGCAACATTACAAGAAAAAATATTTTTATAAAAAGTTGAATTTATTGTACAAAATGTTTTACATAATGATATGAATCATGAAAAACACAATAGAACACAATCTACAAATAATCTGAATGCAAGTTATTCACTAGAAAGAGAAACTCTGGGGAGAATCTAGAATGGAAAAATCTCAGCAATAGCATGCAATGCCAAGCTGCAGCAACAAGGCTAGCAGACTATCATGAATAGCACTGGATTAAGAACATCATGGGCCTGGTGCTGAGGATTTTGGTGGGGCTTTTTATAAAAAAATAAATAAATAATACCAATACAATTTTTTTGGTATAACGAATTTAATTAAATAGAGAGGGAGGATGAGAGAGAGAGAGAGAGAGAGAGAGAGAGAGAGGATGAGAGAGGGGTGAGGGGGTAAGGGAGGGAGGATGAGAGTGAGAGAGGGGATGCACATGAGCATGCGTGGGAGTGACAGCAACACAGCCTCTATACATCACAATAGTAATCACAAAATAAATGAGAATTACTAATGGGCAGAACAAATATGAAGACTGAGAAGATTTCCTTTAGTTGAACTAACAACAGTGTGCCTATTCTAGAGCTGGTAACATTGAGGATATTCAATATAATTTTAAAGAACTGTTTTTGTGGGTAAGAGGCATAGGGAAGGAGTATGGATGGTATAAAAGTGGGAAGTATGTGCAGATGAGGGAGAGGAATGTGGAGGGTATGGCAGTGGGCGCTATGTACAGGAGAGGAGTGTGGGGGGTATGAGAGTGGGCAGTATATACAGAAGAGATGAGTGTGGAGGGTATGATGGGGGCAGCATGTACAGTAGAGGAGTGTGGAGGGCATGACAGTGGGCAGTATGTACAGGAGACTAGTGTGGAGGATATGACAGTGGGCACTATGTACAGGAGAGGCTTTTGGGGGGTATGACAGGGGCACTATGTATAGGAGAGAAGTGTGGAGGGTATGACAGCAGGCATTATGTACAGGAGAGGAGTGTGGAGGGTATGGTAGTGAGCAGTAAGTACAGGAGAGGAGTGTGGAGGGTATGACAGTGGGCAGTATGTACAGGAGAGGAGTGTGGAGGGTATGATAGGAACAGTATGTACAGGAGAGGAGTGCGGAGGGTATGCCAGTGGGCAGTATGTACAGGAGAGGCGTGTGGAGGGTATGACAGGGGGCACTATGTACAGGAGAGGCTTGTAGGGGGTATGACAGTGGGCACTATGTATAGGAGAGAAGTGTGGAGGGTATGACAGTGGGCACTATGTATAGGAGAGGAATGTGGAGGGTATGACAGTGGGCAGTATGTACAGGAGAGGCATGTGGAGGATATTCCAGTGGGCAGTATGTATAGGAGAGGAGTGTGGGCAGAAGTGTGGAGGGTATGACAGCGGGCATTATGACAGGACAGGCTTGTGGGGGGTATGACAGGGGGCATTATGACAGGACAGGCTTGTGGGGGGTATGACAGGGGGCACTATGTACAGGAGAGGAGTGTGGAGGGTATGCTAGTAAGCAGTATGCACAGGAGAGGAGTGTGAAGGGTATGATAGTGAGCAGTATGTACAAGGGAGGAGTATTGAGGGTATGACAGCAGGCACTATGTACAGGTGAGGAGGATAAATAAATATGGGAAGGAAAAATGTAAAGGTTTGTGAAAGGATGTTTAGGGACTGCATAGTGGTTAAGTGGGTCATACATGGATTGAAATTAAGCCAATTAAGCAGAGACCAGCCAAAGTCGATCTATGTATGGGCTAGCTGGTTGTACACAAGTCAATATATTAATCGGTACTACCAGCCTGTCAGGTTTTCCCAAAGCAATCAGTGCTGCCAGCTATCAATCAGCGGGTGGGAGTAACTGGGAGTGATATCTTTTGGAGTAGGGTCTGTCATCTGCAGGTTGGGAAATGGTCACTTGTGATATAGGTTGAAGGGAGGTGGCCAACATGGGAATTGGCTGGGTAGTGACCTG
Organism: Lithobates sylvaticus; assembly: GCA_028564925.1. Classification (NCBI taxonomy): domain Eukaryota; kingdom Metazoa; phylum Chordata; class Amphibia; order Anura; family Ranidae; genus Lithobates; species Lithobates sylvaticus. The sequence goes on from CM053035.1 coordinate 90,226,986, forward strand.
GTTGGTGAGAACTGTGAAATGGAAGATGTGTTTCAAGTTTCTTTCACATTTGCGGTAATGCTCACTGCTCTCTGAAAAATGATCTGTGGTGGATTGCTTTTCAACGAGTGGTATTTCAGCAGCTGACAGGCGTTGATGAGTTGCTGCAAGCGAGTTTGGCACTGTCAGCTCATCCTCTCAGTCTGCTGCAAACAGAGTGTGCCAGCTTGTATTTAAACTGGCTGCTCTGTATGTAGCTTCTGACAGGCTGTGCAAAGAGCCTGGTATCTTCCTGAACCAGAGATGATAGGAGCCCCAATTTTGACCAGTGGTGGGGTAGGTCTTTAGCTACCTACCCCCCCAATTTAGATTTGGTTTCTGTGACCCATGGTCGCCGAGCCACGACCCTCAAAGTCGATCTTTTTTTATTTATTTTTTGGCAAATGGGCCTATGTTAAAGTAAGGGGCCCGGAGCTGAAGCTCCAATAGCCCCTATGTTAATCTGGCCCTGATAATGAATTAAAAAGGCTCTTTACTGAAGAGATTAAACTATAATTCTTCCACAAGAGCGGGGGTTGCTTAGATAAAGTGCATAGTGAATGGAAAAGGTGATAATGTGCCAGTAATTAAAATCGTAATAAGGCAAGGAACATCATAACATAAAATATATATTAAAAACAATGTGGCATAAATGTGATAAAGTTGTGAAAAAACTGTGTCTGTGATGAAATTTCACAGAAAAAAGAGTATAAATATATAGTTAAACGAAAAGCTGGGTGAATCCAGTCAAATGGAGTGAAATAAAATGTGAATGCGATTAACGAAGTCGCATAAGGAAAAAATATTGCAATCTGAGTCGCAGTGGAGAGACTAAAATAGTTGATGATGAAACATCTATTCAGTGACTGGAGTGAACGTACATATAAAATGTATATAAAACACAGAGTAAAATCGCAAAACAACTAATAAAAATCAATAAGTGTCCATAAAAGAAAAAATGTGAAATAAAGTTCATTCCATCAGTGCAGTGCAGGTGATTCCGTTGATGTGATATGAACTGTGCGATTATTTAGCTGTGGGTGTCTTGAGTAGTTTCTAGCGATTCCATGCGATCCTAGTGGGGGGGGTGTGGATGGTCCCTTACCTTACAGCTGTAAGGTTAAAAACCTTCCTCCTTTGGGTGTCTGATGGGTGTCCCACTGGCAGTATATCCGGTTATAAGGAGGGGGGGGGGGGGGGCTCACATCAGTATATGTAGAGGAAAGGAAGGAGCCTCATAGTGTAGTAAGTTATGTAAACAGAAATTCTTTTATTCCAAATAAAAACAGTTATTTCTGGGTAAAGGGGGTACTCACATTTGGGAGAAAAACAAAGTATAAGGTACAAACGAGCGGCGAGCTCGATGGCAACACTGAGCGTCACTTCCGGTCGTTGTGCTAGGCTGGAGTCCCGACGCGTGTTCGTCACAGATCACGTGACTTAAGAAGTCACGTGATCTGTGACGAACACGCGTCGGGACTCCAGCCTAGCACAACGACCGGAAGTGACGCTCAGTGTTGCCATCGAGCTCGCCGCTCGTTTGTACCTTATACTTTGTTTTTCTCCCAAATGTGAGTACCCCCTTTACCCAGAAATAACTGTTTTTATTTGGAATAAAAGAATTTCTGTTTACATAACTTACTACACTATGAGGCTCCTTCCTTTCCTCTACATATACTGATGTGAGCCCCCCCCCCCTCCTTATAACCGGATATACTGCCAGAACCTGGGACACCCATCAGACACCCAAAGGAGGAAGGTTACCAAGAACCATAAAGAGCCATATTCTCATATGCTGTAACCTTACAGCTGTAAGGTAAGGGACCATCCACACCCCCCCCCCACTAGGATCGCATGGAATCGCTAGAAACTACTCAAGACACCCACAGCTAAATAATCGCACAGTTCATATCACATCAACGGAATCACCTGCACTGCACTGATGGAATGAACTTTATTTCACATTTTTTCTTTTATGGACACTTATTGATTTTTATTAGTTGTTTTGCGATTTTACTCTGTGTTTTATATACATTTTATATGTACGTTCACTCCAGTCACTGAATAGATGTTTCATCATCAACTATTTTAGTCTCTCCACTGCGACTCAGATTGCAATATTTTTTCCTTAAGCGACTTCGTTAACCGCATTCACATTTTATTTCACTCCATTTGACTGGATTCACCCAGCTTTTCGTTTAACTATATATTTATACTCTTTTTTCTGTGAAATTTCATCACAGACACAGTTTTTTCACAACTTTATCACATTTATGCCACATTGTTTTTAATATATATTTTATGTTATGATGTTCCTTGCCTTATTACGATTTTAATTACTGGCACATTATCACCTTTTCCATTCACTATGCACTTTATCTAAGCAACCCCCGCTCTTGCTTATTGATCTTATCCGGATTTTTATCTCCCTGTTCTTTTATCTGTGTTTTAGCTTAGTTTAATTTGTTTGCGCGCCACTATTCCTTTTACTATACTACTCTCTGGGTTCAGACATTTCCCCCAGTGTGCGCTGCATCGCTATAGTTTCTCCTTGTGTGAGCGCAGGATTACCTTTTTATCTATATAATTCTTCCACATTGCAAAATTCTGGTCTGGCCATAACTGGCATTTTCCATCCAGTTCCGGTCACGAGCAGGGCCGGCACTAGCAATAGGCAGGTCAGGAGGCTGCCTAGGGCACCAGGGTACGAAGGGTGGCAAAATTTGGATCCCCAACCATTCGCTGGGAATTCAAATGAGTAAATTCCCTGCAGGGCTGGTGTCACAGAGGGGAACAGATTTGGGGGGGGGGGTACAGAGGAGAAGTAATGTGTGTGTGTGTTGGGGGGTACAGAGGGGGACAGATTTGGGGGGGTACAGAGGAGAATTAATGTGTGTGTGGGGGAGGGGAACTAATGAGGGGGGTACAGAGGAGAACAGATTTGGGGGGGTATTTGAGGTGTGGAGGTTCAAAAAGTACTAAAAGTACTGTGGGCGGTCCTAAAGTGGTTAAACTAAGTAAGGGATTCTTTACTGCTAAAGTGGTAAGGATGTAGAACTCCCCCCAGGTGAGGGAGTCCAGAAAAGAAGGTAAGAGGCCACTCTGTGGCATACCCTTGCACAGGGCATTTAAGTATACTATGTTTGTTTATTCTTAAAAAAAGAGTGTTTACAATCACTTTAAGTTAATCCAAAGAATGAGAGAATACAAAGTAAAACATGGAAGCAATGGTCATCCTAAGAATAGAAATTGCTTTTAGTGTGAACAAACGAAAAACATTCTGCAAAAGGTTTTTAAAAAAAAGACTAGAAATGAGCATGGCAGACGTCAGTATATACAATATGGAAATAGGGCAAGAACTACCAGTGAAAGCCAATAAAGTAAAAGAACATAGAATATCTATTTAGTGGTGTTTTAAGAAAGAGCAATATGGTATCCATAATTGACTGCAAAATGAAGTGTGGCATGTGGCATACAATTAGTAGGGATACTCTTTCAGGCACTACCAGTAGAGTTATACTAAGTTGGCTACCAAAGAAAGCACACAATCTTAGGTCATTATGAAATGGCAAAAGGAAACCTATTTTTTTTATATTACCTGAGCATTTACCAGATAATATGAGAATGCATGTGTAGAGCAGCAATTGGCACAGAGGACTGATATGGAAAGCATAGAGCTGCCAGGGACAATAAGTTGTTAATGCCATGAATACTGTGGACTAGGGATGGGCCCGGTGCTCGATGCGAACCCACGTTCGCATCGAGCACCGGGCGTTCGCTCGCTCGGCGAGCCCAGAACTATTTTGGCCGCTCGCATCACGTTCGTGTGAGGCGCGCGGCCCCGCAATGCATTGCGGCCGGCGCGGCCGACGCAGTGCATTGCTGGCTGATGATTGGCCAAGCATGCACTGTGACCCCGCATGCTTGGCCAATCACAGCCCCGGAAACTCGAAGAGCCATAATTGGCTACAGGCAGGACGCCTGTAGCCAATTACAGCTCAGGGGCTGTAGTACACGCCCCCCCCTATAAAACGCCGCCACGCCGTCTGCGCCGGTCACATGCTGTTTCGGCGCAGATTGAGCAGGCTGATTCTGTGACACTCTGCTGCATTTAGATAGTTAGAGAGATTCACTTACAGAGATTGAGTTAGATAGATTCAGTTACAAAGATTGATTGAGAAAGAGGGGCTTGTAGTGTGCTCGTGGCAGGCAGGCAGAGCTACTATATTTTGTTACCAGAAGCACCTATAGGACTTGTAGTGTGTTCGTGGCAGGCAGGCAGAGCTCCTATATTTTGTTACCAGAAGCACCTATAGGACTTGTAGTGTGTTCGTGGCAGGCAGGCAGAGCTCCTATATTTTGTTACCAGAAGCACCTATAGGACTTGTAGTGTGTTCGTGGCAGGCAGGCAGAGCTCCTATATTTTGTTCCCAGAGGCACCTATAGGACTTGAAGTGTGTTAGTCCCATTACACACACAGAGCTATATTTTCTTCCCAGAAGCACCTATAGGACTTGAAGTGTGTTAGTCCCATCACACACACAGAGCTATATTTTGTTCCCAGAAGCACCTATAGGACTTGAAGTGTGTTAGTCCCATCACACACACAGAGCTATATTTTGTTCCCAGAAGCACCTATAGGACTTGAAGTGTGTTAGTCCCATTACACACACAGAGCTATATTTTTGTTCCCAGAAGCACCTATAGGACTTGAAGTGTGTTAGTCCCATTACACACACAGAGCTATATTTTCTTCCCAGAAGCACCTATAGGACTTGAAGTGTGTTAGTCCCATTACACACACAGAGCTATATTTTGTTCCCAGAAGCACCTATAGGACTTGAAGTGTGTTAGTCCCATTACACACACAGAGCTATATTTTCTTCCCAGAAGCACCTATAGGACTTGAAGTGTGTTAGTCCCATTACACACACAGAGCTATATTTTGTTCCCAGAAGCACCTATAGGACTTGAAGTGTGTTAGTCCCATTACACACACAGAGCTATATTTTCTTCCCAGAAGCACCTATAGGACTTGAAGTGTGTTAGTCCCATTACACACACAGAGGTATATTTTGTTCCCAGAAGCACCTATAGGACTTGAAGTGTGTTAGTCCCATCACACACACAGAGCTATATTTTGTTCCCAGAAGCACCTATAGGACTTGAAGTGTGTTAGTCCCATTACACACACAGAGCTATATTTTGTTCCCAGAAGCACCTATAGGACTTGAAGTGTGTTAGTCCCATCACACACACAGAGCTATATTTTGTTCCCAGAAGAACCTATAGGACTTGAAGTGTGTTAGTCCCATCACACACACAGAGCTATATTTTGTTCCCAGAAGCACCTATAGGACTTGAAGTGTGTTAGTCCCATTACACACACAGAGCTATATTTTCTTCCCAGAAGCACCTATAGGACTTGAAGTGTGTTAGTCCCATTACACACACAGAGCTATATTTTCTTCCCAGAAGCACCTATAGGACTTGAAGTGTGTTAGTCCCATTACACACACAGAGCTATATTTTGTTCCCAGAAGCACCTATAGGACTTGAAGTGTGTTAGTCCCATTACACACACAGAGCTATATTTTCTTCCCAGAAGCACCTATAGGACTTGAAGTGTGTTAGTCCCATTACACACACAGAGCTATATATTTTGTTCCCAGAAGCACCTATAGGACTTGAAGTGTGTTAGTCCCATCACACACACAGAGCTATATTTTGTTCCCAGAAGCACCTATAGGACTTGAAGTGTGTTAGTCCCATTACACACACAGAGCTATATTTTGTTCCCAGAAGCACCTATAGGACTTGAAGTGTGTTAGTCCCATCACACACACAGAGCTATATTTTGTTCCCAGAAGAACCTATAGGACTTGAAGTGTGTTAGTCCCATCACACACACAGAGCTATATTTTGTTCCCAGAAGCACCTATAGGACTTGAAGTGTGTTAGTCCCATTACACACACAGAGCTATATTTTGTTCCCAGAAGCACCTATAGGACTTGAAGTGTGTTAGTCCCATTACACACACAGAGCTATATTTTCTTCCCAGAAGCACCTATAGGACTTGAAGTGTGTTAGTCCCATTACACACACAGAGCTATATTTTGTTCCCAGAAGCACCTATAGGACTTGAAGTGTGTTAGTCCCATCACACACACAGAGCTATATTTTGTTCCCAGAAGCACCTATAGGACTTGAAGTGTGTTAGTCCCATTACACACACAGAGCTATATTTTGTTCCCAGAAGCACCTATAGGACTTGAAGTGTGTTAGTCCCATCACACACACAGAGCTATATTTTGTTCCCCAGAAGAACCTATAGGACTTGAAGTGTGTTAGTCCCATCACACACACAGAGCTATATTTTGTTCCCAGAAGCACCTATAGGACTTGAAGTGTGTTAGTCCCATTACACACACAGAGCTATATTTTCTTCCCAGAAGCACCTATAGGACTTGAAGTGTGTTAGTCCCATTACACACACAGAGCTATATTTTCTTCCCAGAAGCACCTATAGGACTTGAAGTGTGTTAGTCCCATTACACACACAGAGCTATATTTTGTTCCCAGAAGCACCTATAGGACTTGAAGTGTGTTAGTCCCATTACACACACAGAGCTATATTTTCTTCCCAGAAGCACCTATAGGACTTGAAGTGTGTTAGTCCCATTACACACACAGAGCTATATTTTGTTCCCAGAAGCACCTATAGGACTTGAAGTGTGTTAGTCCCATCACACACACAGAGCTATATTTTGTTCCCAGAAGCACCTATAGGACTTGAAGTGTGTTAGTCCCATCACACACACAGAGCTATATTTTGTTCCCAGAAGCACCTATAGGACTTGAAGTGTGTTAGTCCCATCACACACACAGAGCTATATTTTGTTCCCAGAAGAACCTATAGGACTTGAAGTGTGTTAGTCCCATCACACACACAGAGCTATATTTTGTTCCCAGAAGCACCTATAGGACTTGAAGTGTGTTAGTCCCATTACACACACAGAGCTATATTTTGTTCCCAGAAGCACCTATAGGACTTGAAGTGTGTTAGTCCCATTACACACACAGAGCTATATTTTCTTCCCAGAAGCACCTATAGGACTTGAAGTGTGTTAGTCCCATTACACACACAGAGCTATATTTTGTTCCCAGAAGCACCTATAGGACTTGAAGTGTGTTAGTCCCATTACACACACAGAGCTATATTTTCTTCCCAGAAGCACCTATAGGACTTGAAGTGTGTTAGTCCCATTACACACACAGAGCTATATTTTGTTCCCAGAAGCACCTATAGGACTTGAAGTGTGTTAGTCCCATCACACACACAGAGCTATATTTTGTTCCCAGAAGCACCTATAGGACTTGAAGTGTGTTAGTCCCATCACACACACAGAGCTATATTTTGTTCCCAGAAGAACCTATAGGACTTGAAGTGTGTTAGTCCCATCACACACACAGAGCTATATTTTGTTCCCAGAAGCACCTATAGGACTTGAAGTGTGTTAGTCCCATTACACACACAGAGCTATATTTTGTTCCCAGAAGCACCTATAGGACTTGAAGTGTGTTAGTCCCATTACACACACAGAGCTATATTTTCTTCCCAGAAGCACCTATAGGACTTGAAGTGTGTTAGTCCCATTACACACACAGAGCTATATTTTGTTCCCAGAAGCACCTATAGGACTTGAAGTGTGTTAGTCCCATCACACACACAGAGCTATATTTTGTTCCCAGAAGCACCTATAGGACTTGAAGTGTGTTAGTCCCATCACACACACAGAGCTATATTTTGTTCCCAGAAGCACCTATAGGACTTGAAGTGTGTTAGTCCCATCACACACACAGAGCTATATTTTGTTCCCAGAAGCACCTATAGGACTTGAAGTGTGTTAGTCCCATCACACACACAGAGCTATATTTTGTTCCCAGAAGCACCTATAGGACTTGAAGTGTGTTAGTCCCATTACACACACAGAGCTATATTTTCTTCCCAGAAGCACCTATAGGACTTGAAGTGTGTTAGTCCCATTACACACACAGAGCTATATTTTGTTCCCAGAAGCACCTATAGGACTTGAAGTGTGTTAGTCCCATCACACACACAGAGCTATATTTTGTTCCCAGAAGCACCTATAGGACTTGAAGTGTGTTTAGTCCCATCACACACACAGAGCTATATTTTGTTCCCAGAGGCACCTATAGGACTTGAAGTGTGTTAGTCCCATTACACACACAGAGCTATATTTTCTTCCCAGAAGCACCTATAGGACTTGAAGTGTGTTAGTCCCATCACACACACAGAGCTATATTTTCTTCCCAGAAGCACCTATAGGACTTGAAGTGTGTTAGTCCCATCACACACACAGAGCTATATTTTCTTCCCAGAAGCACCTATAGGACTTGAAGTGTGTTAGTCCCATCACACAGAGCTCCTCTATTTTCTTTGCAGAAGCACCCATAGGACTTCTAGTGTGTTAGTGGCATCACACAGAGCTCCTATATATTCTTCTCAGCAGCACCCACAGGACTTCTAGTGTGTTAGTGGCATCACACAGAGCTCCTCTATTTTCTTTGCATAAGCACCCACAGGACTTCTAGTGTGTTAGTGGCATCACACAGAGCTCCTCTATTTTCTTTGCAGAAGCACCCACAGGACTTCTAGTGTGTTAGTGGCATCACACAGAGCTCCTCTATTTTCTTTGCATAAGCACCCACAGGACTTCTAGTGTGTTAGTGGCATCACACAGAGCTCCTCTATTTTCTTTGCATAAGCACCCACAGGACTTCTAGTGTGTTAGTGGCATCACACAGAGCTCCTCTATTTTCTTTGCAGAAGCACCCACAGGACTTCTAGTGTGTTAGTGGCATCACACAGAGCTCCTCTATTTTCTTTGCAGAAGCACCCACAGGACTTCTAGTGTGTTAGTGGCATCACAGAGCTCCTATATATTCTTCTCAGAGCACCCACAGGACTTCTAGTGTGTTAGTGGCATCACACAGAGCTCCTCTATTTTCTTTGCATAAGCACCCACAGGACTTCTAGTGACATCACACAGAGCTCCTCTATTTTCTTTGCATGTGTTAGTGGCATCACACAGAGCTCCTCTATTTTCTTTGCAGATCCACCCATAGGACTTCTAGTGTGTTAGTGGCATCACACAGAGCTCCTATATATTCTTCTCAGCAGCACCCACAGGACTTCTAGTGTGTTAGTGGCATCACACAGAGCTCCTCTATTTTCTTTGCATAAGCACCCACAGGACTTCTAGTGTGTTAGTGGCATCACACAGAGCTCCTCTATTTTCTTTGCATAAGCACCCACAGGACTTCTAGTGTGTTAGTGGCATCACACAGAGCTCCTCTATTTTCTTTGCATAAGCACCCACAGGACTTCTAGTGTGTTAGTGGCATCACACAGAGCTCCTCTATTTTCTTTGCAGAAGCACCCATAGGACTTCTAGTGTGTTAGTGGCATCACACAGAGCTCCTATATATTCTTCTCAGCAGCACCCACAGGACTTCTAGTGTGTTAGTGGCATCACACAGAGCTCCTCTATTTTCTTTGCATAAGCACCCACAGGACTTCTAGTGTGTTAGTGGCATCACACAGAGCTCCTCTATTTTCTTTGCATAAGCACCCACAGGACTTCTAGTGTGTTAGTGGCATCACACAGAGCTCCTCTATTTTTCTTTGCAGAAGCACCCATAGGACTTCTAGTGTGTTAGTGGCATCACACAGAGCTCCTATATATTCTTCTCAGCAGCACCCACAGGACTTCTAGTGTGTTAGTGGCATCACACAGAGCTCCTCTATTTTCTTTGCAGAAGCACCCACAGGACTTCTAGTGTGTTAGTGGCATCACACAGAGCTCCTCTATTTTCTTTGCATAAGCACCCACAGGACTTCTAGTGTGTTAGTGGCATCACACAGAGCTCCTCTATTTTCTTTGCAGAAGCACCCATAGGACTTCTAGTGTGTTAGTGGCATCACACAGAGCTCCTATATTTTCTTCTCAGCAGCACCCACAGGACTACCGACTACAATGGCTGGAAGACCGCCAAGGGGAGGCAGAGCGTGCAGAGCCAAGAACACAGGGCAGGCAGGCTCTGTTTCTAGTGGACGTGGCCGTGGACGTGGACGTGGTCGTGCATCGTCATCAGCACGTGGCCATGGGACACGCGCGTCTTTGTTTTCGGCAGCTGGACATGTGGAGCCGCATCATGCTGAAGGCTTGGTAGAATGGATGACCAAGCCCTCCTCATCCTCCTCATCCTCTCTCACCCAGGCTCAGGGTACTGACAGAGCATCATCAGCCACCCCTTCCCTAGACCCACCATGTCCTCCTGAGGAGTCCCCCGAACTCTTTGAGCACAGTGTTGGGTACATGCTCCAGGAGGATGCCCAACGATTCGAAGGCTCGGATGACGATACCCAGCTTGAGGAATCTGGCAGTACAGTTCCACCAGCTGCAGCTTACTGCCAGGTTTGCTCTAGTGGTGAAGAGGGAGGGGATGATGAGGTCACTGACTCCACGTGGGTGCCTCAAGGGAGAGAGGATGAGGAGGAGGACGAGGAGGAGGAGGATGCGGCGTCACATGTCCAACGAGGCAGGATGCCCCCTGGAGGCCAGGTAGAGGCCAGCACAGCAACTGTACAACACCGCAGAGCTCCGCCTGTGCAGGGCGCTGCCTCTGCACGTTATCAGAAAAGTTCTTTGGTGTGGGCCTTTTTTGAGACGAGTGCAGCAGATCGCACCACTGCTATTTGCAATATTTGTCTCAAGCGTATCTCGCGTGGCCAAAACATCAGCCGCTTGGGCACGACAAGCATGACCAGACATATGGCGACCTGCCATGCAGCTCGTTGGCAGGCACACATAAAAGACCCACACCAAAGAACTAAGCGGACCTCTCCTTGCTCCTCCTCAGCTGGGATCTCCATCCCCACTACACCTTCAGTCCTCTCTGAAAGCTGCTCTGAGAGGACTGAAGGTGTAGAATTCGGTGTGTCACAACCAAGTACTTGCAGTACACCGAAGTCCGAATGCAGCAGGCAAATTTCCCTGCCCCAGCTGCTGGACCGTAGAAAGAAGTACACTCCCAGCCATCCACATGCCCAGCGGTTGAATGCTAGCCTTGCTAAATTGCTAGCACTTCAACTGCTGCCTTTTCAGTTGGTAGACTCGGCCCCCTTCCGTGAGTTTGTTCAATGTGCGGTTCCTCAGTGGCAGGTTCCCAAACGCCACTTTTTCTCGCGGAAGGCGATTCCGTCTCTCTACCGGCATGTGGAGGGCAATGTCCATGCCTCGCTGGACAGGGCGGTCAGCGGTAAGGTGCATATTACCGCTGACTCATGGTCCAGCAGGCATGGACAGGGACGGTACCTTTCTTTCACGGCCCATTGGGTCACTCTATTGGCAGCTGGGAGGGATGCAGGACAAGGTGCAGTAGTGTTGGAGGTTGTTCCGCCACCACGCCTCCAAAACGCGACTACTGCTACTGGTTGTGACACACCTCTCTCCTCCACCCCCTCCTCTTCTTCTTCCTCCAGTGCTCTGTCCTTGGAACCAGCGGTGCTCCGTAGGCGTACAAGGGGCTACGCAAGTACGCAGGCAAAAAGATGCCATGCCGTGCTTGCGCTGGTGTGTTTGGGGGACAGGAGCCACACTGGGCCAGAGGTTCTGGCAGCTCTGCAGGGGCAGGCCGAGAGGTGGTTGACGCCACGTCAGCTTAAGCCAGGAATGGTCGTTTCTGACAATGGCACCAACCTCCTCTCCGCCCTGCGACAGGGGCAGCTCACCCATGTGCCCTGCATGGCTCACGTCCTCAACCTGGTGGTGCAGCGGTTCTTGGGCAGGTTCCCAGGCTTACAGGATGTCCTGAGGCAGGCCAGGAAAGTCTGTGTGCATTTCCGCCGATCTTATAATGCCAGTGCTCGGCTGACTGAGCTGCAAAAGGAGCTGAACCTGCCCAAGAACCGCCTAATATCTGACATGCCCACCAGGTGGAACTCAACGTTGGCCATGCTGCAGCGACTGCACACGCAGCAGAGGGCCATCAATGAGTACCTTTGCGACTACGGCACCAGGACAGGGTCAGGGGAGCTTGGTTTTTTTTCCCCACGTCAGTGGAGCATGATCAGGGATGCATGCACTGTCCTCTCACCATTTGAGGAGGCCACGAGGATGGTGAGCAGTGACAGTGCATGCATCAGTGACACTGTCCCTCTTGTCCACCTGTTGGAGCATACGCTGCGTGGGATAATGGACAGGGCACTTGAGGCAGAACAGAGGCAGGAAGAGGAGGACTTCCTTGCCTCTCAAGGCCCCCTTTATCCGGACAGTGTTCCTTCTGTCCCACCCATCACACAGGAAGAGGATGAGGAGGAGGAGGAGGAGGAGGAGGAGGAGGATTGTGTGAGCATGGAGGTGGAGCCTGGCACTCAGCATCAGCAGCAGCAGTCTTTTAGGGATGATGTACAGTCCCAACAAGCCAGTGGACTTGTACGTGGCTGGGAGGAGGTGGCTGGCGATCATGTCATCCTCAGTGACCCAGAAGACTCCGGACCGAATGCCTCAGCTAACCTACGCTGCATGGCCTCCCTGATCCTGCAAAGCCTGCGGAAGGATCCTCGTGTTCTTCGGATCAAGGAGAGGGACCATTACTGGCTGGCCACTCTCCTTGATCCGCGGTACAAGGGTAAGGTTGCGGACCTTATCTTGCCGTCGCAGAGGGAGCAGAGGATGAGACATCTCAGGGAGGCCTTGCAGAAAGGTCTGTGCAACGCGTTCCCAGAAACTGGGAGGCTACAAACTCCTGGTCCTGGGCGACGAGTTGCTGAGGCTTCGGTCAGTGGCAGAAGGAGCGGTGGGGAAGGTGGACGTCTGACCGATGCGTTCAGACAATTTTTTAGTCCGCAGCCCCAAGGTATGATCGGTTCCAGCAACCATCGCCAGCGTCTGATATACATGGTGCAGGAATACCTTGGGGCAAGGTCAGACTTGGACACCTTTCCCACCGAAAATCCTCTGGCTTACTGGGTCCTGAGGATGGATCACTGGCCAGAGCTTGCACAGTATGCAATTGAGCTACTGGCCTGTCCTGCCTCCAGCGTTCTTTCCGAACGCACATTCAGTGCTGCTGGAGGATTTGTGACTGATCATAGGGTGCGCCTGTCCACCGCCTCGGTTGATCGACTGACATTCATCAAAATGAATCAGTCTTGGATCACCACCAGCTACCAGGCACCTGAGGCGGATATAACCGAATAATTTTTAATGTCACATCCCTTCAAGACTGCCTATGCTGATGCTGAGTGACTGTCCTCTTATGTTCACTGACTATCCTCTTCCTCCTCCTCAATGATCCATGCCACCACACCAGTGCCTAAGGCACAATTTTTCAGCCCCTGTTTAACAGGGGCGTGTACTTACAATTTTTTAAAAAAAATGCTTCGCAACACGTGTGACTGCTGTGCTCCAAGTACAGTCTCTGTGAGGGCCGTGTTGCAGTGTTGTGGCACCAGCACCAGTGCCTAAGGCACAATTTTTCAGCCCCTGTTTAACAGGGGCGTGTACTTACAATTTTTAAAAAAAATGCTTCGCAACACGTGTGACTGCTGTGCTCCAAGTACAGTCTCTGTGAGGGCCGTGTTGCAGTGTTGTGGCACCAGCACCAGTGCCTAAGGCACAATTTTTCAGCCCCTGTTTAACAGGGGCGGGTACTTACAATTTTTTAAAAAAATGCTTCGCAACACGTGTGACTGCTGTGCTCCAAGTACAGTATCTGTGAGGGCCGGGTTGCAGTGTTGTGGCACCAGCACCAGTGCCTAAGGCACAATTTTTCAGCCCCTGTTTAACAGGGGCGTGTACTTACAATTTTTTTAAAAAATGCTTCGCAACACGTGTGACTGCTGTGCTCCAAGTACAGTATCTGTGAGGGCCGGGTTGCAGTGTTGTGGCACCAGCACCAGTGCCTAAGGCACAATTTTTCAGCCCCTGTTTAACAGGGGCGTGTACTTACAATTTTTTAAAAAAATGCTTCGCAACACGTGTGACTGCTGTGCTCCAAGTACAGTCTCTGTGAGGGGTTGCAGTGTTGTGGCACCAGCACCAGTGCCTAAGGCACAATTTTTCAGCCCCTGTTTAACAGGGGCGGGTAATTACAAATCTTGATCTAATAGTTCACAGCAGGGCCCATTCCTGCGCCCACCAAGAGTAACTATGAGGGCCTGCAGTCTTGTGGCAACACCGTCCACCACCACCGCCAAAGGCCCAATTTTTCTGCCCTGTTCATCAGGTGCTTGCAATTACAAATCTTGATCTAATAACTCACAGCAGAGCCCATTCCTGCGCCCACCAAGAGTAACTATGAGGGCCTACAGTCTTGTGGCAACACCGTCCACCACCACCGCCAAAGGCCCAATTTTTCTGCCCTGTTCATCAGGTGCTTGCAATTACAAATCTTGATCTAATAACTCACAGCAGGGCCCATTCCTGCGCCCACCAAGAGTAACTGTGAGAGCTTACAGTCTTGTGGCAAAACCGTCCACCACCACCACCACCACCCCCAATTTTTCTGCCCTGTTCAACAGGTGCATGCAATTACAAATCTTGATCTATTAACTCACAGCAGGGCCCATTCCTGTGCCCACCAGTCTTGTGGCTACACCAACATCTAATAGGGCAAATTTCTGCAGAGTATATACGCCAGGCCCCTACTTTCAAACATCCAACTTACAAACGACTCCTACTTGCAAATGGAAAGAGAAAACAGGAAGTGAGAGGAAATCTACCCCTAGGAAGGGAAATTCTATCCTGTTAGATTTAATTTGGGAAAAAGGTATCTCCTCTCTACTGATACTTTATCACCAATCCTTGTTTCAATTAAAACCCCACCTTTTCCAAAAACATTTGTCATTGGGACGGAAAGTGAGGTGACATGTTCTGAACAGATGTGCAAAGACAGCAAATGTTACAGGGGTGATAACCCCTCCCTATGTTCTCCAAAAAGCTTAAAAATAGATTTTTTTGGGATGGAGCTACACTTCATAATGTACCTGTTCAGATTCTCCTTAAGATCAAACCTAAAGCCGCAAGTGGTTTTAAATGGCTTCTTTTTTTCCTTTACAAATGTCATTTTGTGCAAGGACAGTTCTAAACACGGGAAACACATGCCACTTCACAGGCATACTTTAGACACCCCCCAGGTACCATATTTAAAGGAAAATTTAACTTTTTTTTTTTCACTTTATGCATCATTAAAATGACTGCTCCCGAAAAAACGTTAGTTTTTAAAAGTTCTTTTTGCATTGATATATGTCCCCTGGGGCAGGACCCGGGTCCCCAAACCTGTTTTATGACATTAACATGCATATTGGCCGTTGTAATTAGCACTTTTGATTTCGAACGTTCGCGTCCATTATAACGTATAGGGTTCGAAAATTCGCGCGAACTTTCGGTCCGTTCGAAGGTTCTGGTTCGAACCGAACCCGGGGTGTTCGGCTCATCCCTACTGTGGACCCAGCAAGCCCTGGACTGATACATATAGGGGATGAGGTTTGGGTTCAGAGCCACATTGCATTCAAGGCTGATCACGTGGTTGCTGAATGGTTTTGGAGCTGCCCTTTGTACACAGAAGACTGCTCAATTGCTGTTCTGTAACTAATGTACATGAAATGCACCACATAATAACCCTCCATCACCATAGTTTCAGTAAAAGTTAGGAATGGAATTCACCTTCCAATATATACTATAATAACTGGCAGATATAAAATGAGAAGCATAGGTCTATGCGTGGCAGTAGCAGGTCCTGTGGGACATAGAGGTGGTGGGGCAGCACAAACTGTGTCCCTTTTTCTCCCAGATTGTCTGACCAGTACAGTCACAGCACACTCAGCAAATAGCTGACTGGCTAACAAAACCCTCCACACCTACATCCTCTCAGTCATGGAGCAGCCAGTTGTCTGCCAGTGTTACTAATGTTCCCCTCTTCCACGTCCTTCTTTCTGAGGCTGTGTGAACATTGTGCTGTTTTGTAACACAATGTAAATGCTTTTCAGTCTAAGTTCTTCCAGGCCCTCATCCTAGCACATGTTGAAGCCTAGCAACAGCTCTTCAGTAGAACAGGCTGCCTCCCAGGAACAGCAGGCCCAAAAGAAAGGCCCACAATGGAAAGAAGCTTTTTCCATGGACAGACAGGGGAAATCAACCACCAAGCTCAAGGAAACCTGGCCAGACCTAGAAAATAGTTTGTTGCTTTACTGGGTACAGTAGAACCAAAAACTACATTTACCCTTGTCACGTTCCGGGTACAGCGGGGAACAGGAGGTGGATCCCCTATGTCAATGGGGCGATAGCACGGGTTGTATTGGAGGACCGGTTCTAATGTTGCTACTGGTATTCACCAGAGCCAGCCGCAAGGCGGGATGGACTTGCAGCGGCGGTAGCAACCAGGTCGTGTCTTCCAATAGCAACTCGACCCCACTGACAGCTGAGACAGGCGCGGTACACAAGGATTAGGCAGAGGCAAGGTCAGACGTAGCAAAGGGTCAAGGCAGGTGGCTAAGGTTCGTAGTCTGGGGCAACAGCAAAAGGTCTGGATACACAGTAGGGGCAAAACACACTAACGCTTTCACTGGGCACTAAGGCAACACAAGATCCGGCGAGGACAGGAAGGGGAAGTGGGTTTTTATTGGTTTTGGGGTGGAAACAGTAATTGGGCCAGGCACCAATTGATTGTGCGCTGGGCCTTTAAGTGGGGGAAGACTCGCACGCGCGCGCCTGGGGAGCGGGGGCGCGCGCACGCCGGAAGAGAGCAGGGGACAGGTGAGAGGAGCGGGATGCGATCCCCGGGCAGACCGAGGATCGCATCCCAGAAACAAAGCAGCGCCTGCGGTCAGGGGAGCTGACCGAGGCGCTGCAGGAAGGAGAACGCCGTGAGCGCTCCGGGGTGGAGGAGGTACCC
Organism: Lithobates sylvaticus; assembly: GCA_028564925.1. NCBI lineage: Eukaryota > Metazoa > Chordata > Amphibia > Anura > Ranidae > Lithobates > Lithobates sylvaticus. Next base: position 90,243,988 of record CM053035.1, read on the forward strand.
GGAGCGCTCGGCGTTACAACCCTGTCTGGGGTAGGGAGCTACAAAAGATTTGTATATCTTCAATTCAAGCCTTGAAACCACATAAAATGACCCTCTCCTTTCTGTATTTTTTTTTTTTTTTTTATTGATTCATGTCCCCAATGGCAGTGCTCTGTTTCTATGCCTCTTTTGTTTTGACAATAGTTTGTTTATTAGCCCACAAAAAGAGAACATTTAAATACCAAGATTTGCCCCTCATAAACTTCAATTGGGTTCAAGAAAAAGTTCTGATTTTCTGAATTTAGAAAACATTTTGAAAAACTGGTAGCAAATCGAACCCGGGTTGATTCACTCATCCCTAGAGACATACAGTACCTTAAAAGAACACATAACATTGAAGAAACAGTAGGAAGGTGCAGTTGACTCTAATCCTACTATAAATACATTTTTCAGAAAAGGGATTATAGAAAATAAAATCAAAGGGGAATTTTTACAATGCATCTATAAAATAAAAAAAACCTGTTGTGCAAATCGATTTTCTTAAAATAAATTATATATTACATATTATTTTGATGCATGGAGACCCTACATTAGCTTACAGTAGACATTGATAATACATTGCCAAAGAAATCATTATATTTAATATCCTGCAAGTGCAGTAAATGGCCCAGCTACAAAACGAGTATTAATATATTGTGCCAAATGCAACTAGATGGCTGCCAAGAGGGATTACACAGATTAAAACTTCATGTTTTACTTTATTTTGATATACTGCAGTAAATGACAAATACTTAAGAGTGAAGGGTGTCAACTTTTAAACCTAAGTTTTTCTATAAATATATTCTAATTGTGCCATTATGCTGTTATAATTTGTTAGAATTTAGAATCAAATATGTTAGAATTTGCACTGGACTATGCAGTGAGAAAATATTAATGACATTGTATCATATTTTAATATTTGGGTATGATAGATAATATTTTGCTCCATTTTAAGTATGCAATTTATACCATTCCTGCTTATAAGAAAATATTAATATATTTTGTTCTGCAAGGGACTAACCACTTAATTCCAAATAGATAAAAACGGTTGAATTTAGAGATTCAGTAATTTTTTTTTTCTGGATATCAGCAGTGAGATTGAATAACTTGTGATCCCAGGAAGAGTAGCAGAATTTACATGAGAAAGTTCCCCATGAATTGCAAATGACTATGGGATTTTAAACTTATATTAAAATAAAAAAGAACAGCAAGAGGACAACAATGAGAAAAGCTTTGAAGACTGCAGTCTAACTATTGAATAGGTTCACCTGCAAAGGGGAGGGAGAATGTCAACTGTAATGTATCAGCCAGGTTGCAATATGAGAAATAAAGCAATAATTATATCCACAACCACAATTGTGCAGGCAGATGTGTCTTACAGCTAGCCTCATTGTAATTTACAGGCTTGTTAGTGCTGATAAAGTATGTTCATGAGTATAAAATAGTAATGATACCGACGGTTGGTCCTTTTCTAAGGAAGTCAAAAATGGGCACCATCACTTAAAAGGAATCCCTATGATAATGTGTATGTGTTTTTGCCTCTAATATAAATCCTTTTAACCTTGATTTTTATATAAAATTTTAATTGGCTTATATAATAGGTTAACATACACACATATTTTTACATAATATTATATAATATACAAAATGCTTAAAGTTTATGCAAACTGAAGTACTAAACAGCTTAGGAGACAAGGACCTCTATGTGGAATTGTGTAAGGTTTTATAGGTTAAAGTGAGAGCTATTAATATAGGTATTTTGATTCTTGATAGATTTTTTACCACATATTTTTGTGTTTTGAATTAAATTACTTTGTATATACTGGATGTATTATTTGTGTAGTGATACAACTTGGTTAATTACTAGTTTTATATTATAATAAACTGTATATTGTTTATATAAATCAATTATCAGCAAACTACAATGTCAAGATACCAAAACATTAAAGGAGTGTGCAGTATGTGTATAAAGGTATACGCCTGGAAATAAATGGTTGATGCAAAAGAGCTCACTGCTTTGCTAAAAGTAATAATATTTATGTAGAAGATTACCAGATAAAAGAAATATAATTGCTCATGAACGCCTTGTGTGATCAAGGCTCTAATTTACCGTACTTTATTACTGTATACTAAATCTTTCCTCAAAGTTCAACATAAATAAATCTGTATATTGATCTATTGGGCTGGCTTCATGATGTTTATATAGATTTCATGCAATCAAACTTCCATTTAAAGCAAATAAAACCTTTAACTGCATCAATACCTCTACCCTCCAGGCCAGTTTTTAGCTTTCAGCACTGTCACACTTTGAATGACTATTGCACAGTCATGCAAAACTGTACCCATAAGACATTTCTATCATTTTTTTTTCTCACACAAATAGAGCTTTCTTTTGGTGGTACTTAATCACCACTGGGTTTTTTATTTTTTGCTAAATAAACAAAAAAAGACCAAAAATTTTGAAAACGAGCGTGTTTTCTTCATTTCAGTTATACAGTTTTTCAAATAAATAATCTTTCTTCATAAATTTAGGTCAAAATGTACTACATTTCCTTGGTTGAAAATAACCCAGATCAGTGTTTATTATTTAGTCTGTAGGAAAGTTATAGAGTCCACAAACGATACAGTGCATACAGTGGTGTGAAAAAGTGTTTGTCCCCTTCCTCATTTCCTGTTCCTTTGCATGTTTGTCACACTTAAGTGTTTCGGAACATCAAACCAATTTAAACAATAGTCAAGGACAACACAAGTAAACACAAAATGCAATTTGTAAATGAAGGTGAAAAAAAATCCAAACCATCATGGCCCTGTGTGAAAAAGTGATTGCCCCCCCTTGTTAAAACATACTATAACTGTGGTTGTCCACACCTGAGTTCAATTTCTCTAGCCACACCCAGGCCTGATTATTGCCACACCTGTTCACAATCAAGGCATCACTTAAATAGGAGCTGCTTGACACAGTAAGGTCCACCAGAAGATCCTTAAAAGCTACACATCATGCCGAGACCCAAAGAAATTCAGGAACAATTGAGAAAGAAAGTAATTGAGATCTATCAGTCTGGAAAGGGTTATAAAGCCATTTCCAAAGCTTTGGGAATCCAGCGAACCACAGTGAGAGCCATTATCCACAAATGGCGAAGACATGGAACAGTGGTGAACCTTCCCAGGAGTGGCCGGCCGCCCAAAATTACCCCAAGAGCGCAGCGACGACTCATCCAAGAGGTCACAAAAGACCCCACAACAATGTCCAAGGAACTGCAGGCCTCACTTGCCTCAGTTAAGGTCAGCGTTCATGCCTCCACCATCAGGAAAAGACTGGGCAAAAATGGCCTGCATGGCAGAGTTCCAAGGAGAAAACCACTGCTGAGCAAAAAGAACATCAAAGCTCGTCTCAATTTCTCCACAACACATCTTGATGATCCCCAAGACTTTTGGGACAACATTCTGTGGACCGATGAGACAAAAGTGGAACTCTTTGGAAGGTGTGTGTCCAAGTATATCTGGCGTAGAAGGAACACTGCATTTCAGAAAAAGAACATTATACCAACAGTAAAATATGGTGGTGGTAGTGTGATGGTCTGGGGCTGTTTTGCTGCTTCAGGACCTGGAAGACTTGCCGTGATAAAAGGAACTATGAATTCTGCTGTCTACCAAGAGATCCTGAAGGAGAATGTCCGACCATCTGTTCGTGTACTCAAGCTGAAACGAACTTGGGTTCTGCAGCAGGACAATGATCCTAAACACACCAGCAAGTCCACCACCGAATGGCTGAAGAAAAACAAAATGAAGACTTTGGAGTGGCCTAGCCAAAGTCCTGACCTGAATCCTATTGAGATGTTGTGGTATGACCTTAAAAAGGCCGTTCATGCTCGAAAACCCTCTAATGTAACTGAATTAGGACAATTCTGCAAAGATGAGTGGGCCAAAATTCCTCCAGGACGCTGTAAAAGCCTCATTGCACGTTATCGCAAACGGGTTGCAGTTGTTGCTGCTAAGGGTGGCCCAACCAGTTATTAGGTTTAGGGGGCAATCACTTTTTCACACAGGGCCATGATGGTTTGGATTTTTTTTCACCTTTAATAATAAACACCTTCATTTACAAATTGCATTTTGTGTTTACTTGTGTTGTCCTTGACTATTGTTTAAATTGGTTTGATGTTCCGAAACACTTAAGTGTGACAAATATGCAAAGGAACAGGAAATGAGGAAGGGGGCAAACACTTTTTCACACCACTGTATATCTGAAAATCGATCAAGCCTGATGTACGCTCATGTCTTGATTACCCCTTTTGGAAAGTAGACAGTCCAAGGTATTTAGTAAAAGGCATGGTGAGGTTTTTTTTAGTCACAGTTTTTTGTAAAATGAAGAAATAAAAAAAATATATATATATTTTTACATACTGCCACCAGTGCAGTACAGCGCTAAAATTGAACTGGTGTGGCAGTGATCAGTGAAACAGACGGCTGACAGTATGTAAAAAAAAAAAATGAATAGTATTTTTTTTTTATTTTTTTTTTTACTGTTTTTACTGTTTTTTTTCATACAATGTGACCAGAGCAACACAGTGTTACCATTAACACTGTACCACTCTAGGGAAGTGATCAGGATTTTTTTTACACATTATGATTGCCTATACCAATGAATTTTATTGGTATAAGCAGCCATATTTACTGAATGAAACTGATTAAGTGTCTTTTGTTGTGATTAGCTGTGATTGGCTAAAGCTAATCACATGGTACAGATGGGCTATGATTGGCCCTGTCTGTACCATGTGATTACTGTGACAAATCACAGCTAGCAACACAATTGTATACAATGGATGGCATGAAAGGAAGCCATCCACTGTTTACAATTGTCATGTGATCTGATGTGATTGGTCACAGTGATCACATGATACTGGCAGCAGCCCAGTTTAGTGATCAGCCATCGACTGTGTCCATTGGTTACAACCAGTGACAGATCGTGTTCACTCAGAAGTATGAAAGGCCCGTCTGGCCATCAATTTATTATAGTCTGTGCAGGGAGGTGTTAATGAAGCCTGATGTATTAAAATGCTTTGTATTGACTCATAATGCTTTATGAGAGCTGGTATTCCTGCATGAAGCGGGCTTAATCACTATTTTCACTTTTTGCTGTCAGTTTTGCTACACCATAACAATACCCACTCATTTCAAAGCTGTAGTCAATGACAAATTAATCTGCCATATATAGCAAAAACTAAGGACAAAGTCACACTCTGTAAAATCACACCATGAAGTTTTAATGAAGGTAGTTGGCTTCTGATACACTCCCTGCCCAAAAAGGGCACTGCATCAGAAGCCAACTACTTTGATTAAAACTTCATGGTGTAATTTTTAAAGAGTGTGGCTTTGTCATAATAATAGCTATTACCATTTAATTCAAGTATATGAATTAAGTGATTTTTAGTTAAATGATGGGGAAATTGTACCTGTAACATTAAAGTGGTTGTAAAGTCAAATAAAGATTACTGGCAGCAGCTCTGTTTTACCAAGCCATACTACACAATGTAAATGTTTGTATAAAATGATGCCTCTAAATAGCTTATTGCAGATCGTTTTTGTTTGGTCACGTGACCTCCGTCCGTTTTCCTCCTCCGATCTAAGGGCTATAGTGGGAGGAGCTGAGATCCCCCTCTGATGTCAGCTGAGAGGTCATGTGACCAATGTGCTGTCCCCTCAGCCCCTCCCACTGTAGCCCTTAAATCAGGGGAGGATAGTGGCCGGAGGTCACATGACTGAACAGCAACAATCTGAAATAAGGTATTTAGAGGCATCATTCTATACAAACATTTACAGTATGTAGTATGGCTTGACAAAACAGAGGGTCTGGCAGTAATCCTTCTTTGGCTTTACTGTCAGCTACTAATAGCGGCAGGAGGGGAGAGGCAGGGAAGAGATTGCTCACACACAGGAGATGACAGGCAGGGAGACAGGGGGAGAGGTGGGAGAGAGGAGAGCAGTGGGAAGATGGAGGCACATAAACTGACCTTGGTATCATGGATCAGCAGCCATGATTGCGTAGGGGGACAAAGGAATAAGCAGGATCAACCAGTTTTTTTTACAGCATAGAAAGGGACAAATTAGACAGCACAAGCACTATGCTGTTTAGCCTGCTATAAGGGAACAGGATCTTTTTTATATTTTTTTAGAGTTACAACCTCTTTACCACTTCCGGACCGCCGGCCGTCGCCATACGTCGGTACTTTGACATTAAATACCATTGTTATGGCAGCAGATAGCTGTCATAACTCAGGTATTTTAAAATAACTGCAGGTAGTCCGCTCTCAGATAAAAGTGGTCTCTGTGGCAGATTCACTGATCACTTTTATCAGCGGCGGGAGAGGTGACCACCCCCCTCCCGACACGTTCTGGTCATTTCCACCGCTTACCGGAGCTGTCGGTAGCAGCGTAGAAGATCCAATGCTTTCCCCATCTAAGCCATGAAGTAGAGTGAGGGAATGATGGCCCCCCCACTCGACTCCATACCATTGGATGATGGAAGCGGCATCAAACGTCACTTCCGACCAATGGTCTTAACCACCTCAACACAGTGCCCTTACACTGCCCAGACCAATTTTCAGCTTTCAGAGCTCTCACACTTTGAATGACAATTATTCTGTCATGCAACACTGTACCCATATGAAATATATGTAATTTTTTTCACACAAATAGAGCTTTCTTTTGGTGGTATTTAATCACTAGTGTTTTTTTTTTTTTTTTGTGCTATAAATAAAAAAAAGTCTGTAAATTTTGTGAAAAAAATGCCTTTTTCTTAGTTTCTGTCATAAAATTTCACAAATTAGTAATTTGTCTTCAGAAATTTTGGCCAAAATTTATACTGCCACATATCTTTGGTAAAAAATAACCCAAATTAGTGTAAATTATTTGGTCTTTGTGAAAGTTATAGAGTCTACAACTATGGTGCCAATCACTGAAAATTGATCACATCTGATCACACCTGATGTGCTGAAGGCCTATCTCATTTCTTGAGACACTAACAAGTCATAAAAAGTACAAATACCCCCCAAATGACCCTCTTTTTTAGAGAGTAAACATTCCAAGATATTAAGTAAGTAGTATTGTGAGTTTTTTTTAAGTTGTAATTTTTTTCTCACAATGCTTTGCAAAATTAAGGTTTGTTTATTTTTTTATTTTTTTATTTTTTTTTTTACAAAATTTACATATTAACAGGTTATTTTTCTCACAGAGCATATGCATACAACAAATTACACCCCAAAATACATTCTGCTTGTCAGGAAATGTTCCATCCGCTGGTAATATCTGTGTTTTGGCATGCAGTACTGCGGTCCACCAGCTGGTGTCTCCTGGCAGTTTGGAACTGTCAGGAGAGCTTTTCCCTGCTGATGTTATTACACTTTTGGGCTGCAGTACTGGCATCCACCAGCGGATGGATCCTGGCAGTGTGGAGCAGACAGTAACTCCTGCAATCAGGTGTCACTTGAGGCTAATCACAAGCCTATAAATACCTAGCAAACACTCACATGTTTGCCTTGGTATTGTCCTTGTGCCCTGACCTGCTGCTGTGTGATCCTGATCCTGATCCTGATCCTGAATCTGAACCTGTGGTCCATGCCCTGAACCTGTGACCCGTGTTTCTGATCCTGTTTCCCTGTCCTGGTCCCTATCCTGTCCCACCTGTTACCACCATCCCTGCCCTGCAGTCTGATCTGTCCATCCTCTTCCTGTCCTGTGTTTCTTACCCCATCTGCTGATCTCCCTGTGTATGACCTTGGCCTGGCTTACGTCTCTGATTCTGGAACTGCCCTTTGTTTATCTACTGATCCTCTGTGCATGACCCTGGCCTGGCTATTGTTTATGATCCTGGTATTTCCCATTTATTGTATATATCTGTCTGTTGTTATTTGGGGGTCTCTGTCTGTTGGTTTATTGCGCTGTGTGGTTGTATTTATATTATTCACTTCCCTTAATAAATCCTTATGTTTCACTTATACCCGTTTGGGTTTCCTCTGTTGCAGTCCACACAGTTCTGGTCTTATCTGGTACGTGACACTGCTACTCTTCCAGAGTATGGCGATACCACATGTGTGAGACTTTTACACAGCCTGGCCACATACAAAGGCCCAACATTGAAGTAGCACCAGCAGGCGTTCTACGAGCATAAATGACACATGTCATTTCTCAACCACCTATTACATTTTTGAAGGCCCTGGAGCACCAGGACCATGGAATTGCCCCCAAAATGACCCAATTTTGGAAAGCAAACACCCCAACGTATAATCTATGAGGCATAATGAGTCTTTTGAACTGTTAATTTTTTTCCAGAAGTTTTTGGAAAATGTGGAAAAAAAATGAAAATGCATTTTTTGTACACAAAGTTGGCCATTTATCAGATATTTCCAACACATAGCATTTGCATAGCAAAGATGACACCCCAAAATACATTCTGCTACTCTTCCGGAGTATGGCGATACCACATGTGTGTGCCTTTTACACAGCCTGGCAACATACAGAGGCCCAACATCCAAGTAGAACCATCGGGCGTTCTAGGAGCATAAATGACATATATAATTTCCTGGCAACCTATAATTTTTGAAGGCCCTTCATATTTCTAACACATAGCATGTACATACTCAGGAATTACAATCCAAAATATATTCTATTGCGGAAAGGGTAAAAATAAAATAAAAAAAGCATTACCTGTGCTTTTAGTAGTATCCACAGAGGAGAGCACTGGTCCAGGCAGCAGGCAGGGATGTGCTTAGCGACAGCAATAGTAATTATTCAGGCAGCCATGCAGCAAGCAGGAATATTGTCTATAGTCAGCACAAGGACAGTCCATAGAAATTGTCCAGGCAGAGACAGCCAGCACAGCCATAATATTGATCCTTGTACACTGCTACCTGCAGACACTCATTATTGCACCGCTCTCCAGCCCTTCATAAACATACTGCCTCTTGCTACAGCTAATTATTTGCATAGTCCAGGTAGCAGTGTGGTCCGTTCATGCGGCAGGCAGAGGCATGATGGCAGTAAGTCAGCAGCAGGCTGAGCGCCGCAATCAGGTAAGACCTGTGCACAGGGGCACAGGGGTAGAGGCTTCGACCCACCCAACTCTCTATGAAGCTTCCGGACTCCAGACCCAGAAATTCCGAAACCCGGAGAAAACTAAAAATATGGTTTTGTCCATCCGGAAAAACTATTCTGGAGCCCCTCACATATGTGAGACCCCTGTGTACTACAGTAGCAGGGCAACAGATCAGTCCAAGTGGTAGGCAAAAGCATAGTCCATAAAACAGGCCAGGGTCAGTTCACATGCAGGCAGTCCAAGCAGTAGGCAGTAGCGTAGTTGATAAAACCGGCCAGGGTCAGTTCATGTGGAAGCAGTCCAAACGGTAGGCAGAGGCATAGCCACAAAACAGGCCAGGGTCAGTTCACGTGGAAGCAGTCCAAACGGTAGGCAGAGGCATAGTAAAAAAACAGGCCAGGGTCAGTTCACATGGAAGGCAGTGGCATGGTTATTTGGGGAAGCATTGAAAATGGTCAGCACAGATGATGAAAATGGTAAAATGGCTAAAAATATGGGCTAATATTTTAGGGATGTATGATAAAGTTGGAAGCATTTACCAATGCAAAGGTCAGGTTAGGAGGGACACTGGGGACAATGGTAGCTGGTATCTTTTCGAAATCCTCTTTTGCTGCACACGTGAGATTTTTTTTGCCGTCTTCGGCCTGCTTCAGATAGTGGAATGTTGGGGGAAGTGGCGCTCATGAAGTCGGCTAATACCATCAGAGCAAAGGTCTTCTGGGGGGGTCTTTGTTGATAGATGAGAGACGTGACAACTTCTTCTTTGAATTTTAGGAAGGGGGCGGGGCTCTTTGTGGATTTGTTGTAGACTACGTAGAAATTATAAATGGCCAAATGGATGAGATAAATTGCTACCTTCTTGTACCAGAATTGGGACCTCCTTATTGACCTCCTTATTGACAAATAGGGCTGAATCATTTGATCATTGAAATTCACCCCCCCCCCCCCATGTAGAGATTATAATCTTGTCACATGTTGGCTTTTCAATGGGACCTTATCTTCTTTGAACCTCAATTGTAGTGTCATCATGGATGGTGGACATCATGTGCAAGTCTCTTTTATCCTTCCACCTCAAGGCCAGCACTTCGTTGCATCTCAATGTTGCTCTTTCCCCCCTTCTCAGCTTTTTGTTCGCTAGAGATTGTGGGAAGTCCTTCCTATTCTTTCTATAGGATCCACAGGTGAGGGTTTTTGCGATGTATAAGTGTTTGAAAAGGGGCAGGCTGATGTAGAAGTTGTCAAGGTATATGTGATATCCTTTGTTCAGAAGTGGGTATGCCAGGTCCCATACAATCTTTCCAGTTGTGCCCATGTAGGCCGGGCACTCAGGGGGCTGGAGCTTGGAATCTATTCCTTCATATATGCGGAACGCATACAGATATCCCGTGACTCTCTCACAGAGCTTGTAAATGTTTACTCCATATCTGGCCCTTTTGCTAGGAATGTATTGCTTTATTCCTAGCTGGCCTGAAAAGGGTACCAGGGATTTGTCGACACATATATTCTGATCGGGGACATAGAGTTCTGCAAATTGTTGGGAAAATACATTTATCAGTGGTCGAATTTTATATAACTTGTTGTAATTTGGATGATTGCGGGGAGGGCACTGGATGTTGTCACTAAAATGAAGCACATTATCATCTCGAATCAGGACCTGGACATTACGGCATAATAAATGGGCATGTGGTGGATGGGGTTGGTGGACCAATAGGCATGTCCTTAATTTTTTTTTATAATCCCCATGTTTATGGTGAGGCCCACAAACAATTTGAACTCCTCCAAATTCAGATCTCTCCACGCATATGATGATTGGGGGTTGTTGGCAATATACTGCTGGGCATATAAATTTGTCTGGTCCACAATGAATTGCAGCAAAGTGTTGGGCAAAAACAGATAAAAACAATCAAGCGCTGTGAAATTTTGGGTGTTGGCCTGCAAACCTGGCTGTGCTGTGAAAGGGGGAATAATTGGTGATCCCGAGTATGAAGCCAGCCATGTTGGGTTGGCAAGACCATCTGGCATGTATGTAGAGGCCCTGGCTCTTGGGAGACGTGATACTCCAGTAGTTGGGGGATTTGAATTTCCTGTGCTGGTACTCAGGCGTGATGTGGCAACACTGGTACTGGGCCTGGGCATTTGTTCCTGGGGCCTATCGCCGGCGGCAGCGCTGGTACTGGGCCTGGGAATTTGTTCTTGGGGCCTATTGCTGGCGGCAGCGCTGGTACTGGGCCTGAGAATATACTCCTAGTTGCTGGCAGCTGCCTGGTTTCCAAAGTGCTGTGCCCTTTCAGGAGGGACTCATTCTTCCTCCAAATCATTTGCCGATTCACTATTCTCAATCAGTTCAAATGCCGAATTTGATTCAGAATCAGAATTGGAATCTGATGAGAACTCCCCGCTGCTCTCATCAGTCATGGAGAGGATCTGGAACACCTCCTCACTAGTATAAAATCTTTTGGACATGACACTGATGCCTGTGGGACAGGTGACGGTCACTGATGGGCTGTGCGATTGGTGGCAGGTGACGTTCCCTGATAGGTGATGACGGTGTGACAGGTGATGGTCACTGATGGGTAACAGGCCACGGACGGTGACGGGTGATGGTCACTGACAGGTGATGGTCACAGACGGGTGACAGGCCACTGATGGGTGATGGGTGATGGGTGCACCGCTGACTGTCACTGATGGGGGACGGGTGATGGGTGACAGGGCACATTCACTGATGGGTGACGTGTGCGCCACTGATGGTCACTGATGGGTGACGTGTGATGGACGACAGGCTATGGTCACTGATGGGTGACGGGAGCACCGCTGACGGTAACTGATGGGTTACGGGTGATGGATAACAGGCTACAGTCACTGATGGGTGACGGGTGCACCGCTGATGGTCACTGATGGGTGACGGTGCACCGCTAACGGTGACTAATGGGTGATGGGAGATGGCTGACGGTCACTGATGGGTGATCGGTGCTGGCTGACAGTCACTGATAGGTGATGGGTGATGGCTGAAGGTCACTGATGGGTGACGGGTGATGGGTGACAGGGCACATTCACTGATGGGTGATGGGTGCACCGCTGATGGTCACTGATGGGTGACGGGTGATGGATGACAGGCTACGGTCACTGATGGGTGACGGGTGCACCACTGACGGTAACTGATGGGTGACGGGTGATGGATGACAGGCTACGGTCACTGATGGGTGACGGTGCACCGCTAACGGTGACTAATGGGTGATGGGAGATGGCTGACGGTCACTGATGGGTGATCGGTGCTGGCTGACAGTCACTGATAGGTGATGGGTGATGGCTGAAGGTCACTGATGGGTGACGGGTGATGGGTGACAGGGCACATTCACTGATGGGTGATGGGTGCACCGCTGATGGTCACTGATGGGTGACGGGTGATGGATGACAGGCTACGGTCACTGATGGGTGACGGGTGCACCACTGACGGTAACTGATGGGTGACGGGTGATGGATGACAGGCTACGGTCACTGATGGGTGACGGGTGCACCGCTGGCGGTCACTGATGGGTGCACCGCTCACTGTCACTGATGGGTGACGGGAGATGGCTGACGGTCACTGATGGGTGACGGGTGATGGCTGACAGTCACTGATAGGTGATGGCTGACGGTCACTGATGGGTGACGGGTGATGGCTGATGGTCACTGATGGGTGACGGGTGACAGGTGACAGGGAACGTCACTGATGGGTGAAGGGTGCACTGCTGACGCTAACTGATGGGTGACGGTCACTGATGGGTGATGGGTGACGGTCACCGATGGGTGACGGGTGATGTGTGAAAGTTGGCGGTCACTGATGGGTGATGGGTGACAGGTGACGGTCACTGATGGGTGCACCACTGACAGTCACTGATGGCAGCCTCTTATGTGACAAGTGCACTTTATGGGGTGACTGTTGGGTGACAGATGATAATGGGGGGGGGCGATGAGAGAACTGTTGTGCTTGGTGCATACAATACACACACAGATTGGTAACTCACTGCTCCTGGCTCTTCTCTCCTCACACTGGAAATAGTGTGTGAGGAGAGAAGAGCTGGTAACAGCTAGTTACCGCTCTGTGTTTACATTTAGTGATCAGCTGTGAAAGGATCACAGCCGATCACGTGGTAAACAGACGCCGGCCAATGGCTGTTTACTAGCATCAGTGACGAGCAGTGTTCCCGAGAACACTCTGCCACCAACGTGCATGCGTAATGCATTCGCGATTGCGTGCATGCGCCGTGCACAGTGGGCGGAACCATCTGTTATCGGCTGTGATGAAGTCACGTGGTAAACACCCATGCCCAATGGCTGTTCACCCCCCCTCGGTGCCGAGCGGTGTCTCCGTGACACGCCACCACCGAAGGTACAGGGATGCGCACACACAATTGCACGCATTCCCTGTTTAAATGGATGGACTTCATATGACGCCCGCCCAGAACGAGAGCCACACCGCCTGGCCATCATATGACGGCCGGCGGGCGGCAAGAGGTTAAAGGAGAATTTATTTTTTATTGAAAAAATAAATACATTTTTTGTTGTTTGATTTTTGCATTTAAGTGTAAATGTGAGGTCTTTTTGACCCCAGATCTCACATTAAAGTGGTCCTATCATGCTTTTTTTCTATTACAAGGGATGTTTACATTCCTTATATTATGAATAAAAGTGATCCATTTTTTTTAAAGGGACAGTGTAAAAATCAAAAATCAAATGTAAAACAAATAAGAAAAAAAAATGTTTTAATGTGCTTGCAGAAGCAAACGCATACGTAAGTCGCGCCCGCATTTGTAAACGGTGTTCAAACCAGACGTGTGAGGTAGGGTGTCTGAAAAAACAAAATATATATATATATATATATATATATATATATATATATATAATGTTTGGGGGGTTCTAAGTAATTTTCTAGCAAAATAAAAATGATTTTAACTAGTAAACACCAAGTGTAAAAAATAGGCCCGGTCTTTAAGTGGTTGAGTTATTTGGAATCATGAGAAGCATGCTTTACTTACCGTTATGTTTTAACAAAAGGTTAAAAATGCATGTGAGGTGTTGGGATTTGAGCAGTCACCCATGGGTCTAGACAACGTTTATATATTTATTTGTAAATTATCTTTTTGGTTTGTTAATAGTGTTGTGCTCTTTTCCTACTGTCTGGAGAAGTGAATACTATAGTGAACATTATAGTTAACCTAATATCTTGGGAGTATAACTACAATATACAGGGGGTCCCCTACTTACAAACGGAGGGAGACAACGGGAAGTGAGAGGAAATCCACCCCTAGGAAGGGAAATTCACTCCTGTAAGAGTTAATATGGGAAAAAGGTGTCTCCACTGATAATTTATCACCAGTCCATGTTTCCCTATCAACCCAAAATTTTCAAAATCCAATTGTCATTGGGACAGAAGGTGAGGTGAAATCTTCTGAACAGGGGCACAGACAGTCAAACAAATGTTACAGGGGTGATAACCCTTCTCTATGTTATCTAAAAACGTAAAAATAGATTTTTTGGCTGGAGCTACACTTAAAAAATGTACCTGTTCCGACTTACAAACAGATTCAACTTAAGAACAAACCTGCAGTCCCTATCTTGTTTGTAACCCGGGGACCCCCTGTAGCTATATTAGATTCAATAATAACAACTAAAATTATCTTTTAAAAAATTGTTACTATCTCCATCAAATTCCTTATGTAAATCTAATGAAACTATATTTTGCTCAAATGACCATTTACCGTTATTGCTATGAGGTTAAAAAAAAATGCTAATTTTAAAGGCTTATATGCAAGCTATTGTCATAAAAAGTGTTTGGGGACCTGGGTCCTGCCCCAGGGGACATGTATCAATGCAAATTTATTTTTAAAAACTAAAGTTTTTTTTCGGGAGCAATGATTTATTTAATGCTTAAAGTGAAACAATAAAAATGAAATATTCCTTTAAATATCGTACCTGGGGGGTGTCTATAGCAGTGTTTCTCAACTGCAGTCCTCAAGGCGCCCCAACAGATCATGTTTTCAGGCTTACCATTATTTTGCACAGGTGATTTGATCAGTTTCACTGCCTTAGTAATTACCACAGCTGTTTCATCTGAGAAAAATCCTGAAAACATGACCTGTTGGGACGCCTTGAGGACTGGAGTTGAGAAACACTGGTCTATAGTATGCCTGCAAAGTGGAACATTTTTCCTGTGTTTAGAACAGTACCACAGCAATATGACATTTCTAAAGGAAAAATTGTCATTTAAAACTGATCGCAGCTGTAATGAATTGTAGAGTCTCAACAATATAGAAAAAAAATAATTGAAAAAATCGGCATGCACCCCCCTTAGTCTATTACCAGGCCCTTTGGGTCCGAACCAAAATTAAAAATAAATAATTGTGTGGAGGTTCCCCTAAAATCCATACCAGCCCCTTCAGTTCTGATATGGAAATTAAGGGGAACCCTGTGCCAAATTTAAAAAAAAAATGGCGTACCCACCCCCAAAATCCATACCAGACTCGGGTGGCCCCGCCCTCACTTTTTCACACCACTGTATATATATATATATATATATATATATATATATATATATATATACTAGACTGTGTGTGTGTGTATATATATATATATATATATATATATATATATATATATATATATATATATATTAATACACTGTCTGAAGTGTATTAGAAACAGTAACCCACCGAATACACTGTAAATATAGGATATAGGCTACACTGGATGCAGAGTATATATATATATATATATATATATATATATATATATATATATATATATATATATGCAGTATCTCACAAAAGTGAGTACACCCCTCACATTTTTGTAAATATTTTCTTCTATCTTTTCATGTGACAACACTGAAGAAATGACACTTTGCTACAATGTAGTGAGTGTACAGCTTGTATAACAGTGTCAATTTGTTGTTCCCTCAAAATAACTCAACACACAGCCAATAATGTCTAAACCGCTGGCATCAAAAGTTAGTACACCCCTAAGTGAAAATGTCCAAATTGGGCCCAATTAGCCATTTTCCCGTCCCAGTGTCATGTGACTCGTTAGTGTTACAAGGTCTCAGGTGTGAATGGGGAGCAGGTGTGTTAAATTTGGTGTTATCGCTCTCACTCTCTCATACTGGTCACTGGAAGTTCAACATGGCACCTCATGGCAAAGAACTCTCTGAGGATCTGAAAAAAAGAATGGCTGTTCTACATAAAGATGGCCTAGGCTTTAAGATGATTGCCAAGACCCTAAAGCTGAGCTGCAGCACGGTGGCCAAAGCCATACAGCGGTGTAACAGGACAGGTTCCGCTCAGGACGGGCATCGACCAAAGAAGTTGAGTGTACATGATCAGCGTCATATCCAGAGGTTGTCTTTGGGAAATAGACATATGAGTGCTGCAGAGGTTGAAGGGGTGGGGGGTCAGCCCAGGCCATACGCCGCACACTGCATCAAATTGGTCTGCATGGCTGTCATCCCAGAAGGAAGCCTCTTCTAAAGATGAAGCACAAGAAAGCCTGCAAACAGTTTGCTGAATCAGACTAAGGCCATGGATTACTGGAACCATGTCCTGTGGTCTGATGAGATCAAGATAAACTTATTTGGTTCAGATGGTGTCAAGCGTGTGTGGCGGCAACCAGGTGAGGAGTACAAAAACAAGTATGTCTTGGCTACAGTCAAGCATGGTGGTGGGAGTGTCATGGTCTGGGGCTGCATAAGTGCTGCCGGCACTGGGGAGCTACAGTTCATAGAGGGAACCATGAATGCCAACCTGTACTGTGACATACTGAAGCAGAGCATGATCCCCTCCCTTCAGAGACTGGTCCGCAGGGCAGTATTCCAACATAACGACCCTAAACACACCTCCAAGAGGACCACTGCCTTGCTAAAAAAGCTGAGGGTAAAGGTGATGGACTGGCCAAGCATGTCTCCAGACCTAAACCCTATTGAGCATCTGTGGGGTATCCTCAAACGGAAGGTGGAGGAGAGCAAGGTCTCTAACATCCACCAGCTCCGTGATGTCATCATGGAGGAGTGCAAGAGGACTCCAGTGGCAACCTGTGAAGCTCTGGTGAACTCCATGCCCAAGAGGGTTAAGACAGTGCTGGAAAATAATGGTGGCCACACAAAATATTGACACTTTGGGCCCAATTTGGACATTTTCACTTGTCAGCGATTTAGACATTAATGGCTGTGTGTTGAGTTATTTTGAGGGGACAGCAAATTGACACTGTTATACAAGCTGTACACTCACTAATTTACATTGTAGCAAAGTGTAATTTCTTCAGTGTTGTCACAAGAAAAGAAAATATTGAGGGGTGTACTGACTTTTGTGAGATACTGTATATATATATATATATATATATATATATATATATATATATATATATATATATATATACACTGCCTGCATTGACTGAATATAGAGTAAACACTGAATATAAAGGCTATGCTAAATCCAAAGTATATATATATATATATTGTGGCAGAGCCAGGCTCTGTCCCTATGAAAATGGGGTTAAAGTGGACACAGAGTCTGCATATCAACGGATTGCAGAGCTACAGAGCGTAAATTTGAAACAGAGAAAACTGCTCTGGCAGTTTTCTCCAGATTTTGCTATTTCTGGAAGGGGTTCTGTCGTTTGGAGATCCTTCAGAGTCTTGGGTGGGACGGGATCTCCAACCCTGTGTCCGGGTCTTGTGGACAGCCAGCAGGGTGTGTGCCCAGGTGCACACAACCCATATAACGAGGGGCTGGTGAGAGCAGAAGGAGAAGGAAGGTGGAGCAGTGGCTGTTAGTAATTGTCTCTGTGTGAAGATAGATGCTGTGTGCATTAAGAAGCTCAAAGCTGTGTGCATTGAAGGGCTTGAAGCTGTGTGCATCCAAGAAGCTCAACGCTGTGTGCGTCCAAGGAGCCCGAAGCTGTGTGAATTGAGGGGCTTGAAGCTGTGTGCGGCCAACTTCCAAGGCGCCTAAAGCCCCATACACACGCTCGGACAATCCGCGGACCAGGTCGGTCGGACTTTGTCCGACGTACTTTGTCCGATGTTGGCGTTGCGTACACACGGTCGGACTACGTTGTCGGAATATCCGGTCCGGAAGAACGTCGTGACGTAAGTCGTCGTCCACGAGATTACAAAAGGGAAGTTCAGCACCACGTCAGGCACCCGTTGGGCTCCTTCTGCTGATCCCGTGTTTATCGAGAGTTAGTGGAAGTTTGGTGACTTAAGATTCGCGCTTCTCAGTTTTCTGACTCAGATCGTTACTGCTCTTCAGTTTGTGCTTGTCGTGCGTATCTGTTTATTAGTGCGTGTAGTCAGTTCGCATTTGTTGGTCATTGCGGCCTATATCTTGATATAGGACGCTTTGATTTGCACTGCTTATTGTCTGCTCGTTGCTGGTATTCACTTCGTTCTTTCAGGCCTTGCTGTTTATCGGTGCTTTCTGTTTGTCCGTTCTGACCAGCCGACCTTTTGTGACCTTCTGAGCGATGTTTCCCGTGCGTACTCGTCGCCGAGTTCGTGCTGTACGCGGAATTGGTGTCGGGCTTTTAGCTTTGAGCCAAGACCCGTCCATGAACAGAGTGACGAGGAGTATGTGGACCAAGAATTGGTTGCTGCAGCGTGAAATGCCTTTGCTTCGTGAGATCCGGGAGAATAATCCTGATGATTTCAGGAACTTTCTCAGGATGACGGACCCCGATTTTCACCGTCTTTTGGCTTTGCTGACCCCCTTTATCAGCCGGCAGGATACCTGCATGAGACAAGCCATTACTCCGGAGCAGAGGCTTGTTGCCACGTTGAGGTACTTGGCGACAGGGAGAAGTCTTCAGGATTTGAAGTTCTCTTCAGGTATCTCTCCCCAGGCCCTGGGAATCATTATTCCAGAGACCTGTTCTGCCATCATTCAGGTCCTGCAGGAGGACTATATTAAGGTAACATTTATACTTTACTATTCCCTTCTATGTATGCTCTGTTTGCTAATGACTTGTATTTTTGACCTCCTTCCCTAATTACCATGATTGCAATATGTTCTAATATGCTGTGCCCCTTTTCTCCTTCATGCATTTTTCCCTTCACTTACCTCACCAGCATGCTCTTCTGCCCCAATAGACACCTATGGCCTAGTCACTTAAGCAATGTCTTTTGTCTGCTGCATAGTATTGTTTGCCCCAAAACACCCCCTAAAATATGCACAAATGTTTGCTGTGTGGTTTACTTCATGTAGAGCCCCCTTTTTTTTTTCTTTTGGTGGGGGGGGGGGGGCAAACTCATTAGGAACCCCCTCCCCCAACTGCTCTGTCAGATGGTACCAATCCTTTATCTGCTGGCTTTCCCAAGGTCCATACACACTATATACCTACCTCTTTATAGTGCGCATCTTTAGGGATGAATTCAGCAAAGCATGTAGTGCAAGGGGCTGCCTCCATACATTCCATTTCCTATTTTTTTGTCTTCTTTCCCTCCTATTAGCTTGCTTGGTAATTTAATAATGTCACACTGTGCCTGCCTTTTTTTGGGGGGGGGGGGGGGTTGAAATGTTATTTGATCTTTCCTGTGGCCTGCCAATAGTGTTAAGTACAGAGGGTCTGGCCAAACTAGCCCACATTATTGAGCCATTTGCCAATCAATGAAGTGCAGAGGGTTAGCTGTCCACCACCCCCCCCCAAAACCCTAGTTATTGCCAATGTCCCATCAGAAGTGGGGGGATTGATGGGGGGGTGAGTAATCTGTGAAGGGGAGCCTCTACTTTTCTGTGCAAATACTTTCCAGCCTCCAATTTTATACAATGCTCTTGTTCCAAGATGTTGATTGTCTAATCTGCTTGCAATGTTTAGGTGCAAAGTGACTAATTTTTTTTTCTTGTTTCACTCCACAGTTCCCTTCCACGCCACAGGAATGGCAGACTGTGGCCTCCCACTTTGCCAGCCGTTGGGACTTTCCTAACTGCGGAGGGGCAATTGATGGGAAACACGTCCGCATCGTCCCACCGCCCAACTCGGGGTCCTACTATTATAATTATAAAGGGTTTAATAGTGTAGTGATGTTGGCGGTGGTGTCGGCAACATACGAGTTTATGTATGTGGACGTGGGGATGAACGGCCGGATATCGGATGGTGGGGCCATTACGCACACGGAGTTCTACTGGCGTGTCCAAAGTGGCAGTCTGTGCTTGCCACCTCCAGAGGAGAATGCCGAAGGACTCCCCTTCGTCTTTGTCGCAGATGAAGCGTTTGCGTTGACTCCCCATGTGATGAGGCCGTTCCCGATGAGGACCCTCACCCCGGACCAGAGGGTCTTCAACTACAGGCTGTCCAGAGCCAGAAGAGTTGTGGAGAACGCTTTTGGCATCCTGGCCAGCCGCTTCCGCCTGTTCCTGACGGCATTTAACTTGGCGGAATACAAACTGAACCACATAGTTCTTGCCTGTTGCATATTGCACAACTTCCTCAAAAGACATAACAGGAACTATGTGGTGCCCGTTGGCCCAGATGTGGAGGGCCCTCCAAATGCGGAACTCACAGCCCTTCGAGTGGCACGTCCAGGCTTGCCCCCTCTAAATGCCCGTGTTGTCCGGGACCAATATATGGAGTACTTTGTGGGTAGGGGGGCCATTGCTCTGCCTGACGATGTGTGAGAGGCATTTTTTAATAAATCTGATCTTTTAACCAACCTATGATTTCTTGTCATTTCAGTCTTCTTTTTAGCTTATTTTACTTTGACATTTTTTCCCTTTGCCTTCGACAGTGGGAATGCACTTTCTGGGCAAAAGGAGGTAACAGTCTCTTCTTCCCAAAAAGATTATTCTCATGTTGTGTGTTTGCTACCTAATCTTTGGTCTAGAGAAGGTTTGTACTGCTTAACTGACACCCAAAATACTCCTTTTCATCACCAGGTCTGACATGTGTGTATTCTCCAAAATGCTGTGCTCCGTGTTTTCGTACAAAGCACTGTGGGTGTCATTTACATAAGTCAAATCCGCCATGCTCTACAAGTGCATTGAAAAAGTTCACAGGGAAAGAAAATTGGAGTGCAAAGTGGATTTGCCTTTAGTAAATAACACCCATTGCCCCCCATATCCTTTTCATTTTACATACATAATGCATTGTGTTTTTTAAATAAGGAAGCCACACATTTAGAAAAATAAAAGTTTACTAGGAAAACATTCCCAAGTGCGTTTACAATCTTCACGCCAAAACTGACAACATCTTGGTTATTTACAACATTGTTTACAAACATTCCGCAATTGGTAAAACCAGGCATGGAGCAAAACTGAACCTAGGAACTTGGAAAGTTCAACTTTGTAAAGTGAAGACAAGATCAGACATGACTATATGTTCAAAGTGTGTTTGATCTTGCCTTCATCACATGGGGGGGTCACCCCCGAAAAGTGGAAATTTGGAACATGCACACAATTTGGGTCTGAAAATGGTCATTAGATGGGAAAACACATGCCTAGAAGCTTCAAAAGTGCCATTTTCCATCATGGGGATGAATGGACGTTTTTTGGGGGTGCAACCCCTTCACCACAACCACTTTCGTAGTTCGTAAAGTGTTTGCACCCCCAAAAAAACGTTGCCATTCATCCACCATGGTGGGAGCTAGCACATGTGGACACAATGTGTGCATGTTCCAAATTTCAGACAGTTTTTAAGTTGCAAATGTGTTCAGAAGCAGGCACAAATGTGTGTTAATTACTTGGTGCGTTTTCATATTTTTCCTAAAACATCAATGATGTTCTTCAATTTTTGTTGAACATCATTGATGTTTTGCTTTATGTAATCTAGATCTCGATTGCAGACCATTATCTCTCCGATGAGTACGTGGGCACTCTCTGTGGTAAAGTGCGATTTTTCTTCCACAACATCCACGTCACCTAAAAACCACAAACAAACAAAAATGGGGTGTTGGAAATGAGGCAGCCATACATGGATTAGCTTACCAGTAGCTGTGTTCTCCCACACTCACCTGTTGTGGTGACAATTTCTCCAAGTTCGATGATCTCTCCTTCCTCCTCCTCCTCCTCCTCTGCTTCTGCTCTTTCCCCTTTTTTGGGAGGTGTTGGTTTGGGGGTTTCCTCAGACGGCCCAAGTTTTCGCTCCCCTATGAGAATGTCCAAAAGGAAGATTTAGCAACACAAACTATTGAGGGCAGAAATAGGAAATGACAAACATTGCTTGAAAGTGACGGACACTATTTTAGTTTGGCCAGTTACAAATGTCAACTACATGAATGTAGTCACTTTGTAAAGGTGCTAAACTGACTAGCTTTTTGGTAGAAGTTTGTGTGATGGAGACCCCCCTCTAGTATCCACTGGAGCACATGTGTGGAAAAGGCTAATAAAAAGGGGGTTTGGGTGTCCCAGCACTAGTGCTCTCGAGTCCAGATGGGTAAACAGCTACTGGGTGACCTCTCCTTTACATTGAATAAATTGGCTTTACATTCTGGATGACATTTCTAGGGAGAACAAACTTCCTTTCCCCCAAAAAAACACCAAACATCGTATTATAAGTGGCCGCACGATCGAGGTTCCGTACGATCGAATGGACACACACACGACCATGACAGTGGCAGAAAGATCGAGGCTGAGTACGATCGAATGCACAGACGAACATGAAAGTGGCCATTTTGGAATGTACAACTTTGTAAAAATCAAACCACATGGAGCAGTATGCAAGCAAGAAATCAAACACAAAACACAACTACTTACTTTTTTGAAGAATTCTCTTGATCTTTCTGTACTGATCGGCCTCCCTCAGTTTCAGGTCTGACCAGCGTTTCCTCAGTTGCTCCTTGGATCGTTGTACCCCAAAATGATTGTACAGCCTTCTCACAACTTTAGACATGATCTTGGCCTTGCGGACATTGGGGTTGAGGTAAGGCCCATACTTCCCATCATAGTCGCTCCTCTTTAATATGTCCACCATCTCCAACATTTCTCCAAATGACATATTGGAGGCCTTGAATTTCAGGCTCCGGGATCGGGACGTTTGTGCCTCCGGACTTTCCTCGTCCACCTCCTCGTTGGGGGGATATTTGGGGCGCACCTGCTGTGTCCCCGCCATGTGCTCTCCCCACTGCGCCGTAAAGAGAAGGGGTGGGGAATAGACGAGAAAGATCGTCAGGGGCGGGCGGAGTTTGACGCATGCGCACTGTATATAAAACGTCACACGCCTGTGTCGTAGCCACGATCTGGGAGACGAGGGGAGAGAAAGCTCACGCACGAGACGATCGCTACAAACGAAGGTACAATTTGACGTTGGTACATAACTAGCCTAGACTGATTAGAACTTGAGGCTTCTTTATGGAGAAGATTAGGAGAGTTTAGGCTGACATTATTTATATTGTTTTGTGTGGCGTTGTGTCTTGCAGAGGTGATGGAGGCGTTCTACAACGTGAGCTTTCTCCCACACTTCATTGATAAATACCGGCAATTCCCCCTCTTATGGCAGGCAAAACACAGGGATTATAGCAACAGACCAAAGAGGTACGCAGCCCTGCTGAAACTGGTGGCATTTGTAAAGCCTACCCTGCCCATGGCAACCGTCGCAAACTTAAAAGTGAAGATCACCAACATGAAGACTACCTATTTCCGGGAGCGCAATAAGGTCCTGAAGTCACAAGCATCTGGAGCTGCAGCAGCTGATGTCCATCTCCCCACGCTCTGGTACTATGACAGGCTCCACTTTCTCAAAGACCAGGCTACTGTCAGGAAGTCACTCTCGACTCTTCCTTGCACGCGTCCTTCCACGCATGCCACCCCTGATGAGGCTTCCGAGGAGCAACCTGGGCCTTCCAGTCAGGAATATGTGCAGGTGCCCAGCTTGTTCCAGGTATAGTAGTTTTGGAACCAGTTTGTTGAATAATGAATGATGTTCAGTTAATTCAGGATCCCCAATTGCTTATTTCCTAACGTGATTGACATATCAACAGACAGTGGTGTGGGAGACATTTTTGGGAAGAATCTAAACTGCAGGGCTGAGAATTGTATGGTTTTGTATTTGAAAACATTTTGCAACAGTCACTAGATGAGAATTGTGTGTGTTTGATGAACAAATAACTGAAACTATGTCCCTTTTTCATACACAGGAAGACCTCAGCCAGGAGGTGGCTGTGGAAGGTGGCAGTCAGGAGGAGGCAGGGGGTAGTGGCAGCCAACAGGGGGGTAGGCGTAGGAGCCTGACTGTCTCCCAAGTCTCTCCCCTCCGCCTTCCCTACAGAAGGGCGAAAAACATGGGGGAGGTGGGAGAGTCAGCGCTCCAGCTGATAAAAGATGCCTCAGCCTCCCTCTATGCCACACCCACCTACGAGGAGGCCTTTGCCTCCTTGGTTACAAGTAAATTTACGGGTATGGAGGCGGGGCAACGCAGCATGTGTGAGGAGGTCATCCTCAAAATACTAAATGAGGGGATGGCTGGGGAGATGACTCCCCTCACACATGTTTGCGAGAGTGACCTTGCTCCGCCTCCTCCTCCTCCTTCTGCCACCCCACCAGCACCAGCACCACGGCGTGGAAGGAAGCGTACAAGGAAGACAAGAGAGTGATGACCTTGATTCAGTCTGGTCTGAGAGAAGATGGAGCCTCTCGTAGTACCAGAGCCTGGGGACCTAGATGGCATCTGCTGCAGTTCCGGATGTTTTGGACTTCAGGACCAGATTGCGCTCCCTTATTATTTAGATAGGTAGTCTTCATGCCCCCAATTGTTTAAGTATGTAAAATGATGGTTGCCATGGGTGTCCAAGGCTTTGCAAATTCCCCAAGTTTCACCATGGCTGCGTTCCTCTTTGGTCTGTTGCTGAGACCTAAATAAAGGTTTTTTTGATTTGAAATAATCATTGACTATTGTGTTTTACTTTTCTACAATGACAGTTTTTCTTTGAGTAGGCAGGTACATTTCACTAATCCTAAAGTAGAATTAACAAGGGGCACCAACAACCAACAAACTCCTAGTAAATGTAAGCAAGAAATACAAATGTTAATAATGTGGTTTTGCTAAGTTGAGACATACAAACCCCCTCCAAAAAACAAAAAAAATCTCCTTCAAATATGTATTCCCCAAAAAAACAAAAAAAATCTGGGTAAAAAAATAAGAAAGATTGTATTACGATCTGAGTAAAAATAAACATGTAGTGTATAAATGCTGCAAAGTAATAAAGAAGTAAGTTTGTGAGAAGTGCGGGTGAATAGGAGCAGCTAAAAGATGTCATTCTTGTTGCATTGTAAAGAAAAAGAGAATGCGCTGCATTAAAGACATTTTAACATTGCAGCGTGACGAATGTGCTGTGTCGATTAGGAAAGGTAGTTTTACCTGACCGAGCGCTTCCGTCACAGAATTTCTTCTGAGCATGCGTAGCACTTTGTCCGTCGGACAAGCGTACACACGCTCGGATTTGGTGTGATCGGACCGGGTTGACGGGAAATCTTTCCAGCAGGAGATAAGACTTTGTCCGACGGACAAACCGACGAACACTGTCCGATGGTGCATACACACGGTCTGATTTTTCAACAACCTTGTCCGATCGGACCAAATTGATGAAAAAGTCCGACCGTGTGTATGGGGCTTTAGACTGTGTGCATCCAAACAGCTCGTTTGAAGAGCAAGTACCTATAACAGCAGTACTGTTGAAGAGTAGCCAGGTGGGCTAGAATTTTCATTTGGATTTTGTATATTTAATTGAAGCTTGGACCCCTGCGTGGGATTCCTGGATGGACTTTTGTTTTGTTTTCCCTTTCAATAAATGTGGGCTACCAGGCCCTTAAACATAAATGCCTGTCTGATGTGGACTCACTGCACCAAAACGCATCTATCCACTTGAGCTAAACACCCCAATATCACAATATATATATATATATATATATATATATATATATATATATATATATATCAAATACACTGCCAGTAACTGAATAACCTGCCTGCTTAATCTAACTCAAGCTATCTCTCTGTCCACACCAACAGCACTACAAACGGCTGCTATGTAAGCAGCCTTATATAGTGTGGGGCATGGACTTAGTCCCCCTAAATCATGATTGGCCAAAGGCGCCCTGCCTTTGGCAAATTATGTCTCTCTCAGCAGAGCGTGCTGTGATTGGTCACCGCATGCAGGTCAGGTGTATGCTTTGGCCAATCATCAGCACATTGCATGAGTCTCTCTATGTACAGTAGACATGTGCAATTCGTTTTGTTTTTTTTTGTTTTTCGTTTTTTTTCGTTATTTTCGTTCGTTCGTTTTCGTACGAATGAACGAATCGTACGAATCAGAATAACGAATCGTAACGAATCGTTCGAATCGAACGAATCCGAAAAACAACGAAAATCCGAAAAAAAATAATTAGAAACAACGAATGTACTAATGAAGAAAATCCGAAAAACGAAAACGAACGAAAAAATTCGTACATTCGTAAAAAAAAATTTTGTTGAATTGGTAATTTTCTGTGTCCCTTACAATGGTGCTGCTAAACGTGCTTCAAATGGATTGAACAAAAAAATTTGTACATTCGTAACTTTTTTTTCGATTCGTAACTTTTTTTTTTCGATTTGTAATTTTCCGTGTCTCTATTGAACCAAAAAATTTGTACATTCGTAACTTTTTTTTCGATTCGTAACTTTTTTTTCAATTCGTAACTTTTTTTTTTTTTTTTCGATTTCTCTATTGAACCAAAAAATTCGTAACTTTTTTTTTCGATTCGTAAATTATTAAAATGTAATAATAGCATACACATTACATCAAATTATGAATTATGCTCCGATTACGAATGTACGAATAAATACAAATGCGTCCGAAAATTAAACTAACGAAAAAACGAATCAACGAAAAAATAACTCTTACGAATGTACGAATCGTTACGAATACGAACACCGACGACTTACGAATGTACGAATCGTTACGAATCGACGGAAACGAAAAAAACGAAACGAAAATAAACACATTTTTTTTGTTGTGCACATGTCTAGTGTACAGCACAATGAATGGATCTCCCTGTATAGAGTACAGTACATGGATCTCTTTACAACACAGCACAGTGCAGTCATCTCTATATATACAATGCATGGCTCTCTATATGCACCCCCTTTAGCTGGTGGTATTCTGCATTGTTACTGTATTGCTGAGATTTGTAGTCCTCTATACAGTGGTAGAACTACCAGGTTTCTTGCACCGGGACTTTGAGGTTTCTATTTCCATCCTCGTTAAATACACACATTTTTTGCTAAGTCTCCAAATTGTGTTCCACCAATGGGATATTAGGATTGGTCATTGCTTGATTTCTACCTCTCTGAACTCCATATCAGATCTCATGGTTACCACTCACCTCTCTGAACGCCACTCCCAAAGTGATTCTATGGCTGCCCCAGCACCAATTAAAGAAAAACCTTACACACAGCAGGGAGCAATGATAAAAGATCAGCCACTGTGGTGGGATAACTATTAGGGCTCTTTCACACGGGGCGGATCAGTGCAGATCCGCCCCGTGGAAAGCCGCTTGCTCAGCGGGGATCGCTGGAGCGATCTCCGCTGAGCAGAAGATGACAGGTCCGTCTCTGCACTCCGTGCAGGGACGGACCTGTCAGAGCGCCGCTCTCCCCTATGAGAGATCGGGTGACGAAGGACCGTAGAGTCCGTCGTCACCCGATCCGCTCTGCAGACGGATGAAAAAATTGTGTTTTCCTCCGTCTGCAGAGACGGAGCAGAGCGGACACGGACGAGAGCGGGTGTCAGCGGATGCTCATCCGCTGACTCCCGCTATCCCATAGGGATACCTGTATGTCCGTTTTTCATCCGAAAACGGAAGGATGAAAAACGGACATACGGTCCGTCCGTGTGAAAGAGCCCTTACTAGTACCTTGAGCCACACCAGAAAGGCAGAAGGAGATTAGGGAAGTACAGTACCTGCCGCCAACTTTGTGCTTCCAGCGCGATGGGATAGCGCTGGAAATCACCGCTGCGAGGCTGTGCTTCTCGCGCTCGCCGACCGAGATGCAGTGTATCCATAGGAATGTATTGGGGGCGGCGAGCGGGAGGAGCGAAGAAAAAAAGCTTGGCGCTGGCTCCCGCAACGGGGGGTGGCAGGTGTCATTTTCGCCGCTAACAATGGCGAGATTGACACAATATCGGCGGCATGTACTGTAAACCAGTGACTGAGGGGCTGGTGTAGAAAAAGGGGGTTTGTGTTACTCGAGAACTGGGCCAACTTCTCAGTCGGTTACCAGCTCATTAGCAGGGATGGACCACACCTAAATGGGGATGGGGCAGATGTGTTGGGAGTGAAAATGGCCAACAAGTTAGAGGGGCTTTTAAACTAGGTGATGGGGGGAGGGTCCAGAGGTAGAGATAGTCAGTGTGGAACAAATTCCAGAGGGTAGTATTAGGGGCATTAGTGGTAGGTTGACTAAAGAACCTAAACCCGAGGCAAGTACAGTAACAAGTCCTATTTTCAACCTCAGAACACCCAATAAGGAGATAGTATGCGTCCGGTGTAAACTACTTGGCATGTGGATAAGATGGGAGAACTAGAGCTACTGTTGTACGAGGAGGATTTAGATTTTGTAGAAATTTCAGAGACTTGGTTCAACAGCCCTCATGATTGGCTGGCAACCATTCAAGGGTATTCCCTATATTGCAGGGATAGAGAGGGTAAAAAAGGGGAGGGACATGCCTTTATATAAAAAATTATGTACAAGTGAATGTGAGAGACAACATCACTAATGGAATCCTTATGGGTAGAACTACAAAGGGAGGAAACTAAGGGAAAAGTAATACTGGGCATATGCTATAGACCCCCTAACTAGAGGAAGGAGGGAAAGGCGGACCTCCTATCACAATTTGGATTAGCGGCAAGGATGGAAGTGTCATTATCATGGGGAATTTGTGTTAAGGCTAGCCGAAGGGCCAGCCTGTATTTGTGGGAGGAGTCGGAGAGACTATTTAAGCCTCCTCCTCTTCTAGGGCCTGGGTCGTCGGCGTTCTGGGTTCTGAGCGGCGGTCGGCTGCAGGATTCATCCCTGGCCAGCATTCATCCCCTCATCATCCCTGGGTTGCTCCAGCTTGTGGGGGCGTCCTGACATCCTTCCGTGCAGCCCATGTTCCAGCGGCGGGGGGTGCATCCTTTCCCCACGCTTCCATCTGGCCAGCGCCACCCTGCCTGTTCTCCATTGCAGCCATAACCCCTCAGCTCCAGCGTGCACCGCCCGCCCGCTCTCCCGGCGACCATGCCAGGAGGAGCGGGGGGCGCCCGTCCTTCCGCCGTCCTCCTTCCCCACTCTCCCAACAGCAGGCAGCCCGCCCTCCCGGCGCCATGCCGGGGGAGCGGGGGGCGTCCGTCCTTCCATGTTCTCCCCCCACAGCCACCTTCTGTCCATGCGGTGCACATGGCGGGGGGAGGGGCGTCCGTCCTTTCCACCCTCCACTTCTCCCCACTGCGTGCGGCATGTCCGCTCTGCCCGGAGCCATGGGGTAGGGGGTGTCCGCTCCTCCATCCTCCTCCCAAGCACTTCCCCAGGGCTCTGTCTGGCCGGGCTGCCGCCTGCCTGCTAGCCTGGGGGGGGGGGGGGGGGGTCGGCCGCCCACCGACTCCTCTCCCCATTTACGGTACACATCGTTTGGTTAGGGGGGGTGGTGGTCGGCCGCTCGCCGACTCCTCTCCCCCTACACGTCCAGGAGGGAGCCGCCAGTTCCTTTCTCCCTGCTGGTCTGTCTGCACTGGGGGATCACTCCTGTTTCTCCTGGTGCAGATGGGGGGGGGGGGGGTGTTCCTCTCTCCCCATACAGGTCGTCAGTCCATGGGGGGGGGGTGATGGGCGGCCACCTCCACTCTTCCACAACTGCCATCTCTGCAGCAGTGAGGTGCGCCATGCGTGGGAGGGGGGGTCCGTTCTGTCCTTCCATCCACCCTCCGCTCCATCTGACCAGTGTGTCAGACCGCCCGCTTCTCCAGGGCTCCGTCTGGCCGTGGTGCTGCCCGCCCGCTTCCCACGGGGTGTGCGTTCCGCCCGCTTCCCACGGGGTGTGCGTTCCGCCCCGGCATTTCTGTCATAGCGTTTTCTTCCCGGCAAATATTTCTGTCATAGCGTTTTCTGCCCGTCATTTCTGTCATAGCGTTTCTGCCCGTCATTTCTGTCATAGCGTTTTTCTGCCCATCATTTCTGTCATAGCGTTTTTCTGCCCATCATTTCTGTCATAGCGTTTTCTGCCCGTCATTTCTGTCATAACGTTTCTGCCCGTCATTTCTGTCATAGCGTTTTTCTGCCTATCATTTCTGTCATAGCGTTTTCTGCCCGTCATTTCTGTCATAGCGTTTCTGCCCGTCATTTCTGTCATAGCGTTTTCTGCCCGTCATTTCTGTCATAGCGTTTTCTGCCCGTCATTTCTGTCATAGCGTTTTCAGCCCGTCATTTCTGTCATAGCGTTTTCTGCCCGTCATTTCTGTCATAGCGTTTTCTGCCCGTCATTTCTGTCATAGCGTTTTCTGCCCGTCATTTCTGTCATAGCGTTTTCTGCCCGTCATTTCTGTCATAGCGTTTTCTGCCCGTCATTTCTGTCATTGCGTTCCGCTCCTGGATTCCTGTCATTGCGTTCCGCTCCTGGATTCCTGTCATTGCGTTCCGCTCCTGGATTCCTGTCATTTCGTTCCTGCCCCTGCATTGCTGTCATTTCGTTCCTGCCTCTGGATTCCTGTCATTTCGTTCCTGCCCCTGGATTGCTGTCATTTCGTTCCTGCCCCTGCGATTGCTGTCATTTCGTTCCTGCGATTGCTGTCATTTCGTTCCTGCGATTGCTGTCATTTCGTTCCTGCCCCTGCGATTGCTGTCATTTCGTTCCTGCCCCTGCGATTGCTGTCATTTCATTCCTGCCCCTGCGATTGCTGTCATTGCGGTTCTGCCCCTGGATTGCTGTCATTGCGGTTCTGCCCCTGGATTGCTGTCATTGCGGTTCTGCCCCTGGATTGCTGTCATTGCGGTTCTGCCCCTGGATTGCTGTCATTGCGGTTCTGCCCCTGGATTGCTGTCATTGCGGTTCTGCCCCTGGATTGCTGTCATTGCGGTTCTGCCCCTGGATTGCTGTCATTGCGGTTCTGCCCCTGGATTGCTGTCATTGCGTTTCTGCCCCTGGATTGCTGTCATTTCGGTTCTGCCCCTGGATTTCTGTCATTGCGTTTCTGCCCCTGGATTTCTGTCATTGCGTTTCTGCCCCTGGATTTCTGTCATTGCGTTTCTGCCCCTGGATTTCTGTCATTGCGTTTCTGCCCCTGGATTTCTGTCATTGCATTTCTGCCCCTGGATTTCTGTCATTGCGTTTCTGCCCCTGGATGTCTGTCATTTCATCTCTGCCTCAGTGTTCAGTCTCAGCGTATTTTTCTGTCATTTGCGTTTTGTCATTGCATTTCTGCATCAGCTTTCTGTCAAATCAGTCTGCCCCAGGATTGCTGTCATTGCATTTCAGTCTCAGCAATTGTTATCGCGTCCCTGCCCCAGGTTTTCTGTCATGGCATTTCTGCCTCAGCGCTTCTGTCATTACATTTTTGCCTCAACGTTCTGTCATAGCTTTGCCCAGGATTCTGTCATTGCGTTCTGCCGCTGGATCCATGTCATTGCGTTTCTGCCCCTGGTTTCATGTCATTGTGTTTCTGCCCCTGGATTCATGTCATTGTGTTTCTGCCTCTGGATTCATGTCATTGCGTTTCTGCCTCTGGATTCATGTCATTGCGTTTCTGCCTCTGGATTCATGCCATTGCGTTTCTGCCTCTGGATTCATGCCATTGCGTTTCTGCCCCTGGATTCATGCCATTGCGTTTCAGCCCCTGGATTCATGTCATTGCGTTTCTTCCCCTGGATTCATGTCATTGCGTTTCTGCCCCTGGATTCATGTCATTGCGTTTCTGCCCCTGGATTCATGTCATTGCGTTTCTGCCCCTGGATTCATGTCATTGCGTCTCTGCCCCTGGATTCTTGTCATTGCGTTTCTGCCTCAACATTCAGCTTCAGCGTTCTGTCATAGTGTTGCTGTCATCACGTTAGTGCCTCAAGCATTTGTCACCACGTTTCTGCCTCAGCATTTCTGTCACCACGCTTGCCTCAGCAGCAGTTCTGTCATCACGTTTCTGCCTCACCGTTTCCGTCATTTCATTTCCGTCATTCAGTTTCCGTCATTTCGTTACCGCCCTGGCATTTCTGTCATTGTGTTTCAGCCTCAGTGTTTCTCAGCCTCAGCGTTTCTCAGAGGGGCGTTGTTCACCCATGGCATACTCCGGTAGCTGTTTTGTTTGTTGGTTGTCATGTCTCATCGTATCTGTGTCCATGTTGTATCTGGGTCAGTTAGTTAGGGCTCACACGTCAGGATCTGTCACGTCTACAGATCCATACGGGCTGAGGTTTCGTTGTTAAATTGATTGTTGTCCTCAATCTTCTCGCCCGTATACCACACGTCATACGATGCATGTTCATTCACCACACTCATACGACTACCCACCACGGTCCGTGGGTACACCAGCCCTGAGTTCTTAAGTCAATTACCTGTCTCTGCGCTGCAGGTTACTCAGGCTCATTCACCACTCACACGAGGAGGGGGGGGGAGGGGTCCATCGTCAGTTTCATCACGCACAGTGGTCTCGACATTTCTGCTCATGTTTCTCATTCGTAGGTAGGCACAGAGGGGTGTTGTTGTTCTCATGTCTGGTTGTCTGTCATTTCTCCAGGTTGTGTTCTCAGGTTGGGCCGTCTTGGCTGCAGCACAACGCGTTTGTATCAGGTGGGACCAGTGTTTTGTGTCTGGCATGGATGCTCCATGTTGGCGATGCTCATTGCCATAGCGCCTACCCCATCACATCCATCAGGCATCCAGGTTTTTTTGCACTCCTGTCAGGGGTATTTTTGCCGTCTCTTTCTCACATCCTCATACCATAGTAGGGGTAGACCAGGGGTTGGGGGGGCATTTCACTGAGCTACTTCGCTGGTGTCCATGCTTCTCGGTCATCATTTTGCAGGGGTTCCTCGGGCCAGCCCTTGCTTCCTTTTCCCTACGTATCCTCTCATGCACAAGCAGTTAATTCGCATGTCTGGGTTGTCTTGGGCATCAGGCTCATTCCATCCTTCAAAGGACGTTCAGGTGGGTTCTGCGTAGCTTCGCAGGTTCTTCAGGGGGTTCCTTTTCATCACCAAGTCAGGAGTCAGTGGGTTCTCCTGTCACAACGGATACTTACCGGTTACTCACTGTTGCCATCCGGGCGCACGTTAGTCTACATGTTGGATCATTACCTTCCCTTCTTCACCTAAATCTTGTGTCTTTTTGCCCTCTTTTCAGGCATACCGACCAGCCAGGCCATGGCACACCTCAGGCCTTGGTTCTTAGGAATATCGCATTTCCCACTTGAAGACTCCGATTACAAGTGTTAAGGCTGGCCGAAGGGCCAGCCTGTATTTGTGGGAGGAGTCGGAGAGACTATTTAAGCCTCCTCCTCTTCTAGGGCCTGGGTCGTCGGCATTCTGGGTTCCCACCCTCCCATTCCCCCAGCCTTTCATACTTATAGTACTTCTCATTCTTACATCAAGGGTATGCCCTCTTTTCAGGCATACCGACCAGCCAGGCCATGGCACACCTCAGGCCTTGGTTCTTAGGAATATCGCATTTCCCACTTGAAGA
This sequence comes from Lithobates sylvaticus, assembly GCA_028564925.1. Taxonomy (NCBI): domain Eukaryota; kingdom Metazoa; phylum Chordata; class Amphibia; order Anura; family Ranidae; genus Lithobates; species Lithobates sylvaticus. The sequence goes on from CM053035.1 coordinate 90,277,734, forward strand.
CTCCGATTACAAATTTATTCAGACATAGACTGGGCTTAAGGAATCGCGTATTCATCTAAAGCTCGCCATTTCCTAAATGTCTTTCAGGACAATTTCATGGGTCACATAGTAAATGCACCAACAAGAAACAAAGTGTTACTATACCTACTGATTACCAACAAAACAGTCCTAATTACGGATGTGGAAATATAGGGCAATTTAGGAAACAGAGATAACAGGTTAATTCGTTTCAGATAAATCACACAAATATCACAAACATGAGGGGAATACAAAGACACTGAATTTCAAAAGAGCCAACTTCCCTAAACTACAATCCTTGCTAGAAGATACTAAATGGCATTAAATCTTAGGAACAAAGAACACGGGGAAAAATATGTATCCTTTGAGAGCATATTAATTAAGGGTATTAGCCAGTGCATTCCAATGAGAAATACATTTAAAGAGCTAATTAAAGTCTTGGGTGGCTTAATTCCAATGTAAAAATGCATATAAAAGTAAAGGAGAAGGCCTTCAAAAAATACAAGGCTGAGGGATCATCATCAGCATTCCAACTTTACAAAGAATGCAACAAGATATGTAAGGGTGCAATCAGAGCGGCTAAGATGGAACACAAAAGGCACAGGAGAGTAAAACAAATCCTAAGAAATTCTTTAAGTATATAAATAGTAAGAAAGGGAGGTCAGATCATATTGGTCCCATAAAGAATGATGGAGGGAATCTGGTTACAAAAGGATGGAGAAACCATGGGAAACGGAGGGTTTCAGTAACCAAAACTGAAATGTTTATCCTCATGACACATTACAGGAAGCACCGTCAGTCCAGTAATTGCCAGACCATTGTTCCTAATTTTTTATGAACAGTCTACTGACTGGAATTTTACCAGCAGAATAGAGAAAAGCCAATGTAGCTCCAATATTTAAAAAAGGGCCAAGATACATCCCTGGGAATTACAGACCAGTTAGCCTAACATCAAGCTCTTGGAGGGGATGACAAGGGATTATATACAAGATTTTAGTAATGAAAACAGTATCATTAGCAGTAATCAGCATGGATTCATGAAGAATCAGTCTTGCCAAACCAACCTATTAACCTTCTATGAGGAGGTGAGCTGCCATCTAGATAAAGGAAGGACCGTAGACGTGGTGTATCTGGAATTTGCAAAGGCATTTGATACAGATCCCCATAAACGTTTACTGTACAAACTAAGGTCCGTCGGCATGGACCATAGGATGAGTACATGGATTGAAAACTGGATACAGGGGTGAGTTTAGAGGATAGTGATAAATGGGGAATACTCTAAATGGTCAGGTGTGGGAAGCAGGGTCCCCCAGGATTCTGTCCTGAGACCAATCCTATTTAATTTATTCATAAACGACATGGAGGATGGGATAAACAGCTCAATCTCAGTATTTGCAGATGATACTAAGCTAAGCAGGGCAATATTTTATCCGCAGGATGTGGAAACCTTGCAAGAAGGTTTGAACAAATTAATGTGGTGGGCAACTACATAGGAAATGAGGTTTAATGTAGAAAAAATACATATAGGGGGAGAACCTCTGGGGGAATCTAGGATGGAAAAGGACCTGGGGGTCCTAGTAGATGATAGGCTCAGAAATGGAATGGAATGCAATGCCAAGCTTCTGCAAGCAAAGCAAACAGAATATTGGCATGCAATAAAAAGGGGATTAACTCCAGAGATAAAATAATAATTCTCTTACTCTACAAGACTCTGGTCCGGCCACACCAGGAGTATGCTGTCCAGTTCTGAGTTCTGGGCACCAGTCTTCAGGAAGGATGTATTGGAACTGGAATGAGAAGGACAACTAAGCTAATAAAGGGACCGGAGGACCTTAGTTATGAGGAAAGGTTACGAGCACTGAACTTATTCTTTATGGAGAAGAGACGCTTGAGAGGGGATTTGATTTCAATGTACACAGCAGAAGAAAAACGACACATCTGAGATCTGCTAGCTCTGCACTAGGGATGAGCTTCAAGTTCGAGTCGAACTCATGTTCGACTCGAACATTGCCTGTTCGCCTGTTCACTGAACAGTGAACAATTTGGGGTGTTCGCGGCAAATTCGAAAAGCTGCAAACACCCTGTAAAAATCTATGGAAGAAATCTAAAATGCTAATTTTAAAGGCTTATATGCAAGTTATCAGCATAGAAAGTGTTTGGGGACCTGGGTCCTGCCCCAGGGGACATGTATCAATGCAAATTTTTTTTTTAAAACGCCAGTTTTTTGGGGAGCAGTGATTTTAATAATGCTTAAAGTGAAACAATAAAAGTGAAATATTCCTTTAAATTTCGTACCTGGGGGGTGTATATAGTATGCCTGTAAAGGGGCGCAAGTTTCCCATGCTTAGAACTGTCCCTGCACAAAGTGTAATTTTTGCAGGAAAAAAAGCATTAAAAAGCACTCGTGGCTATAATGAATTGTCGGCTCCCGTAATACAGAGAACAGTCATTGAAAGTCATTGATAAAAAATAAATAAATATGCGTGGGGTTCCCCCCAAATAAAATTACCAGGCCCTTCAGGTCTGGTATGGATATTAAGGGGAACCCCGGGTCAAATAAAAAAAAAAATGACGTGGGGTTCCCCCCATAATATCCATACCAGACCCTTCAGGTCTTGTATGGGTATTAAGGGGAACCCTGCGTCAAATAAAAAAAAATTGCGTGGAGTTCCACCCAACAATCCATACCAGACCCTTTATCCGAGCACGCAACCTGGCAGGCCGCAGGAAAAGAGGGGGGACGAGAGAGCACCCCCCCCACCTGAATCATACCAGACCACATGCCCTCAACATTGGGAGGATGCTTTGGGTGTCTGTGACCCCTCAAAGCACCATGTCCCCATGTTGATAGGGACAAGGGCCTCATCCCCACAACCCTGGCTGATGGTTATGGGGGTCTGCGGGCGGGGGGCTTATCAGAATCTGGAAGCCCCCTTTAACAAGGGGACCCCCAGATCCCGGCTCCCCCTGTTTGATATGGTAAGGGGGTACAAAAGTACCCCTACCATTTAAAAAAAAAAAGTGTAAAAAATTGTTAAAAAACACAAAAAACTCAGGTTTCCGTTACATCAGAGGGGGCGGGGTCCCCCGTACGTCACTGGGGAATAGGGATGAGCCGAACACTCCCCTGTTCGGTTCGCACCAGAACCTGCGAACAGACCTAAAGCTCGTGTGAACTTTAGAACCCTATTAAAGTCTATGGGACTTGAATGTTCAAAATCAAAAGTGCTAATTTTAAAGGCTAATATGCATGTTATTGTCATAAAAAGTGTTTGGGGACCTGGGTCCTGCCCCAGGGGACATGTATCAATGCAAAAAAAAGTTTTAAAAAAGGCAGTTTTTTCAGGAGCAGTGATTTTAATAATGCTTAAAGTGAAACAATAAAAGTGTAATATTCCTTTAAATTTCGGACCTGGGGGGTGTGTATAGTATGCCTGTAAAAGGGTGCATGTTTACCGTGCTTAGAACTGTCCCTGCGCAAAGTGTAATTTTTGCAGGAAAAAAAGCTATTTAAAATCACCCTTCAGGTCTGGGATGGATTTTAAGGGGAACCCTGCCCAAAAAAAAAAATGGCGTGGGGTCCCCCTTAAAATCCATACCAGACCCTTATCCAAGCACGCAACCTGGCAGGCCGCAGGAAAAGAGGGGGGGACGAGAGAGCGCCCCCCTCCTGAACCGTACCAGACCACATGCCCTCAACATTGGGAGGGTGCTTTTGGGGTCTGTGATCCCTCAAAGCACCATGTCCCCATGTTGATGGGGACAAGGGCCTCGTCCCCACAACCCTGGCCGTTGGTTGTGGGGTTCTGCGGGCGGGGTGCTTATCGGAATCTGGAAGCCTCCTTTAACAAGGGGACCCCCAGATCCCGGCCTCCCTCCCTGTGTGAAATGGTAGGGGGTACAAAAGTACCCCTACCATTTCACCAAAAAAGGTGACAAAAATGTTAAAAAAATTACAGGAGACGGTCTTTGACAATTCCTTTATTAAATTCTTCTTTCATCTTCTTTCTTCTGGTCTTCTTCCTTTCTTCATCCTTCGGTTTCTTCATCTTCTTCTTCCATCTTCTTCTTCCATCTTCTTCCACCTTCTTCTTCCTCCGATCTGCTTCTTCTTGCTGTTGTCTTCTCGTCCGGCATCTTCTTCCACGGCGTCGGCGTCTCTTCTTCTGTGTCGTGCCACTCCGCACAATGGGAGGTTCCCGATGTGTGACGCTTCGCTCCGTCTGACAGTTCTTTTATAATGGAGGGCCAACGGCCAGGGTTGTCGGGACGAGGCCCTTGTCCCCATCAACATGGGGACATGGTGCTTTGAGGGGTCACAGACCCCCAAAGCACCCTCCCAATGTTGAGGGCATGTGGTCTGTTACGGTTCAGGAGGGAGGGGGGCCGCTCTTGTCCCCCCTCTTTTCCTGCGGCCTGCCAGGTTGCGTGCTCGGATAAGGGACTGGTATGGATTTTGAGGGGGACCCCACGACATTTTTTTTTTTTGGTGCGGGGTTCCCCTTAAAATCCATCCCAGACTTGAAGGGTCTGGTATGGATATTTAGGGGGAACCCCACGTCTTTTTTTTTTTTTTTTTATTTGACGCAGGGTTCCCCTTAATATCCATAGCAGACCTGAAGGGCCTGGTAATTGAATTTGGGGGAACCCCCACGCTTTTTTTTTAATTTTAATTTTTTTATCAATGACTTTCAATGACTGTTCTCTGTATTACGGGGAGCCGGCAATTCACTATAGCCGCGAGTGATTTTAAATAGCTTTTTTTCTTGCAAAAATGACACTTCGTGCAGGGACCGTTCTAAGGACGGGAAACATGCGCCCCTTTACATGCATACTATACACACCCCCCAGGTACGAAATTTAAAGGAATATTACACTTTTATTGTTTCACTTTAAGCATTATTAAAATCACTGCTCCTGAAAAAACGTCAGTTTTTAAAACTTTTTTTGCACAATAACTTGCATATAGGCTTTTAAAATTAGCACTTTAGATTTCTCCCATAGACTTTTACAGGGTGCTCGCGGCTTTTCGAATTTGCCGCGAACACCCCAAATTGTTTGTTGTTCGCTGAACAGGCGAACAGGCAATGTTCGAGTCGAACATGAGTTTGACTCGAACTCGAAGCTCATCCCTACTGGGGAAGCTTGGCTTCCCCCTTGCGTCAGAGGGGGCAGGGTCAGGTGACGGGTGGCCTGTCCTCCTCAGCTAAGACCTGGGATTCCGGCAGTGTCTCCGTGGAGACAGGATGCGCTGCGCTGGATCATCGGAAGAGATCAGCCATGGCTGGACCCCGGAGAAGAGATCACCCATCGCTGGATAGCAAGAGTGGATTACCACTGCTGGGATCTTTTTTTTATTTTTTTTATTTTTAATAAGCACTTTTCCCAACAGTGTCTGTGTCTTTTTTTAACAATTTTTTACACTTTCTTTGTAAATTGGTACCCCCTTACCATTTCAAACAGGGGATCTGTGGATCCCCTTGTTAAAGGGGGCTTCCAGATTCTGATAGGCTCCCCGTCCGCAGACCCCCACAACCACCAGCCAGGGTTGTGGGGATGAGGCCCTTGTCCCCATCAACATGGGGACATGGTTCTTTGAGGGGTCACAGACCCCCAAAGCATCCTTCCAATGTTGAGGGCATGTGGTCTGGTACGGTTCAGGAGGGGGGGCGCTCTCTCGTCCCCCCCTCTTTTTCTGTGGCCTGCCAGGTTGCGTGCTCAGATAAGGGTCTGGTATGGATTTTTGGGTGGAACTCCACGCAATTTTTTTTTTTATATTTGCCGTGGAGTTCCCCTTAAAATCCATACCAGACCTGAAGGGTCTGGTATGGATATTTGGGGGGAACCCCACATAATTTTTTTTAAATTTGACCCGGGGTTCCCCTTAATATCCATACCAGACCTGAAGGGCCTGGTAATTGAATTTGGGGGGAACCCCACGCATATTTTTTTATTTTTTATTAATGACTTTTAACGACTGTTTTCTGTATTACGGGGAGCCGACAATTCATTATGGCTGTGAGTGCTTTTAAATGCCTTTTTTTTCTGCAAAAATTACACTTTGTGCAGGGACATTTCTAAGCACGGAAATCATGCGCCCCTTTACACACACCCCAGACACTAAATTTAAAGGAATATTACACTTTTATTGTTTCACTTAAAGCATTATTAAAATCACTGCTCCCGAAAAAACATCAGTTTTTAAAAGTTTTGTTTGCATTGATACATGTCCCCTGGGGCAGGACCCGGGTCCCCGAACACTTTTTCTGACAAATTCACACGAACTTTAGGTCTGTTCGCAGGTTCTGGTGCGAACCGAACAGCGGGGTGTTCGGCTCATCCCTACTCTGCACCAGTCACACTCAGAAGCTGACTGGAAGCACAGTCGAAGCTTGGAGGATATTCACCGATATGATGTTTACTAAAAATGTAATAAGATTACTGGTAGCCATAGTAATGATACTGGCTAGGCCCAAAAGTGGTAAGGGCAAATCATGTGACCTGTGTATCAAAACCACTAGAGTAGGGTCCATAACCACCAAAAAGTTACTATAGCATTCTTATTACCAATGCAAAGGCATAGTAACTGGCACTTGTGTACATAATGAAGCTATGTGATGCTTAGTCTCCGCTCAAGTTTTCACTTAGATAGAATCAAAGGGGGGAATGTGGCAATGGGCTAAAATGTCTGAATTTGGAACAAAATGGTTGCTTCTGATTAAATGTTCTTGCTTGTAAAAAGTTCTGAGTAAGATTTTGTACATTCAAGTGTGATTAGCAAGTAGTTAGGAAATTCCAAATGTTTACATCTAACTCCCCCCCCCCCCCCCCTCTTCTCTCCTGAAAAGCCAGGATACACAGCAACCCTATTAGTGGCTGATACATTAGGCAGATAACTGAAAGACTGTGAATGATACTCATTAACAAGCTTTTTAGAGGCTTACACAAGGCTTTAGGAATGTCTATGTAATTGTTGAAATATATCTATGCTGTAACTGCTCATGAGAGTACACTTTCGATCTTGGCGTTGGCTGGGACAGAGTGTCTTTTTGCTAGCAAAAATAAAAATGTTGTTTTTCTTAGAATCTGAGTTATCACTGGTTTCCCGAACTTAAAGAGCTTTTTGCTGCAACAATGTTACAAACAGACTGTCCCCCGCATCTTCTCCCTCCCTGCTAGCTGTCACCGCCTGGCCGCGTCACTCTTTCACAGTGTCCTGTGATTGGAAAACAACAAGGTCCGGCAGCCTTTGCAGCTGTTGGCTTGTAGTTTTCAATTAACTACCATGGCGCTGTGAGCACTGTGGTAGTTCATTCATTCTTCCTGTCAGCGTGTATCGGCTTCCTCGTACGAGGTACGACAAAGCCAATACACTGACAAATATGCAGGAGACCTGCATGGCACCAACAATCTACTGATCGCTGGGTCAATGTCTTACAGGCTCCCGCAACAAAAAATTATGAATGCACATTTTTGAACCTGCAAAAAAAATGAGCATTTATTATTATTATTTTTTTTAATTATTAACTTATCCTTTAAAATCCAGAAATACAATGTATCACCCTGCTCTGTATATGCTCAGTTGCTTTTTCACTTTTAGGAATTTTTAGGCACTGCCAAGATTGTAGAGGCTGATCTGCTGATATGCGGAATTAAAACCTCCTATCCTTGAAAACCAAGGAAGCTGCTTCTGTTTGATCTGCAACTGCCATGGTGCTGCACATGTGATCAGTTATAACACCAGCCATTTGATGGTTCGACAGTTTGGTTGAGGACACAAACAAATGTGACAGTGACACTAAGATTGACATATATTGGTGACGATACTGTCTTTCCATTTATCTTATATTAGTGGCAGTGACTGGGATTTGACACTGCTGTTGTCACAATGTGTAAGTGCCAAATCTGTCAAGTGCCTGTCTGGTTTTGAACCTGGGACCTTCCAATTCTGTGCTGCAGCTATGTCCACTCTGCCCCTGGGACTCTGGCTCCACCTGTCTTCCAGCTGCAGTTAATCTGTAGTCAGCTCAACTTAAAATAAATTAGCAAAGTAAATAGCTAGTAAAAAGCAAAACTTCCTGTGCTCTGGGCCCATTTGTGTGGATTTGCTCCCTGAGTGTATGCTCTCCTGCTAAACTGCTGAACTTCTGGATTTTTGGATTTGCCTAATTCCTGGACTACTCTTTTGCCTGATAATTCTGCTATCCTCTGCCAGTCTGTGTATGACACCTACCTATCTTCGACCACACTTTTAGATTTAGATTTTGTACCTTGATGCCAAAGACTTGTTGCTGACCTGGCCTAGCCTATGCCTCATCCCTCAGCCAAAGCTCCACTTTGGACTATATCTTACCCCAGGGTACCTTACAAACTCACAGTTTTGAGCTTTCACTGAGATTACTCTCTTAGCTTCAGAGTAAGGTAGGGAACCTCGGCTCTCCAGCTGTTTTGAAACTACAAATCCCATAATGCGTCTGCCTCTAGGAGTCATGCCTGTGATTGTTAGGGTCTTGCAATGTCTCATGGGACTTGTAGTTTCAAAACAGCTGGAGAGCCAAGGTTCCATTCCCCTCTGTTCAGACAGTCAAAGAGAGTAGTGGGGAAGCAAAATGAAGGTTAATATGTGCAGATGGAGGAAGCACAGGTTCACTTCAGAGGACCTTGCACACTTTCAACACCCTAGTTATTGGGTTACTAGCTCTGAAGTCAGATCGTTAAAAGGTACAATATACAACTTTGTTAAGCTGTAAACCCCCCCCCCCCCCCCCCCAAAAAAAAAAGAAAAAGGTTAAATACCGGTGTGTCAGATTTGTATATATTTGTGAACATCTGCTGGCTGTGAATTGGCCTGAGGCAGGATGAATCTCAAACTCAGGGGATCAGTTTGCTCATCTCTACTTTATATATTTGCATATTAAAACCTAAGGTTTAAATTGTTTAAAAGATATATTTCCCCTTACTTGATCCAGAAATTCAAGTTTTGCCCAGTGTTTAGTGTTAAATAAAAGTTCTACATAACAAATAAAGTCAAGTGTACATTGCATGGAAAAGATGTTAAACTCAAGTCCTCCCTAATTTCCCTTTATATAGTAGAGTTAAAGTAATTAATGTTGTTCTCTTACACAGGTTAAATAATGCAAAATAGGGCTAAGTAACATCTACCTATAGACTTGTGCAAACTGCAGGTGTTTGAGATTTTTTTTTTTTATCGCTGCCTTTAAACTCTCCTCTATGTTAGCCTATACACACTATATACACTGTAGATGTTTTCAGGAGTTTAGTGGCAGGGATTTTAGAGGAACCAAAAAGACCCTCCAGTCGCATTCTGAAGAGTAGTTTGTGAGCTTAAAAAAATAAACGTGTATATATATTTTTAATAATACATTTGTGTATGTCATATTTAAGAGAGAGGGACAGAGAAAAAAAAAAGAGAGACTCCAAAATAGTTTAAAATAATTGATAATGTTCAACAATTTAATACAATTATTTAAAGTAACATAAATATTAACATTTGAATAAAAAATAAAAATGTCTCTATGTTTCTTTATACTGTACCTCTCTTTTTCGCTCTATGTGTGTGTGTGTGTGTGTGTGTGAGTAGTAGGGGTCACCATCTTCATTTGAGTACGATGTCTCACAAACCAGTCCTCTGCTGCACTTTTACTGGCCCACTCTCCCTGGTGGCCACCGGATGAAATTACAGCAGGCATCTCCATATTTGCACAGGAATCTGGGCCTGGAGATAACGACCTTTGCTCCTGGTAATTTTGAAATGCATACGCATCTTTAGGTGGATGCTTAGCTACATATGCCCTGTAGATCCTCCTTTCCTTTGGCAATCTTTCTCCGTTGCCATGGGAAACCGCACTCTCCCAGCAGAGCTTTGCTGATTCTCCCAAACTCTTTGATGCATTGTGGCTTTCAACTTGCCACTACACTCTGCAGGCAATACTTTTCTCATATGGTCTGCAGACTTGACATCACCGCCGTTGCTATGGGCAACCACATACCTCTCCAACTTCCGGTCAGGCTGTCGGTCCATGATGCGATGGAACTCTCCTCTAAAAAGGATTTCCTCTTTAAACTTGCGGTAGTCATCCTGGTCCCCGTCCATCAAATGGTAAACCGACCGGAACTCTATCCGTAATAAGGTTTTCTCTTTACAGCAACTTTTTCAAATCTTACAAGGAAGTCCCCAACCTCCTCTGTAGGCAGCATGGGTTGCATATAGTCAGAGGCCAAGATCTGAGCCCCTTGCACTGCGCCACACTCTTTGCGATTCTGTGTGTATATATATATACTTCATTTATATATAAACATTTTTCAATGCATTGTGGTCAGTTGTGTATATATATATATATATATATATATAAACATTTTTCAATGCATTGTGGTCAGTTGGGAGTGAAAAATTAGCTAAAATGAGGGTGTGGGAAAAAAGTGCATAAACAAGTGATAAAAATGTGGCAAAATACAGGTTTTTAACTCTAGTTTTTTTTCCCTGTTAGCAGTTCTGGCATTTTTAGGTTATCTAGTGAGCACGAGGAAATAAGAGGAGACTTTAAAGAAAAATGTCCCTTTTTTTACAACACCAGTCAGATTGACACCTGAGTTTTTTCAATACTGATGCCCCATAAGCACTATGGGGGCTGAGGCATTCACAAGCATATATATATATATATATATATATATATATATATATATATATATAAAAAATTGTAATCACCAGCTTGTTATATTGTCCTCAAACTTTACCACACAAGAAATCCACTGAGTTTCCTTTGCAAAAGTTAAAGAAATCTTTCTCCATACCTTCAAATTGTCTATAATACCACCACCCAAACTAGCATTGTCCCTGGGGAAGCTTTAGATAGTAACTATCACCAAACCAGTTAAATACCCAATCCTTTCACTCAACTTTCATTCAATTTCCCTTTTGAACACGGATATAAAACTTTGTGCTAACATAATAGCTACCTGTCTGGATTATGATCTTCCAAATGTGATTAATCTAGATCAGGTGGTATTTATAAAGAAATGCCAAGTCCCTGATGGCACAAGGCGAGATCTAAGGCAGGTGAACCCGGGTCGCACAGTGGTGTAGTGGGTAGCACTCTCACCTAGCAGTAAAAAGGGTCGCTGGTTAAAATCCCAACCACAACACTACCTGCCTGAAGTTTGCATGTTCTCCCTGTGCCTCCGGTTTCCTCCCACCCTCCAAAGACATGCTGGTAGGTTAATTGGCTTCTGTCCAAAATTGGCCCTAGTATATGAATGCGAGTTTGGGACCTTGGATTGTGGGCTCCTTGAGGGTAGTGTCCGATGTGAGTGTGCAATGTATGTGTGGAGTGCTGCATAAATTGATGACGCTATAGGGGTACCTTAAATAAATAGGGATACTTGTAGACACGCACCCACACTCACTCAGGTTGAACTGGATGGACTGGTGTCTTTATTCAACCTTAATAACTATGTAACTATGTAACCCATCCTTAGAATCCTGGGAGGTTGCAGCCGTGTATTGTACAACTGACTCTCTGAACTACAGGCCCCAATAGACTCTGTGTGAGCAGGAGGAGCTTCAAGGTGCTTTATATTCAATTTCTGGGGAAAAGCCTGCTCTCTTTGTGCCACAAGAGTTCAAACATACAGACCAAGATCGATCAGCACTGTCAGCCTGGCTAAAGTTGTGGGATTGACACTGAGAGACTGGAGCAAACCATTTCAGTTGAAGCTGCACCAGAACAGTACCAAAGGGGACCCTTCTACCACAAGAGACTATCGCCACCTCTAGGAGCTAAAGGGAGGCCCACTGGCCTACTTTGTACTGTTAGCAGTAGTCAAGCCACTGACAGCAGGGCAATTATAGCACTAAATCTGCAATCTGCCCCCCTTATATAGTTAATCTGTTCCTGGGTATCTTCATGTTCCTACCAAATCCTTCCCAACTCTGAGCAGCAGTTGTATCACATCATTATATTTTGGACCACTTTTATTCCATATTTTGGCATCTTACTGCATGCAGGTTTAAAGGACTATCATAAGTGCACCAACACTCAATTAAAGGGTCCAAATGTTAGCCAGCAGAAGATCAACTGTACTACAGGACACTTTCACCCCCTTCCTTCCCAGTCCAATTTTCAGCTTTCAGCGCTGTTGCATTTTGAATGACAATTGCGCGGTCATGCAAAACTGTGCACAAACAAAATTGTTATCATTTTTTTCCCCCACAAATAGAGATTTATTTTGGTGGTATTTGATCACCACTGGGATTTTTTTTTTGCACTCCAAATAAAAACAGACCGAAAATTTTGAAAAAAATAAAAGTTTTTGTTTCTGTCACAAAACGTTGTAAATAAGTACGTTTTCTCCTTCACTGATAAGCACTGATGAGGCAGTACTGAGATTGGCACTGATGAGGTGGCATTGATGGGCACTGATGAGGTGGCACTGATGGGCACTGATAGGTGGCACTGATGGGTGGCACTGTCAGGCACAGAATGCCATCCTAATGGGCACTGATTGGCATCCCTGGTGGGCTCACCTGGTTGTCTCTGGTGGGCATCCCTGGTGGTCTCTCGTGGGCATCCTCGATGGGTCTGCACTGATAATAAATGTGCTGATTATCAGCGCAGACCCCCCTGTCAGGAGAGCAGTCGATCGGCTCTCCTTTACTCATGCCTTTCAGTGGGAGTAGAGGAAAAGCTGATAAGCGGCTCTTCCTGGTTACCATGTGATCAGCTGTGATTGGACACAGCTGATCACATGGTAAAGAGCCTATGTCATAGGCACTTTACCTAGATCGGAGATGTGGTGTGTCAGACTGACCACCAATTACTGCACGCTCCTGCGGGCGGTCGCTAGCAGCTTTTCCTGCTGGACCACATATGATGTCTAGTCAGGATAACTTAACCATTTTTCAGCCATCATTTTGTTATATGGCGGGCAGGAGGTGGTTAAGGATAAGGATGAGCCGAACACCCCCCAGTTTGGTTCGCACCAGAACATGCGAACAGGCAAAAAATTTAGACGAACACGCAAACACTGTTAAAGTCTATGGGACACAAACATGAAAAATCAAAAGTGCTAATTTTAAAGGCTTATATGCAAGTTATTGTCATAAAAAGTGTTTGGGGACTCGGGTCCTGCCCCAGGGGACATGTATCAATGCAAAAAAAAAAGTTTAAAAAAATGTCCGTCTTTTCGGGATCAGTGATTTTAACCACTTCACTATCCGCATATAGTTATATGATGTCCACAGATGGGATCTCCCATCCTGGGTGGGCGTCATATGACGTCCTCGGCTTCCTGACCGTCTATGGCGCACACGCGCGCCTGCCACGTTGCTCGGGAACCGATGCGCGTGCCCGGTGGCCACGATGTCCGCCGGACACCCGCGATTACCCGCTAACCGAGCAGGACCGTGGATCTGTGTGTGTAAACACACAGATCCACGTCCTGTCAGATGAGAGGAGACCGATGGTGTGTTCCCAGTACAGAGGAACACTGATCAATCTCCTCCCCTTGTGAGTCCCCGCCCCCTACAGTTAGAATCACTCCCCTAGGAAACATATTAACCCCTCGATCACAACCTAGTGTTAACCCCTTCCCTGCCAGTCACATTTACACAGTAATCAGTGCAATTGTATAGCACTGATCGCTGTATAAATGTGAATGGTCCCAAAAATCTGTCAAAAGTGTCCGATATATCCGCCGCAATATTGCAGTCACAAAAAAATCGCAGATCGCCGTCATTACTGGTAAAAAAAAAATAATAAATAAAAATGCCATAAATCTATCCCCTATTTTGTAGACGATATAACTTTTGCGCAAACCAATCAATGTAAGCTTATTGCAATTTTTTTGTTTCTTTTAGAAATGTAATTTTGCTGTGGTATTGTTCCAAACATGGGAAAATTTCACCACTTTACAGGCATACTATAGACACCCCCCAGGCACGATATTTTAACGAATATTTCATTTTTATTATTTCACTTTAAGCGTTATTAAAATCACTGCTCCTGAAAAAATTTCAGTTTTTAAAACTTTTTTATGGCAATAACTTGCATATAAGCCTTTAGAATGAGCACTTTTGGTTTTTCATGTTAATGTCCCATAGACTTTAACGGTATTCCGCGGCTTTCGAATTTGCATAATGTGTGGTGTTTGGCGAACCGGCAAACACCCGATGTTCGACTCGAACTTACGTTCGACTCGAACATCGGGCTCATCCCTAGTTAAGTTATCATCTGTCTTACAAGTTTCCATCATTCCCCTTACCGACAGAGTTAGTTTAAGCCTAGCACAGCCACCATTAGTTCACCCTGGCAGTATAGCTCCTGCATTGTTAGAGTTGTATTACTGCTCACTGTTGCATTTTAGGTGGCACTGCTACTGTTTATGCTGATCTGGGCAATCTATGCTTAGCCCTCACTGTTAAGCCCCATACACACGCTCGGATTATCCGAGGACCAGGTCCGTCGGATCATGTCCGTCGTACTTTGTCCGATGTTGGTTTTGCGTACACACGGTCGGACAAAGTTGTCGGAAAATCCGATCATTCTGAACGTGGTGACGTTTGTTGCCTACGACGGGACTACGTAGAGGCTAGTAGCCAATAGCTTTGGTCTTGTAATGTGATCTGAGCATGTGTAGCACTTTGTCCGTTGGAATTCGCTACACACAATCGGATTTGGTGTGATCGGACTTTGTTGTCAAAAAATCTATCCAGCAGGAGATAGGACTTTGTCCGTCGGACAATCCGATGGAAACTGTCCGATGGTGCCTACACACGGTCGGAATTTCCGACAACATTGTCCGATAGGACAGAATCCATCGGAAAATCCGACCGTGTGTATGGGGCTTTAGACATTCTTTATGGTGAGCTGCGTTACCACAATTGCCAACTTGTTTGTACTTGCTTAGTTATCAACTTTACTGAGCATTGAGCAATGATACATTAAGTTTACCCTTGCTAACTGCTTTGGTGCCTGCTTTCAAGATAACTCCTATTACACAGTTTTAGTGCCATTTGTCATGTGTCACCATGTTTTTTTGCTCTTAAACTCAACCCAGTTTGTTAGAGTGACTGAGGCCCGTAAGGAATCGGAAGCAAAGAACAGAGGACCCATTTGGGGTAGCACTACATGTATAATTGGCAGAGATCCATTGCATTTTACGCTCCTTTCCCTAGATACAGCGAAGACATTTAACTGGATACTTTGAGGATTTCTATGCAAGGTTCTCTCCAAGTTTGGATTGACAGGCTTTATTGGTTTGGCCATTAAAGATTTATACACATTATTAATTGCCTGAGTATTTACCTCTGGTCTCCTGTCGACACCCTTTAATATTACTAATGGCACTAAGGTTGTCCCTATCACCCCAAATGTGTGCCCTTGTTATGCAGTCACTGGCATTAGATCTGACCCAGAAATATCAGCCATAAGAGTTATAGTTAAAGTAAACAACATTGGACTTTATGCAGATGATGTCCTATTAACCCTTATCAAGTCTCTTGCTTCCTTTTCTAGGGCCCAACAAATCATCTTGACCTTTGTACAACTTTCCATAAATAAAATTAACCCCACTAAATCATAATGTAGTGAACCCTTGAGAAACCAAACCTCTTGGGTTTATATATATTCTTTTATAAAAAATGTGCATACTTCCAAATATTCCACATATGTTTAGAGCAGTGGTTCTTAACCTCAGTCCTCATTACCCCCCACCAGGCCATGTTTTGGGAATTTCCCTTAGATAAAATAGCTGTCCAAAGTACCAAGCCATTGACTTAGATTTAAAGCACCTGTGCAAGTGAAAAGGAAAGCCTGCAAACATGGCCTGGTGGGGGGTAATGAGGACTGAGGTCAAGAACCACTGGTTTAGAGCATACTTCATGCTACCTCCTTCCTATATGAATTATGACTTATTCTCAACTGATACCTGTATATATGGGGGAATGAAATGTTCAAGATTTAGGAACACTCATTCACCCTTACCCAAATAATTGACCGGCACAGGAGCCCATAATATTGCACAATACCATAGAGCCACCATATTGAACCAAAGGAAACATTGGTGCAAAAAGAAAAACTAGTTTTAAACACAGAAACTAAAGATCTACTGGGAGCCATCCATCTTGGCCACAAACCTCAACTGCTTTACCTTATGACTGACAATGTTGTTATTAAAATATGACAATCACTCACTAGCACTGTAAAAACAAAATATATATAAGCATTAGGTGAGGCTGCACATCATAACCTCAATTCAAAAAATGCAATCAAATACAAGTGACCAAATGTCACAAATATTTCAAGATAACATAAATAGTTCCAAAAATGACCTCCACATAAGTGTGTGTTATAAATCACTAATAGTGTCCATAAATCTTCAATAATATATCAGTCTGCATGCAGTGTTCGTGAGAACCACTCCCATGGTATTGATTTAATAAACACACCAAAAATCAATAACTCATAGATTATCAGCATATAACACTTGTCTCCCAGCTTTCCCAGGATCCTCCTGCTTCAGGAAGTTATATCTTCTTAACCAGTAGCCGAACAACCTATAGTAAGGTAACCAGATTTTTAAAATGAAATATTTTTGCGATATGACTACCAAATATTATGAAGATAAGATAGAGAAAAAACAGTGCAGGGCTCAGGAGTGTGCTACATAAAGAATGCAGGGCCCAGGAGTGCATTACATAAAGAATGCAGGGCTCAGGAGTGCCCATCTATTCAGCGTCATCAGTGCCCATCTATGCAGCCTCACCAGTGCCCATCTATGCAGCCTCACCAGTGCCCATCTATGCAGCCTCACCAGTGCCCATCCAATACAGCCTCACCAGTGCCCATCTATGCAGCTTCACCAGTGCCCTTTTATGCAGCCTCACCAGTGCACATCTATGCAGCCTCACTAGTGCCCATCTATGCAGCCTCACCAGTGCCCATCTATGCAGCCTCACCAGTGCCCATCCAATACAGCCTCACCAGTGCCCATTTTTGCAGCTTCACCAGTGCCCTTTTATGCAGCCTCACCAGCGCACATCCATGCAGCCTTACTAGTGCCCATCTATGCAGCCTCACCAGTGCCCAGTAATGCAGCCTTACCAGTGTCTATCTATGCAGCTTCACCAGTGCCCAGAAATCCAGCCTCACCTGTGTCCAGCAACGCAGCCTTACCAGTGCCAAGCAATGCAGCCTCACCTGTGCCCATCTATGCATCCTCACCAGTGCCCAGGAATGTAGCCTCACCAGTGCCCAGAAATACAGCTTCAACAGTGCCAAGAAATGCAGCCTCACTGGTGCCTAGCAATGCAGCCTCACCTGTGCAGGGGATCAGGGCTGGTGCAAGGATTTTTGACACCCTAGGCGAAACCTAATTTTGCTGCCCCCTGGCTCCTCCCCTGACTCCACCCCCTTTACCCTGCCCATGTATACCCCACCTTTTTAACAAAGCACCCATCAAATGCAGCCCACCCGCACTCATCAAATGCAGCCTCACCAGTGCCCATCAAATGCAGCCTCACCAGTGCCCATCAAATGGAGCCTCACCAGTGCCCATCAAATGCAGTTTTACTAGCGCCCATCCATGCAGCCTACCAGCGCCCATCAATGCAGCCTACAAGTGCCCATTAAAGCAGCCTCACCAGCACCCATCAAATGCAGCCTCACCAGCACCCATCAAATGCAGCCTCACCAGCACCTATCAATGCAGCCTTCCAGGGCCCATCAATGAAGGTTTGCTTGCTTCCATTCATTCGGGAGGTGGGACACAGACACAGTCCTCCACCGCCGATGTGCCTCTGACACTATGTGTGAACAGAGCAGCGGCTGCCTGCTGATGCTGAGACTTAGTTGCTTGCTGCAGAGAGAAGAGAGTAGGAACACCAGTGGACAGGCACCCTAGGCAGCAGCGTGCCCTAGGCAGCTGCCTAGTTTGCCTAATGGTAGCACTGGCCCTGCAGGGGATCAGAGAAAAGAGAGGAAGAGGAGAGCCGGCTGGATCATCCCACAGCCAGTGTTGCCCGCTGTGTCAGCTTTAATTTAAATCACCGGGTGCCCGCCATCACACAAGTCCCGCCTCCAAGATCGGCTTCTACCTATGAAAGACAGCACATGTCCATTGGACAAGTGTGCTGTCTATCAAAGGAGCCAAACTAGGAGGCGGGATGATGGTGTGATGGTGGGCACCCGGTGATACAATGCCAGCGTACCGCCTCCCTCTGCCTCAGCACCCGCCCAGGATCAGTCCTGCACCTGGCGCCATCTCTGCAATTCGGGGGCACTGGGGACGTCTGGTCACCGTACCCTATAGCAGTTTTACTGCTACAGAGTGGCCACTCTGTACAGAATCATGTATATATACGTGATCCACGCTCCCTCCATGTTCCTGGGCCAAGGGGTACTGTGATTAGATCCAGCACTGATCTGTCATCTGGTCCAGGCCAAAAATCATTGGCCTACTGATCCGTTCTGGCAAATCAGCAAACAGCATGTGCCTGTGTTTACAAAACACAGGCACAAGAAATGATGTCATCTTCTTTCCTGGAGCCTTTTTCGGTTCCAGCGTGAGAAGTGAAATCATCGGACAGTGAGCAAAAGCACTACACTAACATTAGATCACATAGTTAGGCACATTTAACCTCCTGATGCCCCCCCCCCCCCCCCCCAGTTAACCATTTCACTCCCCTTTCACAGTGTTATTGGGTACAGTGAACAGATTTTTTGCTGATCACGGTATTAGTGTCAATGGTGATGCTAGATAGAGTCAGTTTGCCTGCCACATATTCCCAAATACATTTTAACCCCCATATTGCACCCAGTTAACCCTTTTAATGCTCTTTCACAGTGTTATTAGTAAAGTGTACAGATTTTCTTTTCTGATTACTGTATTAGTGTCACTGTGATGCAGATAGCGTCAGTTTGCCCCCCACATATTCACTAATAAATTTTAACCTTTTGATTACCAGTAACACTATCACAGACACACTATACACCTCCTATACTAATATAGTGACTGAATGGATCCATATCTTTGATCAGATCAGAACTACAGGTGCATCTCATAAGATTAGAATATCATCAAAAAGTTAATTTATTTCAGTAATTCAATTCAAAAAGTTTATCTTGATTGCAATTCAAAAAGTGAAACTCATATAGATGTGTTACACACACAGTAATATATTTCAAGCATTTATTTTTCATTTTGATGATAATGGCTTACAGCTAGTGAAAACCCAAACAACTTCAAATTAGTATATTACATAAGATCAATTAAAAAAAAAGGATTTTTAAAAGAGAAATTTTGGCTTACTGAAAAGTATGTCCATGTAAAGTATAGTATGCACTCAATACTTGGTTGGGGCTCCTTTTGCATGAATTACTGCATCAATGCAGCATGGCATAGAGACGATCAGCCTGTGGCACTGCTAAGGTGTTATGGAAACCCAGGTTTCTTTGATAGTGGCTTTCAGCTCATCTGCATTGTTGGGTGTGGAGTCTCTCATCTTCCTCTTGACAATACCCCACAGATTCTCTATGGGGTTAGTCAGGTGAGTTTGCTGGCCAATCAAGCACAGTGATATCATGATCATTAACCCAGGTATTGGTACTTTTGGCCGTGTGGGCAGGTGCCAAGTCCTGCTGGAAAATGAAATCAGCATCTCCATAAAGCTGGTCAGCAGAGGGAAGCATGCAGTGCCCTAGAATTTCCTGGTAGAGGGCTTTGCTGATTGTGGACTTGATAAAACACAGTGGACCAACACCAGCAGATGACATGACTCCCCAAACCATCACGGACTGTGGAAAAGTTTGCATTTCATTTGGAAATCAAGGTCCCAGAGTCTGGAGGAAGTGGAGAGCACAGAATCCAAGTTGCATAAGGTCCAGTGTAAAATTTCCACAGTCCGTGATTATTGGGGAGCCAAAACTTGTGACAAAAAATAAAATCATCCATGGGTTCAATGTGCCTCTCAGCGAATTCCTTGGGGTGTCTACTTTCCAAAAAAAGGTAATTTGGGGTGGGTGGGTTTGTACTGCCCTGGCATTTTAGCACTTCAAGAAATGCAGTCAGAAAGTAAAAGCTGTGTAAATTCCAGTATATATACACCAGGGGTGCCCAACCAGTGGCCCGGGGGCCACTTGTGGCCCGTGGAGCCCTTTGATGTGGCCTGTGACCTCTTGCCCTGGGATGGCAGGTTGGCAAGCCCAGATTGCAGGTTGCTGACCCGCCATCCCAGAGCACCAGTGTTGTGATTGATGCCGACGGTAGAGGAAGCAAGTGCCTGCAGAACAAAGTTAGGCAATTTTAACCCCCATACAACGCTTCCTGTATATCGCCGGCTCCTGTCATAGGCGGAGTGATACCAAATGTGCTCTGCCTGGGACAGCAGCAGCTGACGATAACTGAATGGAACTCACTAAAATCACAGTGTATGTAAGGGCATATCTGTTCTGCAGTTTTACTGGGCTGCTTTCAAACTGATCCGCAGGTGCACCTGTGGGTTACCTGCACTGAGCCATAGACTTCTGGTTTTACCGGCGGGATGGGGCTCTTTCAGAAAGTACACCAAACCTGCAGGATACAATAGAATTGTATGGCAAAGTGCAGCTAACCAGGTGAACTGTGTTGCACCTGCGGCGTGGGTAGACCACAAACCATCAGTGTAAAAGCTGCCTTAGGCCCCTTTTACACGATCGGTCCAAACCAATCTGACCCTCTATTCACCTCTATGGAGCGGCAGATGAAAACAGACTTGTGTTTGTTTACACCCGCCTATCTCAGATCCGATCTGCTTAAAAAACTAAAGTGGATCCGTCCCGTTCCATCTGATCAGATCAGAGGGCCCAAAGAGTAGAGTGGGCTGTGTCTGTGTCCACTCTGCATATGCAGAGTGGACACGGACCTGTCATCCGCAAAATCCCAGTGGTGAAGCAAGGGTGCATGCGCAAAACCTTCAAGATGGACATGCTCACCTGAGACTCCGCTCCACTCTGGGATCGTACAGCCGCTCCCAGCCGATGCTGGACTATTAGCCGCACATCCACCTCTTCACAAACACTGGTCGGTCCCAATACATCTTCAATGGTATTCGGCGGTACACGACCGAAAAACAAGCCCAGAACGATTAGGGACATGCTCGAGCGGGCCTTATCCAAGATGGAGGTGGCTTCAACTTCACAGCAACACTTCCCACGGCTCAGCAAGCAGCATTAGCATGCCTCTAATGCGGATGGTGAGTCGGACACTCAACTGGGGATAACCCCCATCACCACACTAACCGACCTACTTAGGCAGTTTTGGAGGATGCTGACCAAAGCCCTTAAACAGATCTCTGAACAAACTTTCCAGAGAAGACAGGTAGCTGGGGTAGTGCCCTGCTGACTTCGAACAGAGAGTTGATGACCTTGACACAGATCTTACCAATCTTATGTCTAAATGGTCTAATTTTCCACTAGCCTGGCTGGGGAGGATTTCAGTGGTCAAAATGGCCATCCTCCCAAAGATACTATACCTCTTTCAAAAGCTACCCATCCCATTACTGGGTTACTACCTCTGCCAGCTACAAGGATGCACTTACTCTTATATCTGGAGCTCCACTAGACCCCGCATTCCCCGCTATACAAACCAAAGATAGGCGGTGGCTTGGGTCTCCCCAACTTCACAAAATATTTTCATGCAGCACAACTGGCCCAAGTACCATGCCACCTCCAAAATACCTCTGTGGGTAGCCATAGAGTCTGTAGAATGCGACCCCCTTTCAGTTTCCAATCTCCTCTGGGTCCGACCCACAGATCGTCGCAACATGCTCAATCCGCTCAACCGACAATCTCTTTCCCCATGGGCCCGCCGTAAATCCAACCACACCCTTCAATCACCTCACAACCCCCACACCTCCTGCGCAACCCAGCTTTCTATCCAGCTTGGTCCTCATCATCCTCTTTCCAGGGCTGGTCCTTGGCAAACCTAATTTGTGCCTATATAAGCTTATATACTGGAATAAATTGATTCCCTTCTCTTAGTGAGACGCATAACCTTCCTGCTTTGGAAACATTCCGTTACCTTCAAAGTAAGCATTTCCTTACACCCCTACTTCCTAGGCACTCCTCAGCCCCCTCCACGTCCTTCTTAGAGAAAACCTGTAAAAAGGACCCCTACAGGCGCGGCCTAATCTCCGCTCTATACTCTCACCTCTTACACAGTGGTACTTCCACCGCCCTCTCTTATGTCATGAAGTGGGAAGGAGACTTGGAACGATCACTAGACCTAGCAGATTGGAATCACATATGGCAAGCCACTAAGTCCTCTTCACAGAACATAGTGGCACTAGAAACCATTTACAAAGTCCTCACTCGCTGGTACTTGGTCCCCGCCAGGATCGCCAAGTTTGTTCCCTACTGCTCATCTGACTGCTTTAGAGACTATCCAACACAGGGTACATTCCTGCACATCTGGTGGACATGCCCGGTAACCCAAGCCTTCTGGTCTGAACTATTTAATATGCTCTCCATGAATTTTACCATACCCATTCCTCCAGACCTCCCTGTTGCACTTCTAAATTTGAAACCCCAGAACTAAACCAACGCCAATTCAAACTCCTCCTTCAGATCACGATGGCAGCTAAACAGATTATTGTTAAGACATGGAAGACCCCTGTAGTCTTGCGGTTAAAAACAAGGTTACACAAACCATGATACACACTACAATTGAAGCAACTATTATGGACAGAATTGCGAAATATGAAGCCTTCTGGGCACCGTGGGTGACACATTATCTCTCACCTAACTTTGATGAGTTCCTATTGCTCCCATGATTGGCAACCACCTAGATCTTTATCAACATTCCACTTTAGTCCTCCTCTAGAGGTACCCAGGATCCCCCATCCCTTCCCCTTCTCTTGTTTCCCTCTTCTTGACTCTCCCCCTTTCCTCATACTTCCTTCTACTCTCTTCGTCGATCTGATTTTTATCTCAGTAGTCCTATAACAATATCAATGGACATAACCTACTTGTATCTGATCTTTTAGCAACTGTTATTCAAAACTACCTTTGTATTACACCAATATCTTCAGTCCACTATTGGACCACTGTTTGTATTGCTTATACCTTTCAATAAAAACTTTGAAGAAGAAAAATTTCAGTGGTGATCAAAATACCACCAAAAGAAAGCTCTATTTGTGTGAAAAAAGGACATCAACACGCAATTACCAGTTAAAGTAGTACAGTACCGAATAGCAAAAAAAAAGACCTGGTAGGGAAGAGTAGTAAATCTTCCAGAGGTCAAGTGGTTAAAGGCTCTCCATACAATTATCGCCCATAAAAAAGAAAGGCTCACAATAGTGCAGTACCGTAACCACAACTATTTTTTTTTAAATCCATTAAAAATATTTACAAACGTTATGTAAAACATTGCCTTCAAACAGGCAATCAATTGTCAGTGTGCCCGCTTCCCATGTGTCAGCCCAATTCCCAGCATCTCACCACCTCGTGGCTCCGCTAACCAACAATGCATCACTTTTGATCATGCGTGCGGTAACAAACTGATGCATTTCATCCATCCGGACTTCCTCATAGGGCTAACCGAAGAAGTGTAAAAAAAGAAAAAAAAAAAAAAGGTTTAGATCAAGTAAATATTATGGTCAATGTTGATTGAGAGAGTGAATGAACTTACCCAATTGTAACTCATATTAGCCATTAAAATTAAACATAGGAAGCTTCCTGCAAAAGATAATAAAAAATGGCTAACCTTATACCAACAATATAATGAGCACCCAAACAGAATTTTGTGTTGGGAACCCTACATGCAATTAGTTGCTCCATTTCTTTATTAATATCCTATAACAGCCACGTTAATACTATGGACACTAATGGAAACTAGACCATGTTATTTTGTTCTTTTATTTTCAGATTTATTTTCTATTAAGGAGGGACACGCTTTTTATGAAAATATTGTTTTGCAAAGTTAGAAATTAGAAGCTAGACTCTATTTTAACATGTAAATCCTTGTACTTTTAGACTTGTTTATGAGGTGTCAACCAAGTTATAAAGAGATTCTGCTACAGGTTTTATAAAAGCAGCTTCCTGTTTAATTATAGTCATTATCCACTTCGTATTACTTCCATTATTATAAATATACCTCCCACGTGGATACTGTATGAAGTCTTAATAGGAGATTATTATGGAGGGTTTTTTTATGTAAAGGACAATTACCATGCTGCTCCCTGTCCCCTGACTAAAACTAAATCCCTTCTCCCCCACCCTGGATGTACATTTATCGGAATCAGACAACTACGGCCTGCAGAGCAATCTTTCTTATGGCCATACCTGTGCAGTGGAACCCCATAGTCTTCTTTAATAGGGCCATCTCAAGATACTGGGGCTGCTCAAGACACAGTCTCATAAATGTCTATAGTCTTTTATTGCACAGACGCAACCAGAAAAGAGAAACTGTTGCCAATGTTAAAAACAAGCAATTATTTGAAATATTTAGTTGTTGTATTAATAAAAAAAATGAGAACTTGCACTTCCTACATTGCTCTTTTTTTAATAAAAAAGTCTTCACTGTCCAGGACATACACACAAAGAGCAATTTGCACCAGTGGTTATAAAAATGTATGGTAATTACACATCACATAGGCAAAAGTTTTTTTTTACGATTATTTATTGCCTTTGCATTTTTCTTTCTACAGTAGCTGGAAAAAGGTGACAATTTTCAGGCACATGAAGAAATATCTATTATACCCGAATCACCAGCTAAAATCTTCTAATAAGAGAATGGCTCTGTTTTAATTTTTTGTACTCTTTTCATGCTGGGTTGTCAACATCTCAGATCATATGAAGCAATTGTTCAGGGAGGAAGGCTTCCAAAATGTGTGGGTCTCCCTGCTCTGCTGTCTATTGATTAATTCCAGTTTCATGGCTTCTTAATGAATCCCTCAAATATTAAATGTTACTATTTGGCCTAAATCCCAAAAGTCACAGATGATTCTGTTTGGTGTTCCCAGGCCATTTCGTTGTTCAGGAATATAGATTTTTTTCCCCCAAACAGATCCCTCCCTGTGTATTTTAAAATTAGTGGTGCACTCTTTCAGTGGTATTTTTTCTTCAATTATTGTCTCCTTGTGTATTTGAAAATGTGTATCCTTTTTGACTCATTGAAACACCAGACTGCTTTACTTACCTACTACAACACTCAATAAAATTCACATATTGTTTTCTGTGTTCTTTATTGCCATCAGCCTCTCTTCCTAAACCAAGGTGCTTGTTGGTTCTTATGAAGGGGAGCTTGCTGCTCCATTGTCAAATAAGAATGTGACCTATTTTATTGCATGGATGTTCAACACTAAAGGCAACTTAGCTTCAAACACAGCAGATTTTCTGTGGAACTCCTGCTTTTTTATGTCCCCGAAAAAGTGGTCAAAATAAATTAGATATTTTCTGCATCAAAGCCCATGGAGATAGAGCAGCTTTTTTCAGGAATTGCGTAACTTTTTGTCTTCCTCTCTAAAACTTCTCAAAGTGGTGTAAAAAACATAATTTATACTAGGAATGCACAAACTGTGTTATGCTGTTGTTATGGCATGTTGATGCAAAATAGACACCACAGGCACACACCTGTACAATTGGGCACATAATAATGCCCAAAACAGCATGTGGTTTCCTTTATATTCAACTCCAATATCTACTGCAACACTTAATGATGCAAACTGTATATTATTCACATATCATATTTCCTTTAAAAAATAAACACAAACATAAGGAGCATATTCAAACCTTCATACAGATGTATTTTCTGGGAATTGAATATAAGGTGATTGTAAACTATAACTTTGTAAAACAACCCAGTTTAAAATAGTTTTAAAATTCAGTTTAAAATAGAAAGTAGAAAATAGAAATACAAGGCAAAACATTTTGTACAGACCTACCCCACTTTTAAGTACACATTGGGGTTTATTTACTAAAGCTGGAAAGTGAAAAATCAGGCTCACTTCTGCATAGAAATCAATGAGCTTCCAGGTTTTATTACCAAAGCTTAATTGAACAAGCTGGGGTTAGAAGCTCATTGGTTTCTAAGCAGCAGTGAGCCTGATTTTGCACTTTCCAGATTTAGTAAATAAACCCCATTGTGTACTTAAAAGTGGGGTATACCTGTATAGATAAAATACATTTTTTCCCCTTTGTTCTTATAAGTGACCACATTCCCTTTGTTCTCAGCTGCATAAGAGCTGGGGGAGGAGAAACAGCAGAACACTGAGCTTCCCATTGAATGACACATCTGATCATTGTAGGAGAGTACACTGAGTTTCCAGCACAGCTAGAGAACTGACCATGGTATGCTCTCCTATTTAGTGTGTTCAGTTTTTAATAGGAAAGCAGAGGGACTGGCAGGAACACCAGGGATTTCACACAAAGGAAGCAATACAAAGAGAGCAGGATACTTTCTCATACAAATACATGGTACAGCAGGCACATATCAGGAATATGAAGTTTTCGGGTAACAAATGCTTTAAGACAACGGTTTTAAGAGGCGGGAGTAAAGCTAGCCATACATGTATACATGTATGTCATTTAGCACTTAATATGCAATTGGAGAGGAACTCTAGCCAATTGTTTAAAAAAAATTCAAAGAGTGGCAAGAGTAGAACCTATTAGTTCACCTTCTGTTGCAGTGACTCATGCCCCAGCTATTTACCATTCTATCACTCCCCTGCTCAAACTTTCAACCTATGTATTTTTTTGGGGGGGTGTACACTTCTTTTATTATTCTTGCTGTTGGACATGCTACAGCAAAAATGGCACTCATCGCTATTGCGCCACAAATCCAGCAGGAGTTTGCGGATGGACGGAGACTCTGCGCATGTGGGGAGTGCCTGCACGTAGGAGTTCTCCTGTGGTAGGAGTGACGATGTCGGGAGTAGGATCTTGATTTGCTCCTTCTGCGACTTGATTCGCCTTGCCTGCGCCTTGTGCGACTTCTTCCGCGATCTGAGCGGCTTTGCCTGCGACTTGAGCGACTCCTTCTCGAGCGTCTTGAGTGCGATGATCTGGACGACCTGGTGGGGCTGTTCAATTTAAACAGCGTTAGTGACAGGCTCTCTTTTTCCTCTTCTTACTTACCAGTCTTCCCCTCTTACCTATTAGGCTGGCGATGGTCTGCTGGGGCAGCGGCCTCCATGGAAGGTGAGTCCTGTAACACAGGGAATGAGTGCAAGAAAGCAGGCAGAGAGATAGCAGCCAGAGACCAAGAATGGATAAATGACCAACCTGATAGCAGAAACAAATTTAGCAGAGTGCGCAGCTGGTAACAGGTGGACAGCACAGGAGATCATCCAGAAGAGATTTTTTGCAAAATAATAGCGTTTCTCTGTGCACATGCAGCCACAGAGAAACACAGGGAACTGCCTGAATTTTAAATCTGGCGCCGTCGCGACGGCGTCACGCTCACGCATGCGCAGTAGCGTTCTGCGCGACCCGGCGCCATCTTGAAAGCTGGAAAACCAGCTAGTAGGCGAGAGACTAGCCGCCTGCGCATGCGCCGCAGTGCTGAGACGCTCGGCCGGCCTGACAGAGGAAAGAGAGAGGGACTAAAGAGCCCAGCAGACAGGTACCAAAGTAGTAATATATAATGTATAAAACCTATATCAGAGATGGCAAAAAAATGGGCTGGTTTTCAAACCCTATATGTCACCCAGTGCAAAAAGGACAAGGCTGGACGCCGCTGCTTGTTAAACCTGTTTAAGGCTTGTTTGTATGAGAGATGTTTGCTTTACATACCCCTGAGACCATCAGAGTGGGGCTCCTCCGTTTAGCTCATTTAGAGGCTATACAGGTAGGACTTCCACCCAGGAGAGGCTTGAACCTGGCTGGGGCAAGAGCGGTAAGAGGTGCTGTTTTTCGGTCTTGTCAGGTGAGGAAAAAAAGGAGAATACTGAGGCGGGGGCCCTCTCAAGGTTTAATAGCTACGCGGTCCTATCAGGTTGCGGAGGCGGAGCCACAACCCATATGTGTATGCTGCCATGATGCGACAGGAAACTCTGCTCGAACCAAACCCAGGGCAGATTAGCTCAGCGTACTCAGTCCTTACCAAAAAAATGTCCCTTTAATAGCCTAGTCATTTCACTTTTGTCATACAAATTAAAAAAAAACAGACAGTGGAAAAAAAATTGCAAAACAATTGAGTTCCTTCTTTTAGGGAAATCAACTTCCCCAAAATCACTGCTCTCATTCTTAAATATTATTTGCTGATAGAAAACACATCCTAGCTATTATGTCTGATGCAAGCAATTAAATAAGATAAGCAAATATAACTGAATATTATGGATAATCCCTGCACCTTTCCTTTACTTCAAATTTGTACATTAGGCCAGGCTATGGGAATATGTACATTTAATGGTTTTGGTGTGTGCTATGAAGTACATTGTATTTTTGACTGACCAAGGATCAGCAAATCAGGTGTTGTTGCAATCAGAGGTCATAATTCTCCCGCAGTCTGACACAGTTGCTGACTTCTCCACTGCTTGTCTTCATACCCTATTGTCTATGTTCTCAGTGTGCAATGTATAAGGGTAGGCAGTAGGGATGGCCCATGTTCGCATCGAGCACCGGGTGTTCGCTCGCTCGGCGAGCCCAGAACTATTTTGGCTGCTCGCATCACGTTCGTGTGATGCGAGCGGCCCCGCAATGCATTGCGGCCGACGCGGCCGGCGCAGTGCATTGCTGGCTGATGATTGGCCAAGCATGCACTGTGACCCCGCATGCTTGGCCAATCACAGCGCCGGAAACTCGAAGAGCCATAATTGGCTACAGGCAGGACGCCTGTAGCCAATTACAGCTCAGGGGCTTTAGTACACGCCCCCTCTTATAAAAGGCCGCCACGCCGTCTGCGCCGGTCACATGCTGTTCCGGCGTAGATAGAGCAGGATCGTTCTGTGTCACTCTGCTAGATTTAGTTAGAGAGATTTACTTAGAGAGATTGACTTAGATAGATTCATTTAGAAAGATTGATTCAGAAAGAGGGGCTTGTAGTGTGTTCGTGGCAGGCAGGCACTGGCAGCAAACAGAGCTCCTATATTTTGTTCCCAGAAGCACCTATAGGACTTGTAGTGTGTTCGTGGCAGGCAGGCAGAGCTCCTATATTTTGTTCCCAGAAGCACCTATAGGACTTGTAGTGTGTTCGTGGCAGGCAGGCAGAGCTCCTATATTTTGTTCCCAGAAGCACCTATAGGACTTGTAGTGTGTTCGTGGCAGGCAGGCAGAGCTCCTATATTTTGATCCCAGAAGCACCTATAGGACTTGTAGTGTGTTCGTGGCAGGCAGGCACTGGCAGCAAACAGAGCTCCTATATTTTGTTCCCAGAAGCACCTATAGGACTTGAAGTGTGTTATTCCCATCACACAGAGCTATATTTTTCTTCCCAGAAGCACCTATAGGACTTGAAGTGTGTTAGTCCCATCACACAGAGATCATATATTTTGTTCCCAGAGGCACCTATAGGACTTGAAGTGTGTTAGTGACATCACACAGACCTAAATTTTCTTCCCAGAAGCACCTATAGGACTTGAAGTGTGTTAGTCCCATCACACAGAGATCATATATTTTGTTCCCAGAGGCACCTATAGGACTTGAAGTGTGTTAGTCCCATCACACAGACCTACATTTTCTTCCCAGAAGCACCTATAGGACTTGTAGTGTGTTAGTCCCATCACACAGAGATCATATATTTTGTTCCCAGAGGCACCTATAGGACTTGAAGTGTGTTAGTCCCATCACACAGACCTATATTTTCTTCCCAGAAGCACCTATAGGACTTGAAGTGTGTTAGTCCCATCACACAGAGATCCTATATTTTGTTCCCAGAAGCACCCATAGGACTTGAAGTGTGTTAGTCCCATCACACAGACCTACATTTTCTTCCCAGAAGCACCTATAGGACTTGAAGTGTGTTAGTCCCATCACACAGAGATCATATATTTTGTTCCCAGAAGCACCTATAGGACTTGAAGTGTGTTAGTCCCATCACACAGACCTATATTTTCTTCCCAGAAGCACCCATAGGACTTGAAGTGTGTTAGTCCCATCACACAGAGATCATATATTTTGTTCCCAGAAGCACCTATAGGACTTGAAGTGTGTTAGTCCCATCACACAGACCTATATTTTCTTCCCAGAAGCACCTATAGGACTTGAAGTGTGTTAGTCCCATCACACAGAGATCATATATTTTGTTCCCAGAGGCACCTATAGGACTTGAAGTGTGTTAGTCCCATCACACAGAGATCCTATATTTTGTTCCCAGAAGCACCTATAGGACTTGAAGTGTGTTAGTCCCATCACACAGAGCTATATTTTCTTCCCAGAAGCACCTATAGGACTTGAAGTGTGTTAGTCCCATCACACAGAGATCATATATTTTGTTCCCAGAGGCACCTGTTGGACTTGAAGTGTGTTAGTCCCATCACACAGACCTACATTTTCTTCCCAGAAGCACCTATAGGACTTGAAGTGTGTTAGTCCCATCACACAGAGATCATATATTTTGTTCCCAGAAGCACCTATAGGACTTGAAGTGTGTTAGTCCCATCACACAGACCTACATTTTCTTCCCAGAAGCACCTATAGGACTTGAAGTGTGTTAGTCCCATCACACAGAGCTATATTTTCTTCCCAGAAGCACCTATAGGACTTGAAGTGTGTTAGTCCCATCACACAGAGATCATATATTTTGTTCCCAGAGGCACCTATAGGACTTGAAGTGTGTTAGTCCCATCACACAGACCTACATTTTCTTCCCAGAAGCACCTATAGGACTTGAAGTGTGTTAGTCCCATCACACAGAGCTATATTTTCTTCCCAGAAGCACCTATAGGACTTGAAGTGTGTTAGTCCCATCACACAAAGATCATATATTTTGTTCCCAGAGGCACCT
The DNA here is from genome assembly GCA_028564925.1 of Lithobates sylvaticus. Lineage (NCBI taxonomy): Eukaryota > Metazoa > Chordata > Amphibia > Anura > Ranidae > Lithobates > Lithobates sylvaticus. The sequence continues at coordinate 90,308,688 of CM053035.1, forward strand.
ATAGGACTTGAAGTGTGTTAGTCCCATCACACAGACCTACATTTTCTTCCCAGAAGCACCTATAGGACTTGAAGTGTGTTAGTCCCATCACAAAGAGATCATATATTTTGTTCCCAGAGGCACCTATAGGACTTGAAGTGTGTTAGTCCCATCACACAGACCTACATTTTCTTCCCAGAAGCACCTATAGGACTTGAAGTGTGTTAGTCCCATCACACAGAGCTATATTTTCTTCCCAGAAGCACCTATAGGACTTGAAGTGTGTTAGTCCCATCACACAGAGATCATATATTTTGTTCCCAGAGGCACCTATAGGACTTGAAGTGTGTTAGTCCCATCACACAGACCTACATTTTCTTCCCAGAAGCACCTATAGGACTTGAAGTGTGTTAGTCCCATCACACAGAGATCATATATTTTGTTCCCAGAAGCACCTATAGGACTTGAAGTGTGTTAGTCCCATCACACAGACCTATATTTTCTTCCCAGAAGCACCTATAGGACTTGAAGTGTGTTAGTCCCATCACACAGACCTATATTTTTCTTCCCAGAAGCACCTATAGGACTTGAAGTGTGTTAGTCCCATCACACAGAGATCCTATATTTTGTTCCCAGAAGCACCTATAGGACTTGTAGTGTGTTAGTCCCATCACACAGACCTATATTTTCTTCCCAGAAGCACCCATAGGACTTGAAGTGTGTTAGTCCCATCACACAGAGATCCTATATTTTGTTCCCAGAAGCACCTATAGGACTTGAAGTGTGTTAGTCCCATCACACAGAGCTATATTTTCTTCCCAGAAGCACCTATAGGACTTGAAGTGTGTTAGTCCCATCACACAGAGATCATATATTTTGTTCCCAGAGGCACCTGTTGGACTTGAAGTGTGTTAGTCCCATCACACAGACCTACATTTTCTTCCCAGAAGCACCTATAGGACTTGAAGTGTGTTAGTCCCATCACACAGAGATCATATATTTTGTTCCCAGAAGCACCTATAGGACTTGAAGTGTGTTAGTCCCATCACACAGACCTACATTTTCTTCCCAGAAGCACCTATAGGACTTGAAGTGTGTTAGTCCCATCACACAGAGCTATATTTTCTTCCCAGAAGCACCTATAGGACTTGAAGTGTGTTAGTCCCATCACACAGAGATCATATATTTTGTTCCCAGATGCACCTATAGGACTTGAAGTGTGTTAGCCCCATCACACAGACCTACATTTTCTTCCCAGAAGCACCTATAGGACTTGAAGTGTGTTAGTCCCATCACACAGAGCTATATTTTCTTCCCAGAAGCACCTATAGGACTTGAAGTGTGTTAGTCCCATCACACAAAGATCATATATTTTGTTCCCAGAAGCACCTATAGGACTTGAAGTGTGTTAGTCCCATCACACAGACCTATATTTTCTTCCCAGAAGCACCTATAGGACTTGAAGTGTGTTAGTCCCATCACACAGAGCTATATTTTCTTCCCAGAAGCACCTATAGGACTTGAAGTGTGTTAGTCACATCACACAGAGATCCTATATTTTGTTCCCAGAAGCACTTATAGGACTTGAAGTGTGTTAGTCCCATCACACAGAGATCCTATATTTTGTTCCCAGAAGCACCTATAGGACTTGAAGTGTGTTAGTCCCATCACACAGAGCTATATTTTGTTCCCAGAAGCACCTATAGGACTTGAAGTGTGTTAGTCCCATCACACAGACCTATATTTTCTTCCCAGAAGCAACTATAGGACTTGAAGTGTGTTAGTCCCATCACACAGAGCTATATTTTGTTCCCAGAAGCACCTATAGGACTTGAAGTGTGTTAGTCCCATCACACAGAGATCATATATTTTGTTCCCAGAAGCACCTATAGGACTTGAAGTGTGTTAGTCCCATCACACAGAGATCATATATTTTGTTCCCAGAAGCACCTATAGGACTTGAAGTGTGTTAGTCCCATCACACAGAGCTATATTTTCTTCCCAGAAGCACCTATAGGACTTGAAGTGTGTTAGTCCCATCACACAGAGCTATATTTTGTTCCCAGAAGCACCTATAGGACTTGAAGTGTGTTAGTCCCATCACACAGACCTATATTTTCTTCCCAGAAGCACCTATAGGACTTGAAGTGTGTTAGTCCCATCACACAGACCTATATTTTCTTCCCAGAAGCACCTATAGGACTTGAAGTGTGTTAGTCCCATCACACAGAGATCCTATATTTTGTTCCCAGAAGCACTTATAGGACTTGAAGTGTGTTAGTCCCATCACACAGAGATCCTATATTTTGTTCCCAGAAGCACCTATAGGACTTGAAGTGTGTTAGTCCCATCACACAGAGCTATATTTTGTTCCCAGAAGCACCTATAGGACTTGAAGTGTGTTAGTCCCATCACACAGACCTATATTTTCTTCCCAGAAGCAACTATAGGACTTGAAGTGTGTTAGTCCCATCACACAGAGCTATATTTTGTTCCCAGAAGCACCTATAGGACTTGAAGTGTGTTAGTCCCATCACACAGAGATCATATATTTTGTTCCCAGAAGCACCTATAGGACTTGAAGTGTGTTAGTCCCATCACACAGAGCTATATTTTATTCCCAGAAGCACCTATAGGACTTGAAGTGTGTTAGTCCCATCACACAGAGCTATATTTTGTTCCCAGAAGCACCTATAGGACTTGAAGTGTGTTAGTCCCATCACACAGAGATCCTCTATTTTCTTTGCAGAAGCACCCATAGGACTTCTAGTGTGTTAGTGGCATCACACAGAGCTCCTATATTTTCTTCTCAGCAACACCCACAGGACTTCTAGTGGCATCACACAGAGCTCCTATATTTTCTTTGCAGAAGCACCCATAGGACTTCTAGTGTGTTAGTGGCATCACACAGAGCTCCTATATATTCTTCTCAGCAGCACCCACAGGACTTCTAGTGTGTTAGTGGCATCACACAGAGCTCCTATATTTTCTTTGCAGAAGCACCCATAGGACTTCTAGTGTGTTAGTGGCATCACACAGAGCTCCTATATTTTCTTTGCAGAAGCACCCATAGGACTTCTAGTGTGTTAGTGGCATCACACAGAGCTCCTATATATTCTTCTCAGCAGCACCCACAGGACTTCTAGTGTGTTAGTGGCATCACACAGAGCTCCTATATTTTCTTCGCAGAAGCACCCACAGGACTTCTAGTGTGTTAGTGGCATCACACAGAGCTCCTATATTTTCTTTGCAGAAGCACCCATAGGACTTCTAGTGTGTTAGTGGCATCACACAGAGCTCCTATATATTCTTCTCAGCAGCACCCACAGGACTTCTAGTGTGTTAGTGGCATCACACAGAGCTCCTATATTTTCTTTGCAGAAGCACCCATAGGACTTCTAGTGTGTTAGTGGCATCACACAGAGCTCCTATATATTCTTCTCAGCAGCACCCACAGGACTTCTAGTGTGTTAGTGGCATCACACAGAGCTCCTATATTTTCTTTGCAGAAGCACCCATAGGACTTCTAGTGTGTTAGTGGCATCACACAGAGCTCCTATATATTCTTCTCAGCAGCACCCACAGGACTACCGACTACAATGGCTGGAAGACCGCCAAGGGGAGGCAGAGCGTGCAGAGCCAAGAACACAGGGCAGGCAGGCTCTGTTTCTAGTGGACGTGGCCGTGGCCGTGGACGTGGTCGTGCATCGCCATCAGCACGTGGCCATGGGACACGCGCGTCTTTGTTTTCGGCAGCTGGACATGTGGAGCCGCATCATGCTAAAGGCTTGGTAGAATGGATGACCAAGCCCTCCTCATCCTCCTCATCCTCTCTCACCCAGGCTCAGGGTACTGGCAGAGCAGCTGCCAACGCGTACTCAATGGCATCATCAGCCACCCCTTCCCTAGACCCACCATGTCCTCCTGAGGAGTCCCCCGAACTCTTTGAGCACAGTGTTGGGTACATGCTCCAGGAGGATGCCCAACGATTCGAAGGCTCGGATGATGATACCCAGCTTGAGGAATCTGGCAGTACTGTTCCACCAGCTGCAGCTTACTGCCAGGTTTGCTCTAGTGGTGAAGAGGGAGGGGATGATGAGGTCACTGACTCCACGTGGGTGCCTGAAGGGAGAGAGGATGAGGAGGAGGACGAGGAGGAGGAGGATGCGGCGTCACATGTCCAACGAGGCAGGATGCCCCCTGGAGGCCAGGTAGAGGCCAGCACAGCAACTGTGCAACACCGCAGAGCTCCGCCTGTGCAGGGCGCTGCCTCTGCACGTTATCAGAAAAGTTCTTTGGTGTGGGCCTTTTTTGAGACGAGTGCATCAGATCGCACCACTGCTATTTGCAATATTTGTCTCAGGCGTATCTCGCGTGGCCAAAACATCAGCCGCTTGGGCACCACAAGCATGACCAGACATATGTCGACCTGCCATGCAGCTCGTTGGCAGGCACACATAAAAGACCCACACCAAAGAACTAAGCGGACCTCTCCTTGCTCCTCATCAGCTGGGATCTCCATCCCCACTACACCTTCAGTGCTCTCTGAAAGCTGCTCTGAGAGGACTGAAGGTGTAGAATTAGGTGTGTCACAACCAAGTACTTGCAGTACACCGACGTCCGATTGCAGCAGGCAAATTTCCCTGCCCCAGCTGCTGGACCGTAGAAAGAAGTACACTCCCAGCCATCCACATGCCCAGCGGTTGAATGCTAGCTTGGCTAAATTGCTAGCACTTCAGCTGCTGCCTTTTCAGTTGGTAGACTCGGCCCCCTTCCGTGAGTTTGTTCAATGTGCGGTTCCTCAGTGGCAGGTTCCCAAACGCCACTTTTTCTCACGGAAGGCGATTCCGTCTCTCTACCGGCATGTGGAAGGCAATGTCCATGCCTCGCTGGACAGGGCGGTCAGCGGTAAGGTGCATATTACCGCTGACTCATGGTCCAGCAGGCATGGACAGGGACGGTACCTTTCTTTCACGGCCCATTGGGTCACTCTATTGGCAGCTGGGAGGGATGCAGGACAAGGTGCAGTAGTGTTGGAGGTTGTTCCACCACCACGCCTCCAAAACGCTACTACTGCTACTGGTTGTGACACACCTCTCTCCTCCACCCCCTCCTCTTCTTCTTCCTCCAGTGCTCTGTCCTTGGAACCAGCGGTGCTCCGTAGGCGTACAAGGGGCTACACAAGTACGCAGGCAAAAAGATGCCATGCCGTGCTTGCGCTGGTGTGTTTGGGGGACAGGAGCCACACTGGGCCAGAGGTTCTGGCAGCTCTGCAGGGGCAGGCCGAGAGGTGGTTGACGCCACGTCAGCTTAAGCCAGGAATGGTCGTTTCTGACAATGGCACCAACCTCCTCTCCGCCCTGCGACAGGGGCAGCTCACCCATGTGCCCTGCATGGCTCACGTCCTCAACCTGGTGGTGCAGCGGTTCTTGGGCAGGTTCCCAGGCTTACAGGATGTCCTGAGGCAGGCCAGGAAAGTCTGTGTGCATTTCCGCCGATCTTATAATGCCAGTGCTCGGCTGACTGAGCTGCAAAAGGAGCTGAACCTGCCCAAGAACCGCCTAATATGTGACATGCCCACCAGGTGGAACTCAACGTTGGCCATGCTGCAGCGACTGCACACGCAGCAGAGGGCCATCAATGAGTACCTTTGCGACTACGGCACCAGGACAGGGTCAGGGGAGCTTGTTTTTTTTTTCCCCACGTCAGTGGAGCATGATCAGGGATGCATGCAATGTCCTCTCACCATTTGAGGAGGCCACGAGGATGGTGAGCAGTGACAGTGCATGCATCAGTGACACTGTCCCTCTTGTCCACCTGTTGGAGCATACGCTGCGTGGGATAATGGACAGGGCACTTAAGGCAGAACAGAGGCAGGAAGAGGAGGACTTCCTTGCCTCTCAAGGCCCCCTTTATCCGGACAGTGTTCCTTCTGTCCCACCCATCACACAGGAAGAGGATGAGGAGGAGGAGGAGGATTGTGTGAGCATGGAGGTGGAGCCTGGCACTCAGCATCAGCAGCAGCAGTCTTTTAGGGATGATGTACAGTCCCAACAAACCAGTGGACTTGTACGTGGCTGGGAGGAGGTGGCTGGCGATCATGTCATCCTCAGTGACCCAGAAGACTCCGGACCGAATGCCTCAGCTAACCTACGCTGCATGGCCTCCCTGATCCTGCAAAGCCTGCGGAAGGATCCTCGTGTTCTTCGGATCAAGGAGAGGGACCATTACTGGCTGGCCACTCTCCTTGATCCGCGGTACAAGGGTAAGGTTGCGGACCTTATCTTGCCGTCGCAGAGGGAGCAGAGGATGAGACATCTCAGGCAGGCCTTGCAGAAAGGTCTGTGCAACGCGTTCCCAGAAACTGGGAGGTTACAAACTCCTGGTCCTGGGCAACGAGTTGCTGAGGCTTCGGTCAGTAGCAGAAGGAGCGGTGGGGAAGGTGGACGTCTGACCGATGCGTTCAGACAATTTTTTAGTCCGCAGCCCCAAGGTATGATCGGTTCCAGCAACCATCGCCAGCGTCTGATATACATGGTGCAGGAATACCTTGGGGCAAGGTCAGACTTGGACACCTTTCCCACCGAAAATCCTCTGGCTTACTGGGTCCTGAGGATGGATCACTGGCCAGAGCTTGCACAGTATGCAATTGAGCTACTGGCCTGTCCTGCCTCCAGCGTTCTTTCCGAACGCACATTCAGTGCTGCTGGAGGATTTGTCACCGATCATAGGGTGCGCCTGTCCACCGCCTCGGTTGATCGACTGACCTTCATCAAAATGAATCAGTCTTGGATCACCACCAGCTACCAGGCACCTGAGGCGGATATAACCGAATAATTTATAATGTCACATCCCTTCAAGACTGCCTATGCTGATGCTGAGTGACTGTCCTCTTATGTTCACTGACTGTCCTCTTCCTCCTCCTCAATGATCCATGCCACCACACCAGTGCCTAAGGCACAATTTTTCAGCCCCTGTTTAACAGGGGCGTGTACATACAATTTTTATAAAAAAATGCTTCGCAACACGTGTGACTGCTGTGCTCCAAGTACAGTATCTGTGAGGGGTTGCAGTGTTGTGGCACCAGCACCAGTGCCTAAGGCACAATTTTTCAGCCCCTGTTTAACAGGGGCGTGTACTTACAATTTTTTAAAAAAAATGCTTCGCAACACGTGTGACTGCTGTGCTCCAAGTACAGTATCTGTGAGGGGTTGCAGTGTTGTGGCACCAGCACCAGTGCCTAAGGCACAATTTTTCAGCCCCTGTTTAACAGGGGCGTGTACATACAATTTTTATAAAAAAATGCTTCGCAACACGTGTGACTGCTGTGCTCCAAGTACAGTATCTGTGAGGGGTTGCAGTGTTGTGGCACCAGCACCAGTGCCTAAGGCACAATTTTTCAGCCCCTGTTTCACAGGGGCGTGTACTTACAATTTTTTTAAAAAATGCTTCGCAACACGTGTGACTGCTGTGCTCCAAGTACAGTATCTGTGAGGGGTTGCAGTGTTGTGGCACCAGCACCAGTGCCTAAGGCACAATTTTTCAGCCCCTGTTTAACAGGGGCGGGTACTTACAATTTTTTAAAAAAATGCTTCGCAACACGTGTGACTGCTGTGCTCCAAGTACAGTATCTGTGAGGGGTTGCAGTGTTGTGGCACCAGCACCAGTGCCTAAGGCACAATTTTTCAGCCCCTGTTTAACAGGGGCGTGTACATACAATTTTTATAAAAAAATGCTTCGCAACACGTGTGACTGCTGTGCTCCAAGTACAGTATCTGTGAGGGGTTGCAGTGTTGTGGCACCAGCACCAGTGCCTAAGGCACAATTTTTCAGCCCCTGTTTCACAGGGGCGTGTACTTACAATTTTTTTTAAAAAATGCTTCGCAACACGTGTGACTGCTGTGCTCCAAGTACAGTATCTGTGAGGGGTTGCAGTGTTGTGGCACCAGCACCAGTGCCTAAGGCACAATTTTTCAGCCCCTGTTTAACAGGGGCGGGTAATTACAATTTTAAAAAAAAATGCTTCGCAACACGTGTGACTGCTGTGCTCCAAGTACAGTATCTGTGAGGGGTTGCAGTGCTGTGGCACCAGCACCAGTGCCTAAGGCACAATTTTTCAGCCCCTGTTTAACAGGGGTGGGTAATTACGATTTTTTAAAAAAATGCTTCGCAACACGTGTGACTGCTGTGCTCCAAGTACAGTATCTGTGAGGGGTTGCAGTGTTGTGGCACCAGCACCAGTGCCTAAGGCACAATTTTTCAGCCCCTGTTTAACAGGGGGCGTGTACTTACAATTTTTTAAAAAAATGCTTCGCAACACGTGTGACTGCTGTGCTCCAAGTACAGTATCTGTGAGGGGTTGCAGTGTTGTGGCACCAGCACCAGTGCCTAAGGCACAATTTTTCAGCCCCTGTTTAACAGGGGCGGGTAATTACAAACCTTGATCTAATAGTTCACAGCAGGGCCCATTCCTGCGCCCACCAAGAGTAACTATGAGGGCCTACAGTCTTGTGGCAACACCGTCCACCACCACCGCCAAAGGCCCAATTTTTCTGCCCTGTTCATCAGGTGCTTGCAATTACAAATCTTGATCTAATAACTCACAGCAGGGCCCATTCCTGCGCCCACCAAGAGTAACTGTGAGAGCTTACAGTCTTGTGGCAACACCGTCCACCACCACCGCCAAAGGCCCAATTTTTCTGCCCTGTTCATCAGGTGCTTGCAATTACAAATCTTGATCTAATAACTCACAGCAGGGCCCATTCCTGCGCCCACCAAGAGTAACTATGAGGGCCTACAGTCTTGTGGCAACACCGTCCACCACCACCGCCAAAGGCCCAATTTTTCTGCCCTGTTCATCAGGTGCTTGCAATTACAAATCTCGATCTAATAACTCACAGCAGGGCCCATTCCTGCGCCCACCAAGAGTAACTGTGAGAGCTTACAGTCTTGTGGCAACACCGTCCACCACCCCCAATTTTTCTGCCCTGTTCAACAGGTGCATGCAATTACAAATCTTGATCTATTAACTCACAGCAGGGCCCATTCCTGTGCCCACCAGTCTTGTGGCTACACCAACATCTAATAGGGCAAATTTCTGCAGAGTATATACGCCAGGCCCCTACTTTCAAACATCCAACTTACAAACGACTCCTACTTGCAAATGGAAAGAGAAAACAGGAAGTGAGAGGAAATCTACCCCTAGGAAGGGAAATTCTATCCTGTTAGATTTAATTTGGGAAAAAGGTATCTCCTCTCTACTGATACTTTATCACCAATCCTTGTTTCAATTAAAACCCCACTTTTTCCAAAAACATTTGTCATTGGGACGGAAAGTGAGGTGACATGTTCTGAACAGATGTGCAAAGACAGCAAATGTTACAGGGGTGATAACCCCTCCCTATGTTCTCCAAAAAGCTTAAAAATAGATTTTTTTGGGATGGAGCTACACTTCATAATGTACCTGTTCAGATTCTACTTAAGAACAAACCTAAAGCCGCAAGTGGTTTTAAATGGCTTCTTTTTTTCCTTTACAAATGTGATTTTGTGCAAGGACAGTTCTAAACACGGGAAACACATGCCACTTCACAGGCATACTTTAGACACCCCCCAGGTACCATATTTAAAGGAAAATTTCACTTTTTTTTTTCACTTTATGCATCATTAAAATGACTGCTCCCGAAAAAACTTTAGTTTTTAAAAGTTCTTTTTGCATTGATATATGTCCCCTGGGGCAGGACCCGGGTCCCCAAACCTGTTTTATGACATTAACATGCATATTGGCCGTTGTAATTAGCACTTTTGATTTTGAACGTTCGCGTCCATTATAACGTATAGGGTTCGAAAATTTGCGCGAACTTTCGGTCCGTTCGAAGGTTCTGGTGCGAACCGAACCCGGGGGTGTTCGGCTCATCCCTAGTAGGCAGTTGACAGAAAGAAAATATCCAGCTGAAGTGTCAAGCTTGGACAAAAGAAATTGTGCAAAATAAAATGAAAATATAAACCCCCGTATAAGGTAGAATAAGTAACAGCTACACTTTCAGAATATTACATTAAAGTTTATCTAAATCAAAACACAACAATATTATTAGCCTTAGATGTGGTATTTGCATTTGTTTTATTTCCCAAGCTTTTTTTCCCCTTTATTTCCACCTGGTGATCCTCCAAATAATACACTTTCTATTCTAAAGTGACAATTCTTTGTCACCGTACTGTATCTATAGAGGAGCACTCTGTCACTATAAGACAGGAAATGTGTTAAAAACTGCAGAACACCTCCCACTTTACTTATTTACCTAACTCTAGATTCAAAAGGTATTGTGTACTTATCAAATGGATATAACAAAACACTTTGAATTATATATTTGTAGCACTAACCCCCGAAGGAGCTGCTGGTATTTAATTGGGCTTACCGTTACCTCACCGTTCCACCGTGTCCGTCATAGGGGTCCCATTAAATAGTTGCTCACAGATTTCGGCTCCAAATACTTACCGTAGTCTCTTTTTCCAATGCTTTTATTTACAGAATAAATCAAATAGAGGGCTGGAGGGTTAAGGGAGATTCAGGTACCTTGTATTGTGGGTCATGGGTACTTCACTGATCCAGAGGACAAACAACTTCCACAAACTGGATCTAGCAACCACTGGATAGGCCTCTGTCACTGACCTAGCAGCCGATGCGATGCTCGTCATAGTCTCTGCCACAGACTTGAAGAAATATAGTAGAATTGTTGCACAATCCTCTGCCACAGGATTGTGTAACCAATAACTTTTGCAACGTCAAAGTACAGTCACACAGTACCAGTTTCTTTCAGCCAAGCCGGCGATACTGTGAGGTAGATGACCCGGGATGCATCCTCCAATTGAGTCTCCAGGCTCTTCTTGAGATACCAGCCTTGCTGCTCGGTCCTCTCTCAGAAAAGTCCTCCCCTTTCTCCAATTGCTTGGCTTCTCCCTGCAGGCAAGACAGCACAGGACCACCCCTGGATCAGGAGGCCCCAGAACTTCTGGGCCTACCTTTAGTAACGAAGCCTCGGGCCAGCCGTCCCCGAGACAATTGAATGGCTACGGTTCACTTTAGGCCAGGAGGGCCATCAGGTCAGAACACCAACCCGGACCACGGAGTCTGTCCCTTAAGTACCCTCTCTCAGAATTCACAGCGGGCAAACCACTTCCACTGACTGTTTCCGGGCAAAGAGATACTCAATACACCCAGCCTGTTGCAATTTTCAACACTGGCCGATGATGAGAGCACCACCCATGGCCAAGTGGAAAACTACACAACCCAGCTGAACAGGAACAGAAACCAGAAATTTAACACAATCCAGTCTGAGTTAAATTACAGCTCAGACAAAATCTAAATTGTCACTTATAGCGTCTGCTCATCAGGAGCAGGGCGCTACATATTTAAGAGATCAAAAAGGGTTGCCTGCCCAAGATAATGATTGCGCTCCCGGCAGTATTCCTGAATAAGGATGGGCCCGGTGCTCGATGCGAACCCACGTTCGCATCGAGCACCGGGCGTTCGCTCGCTCGGCGAGCCCAGAACTATTTTGGCCGCTCGCATCCCGTTGGTGTGTTGGGAGCGGCCCCGCAATGCATTGCGGCCGGCGCGGCCGACGCAGTGCATTGCTGGCTGATGATTGGCCAAGCATGCACTGTGACCCCGCATGCTTGGCCAATCACAGCCCCGGAAACTCGAAGAGCCATAATTGGCTACAGGCAGGACGCCTGTAGCCAATTACAGCTCAGGGGCTGTAGTACACCCCCCCCCTATAAAACGCCGCCACGCCGTCTGCGCCGGTCACATGCTGTTCCGGCGCAGATTGAGCAGGCTGTTTCTGTGACACTCTGCTCGATTTAGTTAGGTAGAGAGAGAGATTCACTTGCAGAGATTGAGTTAGATAGATTCAGTTACAAAGATTGATTGACAAAGAGGGGCTTGTAGTGTGCTCGTGGCAGGCAGGCAGAGCTCCTATATTTTGTTACCAGAAGCACCTATAGGACTTGTAGTGTGTTCGTGGCAGGCAGGCAGAGCTCCTATATTTTGTTACCAGAAGCACCTATAGGACTTGTAGTGTGTTAGTGACAGGCAGGCAGAGCTCCTATATTTTGTTACCAGAAGCACCTATAGGACTTGTAGTGTGTTAGTGACAGGCAGGCAGAGCTCCTATATTTTGTTACCAGAAGCACCTATAGGACTTGTAGTGTGTTAGTGGCAGGCAGGCAGAGCTCCTATATTTTGTTACCAGAAGCACCTATAGGACTTGTAGTGTGTTAGTGACAGGCAGGCAGAGCTCCTATATTTTGTTACCAGAAGCATCTATAGGACTTGTAGTGTGTTAGTGGCAGGCAGGCAGAGCTCCTATATTTTGTTACCAGAAGCACCTATAGGACTTGTAGTGTGTTAGTGACAGGCAGGCAGAGCTCCTATATTTTGTTACCAGAAGCACCTATAGGACTTGTAGTGTGTTAGTGGCAGGCAGGCAGAGCTCCTATATTTTGTTACCAGAAGCACCTATAGGACTTGTAGTGTGTTCGTGGCAGGCAGGCAGAGCTCCTATATTTTGTTCCCAGAGGCACCTATAGGACTTGAAGTGTGTTAGTCCCATTACACACACAGAGCTATATTTTGTTCCCAGAAGCACCTATAGGACTTGAAGTGTGTTAGTCCCATCACACACACAGAGCTATATTTTCTTCCCAGAAGCACCTATAGGACTTGAAGTGTGTTAGTCCCATTACACACAAAGAGCTATACTTTGTTCCCAGAAGCACCTATAGGACTTGAAGTGTGTTAGTCCCATTACACACACAGAGCTATATTTTCTTCCCAGAAGCACCTATAGGACTTGAAGTGTGTTAGTCCCATCACACACACAGAGCTATATTTTCTCCCAGAAGCACCTATAGGACTTGAAGTGTGTTAGTCCCATCACACACACAGAGCTACCTATAGGACTTGAAGTGTGTTAGTCCCACACACACACAGAGCTATATTTTTTTTCCCAGAAGCACCTATAGGACTTGAAGTGTGTTAGTCCCATCACACACAAAGAGCTATACTTTCTTCCCAGAAGCACCTATAGGACTTGAAGTGTGTTAGTCCCATCACACACACAGAGCTATATTTTCTTCCCAGAAGCACCTATAGGACTTGAAGTGTGTTAGTCCCATCAGAGCTATATTTTCTTCCCATAGGACTTGAAGTGTGTTAGTCATCACACAGAGCTATATTTTGTTCCAGAAGCACCTATAGGACTTGAAGTGTGTTAGTCCATCACACACACAGAGCTATATTTTCTTCCCAGAAGCACCTATAGGACTTGAAGTGTGTTAGTCCCATTACACACACAGAGCTATATTTTCTTCCCAGAAGCACCTATAGGACTTGAAGTGTGTTAGTCCCATTACACACACACAGAGCTATATTTTCTTCCCAGAAGCACCTATAGGACTTAAGTGTGTTAGTCCCATTACACACACAGAGCTATATTTTCTTCCCAGAAGCACCTATAGGACTTGAAGTGTGTTAGTCCCATTACACACACAGAGCTATATTTTCTTCCCAGAGCACCTATAGGACTTGAAGTGTGTTAGTCCCATCACACACACAGAGCAATATTTTCTTCCCAGAAGCACCTATAGGACTTGAAGTGTGTTAGTCCCATTACACACACAGAGCTATACTTTCTTCCCAGAAGCACCTATAGGACTTGAAGTGTGTTAGTCCCATTACACACACAGAGCTATATTTTCTTCCCAGAAGCACCTATAGGACTTGAAGTGTGTTAGTCCCATCACACACACAGAGCTATATTTTTCTTCCCAGAAGCACCTATAGGACTTGAAGTGTGTTAGTCCCATCCCACACACACAGAGCTATATTTTCTTCCCAGAAGCACCTATAGGACTTGAAGTGTGTTAGTCCCATCACACACACAGAGCTATATTTTCTTCCCAGAAGCACCTATAGGACTTGAAGTGTGTTAAGTCCCATCACACACACAGAGCTATATTTTCTTCCCAGAAGCACCTATAGGACTTGAAGTGTGTTAGTCCCATTACACACACAGAGCTATATTTTCTTCCCAGAAGCACCTATAGGACTTGTAGTGTGTTAGTGGCAGGCAGGCAGAGCTCCTATATTTTGTTACCAGAAGCACCTATAGGACTTGAAGTGTGTTCGTGGCAGGCAGGCAGAGCTCCTATATTTTGTTCCCAGAAGCACCTATAGGACTTGAAGTGTGTTAGTCCCATTACACACACAGAGCTATATTTTTCTTCCCAGAAGCACCTATAGGACTTGTAGTGTGTTAGTGGCAGGCAGGCAGAGCTCCTATATTTTGTTACCAGAAGCACCTATAGGACTTGTAGTGTGTTCGTGGCAGGCAGGCAGAGCTCCTATATTTTGTTCCCAGAGGCACCTATAGGACTTGAAGTGTGTTAGTCCCATTACACACACAGAGCTATATTTTGTTCCCAGAAGCACCTATAGGACTTGAAGTGTGTTAGTCCCATTACACACACAGAGCTATATTTTTCTTCCCAGAAGCACCTATAGGACTTGAAGTGTGTTAGTCCCATTACACACACAGAGCTATATTTTCTTCCCAGAAGCACCTATAGGACTTGAAGTGTGTTAGTCCCATTACACACACAGAGCTATATTTTCTTCCCAGAAGCACCTATAGGACTTGAAGTGTGTTAGTCCCATTACACACACAGAGCTATATTTTCTTCCCAGAAGCACCTATAGGACTTGAAGTGTGTTAGTCCCATCACACACACAGAGCTATATTTTCTTCCCAGAAGCACCTATAGGACTTGAAGTGTGTTAGTCCCATTACACACACAGAGCTATATTTTCTTCCCAGAAGCACCTATAGGACTTCTAGTGTGTTAGTGGCATCACACCTAGCTCCTATATTTTCTTATCAGCAGCACCCACAGGACTTCTAGTGTGTTAGTGGCATCACACAGAGCTCCTATTTTTTCTTTGCAGAAGCACCATAGGACTTCTAGTGTGTTAGTGGCATCACACAGAGCTCCTATATTTTCTTCTCAGCAGCACCCACAGGACTCCTAGTGTTTTAGTGGCATCACACAGAGCTCCTATTTTTCTTTGCAGAAGCACCCATAGGACTTCTAGTGTGTTAGTGGCATCACACAGAGCTCCTATATTTTCTTCTCAGCAGCACCCACAGGACTTCTAGTGTGTTAGTGGCATCACACAGAGCTCCTATTTTTTCTTTGCAGAAGCACCCATAGGACTTCTAGTGTGTTAGTGGCATCACACAGAGCTCCTATATTTTCTTCTCAGCAGCACCCACAGGACTTCTAGTGTGTTAGTGGCATCACACAGAGCTCCTATTTTTTCTTTGCAGAAGCACCCATAGGACTTCTAGTGTGTTAGTGGCATCACACAGAGCTCCTATATTTTCTTCTCAGCAGCACCCACAGGACTTCTAGTGTGTTAGTGGCATCACACAGAGCTCCTATTTTTTCTTTGCAGAAGCACCCATAGGACTTCTAGTGTGTTAGTGGCATCACACAGAGCTCCTATATTTTCTTCTCAGCAGCACCCACAGGACTTCTAGTGTGTTAGTGGCATCACACAGCTCCTATTTTTTCTTTGCAGAAGCACATAGGACTTCTAGTGTGTGTTAGTGGCATCACACAGGGCTCCTATATTTTCTTCTCAGCAGCACCCACAGGACTTCTAGTGGCATCACACAGAGCTCCTATTTTTCTTTGCAGAAGCACCCATAGGACTTCTAGTGTGTTAGTGGCATCACACAGAGCTCCTATATTTTCTTCTCAGCAGCACCCACAGGACTTCTAGTGTGTTAGTGGCATCACACAGAGCTCCTATTTTTTCTTTGCAGAAGCACCCATAGGACTTCTAGTGTGTTAGTGGCATCACACAGAGCTCCTATATTTTCTTCTCAGCAGCACCCACAGGACTTCTAGTGTGTTAGTGGCATCACACAGAGCTCCTATTTTTTCTTTGCAGAAGCACCCATAGGACTTCTAGTGTGTTAGTGGCATCACACAGAGCTCCTATATTTTCTTCTCAGCAGCACCCACAGGACTTCTAGTGTGTTAGTGGCATCACACAGAGCTCCTATATTTTCTTCTCAGCAGCACCCACAGGACTTCTAGTGTGTTAGTGGCATCACACAGAGCTCCTATATTTTCTTTGCAGAAGCACCTATAGGACTTCTAGTGTGTTAGTGGCATCACACAGAGCTCCTATATTTTCTTCTCAGCAGCACCCACAGGACTACCGACTACAATGGCTGGAAGACCGCCAAGGGGAGGCAGAGCGTGCAGAGCCAAGAACACAGGGCAGGCAGGCTCTGTTTCTAGTGGACGTGGCCGTGGACGTGGACGTGGTCGTGCATCGTCATCAGCACGTGGCCATGGGACACGCGCGTCTTTGTTTTCGGCAGCTGGACATGTGGAGCCGCATCATGCTGAAGGCTTGGTAGAATGGATGACCAAGCCCTCCTCATCCTCCTCATCCTCTCTCACCCAGGCTCAGGGTACTGACAGAGCATCATCAGCCACCCCTTCCCTAGACCCACCATGTCCTCCTGAGGAGTCCCCCGAACTCTTTGAGCACAGTGTTGGGTACATGCTCCAGGAGGATGCCCAACGATTCGAAGGCTCGGATGACGATACCCAGCTTGAGGAATCTGGCAGTACAGTTCCACCAGCTGCAGCTTACTGCCAGGTTTGCTCTAGTGGTGAAGAGGGAGGGGATGATGAGGTCACTGACTCCACGTGGGTGCCTCAAGGGAGAGAGGATGAGGAGGAGGACGAGGAGGAGGAGGATGCGGCGTCACATGTCCAACGAGGCAGGATGCCCCCTGGAGGCCAGGTAGAGGCCAGCACAGCAACTGTACAACACCGCAGAGCTCCGCCTGTGCAGGGCGCTGCCTTTGCACGTTATCAGAAAAGTTCTTTGGTGTGGGCCTTTTTTGAGACGAGTGCAGCAGATCGCACCACTGCTATTTGCAATATTTGTCTCAAGCGTATCTCGCGTGGCCAAAACATCAGCCGCTTGGGCACGACAAGCATGACCAGACATATGGCGACCTGCCATGCAGCTCGTTGGCAGGCACACATAAAAGACCCACACCAAAGAACTAAGCGGACCTCTACTTGCTCCTCCTCAGCTGGGATCTCCATCCCACTACACCTTCAGTCCTCTCTGAAAGCTGCTCTGAGAGGACTGAAGGTGTAGAATTCGGTGTGTCACAACCAAGTACTTGCAGTACACCGACGTCCGAATGCAGCAGGCAAATTTCCCTGCCCCAGCTGCTGGACCGTAGAAAGAAGTACACTCCCAGCCATCCACATGCCCAGCGGTTGAATGCTAGCCTTGCTAAATTGCTAGCACTTCAACTGCTGCCTTTTCAGTTGGTAGACTCGGCCCCCTTCCGTGAGTTTGTTCAATGTGCGGTTCCTCAGTGGCAGGTTCCCAAACGCCACTTTTTCTCGCGGAAGGCGATTCCGTCTCTCTACCGGCATGTGGAGGGCAATGTCCATGCCTCGCTGGACAGGGCGGTCAGCGGTAAGGTGCATATTACCGCTGACTCATGGTCCAGCAGGCATGGACAGGGACGGTACCTTTCTTTCACGGCCCATTGGGTCACTCTATTGGCAGCTGGGAGGGATGCAGGACAAGGTGCAGTAGTGTTGGAGGTTGTTCCGCCACCACGCCTCCAAAACGCGACTACTGCTACTGGTTGTGACACACCTCTCTCCTCCACCCCTCCTCTTCTTCTTCCTCCAGTGCTCTGTCCTTGGAACCAGCGGTGCTCCGTAGGCGTACAAGGGGCTACGCAAGTACGCAGGCAAAAAGATGCCATGCCGTGCTTGCGCTGGTGTGTTTGGGGGACAGGAGCCACACTGGGCCAGAGGTTCTGGCAGCTCTGCAGGGGCAGGCCGAGAGGTGGTTGACGCCACGTCAGCTTAAGCCAGGAATGGTCGTTTCTGACAATGGCACCAACCTCCTCTCCGCCCTGCGACAGGGGCAGCTCACCCATGTGCCCTGCATGGCTCACGTCCTCAACCTGGTGGTGCAGCGGTTCTTGGGCAGGTTCCCAGGCTTACAGGATGTCCTGAGGCAGGCCAGGAAAGTCTGTGTGCATTTCCGCCGATCTTATAATGCCAGTGCTCGGCTGACTGAGCTGCAAAAGGAGCTGAACCTGCCCAAGAACCGCCTAATATCTGACATGCCCACCAGGTGGAACTCAACGTTGGCCATGCTGCAGCGACTGCACACGCAGCAGAGGGCCATCAATGAGTACCTTTGCGACTACGGCACCAGGACAGGGTCAGGGGAGCTTGGTTTTTTTTCCCCACGTCAGTGGAGCATGATCAGGGATGCATGCACTGTCCTCTCACCATTTGAGGAGGCCACGAGGATGGTGAGCAGTGACAGTGCATGCATCAGTGACACTGTCCCTCTTGTCCACCTGTTGGAGCATATGCTGCGTGGGATAATGGACAGGGCACTTGAGGCAGAACAGAGGCAGGAAGAGGAGGACTTCCTTGCCTCTCAAGGCCCCCTTTATCCGGACAGTGTTCCTTCTGTCCCACCCATCACACAGGAAGAGGATGAGGAGGAGGAGGAGGAGGAGGAGGAGGAGGATTGTGTGAGCATGGAGGTGGAGCCTGGCACTCAGCATCAGCAGCAGCAGTCTTTTAGGGATGATGTACAGTCCCAACAAGCCAGTGGACTTGTACGTGGCTGGGAGGAGGTGGCTGGCGATCATGTCATCCTCAGTGACCCAGAAGACTCCGGACCGAATGCCTCAGCTAACCTACGCTGCATGGCCTCCCTGATCCTGCAAAGCCTGCGGAAGGATCCTCGTGTTCTTCGGATCAAGGAGAGGGACCATTACTGGCTGGCCACTCTCCTTGATCCGCGGTACAAGGGTAAGGTTGCGGACCTTATCTTGCCGTCGCAGAGGGAGCAGAGGATGAGACATCTCAGGGAGGCCTTGCAGAAAGGTCTGTGCAACGCGTTCCCAGAAACTGGGAGGCTACAAACTCCTGGTCCTGGGCGACGAGTTGCTGAGGCTTCGGTCAGTGGCAGAAGGAGCGGTGGGGAAGGTGGACGTCTGACCGATGCGTTCAGACAATTTTTTAGTCCGCAGCCCCAAGGTATGATCGGTTCCAGCAACCATCGCCAGCGTCTGATATACATGGTGCAGGAATACCTTGGGGCAAGGTCAGACTTGGACACCTTTCCCACCGAAAATCCTCTGGCTTACTGGGTCCTGAGGATGGATCACTGGCCAGAGCTTGCACAGTATGCAATTGAGCTACTGGCCTGTCCTGCCTCCAGCGTTCTTTCCGAACGCACATTCAGTGCTGCTGGAGGATTTGTGACTGATCATAGGGTGCGCCTGTCCACCGCCTCGGTTGATCGACTGACATTCATCAAAATGAATCAGTCTTGGATCACCACCAGCTACCAGGCACCTGAGGCGGATATAACCGAATAATTTTTAATGTCACATCCCTTCAAGACTGCCTATGCTGATGCTGAGTGACTGTCCTCTTATGTTCACTGACTATCCTCTTCCTCCTCCTCAATGATCCATGCCACAGCACCAGTGCCTAAGGCACAATTTTTCAGCCCTGTTTAACAGGGGCGTGTACTTACAATTTTTTAAAAAAATGCTTCGCAACACGTGTGACTGCTGTGCTCCAAGTACAGTCTCTGTGAGGGCCGTGTTGCAGTGTTGTGGCACCAGCACCAGTGCCTAAGGCACAATTTTTCAGCCCCTGTTTAACAGGGGCGTGTACTTACAATTTTTAAAAAAAATGCTTCGCAACACGTGTGACTGCTGTGCTCCAAGTACAGTCTCTGTGAGGGCCGTGTTGCAGTGTTGTGGCACCAGCACCAGTGCCTAAGGCACAATTTTTCAGCCCCTGTTTAACAGGGGCGTGTACTTACAATTTTTAAAAAAAAATGCTTCGCAACACGTGTGACTGCTGTGCTCCAAGTACAGTATCTGTGAGGGCCGGGTTGCAGTGTTGTGGCACCAGCACCAGTGCCTAAGGCACAATTTTTCAGCCCCTGTTTAACAGGGGCGTGTACTTACAATTTTTTAAAAAAATGCTTCGCAACACGTGTGACTGCTGTGCTCCAAGTACAGTCTCTGTGAGGGGTTGCAGTGTTGTGGCACCAGCACCAGTGCCTAAGGCACAATTTTTCAGCCCCTGTTTAACAGGGGCGGGTAATTACAAATCTTGATCTAATAGTTCACAGCAGGGCCCATTCCTGCGCCCACCAAGAGTAACTATGAGGGCCTGCAGTCTTGTGGCAACACCGTCCACCACCACCGCCAAAGGCCCAATTTTTCTGCCCTGTTCATCAGGTGCTTGCAATTACAAATCTTGATCTAATAACTCACAGCAGGGCCCATTCCTGCGCCCACCAAGAGTAACTATGAGGGCCTACAGTCTTGTGGCAACACCGTCCACCACCACCGCCAAAGGCCCAATTTTTCTGCCCTGTTCATCAGGTGCTTGCAATTACAAATCTTGATCTAATAACTCACAGCAGGGCCCATTCCTGCGCCCACCAAGAGTAACTGTGAGAGCTTACAGTCTTGTGGCAAAACCGTCCACCACCACCACCACCACCACCCCCAATTTTTCTGCCCTGTTCAACAGGTGCATGCAATTACAAATCTTGATCTATTAACTCACAGCAGGGCCCATTCCTGTGCCCACCAGTCTTGTGGCTACACCAACATCTAATAGGGCAAATTCTGCAGAGTATATACGCCAGGCCCCTACTTTCAAACATCCAACTTACAAACGACTCCTACTTGCAAATGGAAAGAGAAAACAGGAAGTGAGAGGAAATCTACCCCTAGGAAGGGAAATTCTATCCTGTTAGATTTAATTTGGGAAAAAGGTATCTCCTCTCTACTGATACTTTATCACCAATCCTTGTTTCAATTAAAACCCCACTTTTCCAAAAACATTTGTCATTGGGACGGAAAGTGAGGTGACATGTTCTGAACAGATGTGCAAAGACAGCAAATGTTACAGGGGTGATAACCCCTCCCTATGTTCTCCAAAAAGCTTAAAAATAGATTTTTTTGGGATGGAGCTACACTTCATAATGTACCTGTTCAGATTCTACTTAAGATCAAACCTAAAGCCGCAAGTGGTTTTAAATGGCTTCTTTTTTTCCTTTACAAATGTCATTTTGTGCAAGGACAGTTCTAAACACGGGAAACACATGCCACTTCACAGGCATACTTTGGACACCCCCCAGGTACCATATTTAAAGGAAAATGTCACTTTTTTTTTTTCACTTTATGCATCATTAAAATGACTGCTCCCGAAAAAACGTTAGTTTTTAAAAGTTCTTTTTGCATTGATATATGTCCCCTGGGGCAGGACCCGGGTCCCCAAACCTGTTTTATGACATTAACATGCATATTGGCCGTTGTAATTAGCACTTTTGATTTCGAACGTTCGCGTCCATTATAACGTATAGGGTTCGAAAATTCGCGCGAACTTTCGGTCCGTTCGAAGGTTCTGGTTCGAACCGAACCCGGGGGTGTTCGGCTCATCCCTATTCCTGAATGTGGCTGAGCTGGAATTGGGTGGAACGCTAAGCATCAGTCTGCCTGGCTGTGGGAAGGATACAGTAAATACTAAAGCAGGGGGTCATTAAAAACAGGCTTGATCATTGTTTAGCTTCCTGTACTACCTGTGGCTTTTTTTTGGAAATTTTGGAAAATGAGCTGTGGCTGGTAACACAGAATTTCTTCCCCGCTTATCTTGAATCCATGGGCCTCTTCTTTATTCCATTTTTTGCATCTCCTTGCTGCTTGCTACCTGTGGACCTGACGCTCTGGCCAGAGTCTGATGAGTCCTTTCTATGCCATTACGCCATTTTGAATTTTATGCTTTTGTGATCACAGAGGAGATTTTTTACTTGATGCAATACATCTTGGAATCTATGTAAAACTTTTTATTCAAAATAAACCCGTAACCATATGGTTTTTCACTTTGTGGAGCCTTTTTGTTGTTTTTTATGGATGCTGTTAACCATAAACCTACCAAACGGTTTTGTGATGGAAGGAGGTTTTTACCATCCTGATCCATATTCCCACATTTCGGGTCGAGGTTTGCACAGTGCACTTTATTCAGAGATACTATTAAATAAATTATGGCATTCGAGTTTTTTTGTATATGCTAATCACAATTTATTTTGTATTCCACTGTATGTTGATATGTCAATACTCAATATTTGATTTCTAGCACTGCACTGTTTCCACTTTATTCTATATACCTCCTTTTTTTGATCCTGCTGATTTTCCTAGACTTACCATACTGTTATCTGACACCTCCTAAACTCCTTAGTCATGGCAATATATCCCCCTTGCTTGAGAAAGGAGCGCCGCTATACTGAACATCTATAGCGCTGCCAGCTCAGAAACGCGTCGCAGTGATATGACGTCACGCCTCGGCGCCTAGTACTGTTTGCGATGCAAGCCTCGTTCTGATACCAATAGACAGGGCCGTGCCTAAATACATTCCGGAAACGAACCTGGCCGCACAAGACCCTGCAGTAAGGCAACTGGGCTAAAACGTCTCCCCACTCTCCATTCCTTCCTTTTTTTAAATTAACTCTATACAGAGACTCTTTTCCCCTCCACCCCCCCTTTTTACCACCTGGAACCCTCTTTGAACATTAAGAGCTGTGATACCAATCTGACTTCTTTTTAAATTGATGTGACCACCCCTCCGGAGGACCAAAGAGAGGAAACAACCCCACCTGCTACATCCATCTGCCTTATTCATCTCCTCCTGGACATGAGAAGGACGACAGCTTCTGGGCGAACATCCTGTGACTTGTAGTCCCACTGGCCCTCCGTCTACAGAATGCAACACTACTTTCTAAGATGTGAGTGGATATTGTTTTTTCAATAAATGTTTATGTGATATATACTCAGAGGCGCCCCTCTCCTTGTGTTTCTCCTTTAGCTCTTATTGGACCTGGCTTCAGGCCTCTTCGGTGGCAGCCCTGACGACCCCATACGCCCCATTGTGTATATCGTACCTACACACCCAGCCGTGTTACTACCCCCCTCCCCCCTTTTTTCCCTCTGGACTATTAGGAACCTCTTGCATACTAACGAGGTACTGTGACTATGCGCCCTTTTTACTTGTTTTTTAGTCATGGCCCCAGAGCATCATTTCCTTGTACCAAAATACCCTCAATAAATATCCCACACCTTGGGTCCCATGTGATTTGTTTCTGTGTTCTCTCTCTCTAGTTCATTACAGGTTTACATATTGTATACATTAACTAATTGTGTAAATTTATCTTTAAAATAACCAATAATTCATTCCTCTCCTGTAGTGCTCAATCACATTTTCTTTTTGTTTTCTAAATTGACGGACATTAATCACTTAAAAATGAAAGTGACACTTGCAAAAGGCCCTGAATAGTAATTTTCTTTACGTGTATAATAATGGATTTACATGAAATGGACTTAATTAAATTATAGCTGACCAGAAACAATGTACATTTTCTTCCCTTTGTTAGGATTTGTGAGAGGTGCTGCCTCTTTAACTCGGAATTTAATCAGATTTCATCTTGGTTCCCAATCTGGCTGAGAAACGGCTGGGAGATTTTCTGTGGCTCGCAGGGTTAATTAAGAGAGACAGGCTTATGCAAAATAGAGCCAGAGTCACTGCCACCAAGTTGGGAACTGTAATAGATTAATTCATTGCTACGGACTTATCATTTGGAGCTGCTAATGCACTGGAGGAAATTAATAATTTCAATTAAACTGTATATTTTACCAACTTCTGTTCTGTTACAGGTGGGAGCCAAACAAAGATTGAAGAAGAGAACGTGAGTAATCCTGAACACAAGGAATCCAACTTACCATCCACAGCTGATCATGTCACCTTCTTTGGGATTCAGTTCACTGACTTGACTTCGGTCTACTATATAATTATGGTAATTACAAGTATATGCCTTTTATTATAAACCCAAGTTATGGGATATATCCTTCTTACAAAATTGCTTTCACTTTAACTTCAGGATTTATTTTGTGTACATAGACTCTCTTTATTTTCTTAAGAATCTGAGCCTGCACTGACCCTTTATGCTTGGTTCACACCTGTGCAGTTTGCTTTTGATCCAATTCTGCAGTTAATTTTGTGTTTTTGCACATGCATTTTTTTTAAGCATTTTTCTGCGTGTTTTTGCTGCGTTTTGCTTTTTTATGCTTCTTTTGGACAATTTATTGTTGAGTGGATTAAGACACGCAGAATGCAAATTGTTGCAAAATTGTGGTAAAATTGCAGCAAAAACACACTACATGCTTTTCTGCAGCTTCTCCTTTGAAGTCTATTGACCCAAAAACACACCATTTTGCTTTAAAAAAAAGTCCCTGACCCTCTCCATAAATGCATCGGCTGAAAAAGGTGTACCATAGGAAACCATGTTAGGCTCTATTCACACTAATGCGCTTTTTGATGCTTTCTGCATTTAGCAGAAATGCATTTAATTTTTTTTACATGGGTTCCTATGGAACACTTTCACATCAATGCATTTTTGTGCCTCTGCATTTTTGGAAAGAGTCGGGGACTTTTACTTGCAAAATGCAGCGTTTTGCATATAATAGACTTCAATGGACCCACATCCAAAACACAAGTACTGCGTTTTTACCACAATTTGCATATTGCGATTTGTGTTTTTTTTTTAATTCACTGTATATAGCTGGTTGCTAAGGAGTGAGCCGGGAAGCCGGCTGCTGCACCCTTAACAAACAATCAGTCATCTGCTGTCAAAGAGCTTTCCCGCTGACAGCTGAATGTAAAAAAAAAAAAAAACGCATTCGGACTGGAGGGGACACCCCCTACGCCAAAATTAAAAAAAAAAATGGTATGGCGTCCCCTTTAAAATCGATACCAGATCCTTATCCGAGTATGCAGCCCGGCAGGTCAGGAAAGGGAGGGAATGAGCGAGTGCCCCCTCCCTCTTGAACCATACCAGACCGGGTGCCCTCAACATGGCCTCAACATGACCAAAGCATCTTGCCCCATGTTGATGGGGACAAGGGCCTCTTCCCGACAACCCTGGCCGGTGGTTGTTGGGGTCTGCGGGTGGGGGGCTTATCATAATCTGTAAACCCCCTTTAACAAAGGGGCCCCAGATCCTGCCCCCCTTCTGAATGGGTATCGGGTACCCATTCACCCCAAAAGCAGTGAAATGTAAAAAAAAACTGCTGTTTTTTGACAAGTCCTGGTGCATCACAAAGGGCGGGCTCTCCCGGTGACATTATCAGATGGCCCTACCCCATGGCTATATAAAGAGATGTCAGACAGTGGGGGATATCACAATGGAGGAAGACAGCCTCAGGACAAGAGCAACCTTGTTTTGTTTTTAGCAGGTAACTGGCGGCGAGGAAGAAGACAGCGGTGCAGGAGAAGGCAGCCCCGGGAGAAGACAGCACGAGAAGAAGATGGCACCAGGAGAAGACAGCACAGGGAGAAGATGGCTCAGGGAGAAGACAGCACTGGGAGAAGACGGCTCAGGGAGAAGACAGCTCGGAGCTATTTTTTTAATAAAAGACTTGTCAAAAACCATCTCTTGTTTTTATTACATTTCACTGCTTTTTGGGGTAAATGGGTAGGGGTACGATGTACCCAATACCCATTCACATGGAGGGTGGGATCTGGGTACAGGGAAGAGGCCCTTGTCCCCATCCACACTGTTGAGGGTATGTGGTCTGTTTGGGGGTTGGGCGCTCGCTTGTCCCCTCCCTTTCCTGACTTGCTGGGCTGCATACTCGGATAAGGGTCTGGCATGGATTTTGGGGGGAAGTGCCCCCCCCCTTTTTAAACAACTTTTTTTTTCCCTTCCTTCGGGCTACTATTTAACATCTTCCCTTCAACCCTACAGCAGGATGACAACCGGGAGGAGGCTCCATTGTCCTGACTGGACATCCTATGACAGTGATGGCGAACCTTAGCACCCCAGATGTTTTGGAACTACATTTCCCATGATGCTATTGCACTCTGCAGTGTAGTTGAGCATCATGGAAAATGTAGTTCCAAAACATGTGGTGTGTCAAGGTTCGCCATCACTGTCCTATGATATCTTTCCGAACAAGCCACTGTGTGAGTCCCCGGGGGACACAACGGATCTCTGATCATGATCAGCTGTATCCTATCACAGCTGATCACAGTGTAAATAGGAAGTGCCAGTTATCGGCATTCCTCTATTCACTGCTGACAGGGCATGAATAGAGGAGAGCCAATAAGCGGCTCTTATGATGATCAGTGCAGTGATTATCAGTGCAGCCCCATCAGCGATGCCTGCTAGTGCCCACAAGTTATGTGCCCCCCTGTGTCCCCCTGTGCCCATCATTTATGCCAATCAGTGCCCATTAGCGCTGCCTGTCAGCGTCCTTCAGTGACGCCTGTCACCTGTGCCAGTGCCCATAAATGCTGCCCATCGGTGCTGCATATTAGTGCCTCCACATCAGTGCCCATCAATGCCCCCTCATCAGTGCCCATCAATGCAGCCTCATCAGCGCTCAACAGTGAAGGAAAAAAATTACTTACTTACAAATTCTTTTAACAGAAACGAAGAAAAACATTTATTTTTTCTAAATTTCCGGTCTTTTTTAATTTGTTTAGCAAAAAAATAAAAACTTAGTGGTGATTAAATACCACCAAAAGAAAGCCATTTCTGTCTCAAAAAATTATAAAAATGTTGTTTGGGTACTGCATTGCATGACCGCACAGATGTCATTCACAGTGCGACAGCCCTGAAATCTGAAAATTGGCTGGGGCAGGAGTGAGGTGAAAGTGCCCTGTATTGAAGTGGTTAAATGGATTGGTTAATTATTCACATGTGCTACAGGTACTATATAACTTTCTGTAGAACTCACATTGACCTTGCCTCATTTTGTTGGCTAGAAGCTGAAAAGTTAGAAATTTGAGTGTTGAGTTAAAAACATGAGTCTTCAAACATGTAAATAACATATGACATTTCCTGTAAGTAATAGTGCTAGCAAGGTTGAAGGTTTTGTGCAGAACACGGTGTGCTGTAGCCTGTATGTAGACAATTATGGAGCAACGCTCCAGGATGAATACCACTGCAACAGATATAAGTGGATTACTCTTCTGGAAACTCACATTAGAAATCTAGAGGATCAAATTGCAACACTGGGCATAAGTTACAATCTTGAATGGTTAATGGGGTTGATGTGGAGGGGTAAGTCAAGTCAGAATTATCAGGTAGGAAGATGGATCACTGTAGTTAGAGGAAGTGGTAAAGGAGATGAATCACTGCAGTTAGAGGGGGTGGTAGGGGCTCACAGAAAAGAAAGGACAGCCCTGTGTTTAAGTACCCAAAAAAATTGTCAAGTTAGACGAAGATGTGTGGGTTATAGCCCTAGATGTCACTGCTACCCCTAACATCCAGAAGAGTAGCCCATCTAATAGGGGTGGTGAGGGTAGTGAAGGAAGGCCTAGACAGTTAGTGGTAGTAGAGTATTCTATAATCAAAGGGACTGAATAATTTGTCATCAGACTCGCCTCAACTGAATGGTTTGCTGTTTGCTGTGATGGAACAGGTTGATAAGTTACTGGGAGTGTTTGGGCATGACCCAGCTGTCTTGGTCCATGATTGAACTAATGGCAGAATATATAGAGGAGCAGAGCTTAACCCAACAGGAGAAGTTCCTCTTTAAGATCCCCCCTTTTAGGAAATGGCACTGTCAGCAGTGGCAGCCCGTGCAGTGTGGGCGCATGGGCGCCGCCGCCCCCCCCCCGTCCCTGCCTCCTTATTTATGTGCCCACCCCTTTTCATGACGCTGGACGCATGGATTCCTATGGTGGGGTGTTCTTTTTTTAATCACCTGATTAGAGCCAGAGGCGCTTATAGGCTTCAAAAAAGGGTAGGCTTGGGGAGCAGAGAGTGCTCCCTGATCCCACCCAATTGTGTGATCATATCAAATTTTTTTTTGATATTATCGCACCAGAGTGCCTCCCCGCCAATCAGGAGGCAGGACAGTGAGACCTGCTTCCCAATTGGCCAAAGTGCCAGGCTATCCTATTGGATGCCTTGGCACTTTGGCAGAAGAGGAGACACAGAATGGAGGAAACATGAGGAGCGGACTCCTCCACCACCACTGTTGCCTGCTGAAGGAAACACAGCAGGAGGAGAGGACACCACAGCGGTAAGTGCCGGACCTCCCACAGTGACCTTCTCACCTTGTTCTCCTGCATCAGTCTGAGAAGAATACAAGTTGTCATGTGGTAGGGGGCAACTTAAATGGGGATGTGGTCTTGGTGGTGCGGGTGCATGCACTCCTCACAGCAGCTCTGGATGCTGGCCGCAGCAGTGCCTTTTCTTCTTGAAACATCTCTCATACAAAACAGCTTCACTGCCCACCATATCTCTATCTCTTTTCGTGTTACTTCTCACACACCAGGAAAAACAGCTAAAGTCGTAGCAGTCTTTCAATTTAACATTTGATGTGTTCCACTGAGTTCTGATGGAGGAGTCATTGGCCAGAACAGCAGTACATCGCCAGAACAGAGTCACATAAAGAACCTCATCACAGGGGGATGTGGCACAAAAACTGTTACAGGCTGTCACAATCTGAGAATACAGAATTTAAACTAACTAGCAGATTAACCCAAGTTAATCTTATATGAACTTATATAAAGATGGAGTCAGTTCTGTTCAGTCATATTACTACAATTCCCTCTTTCAGACACGAAGGTCACGAAGGTGACTGACTTCTCTGCACTGTGACACAAACATAACAAACTCAAAGCAGGCACACAGGAATAATGCCAGGAGAAAAGTCACTGCACTACACACAGCAATATCCCTGATGCAGGAAAATACTCCATTGAAACCAAACCATCCCAGTTACCCAGGGGGTTCCCAAGTAATTAGTTAGCCTTTTCATCATGTCAATACCCCCTTCGGTTCCCGAGGGGAACCATGCCCAGGTCCAAAAATAATGACCTGGCATAACGGTGGTTGAGGGGGCATTTAGGATGAACACCAGCCTTGAGCAAGTGACGTTCCTCACTGTCCCCGAGAATTCCCATTATCGGAACCAATGAGGCCCAGTAACACCATCCCTTGGGGTCACTCAAAATCCATGGATGGCATGTTCTTCCACAACAAATGTATGTGCTGTTGCCCAAGGCTAGTGGCTGTCTGCTGGGTACTTTCAGAGAATCCTGCAAGGGCAAGCTGTGAGATTAGCCTAGCCATCTCAGTATGGGGGTCAGAGGTATGCATAAAGGTATATATAGTGTGATGTAGGGCACGATCTAAGGTGTCAAACACTGTGGAGTTCCCTCAGACTTTGAATACACACCCCCTCTATGTCTAATGAGTGTGTTATTAGTGGTGTTATCGGGTGGGCCACATACAACCTTAAGGGCCCCCCCCCAGAACACAGAGGCTGTCGGATGACATGTGAACCAATGCATATATAGTACAGTGTTCATGCCAGCATGCCTCCAAACATTATCCAACAGCTGCAA
The DNA here is from genome assembly GCA_028564925.1 of Lithobates sylvaticus. NCBI lineage: Eukaryota > Metazoa > Chordata > Amphibia > Anura > Ranidae > Lithobates > Lithobates sylvaticus. The sequence goes on from CM053035.1 coordinate 90,338,253, forward strand.
TTTCAAACCATCTTACACACTGAATTGGTCGAGCATGTCCTAGGCACATTACAACAACAATCCCAATATACCCCCAACCCTCACCCGGACCACCTTCTAAACATGCAAAAATAGCAAACAACAAACAAGTAATCCCAGCTGCATAGCAATTGTCCATGGAATGCATAAGAGAGGAAGGGGCATGACAGTCCATAAAAACAAGTGGGAGGGGCATGACAGCCTTTAGGCCAAATAAAAATAGTCCAAAAGAAATACACAAAAAGAAAGTCTCATGGATGGCTTCTGAGTGTCCATTAAATTCGCAAAAAAAGGAAGGAAAAGGAAATGTCCACATTATAACTCTCATTCTCCTCAACTTTTCCCAATACCTTCGGTTCAATTTTGTGATTATTCATATGTACAGACATGAATTCTCTACCTCAAAACACTGCCTCTTTCTAAGGACAGAACTTGATATCCACAGACAAACTGGAACTGATGCATTGGGCTAGACCTGGGTCTTCGGGCTGGCACATCTGGTTCTCTCATGTGGTGCTCACTGGAATCTCGTAAAACTCGGGTTTGCATTATTTTGGCTTGCCCTCAAGGTGTCATTCCTAGGAACACTTTCCAGCAGGAGTACGCCTTTAGTCATCTAAGCACCTCCTATGGTATTTGAACAACAAAGATTAACAACAAAGATTTCCATGTAAAAACTGTAGCCATCTTTTCATCTGGATAGGGCAAAGTATGAATGGGGTGTAGGGTATGACTGGGGTGGGCATTTCTTCATGTGTATGGGGCTGTGGGTAAATGCTGGCTGGGGCAGATACTCCTCATCCGACACAATCACAGAATCTACCTGATCAATTCAGGCCTTAAGCAATGAAGGTATCACAAATAATATTCTTCATTGACTCAAATGTAAGTAAAGCATGCAGGTATGAAAATGTTTCTCAGCAAGGGTTTTCATTATATAGATTTAATATTTTTAACTAAACATTTTTTCAAATCCAGTATTACAGCAGAACTTCAACAAAACTTAAACCCCTTTAGTTTCTTCTATTCCTAGAACCCAAGTGGACCCGAGGGACTTAGAACAGAACATTTTACCCAAACACATATTCTGACTATGAAGTCTCCCAACTTTGCAAATATGTCTGATCATCAGCAACAAACAAAACAATCATGGATAAACAACATTACATCATCAACACTTCATGACTGACACTCTGGGAATTCAAAAGGTAAACATCCAGAATAGTCATTCTGATCCCTTTTTTCAAACAAATCCTTCCCATCACATGTTAGTACCTCATGGACTCAATATAAGCAGCAACATTTTCCCCAAATTTCACCCCTCTGTTACCAGCGTGGGCCTAAACACAATATGAGACAACTTGTTGTGTACATTTTAAACACACACTTAAAACACTTTACTAATCAAAATGATACCCTATGCGTTCATTAAACACAAAACAACCACTTTCTCATTCCACATTCATTTGGTCAATCCATTCACACTCCATTTTTTCATATTTTCCCTTTGAACACCTTTAAACACCTTTTAAAACCTTAATATTTTTCTCTAGTGCATAGAATTGCACAACCTTAAAGTCACTTCCTTTTTCTTTACCAACCACAATTCATTTGGCATAGCGCCCAGAATATATAACTTCCTCATTCTTAGCATAGATATACTTCCCAATTAATATTCTTTAACTTGTATTTGGTTAAAATCAACATTTTAAAATCCCCAATCATTGTTAATACAGCTTAAACACAATTAAAACCATTTGCACAAATATTGCAATATTAGAATAGAAACATATTTTAACTTCAATAATGTAAGGATAGGCAACTACAACTAAAACAGTCCTTAAAGTCATACTCTAAACAAAATAATCAAGATACCCTATACATAAATTGAAATGCTACTTTTAAAAATTTGTATCTGATCAGATTCCTCAAAAAAAACATTTGGTACCAGCGCATACATGTAATTTATCAGTGACGTTTCACATTCCCCTTTTAATGTTCCCAATCTACTATACAGTGGTAATGGGCTTAATATGTGCCCAACACACTTCATGAATAGACTGACAATAGTTGCAACATTTTAACAATAAACATGTATAACATTTTAAATCTATATAGATAACTATTCTCAATTAAATCCTTTGACATTCATTCTCCAGTCCAGCAAGTCTCTCTGACTCGCTGAATATGGAATGCAAATATAGCAGTATGCTCTCCACAAAAGCGGTGGTGAAGGCCTGGTCGGTGGTTTGATCCCCTCTTCCACCTGAATCAAAATAGCAAATCTATACGAGCGGATATGTACCTCCGTGCATTGTTCTAAACAATACTTTGGATAGGAGGAATCACTCAAATAGTAACTTGTCCTTGTCCAAATCCGCGATTCAATACACTTAAAGCACCATACACAGATGAGTACCCTACTCTGTCCCTCTCACCTGCCCATTTTAGCAATGCTATCTGCCTTGGCAGGATCATAGGACATATATCAACTACCCACCAATCCATCTGCATTCAGAAGAAAAAACAACTTATACTCTAAATTGGAATTCCAAAACAAGACAAAAATCCACATACATGTAAAATTAAGCGTTTCTCTCTATTAACAACAACTTTCCTCTACCTAGGTGTCCGTCTTATGAAACTGCGAACAGCGGCGACCCCAAGGATTGCCACTGATCACAGTCCACAAACAGTCCATGAAACAGAGACAATCGCAGGAGAAGTGTTTAAACATATTCTCCCGCCGATGATCTCTGCTCACTGAGAATCCTCGCTGATCGTCACAGAAATGACCAGTCCATAAAGTTGCGATCTCAGTGCTTGACTGGCGATCTGCGTCAGAATTCACACCTTCAGACTCACCAGCTCAGAGGTGGAGAATCAGAGAGCGAAGAGGGAATCTGGGGGAATCCAAGGGGGAAGGAGGAAGATTTTTAACTTCCCTCTACCTCATTTAGACCCCCCAAAACAGTAACCATGTCCCCCTTTAAGTGTACCGAGCAGCGACAATTTTAGCACTGCCCAATAAACCAACATCTCTGTGTTTCTGTGAATATCTGGTACCATAATCCCGCAAAGTCTCACGAGATCCCAGCATCAGGGGATGCTCATTGCACAAGGTGGGGTGCTTTCAACAAGGGGTCTTTTTCAAGCAGAATCAAGCACTTATAATTCTAAAGCTCTATAACCAAAATACTAGCAAAGGGGAGAAGTCATATTATTCATATACTATACAATTGTCTCTTCAAAGAAACCTTTAGCAAACTTATAATGAATATGCATAAATACTCACCAAATGCCTGACCATAAACAAGGAAAATTTTACTTTACTCTAATTTAATTTGCCCCTTTTTGGACATCATATAACACAGTGAAAACAGAGCTGCTGAGTATGAGTACCCCATACAGTCCTGTATCCCATACAACAGATATCTTATACTTTTATGCAAATGCTATAGACAAGAAAATCCAGATAGAGGAAAAGTTTGTGGGTCCCGGTAGTAATTGCCTTATTAACCCTTACCTTATTCTCCTTCCCAAAAGGAGCGTAATATTACATTTTTAAACTTCTTACAGGCTTCCCAAAAGCCACACTACATTTTAAACTTCTTACAGGCTTACCTAAAGCCAGGCTTCCCAAAAGCCACTTCTTAACAGGCTCCATTCTTCTTCTTTTTTTAAAAAGACTAAGGTTTTATTGGAGCTGAGGCAAGAAGAACCTTACCACAGATGAGCCTTATCTAAATGCAGTCCTAAATTCAAAAATCTCATTCAATTCAAGTGGTGCCTCCATCTGAAGTGGATAAAACTGTACTTCCATATACGTGACAAGACCAGCTAGGTATAATCACAGCAATTACCACACTCACAAGACCCTCTCAGTACTGAGGAGATAGCTTCTTGGTGAACACAAAAGAGATGAGAAATAGTCTATGTTCAAAGCTATCTGATTTAATTCTGGGCGGGTATACAATTTATATACGTTAACCAATAACCAATCATTGCATGGAACATGGGAGTGATTTAATATAGGGGTGTACATTTCATATCATTACATATCATTAATATTCAAGTGCCAAACCCCATAAACATGGCTGACATAGCAACTTTAGTAACCATGCCATCTGCTTCCATGACTCATAGTCATGCATTTGGTGTTCCCATTTACACAGGAAAATTTTCCAGACAGCTCTTCACCACAAAAGCTTTATATAGAAAGGTACAGAGCAACAATGCTGCTGTAAGCTATATTTTCCTATATGTGTGCCTTGCAAAAACTGTTACAGTCTGTCACAGTCTGAGAATACAGAACTTAAACTAACTAGCAGATTAACCCAAGTTAATCTTATTTGAATTTTTATAAAGATGGAGTCACTTCTGTTCAGTCATATTACTACATACCCTATCTGTGATGCTGATCTACATACTGTATCTGTAATGCTGACCTATATACCCTGTCCTGTGATGCTGGGGCTGTATACTCTGTCCTGTGATGCTGAGCTGTGTACTCCTGACACTATATGGGTGGAAGCAAGTGGAATACAGGGGACGGATTGGGTGGATTATATAAAGGGTGGGGCTTATGAGAAGTGTGAGGGGTCAAAAAGGAAGGGCAGGGTCTGGCGCCCCCATCCTAAAACTTCACCAGCCGCCACTGACTGTCAGGATCACTTAAGTTCTCCTGCTCCTCATTCTAGCATCCAGGTTTTGGCAATTGCATTCTCCCTGTCTGTGTCCATCTGCTAGGTGACTGATGTGGTCAGTCACCTGTTATAAGCAAGCCAAACGCTCTGTCCCTTGCTTGTGATAGCAAATAATACTTCTTTTGTTCCTGATCGAGCTCCCTGTCTGTCTGCCCTGCTTTATTAGTTTGGATTTCCCTGTGTATGACTTCAGACAGGATTATTGGACTATTCCTTAAACTCAGCCTGCCTTTCACCTGGACTGTCATTGGACCATGCTACCAGTCTGCTAACTGCAAGTATCTCTTGGCTTTGCTCAGTTCGCATCTGCCTTAGTTTGGTGGCCAGGCACTATAGCATTGTGTATAAGTCCTGCTGGCAACCGAGTACCGGTAAGCCTGCTTGCCTTAAGGGAAAGGGGGCTGCTATAGGTGAAGCATACAGTAGCTAGCTATAGTGTCTGACCACCTGCGTTGGAGTAGACATGACATTATCACAAGCCTATAACAAAAAAAAAATCTGTCAAAATGGACTGTACACAGGCTCGCTTATTTGCTGAGGAAATTTGCAAACTGACACGCCACTTCCAGGAACTGTCTGTGCATGTAAACGTACCTCCAGCAGTAACACAGGAGCCAGAGCCCAAAGTTAACCCCCTTGATGGTATTTCTGGTGACCCCCCATGTGTAATCAACTTTAAAAATAGTTGTATGCTATACTTTAAGCTTAAGCCTTACTCCTCTGGTTCTGAAACACAGTGGATCAGCCTAATTATCACATGGTTGCAGGGGGATCCCCAGTCTTGGGCGTTAAGTCTCCCGCAGATGAGCCAGCTAGAGGGTCAGTTGAAGCTTTTTTCAAGGCCTCAGGTTTACTGTATGATGATCCTGACCATGCCTATTCAACTGAAGCTAACCTTAGGTCATTACGCCAGGATAAACGCACCGCTGAACAATACTGTTCTGATTTTCGCCGCTGGGCACCTGACTCAGGGTGGAATGACCCAGCTCTAAGAAGCCAGTTCAGGTTAGGCTTATCAGACTCCATCAAAGACTCCTTAGTACACTACCCTGAACCAAAGTCATTGAATGAAGCCCTGCAAGTAGCCATCTGTATAGTCAGGCGTTTACCGGAAAGGCATACAGAGAGGTTTGTTTTTTTGTCCCCCAGTAAGCTGCCCACCTTTTCTTCATTTCCTGAGCCCTCTCAACCTCTCCAGCAGAATAAGCCCATGCAAATTGGTGCTACCCATTTATCCCATGAAAAGGCTAGAAGGAGATCTCAGGCACTCTGCTTATACAGTGGCAATCACGGCCACTTTCTCACTAGCTGTCCTAATAAGCTGAGAAACGCCAAGAGTTTAGTGCGGGTAGGGTCTGCTTCTATAGGCTATTCTTTGTCAGTTTCCCTCAGAGATAGACTATTTGTCCCTACACAACTTAGTACTGCCAAGTTTTCTCACCGCCTCTCAGCTTTTCATAGATTCTGGTGCTGCTTGGCAGGAAGTTTTCTGGCAGGAAGTTCAGAGAATCATGCAACGATTCACGGATTATCGGATTCCATGGGACCCGGCATTCTATCTCTTACATTCCTCACAAATCCCACGGGAGAGATATAAAAACTCACTCTTGTGCCACATGGTAAATGCTGCTAAAAGTTGTATAACGGCATGCTGGAAGGATCCAGCTGCACCGCAGATTTCCATGTGGCTCAACAAGGTGAGAAACATAGGGATAATGGAAAATATGATTCCTACATCTATGATTAAAAAAGAACAAATATCTCAAACATGGGCCCCATGGGAGTCCTTTCTGCAAACTGAGGAAGGTAAGAGACAGATCGGAGAGGAAAGTTGGGAGTAACTCGAATATAACTAGTAAAAATAAGTAGAAATGAGGTATATATAAAACGGCCATCGATGTGAGGGGAGAGGGGGGGCGAGGGGGAGGGGGAGAATCCCTTTTTTTTTTTTTTTTTTTAGTTAAGTTAGGGAGTAATTAACAGGGAAATGTAGGGAGGGGGGAAGGAAAAAAATAAAATAAACAGGTCTATGGATTTAGATTATAGAAAGGAAGAGGCAGATATGCAACATGAAGATAATGTGATGCAATATGTAAAGGCTATGCCGTATTTTTTTATTTTTTTATTTTATGTTTAAACAGTATATCTATGTAGTCCTGTAAAGAAATAAAGAATTTAGAAAAAAAAAGATTCTGGTGCTGCTAGCAATTTCAGTGATAGGGACCTAGCACACTGTGTACAGATTCTGGTGACTAATGTGCACAGACCCTTCTAAGTCTTAGCCATTGATAACTCTCCCTTGTCCATGGGCTTGGTGATCTTGTGCATTGTACCTATTACCTTGAACGTGGGGGAATTTCAGAAGCAGACAATCATTTTCTACGTGATCCCATCTCCTGCTTATCCCCTTATCTTAGGGTATTCCTGGCTTAAACTAGGGTTGCCACCTCATCCCTTTAAACCCGAACACATATTAATTACACAGGTTTTGTGGCGGATTAAGGTGGTAATTAAAATCACTTGGTGCCTTATCTGCATTTAATTAGCCTCAGAACCTGTGTAATTCAAAGGTGTTCGGGTTTAAAGGGATGAGGTGGCAACTCTAGCTTAAACTTCACAACCCGCACATAGACTGGGCTGCAGAGGAGATTGGGTCCTGGTCCCAGATCTGCATCCAGAACCACATTAAAACTGCTGATCAGTTGCCCATTTATAACTCTCCTTTATTACAGTCCTATTCGGATCCTGACAATTTTTTTCAAGTGTAACTCCAGTTTGCATGGCCATGTGCCTTTATATTACTCTGTTATAGCAAAAGATGCTGACAAGTCTATTGAATTATCTACAGGCCACCTCTCCAGCCAATTGCCACAGTCTGAATCCTCTCCTCCTATAAGCCAAATGTATCCATTGTCTCGCAGCCTTGAGTCCTGTTTGGAAACTTCCTCTAAGTCCTCAGAAGTCCAGCCCCCTGGATTACCCCTACTTTTGCCTGTCTCCAAACTCCCTTGGACACACAGCCAGGCTAGCTTGGCAATGCAATTCAGACAGTCACTACACCCGGCGATGTCGGCCACTGCATCAGTTATGCCACTCGAGCCCATGCCCACTGAGCTTCCTGCTTTTTCTTATCCAGGACTTTCTATAACCTGGCCTCACCCTACTTTTACTACACCCATACCATAACCGGTATAAGAGGTTCAATCCATCCTTTGGATAAACTACCTCATTCGGCCAGGTGGGGCTTTCAACCTTTTTTTCAGGGCTCCCTGCATTCTGCTTATGTTTCAACTATCCGGCTTGACTCCTGTGACACGTGCCCTGCTAACCAACCTGACCTCGTGGATCCACAGACATCTGCCCAGTCTGATGGTCCTGTGCTGAATGTCCAGCTGTCCTCAGAGGGGGGTAATGTCAGGATCACTTAAGTGCTCTTGCTCCTCATTCCAGCATCCAGGTATTGGCTATTGCATTCTCCCTGTCTGTGTCCATCTGCTAGGTAATTGATGTGGTCAGTCACCTGTTATAAGCAAGCCAAACGCACTGTCCCTTGCTTGAGATAGAGAATTATACCTGTGTTGTCCTGATCAAGCTCCCTGTCTGTCTGCTCTGCCTTACTAGTTTGGATTTCCCTGTGTATGAGTTCAGACCGGATATTTGGACTATATCCTTGAACTCAGCCTGCCTTTTACCTGGACTGTCACTGAGCCACACTACCAGGCTGATAACTGCAAGTATCTCTTGGCTATGCCCAGTTCGCATCTGCCCTGTTGTGGAGGTTTAGGCAAGCACCATGTCCCCATGTTGATGGGGGCAAGGGCCTCGTCCCCACAACCCTGGCCATTGGTTGTGGGGGTCTGCGGGCGGGGGGCTTATCGGAATCTGGAAGCCCCCTTTAACAAGGGGACCCCCAGATCCCGCCCCCCCCTGTGTCTGGTCTTCTCGCCCGGCATCTTCTTCCACGGCATCGGCGTCTCTTCTTGGGCCGCTCCGCGCAATGGGAGGCTCCCGCTGTGTGAGGCTTCGCTGCGTCTGACAGCTCTTTTATAATGGAGGATGGGGCCACCTGGTGACCCCGCCCCCCTCTGACATCATGGGGAACCCCCACGCTTTTTTTTTTTTTTTTTTTTTTTTAATCAATGACTTTTTTTGAATGACTGTTCTCTGTGTTTTACGGGAGCCGGCAATTCATTAGCCGCGAGTGATTTTAAATAGCTTTTTTTCCTGCAAAAATGACACTTTGTGCAGGGACAGTTTTAAGCACGGGAAACATGCGCCCCTTCACAGGCATACTATAGACACCCCCCAGGTCCGAAATTTAAAGGAATATTATACTTTTATAGTTTCACATTAAGCATTATTAAAATTACTGCTCTTAAAAAAACGTCCGTTTTAAAAAAAAAAATTTGCATTGATACATGTCCCCTGGGGCACGACCCAGGTCCCCAAACACTTTTTATGACAATAACTTGCATATTAGCCTTTAAAATTAGCAATTTTGATTTTGAATGTTCGAGTCCCATAGACTTTAATAGGGTTCTAAAGTTCACACGAGCCTTAGGTCTGTTCGCATGTTCTGGCTCATCCCTAGCCAGCATATTACAACAGTTATCAGGCTGATAACAGAAGAATGAAGCAGGAGACAGCTACGGGACAGTGCTTTTAAGAGAGATAACAAAACACTGAATATATATGTGCCCAGCTAAAATTTAATGAATGAGGTTATGTTCTCTTTTGGAAAGACAGGGTAAAAATGAGGGTTGGTGGTGTCTGTCTCAGACTCAAAGTGAGTGTGAAAGAGGACCTAGTTGATGGAGAGTGTGATGTTGCTGAAGCATTATGGGTAGAACTGCATATGGGTGTGCGTACTTCAAAATTAATCATTGGAGCATGTTATAGACCACTCAGTGTTAATGAGGAGGTGGAGACTCAGTTCACCCATGCACCGATAAAAATGGCTTCAAGGGCTGGAACAGTAATGATAATGATGGATTTTAACTACCAGATAGTTGACCGGAGTAATGGCACTGCTGGAACAGATAAAGTGATACTAATGTTTTTTTTTTTATTTAAAAAAAAACAAACATGGTATACTTATCTGCTCCGTGTAAACGTTTTGCACCGAGTGGCCTAGATCCTACTCTTTCCAGGTCCCTTGCCTGCGCTACTGGCCCCTCCTCCCTGCCGAATGCCCCCACAGCAAGCAGCTTGCTATAGGGGCACCCGAGCCAAGCCGCTGCTCTGTGTTCATTCATACACAGAGCCATGATTCGGCCCTGCCCCCTCTCTCTCTCCTCAATGGTTCACTGACTTTGATTGACAGCAACGGGAGCCAACCAATGAGGAAGGGAGTCCCAGACAGCCAAGACTCTCGGGCAACATTGCTGGATCGGGCTCAGGTAAGTATTAGGGGGGCTGAGGTGGGGCCGAGGGGGGCTTCTGAACACAGAAAGTTTTTTATCTTAATGCATTAAGATGAAAAAACCTTCTGACTTTACAACCACTTTAACAACTTGCCGACCAGCCGCTGTCATTGTACTGCATCAGGTTGGCTCATTTGCCGTCATTGTACATCTGCTCAGGAAATCTATTTTGTGGGCGCACACACACCCACTCCCCAGCGGGGGGAGCCAATCAGCAGGTGGGGTAGACTCGATGTCCGCAGGCCACCCACGATCGTTCCCTGCCGTGACAGAATGGGGATCTGCCTGTGTAAACAAGGCAAATCTCTGATGACAGGGGAGATCACACGATTCTGTCTTTCTTCTATGCAGGAAGATGGATCTGTGTGTTTTCCCAGGCAGCCCATCCCCCATACAGTTAGAAAAAACACCTGCAGGGAACACATTTAACCTCTTGATCGCCCCTGATGTTAACCCCTTCCCTGCCAGTGTCATTAGTACAATAACATTTCATATTTTTAGCACTGATTACTGTAATAATGTCACTGGTTCCCAAAAAAGTGTAAAAAATGTCAGTTAGGTGTCCAATCTGTCCGCCACAATGTTGCAGTCCTGCTAAAAATCGCAGGTCACCACCATTACTAGTAAAAAAAATAAAAAAATTCCATAAATCTATTCCTTATTTTGTAGACGCTAACCAATCAATATGCGCTTATTATTTTTTTTTTTACCAAAAATATGTAGAAGAATACATATCGGCCTAAACTGAGGAAGACCTTTTTTTTGGGTGGGGGGGGGGGGGGGGGGGGGGGGGTATTTATTATAGCAAAAAGTAAAAAATATAGCTTTTTTTTTTCAAAATTGTCACTATTTTTTGTTTATAGCGCAAAAATAAAAACTGCAGAAGTGATCAAATACCACCAAAATAAAGCACTATTTGTGGGAAAGAAAGGATACAAATTTTGTTTGGGTACAGCGTTGCACAACCGCGCAATTGTCAGAGACCGACGCAGTACCGTATCGCAAAAAAAATGGCCTGGTCATTAAGGGAGTAAATCCTTCTGATCCTTAAGTGGTTTAAGGACAATAGCTAATAACCCTATTAAAAGACAATTTTATGGTACAGGCCCCATATAGATCCCAACTAGAAATTATGTTCTGCTGGTCCTGTTAATCTAACCATGCAGGGCTTATTATTATGTTTGTATAAAGAACATCTGGGTAGCAGTGACCATAACATGATTTAATTTAATGTTACTTGTAAACAACAAACACATACTGGAAAAATTTACTTTAAGAAAACAAGTTTTCAAAGGATGAGGGCTGCTCTCCAAGACTACGATTGGGAGGTAATACTGGCATAGAGGAACACAGAACAGAAATGGCAATTCTTCAAAACAACTGTATGCAAACACTGCAAAATATAGTCCCATGGGCAATACGTTTAAAAGGCTAAAAATAAAACCTATGTAGCTCATGGCCAAAGTTAAAAAAAAGAGCTATAAACAATAAGAAACACTTTAAAAAATATAGACATTAAGAAATGCTATCATAATTTAAACATTACAAAGAATAAAAAGAATATGTAAAATAGAAATCAAGGTAGCAAAAAAATCAAAATGAATGACAGATTGCAAAAGAGAGTAGAACAAACCCCAAAAGGTTCTTCAGATATATTAATAGTAAAAAGGTCAGGTCTGAGCATTTAGGCCTTTTACAGTAGGTGACTGGGGACAAAGAGGCGTCAAATGTATTATATACCTTCTTCAGCTCTGTTTATACAAAGGAGCATGGGGAAGCTCAAATCCATAATGGGGATGATACTGACATAGCTCCAAATTAACCACTATGGCTCAAAATTTACATAAAATATACAATAGTATGTAATAGGTGCGCTTGATCAACCTTAAAATCAATAAATAGTAAACCATATATTTTCTCTGTGAAAAAAACAGATAGTGAATAATTTATAAATGTGACGTAAGAATAAACGTATAAAATCCAGTGTTAATAAAAAAATACGTCATGTGGAGTGGATATATAAAAGATGGGTCTGTGTACATATGAGTGTTTTAGAAATGTAAAAAATTCTTAAAATCTGTGAATAATCCTCTTTCTCAGGGTGTTTAAAAGGACTAAAATCGCCTGTAACCCCATACACTGACCAATCAGTCGGTCAGCGTAAATGAATAAATAAATGTGTGTTAAATATAATCAATCAGCATAAATGGATGCTACAACTTAGGTAATTAGAATCGGATGCTTAGCAATTGGGTAATTGACTTTCCCCTGCTGGGATCCACTAGCAAAAAAAGACAAAAAAGACAGAGATTGGTGTGTCTAGTTTGATCAAGGAAAACCTTAAATACCCAGTGGAAAATGCATGTTAAAATTTAGAACTGCTACAATCAACCATATGAGCCGGTTAATATGTGGTAAAAAATTAAATAGTGGTTAAATATGAAGCCGCTTTTCCTTTTAATTAAAATGTAATAGAAAAGAGAAAAAAAGTATCACTTTCCTTGCTGAAGATCTTCTATTTGTAATACTTCTGGCTTCTCCTTGTCTGTGTTGTTTCTCCAATTTACATATAAGAAGAAAAAAAATACAAAAAGGCCATTGCGCAGCGCTCCTCTACTGTGTGTCAGGTGAGTGTTAATGTGGTTCTACTCACAAGCACCCAGCGCATTGCAATCGCGGTAGCTCTGTTAGTCAGGCTTGTGTGGGGCTATGCGCCCTGCTTGTCCTCACTCCGTGTGGACTCAGCAACGTCACTAGGCTCCTCCTCCCAACGTGTTGCGTCACGGTAACATGGCTTTATCAAGGGAGTGAGGACAAGCAGGGCGCATAGCCCCACACAAGTCTGACTAACAGAGCTACTGCGATTGCAATGCGCAATGCGCTGGGTGCTTGTGAGCGCAATGGCCTTTTTGTATCTTTTTTCTTCTTACACGTAAATTGGAGAAACCACACAGACAAGGAGAAGCCAGAAGTATTACAAATAGAAGATCTTCAGCAAGGGAAAAGCGGCTTCATATTTAACCACTATTTAATTTTTTACCACATATTAACCGGCTCATATGGTTGATTGTAGCAATTCTAAATTTTAACATGCATTTTCCACTGGGTATTTAAGGTTTTCCTTGATCAAACTAGACACACCAATCTCTGTCTTTTTTTGCTAGTGGATCCCAGCAGGGGAAAGTCAATTACCCAATTGCTAAGCATCCGATTCGAATTACCTAAGTTGTAGCATCCATTTATGCTGATTGATTATATTTAACACACATTTATTTATTCATTTACGCTGACCGACTGATTGGTCAGTGTATGGGGTTACAGGCGATTTTAGTCCTTTTAAACACCCTAAGAAAGAGGATTATTCACAGATTTTAGGAATTTTTTTACGTTTCTAGAACACCCATATGTACACAGACCCATCTTTTATATATCCACTCCACATCACATATTTTATTATCAACACTGGATTTTATACGTTTATTCTTACGTCACGTTTATAAATTATTCACTATCTGTTTTTTTTCACAGAGAAAATATATGGTTTACTATTTATTGATTTTAAGGTTGATCGAGCGCACCTATTACATACTATTGTATATTTTATGACTTTTTCACATGTGGGAACACTAATATATTGGCTGCAGCTACATCATTTAGTTATCTTAAATATCTTAAATATCTTTGGTTATTTTGGATTTTAAACTAATATCAGCACTTTAGTATTTTTACTATCAAAATTTATATGGTCCATGAATGTTTTGACAGAATAAAGGTGAATAAAGCACCTGGACCAGATGGCAAATAGAGATGGCCTTGTGGTTCGCCCCGCGGTTGGTTTCTCGGCAAACTTTGCTTGTTCGCTATTCGCCAAACTGGAGGACATATGGCGCTGTTCTTGGCCCCCATATTCTTTTACATTGTGAAGAACTTTGACCCATGGCACATCCATCATGTGGTACAGGACAGCCAATTGAGACATTTCAGCACATGGACATACCCCCACCTTATAAATAGACCTGATCTGGCTGCCATTTTACAATTTGTATTTTGTCAGTGTAGGGAGAGGTTGCTGTGTGGAGCAGGGACAGTCTGTATTCACTAGCTATTAGGTCCACAAAAGTTCTTTTAAGGACTGGTATAGGTGTACTATTGTTTGGTGTGCAGTATATAGCGGTGTAATACACTTATAATATACTTTCAAATATAGAAAGCATATTATAGTTAATTTCTATTGTGCAGCATTGTGACTGCAGTGCTGAGCGATTCTGCAGCTGACATTTGTCAATGTAGGGAGAGGTTGCTGTGTGAAGCAGGGACAGTCTGTAATCACTAGCTATTAGGTCCACAAAAGTCCCTTTAAGGACTGGTATAGGTGTACAGTATATAGGGGTGTAATACACTTATAATATACTTTCAAATATAGAAAGCATATTATAGTGCATTTCTACTGTGCAGCATTGTGACTGCTGAGCTGTTCTGCAGCTCTTTTGTCAGTGTAGGGAGAGGTTGCTGTGTGTCGCAGGGACAGATTGTAGCGACACAAATCACTAAGAATATAGGTCCACAAAAGTCCTTTTAAGGACTGGTATAGGTGTACTATTTAGTGTGCAGTACATAGGGGTGTAATACACATATAAAATACTTTCAAATATAGAAAGCATAGTATAGTGCATTTCTACTGTGCAGCATTGTGACTGCTGAGCTGTTCTGCAGCTCTTTTGTCAGTGTGGGAGAGGTTTCTGTATGTCGCAGGGACAGACTGTAATCACTAGCCATTAGGTCCACAAAAGTCCTTTTAAGGTGTGCAGGGATCGCTTAGCAGAGCACTCCAGTTGTGGGTGATGGGGGGAAATCTGCTTCTCCAGAGCAGCGGGAATAGTTTAATTTAGCTCCGGCTGCTGGAATGAGTCTCCTCCCCCAGACAACACAGTGCTGGCCAGCCCCGCCTCCTCCCCAAGACACAGCCATGGCCCCATCCTCTCTCCCCTGCCTGGCCATGGAGCTCACAGGCAGTATTAACCCTCTGCTGGCCGGAGCACAGCGCTGATGCAGCAGCATTGTTGTGAGCAGAGGTGGCTCTTAAATTAGGCTGCCGCGAGGCCCCTGTGAGTGCGAGGCCTTAGGCGATCACCTAATTTGCCTAATTAGAGAGCCGCCTCTGGTTCTCCCCTCTAGAGTTTAGAGGCAAGTCTTTACCTTTCCCAAAGAAGGCCAATGTCCACACCACGCTTCAACTCCAACACAAGTTTATTTTCCTTTTATGCTTCAGTAACCAGAGAGTTGAAAAGAGAAAAGGGTTAGCAGATAGAACTGATTCAGGCACACTCTTGGCTTCATTGCCACTCGGTCCCGAATGGGTACAGCTCACCCGGATAGTCACCCAATGGCATTAGCAGCCGGCATGTAGCTCGATCAGTGACTTAGTCCCCTCCAAGGACAAAGTCAAGGAGATCCCTCCTTAGGTAGCAGGCTAGCAGCACTCCGCAAAGGCAGTCTGCGGAGCAAGGAATCCTTCCCTCCGACAGGTCACCAGGCCTCCCCGAGACAGCAATCTTTATCACTCCCCTCCTGTTATGGGACCGATCCCTGGCTTCCTCTTAGTCAGAGCGGTCACCCTCACCTGGGCTCCCTGGGTTTCCTTTCTGGCTTTGTAGACCCAGTTAAAGGTACTGGGCCTACCTGGAACTCCGTAGCCTCGGGCTGAAGGTGCCAGAGACCCCACAGTCAATGCTCGTATCCCCCCTCGAGGGGATACACTCCTCCGTGTACAGGTCCCCGGGTATTCACACCCAGAATAATGGAGTCTGCCCCTTTTGTACCCTCTTCCGGCATGCACAGCGGGTAGACCACGCCCACTGCATGGCTGCCGAGAGAGGACACACAATAGCCACTCCATCACCTGTGGTTCAACCCCGGGTACAAGTGTCAGCACCACCTATACACCTAAGGGGAACTGCACGCCAGGTGAAAAGCAGCAAGGCAGAGTCCAAACAATTAGAAGACCCAAGCCAACTATTGCTCAGGTCACCCCTAAATTTGGGATACCCGCTACAATAACTTACAAAAAAAAAAGCAGGATCATCTCCTGTACCCCCTTCATAGCCTGGCCTGGCCTTTCAACTCCTCCCTGGCCTTCATGCACTCCTGACAAGACAAGAATGCTTGTCGTTGTTGATCCCAGATTCGCTTAATACTTCTGGTATGTCAGTGTCCATGTTGTGGGACTATGTGTGCACAGCTAGTAAGTATTTTGTGGCTGCAAATATGACCTGGAGGTTTTTAATGTTCGCCTGCCATTAAAATGAATGGGACCCGCCGCGAACCTTAGGTTCGCAAACATTTGTGCGCGTTCGCGAACCGTCCCGTTAGATGTTCGTCCATCACTAATGGCAAACACCCACGTGTCCTAAAGGAATTTTCAAATTTTTAGGGACTTTTTAATGACTGCCATATTACCACTGTAACAACTATAGACCTGTTAGTTTAACTTCTATAGTTGGGAAGATACTGGGAAGTTTAATAAAAGACCACATAAATAAGTCTTTGGTAGAAACCAAACTCTGGTTAGGCCACATTTTGAGTATGCCATCCAGTTCTGGGCACCAGTCCTTTAAGAAGGATGTCCTGGAGCTGGAGAGAGTCCAGAGAAGGGCAATAAAATGAATAAGGGGACTGGAGGACCTCAATTATGAGGAACGACTACAAGCACAAAATGTATTCTCCCTGGATAAGAGACACTTGAGAGTAGACATTATAGCGATATACAAATACCTCAATGGTGTTCCCAGCATAGGAAAAAAAAAAAACAATTTAGTCTCAAGGAGTGTAAGAGGACATGGGGCCACATAATGAGATTGAAGGAGAAGTGGTTTAACCTTAAGCTGCCTAGGGGGGTTTCCACTGTCAGGGCTATAAGGTTATGGAACTCTCTTCCACAATTGGTGCTGTCAGTGGGAAGTATTGATATTTTTAAAAGACTCTTGGACGTTCATCTTAATGAACTCTACACACAGGCATATGGGAAATGATTATCGACACTGACACACATACAGCTACATGGGTTGAACTGGATGGACCATTATCTTTATTCAACCTTACCCACTATGTAAAAAAAACATATTTTAACCAGTAGTCAGCACTCAGCATGGAATCATGAAAGACAAAAGTCAAACAACTCAGATTTTTTTTTTATGAGCAGGTAAGCAAAAAGAAGAGTTAACCTCCTGGGCGGTAACCCCGAGTCTGGCTCGGGTTCCGTTTTTGCTGCTGGGAGCGGTAACCCCGAGCCAGACTCGGGCTGCATTGCAGGATACAGGGGGGGAAGTTACTTACCTTGTCCCCTGGATCCTGCGATGTCTCCCCGCTGTGTGTGCGAGCCGTCCGCTCGCTCGATTCACACAGTGCCCGAGTGCCGCTGGTCTCCGTTCCCTGCGTCGTTACGACGCACGGGAGCGGAGATCGGCGCCAAATTCAAAAAAGTGTAAAAACACAATACACATACAGTACTGTAATCTTACAGATTACAGTACTGTATACAAAAAATACACATCCCCTTTGTCCCTAGTGGTCTGCCCAGTGCCCTGCATGTCATTTTATATAATAAAAAGATTTCTGCCTGGAAACTGGAGATTGTCCATAGCAACCAAAAAGTGTCCCTTTATGTCAAAAGTGGTTTTAGACCAGCTAGAAAACACCGATAATAAATTAGAATCACAATTTATCATCAAACAATAAATTTAATGACAGCGACTATTCTGCAACTGAGCAAATTTCAGTGTTTTTGATTACATTATTGAATCATTTTTATATATATTTTTATTATATTATAATTTATGATTTTGTGTTTCAAACTTTATCATACCCGGGATGTCTACTAGACTCTGGTTCGGACAGATTTAAGTGAGTTATTCATAAGAATTGCATGCCTACAAAACTACATGCCTATAAAAACGCCAAATTTCCATGCAAAATAATTGTACCGCTTTCAGCACTAAATTCCAGCCAGAATCATACCGCCAGGGAGGTTAAAGAAAAACAGTGGCTGTGGATATAGTGTACTTGTATTTTGCTAAATAATTTGATCCAGGTCCCTACACACAGCTAACATGCAAGGTAAAGTCTACATGCTTGGAAAAACTAGTTTGTAAATTGATAGAAAACTCTGAAAGGTAGGGGTGTACCCCAAGGTTCAGTGTTGGGACCTCCTACTTTTTATTATATTTATAAATAATACAGTATAAAGTCTGGGATTAAAAGCACCATTTAAATCTTTGCAGATGACATCAAGTTATGCAGTGGAATAACATCTTTACAGGATGTCTTCAACTTACAAGCTGACCATGTGGCAAATGAGGTTTAATGTTGATAAATGTAAAGTTATGCACTTGGAGCTAAGAATAAGCATTCATCATAAATACTAGGGGTAGTGCAACTGGGTGAATCAATGGTGGAGAAGGATCTGGATGTTCTGGTAGATAATAACCTTAACTGTAGCATGCAAGGTCAAGCTGTAGTTTCCAAAGTAAGCAAAATCCTTTCTTGTATTAACCACTTCAGCCCTGCCTGGAAGATTTGGCTGCTCAATGACCAGGTAATTTTTTGCAATACGGCACTGCGTTGCTTTAACTGACAATTGCACGGTCGTACGACACTGTACCCAAACAAAATGAACGTCCTTTTTTTCCCACAAATTGAGCTTTCTTTTGGTGGTATTTGATCATCTCTGCAGTTTTTATTTGTTGCGCTATAAACAAAAAAAGAGCGTAAATTTTGAAAAAAACACAATATGTTGTACTATTTGCTATAAAAAATATCCCCAATTTTCTTTAAAAAAAAAATATTTTTTTTCCCTCAGTTTAGGCCGATATGTATCCTTCTACATAATTTTGGTAATAAAAATCGCAATAAGCGTTTACTGATTGTTTTGCGCAAAAGTTATAGCATCTAAAAAATAGGGGAAAGACTTATGGATTTTTTTTTATTATTTTTTTTACTAGTAATGGAGGTGATCAGCAATTTTATCGGGACTGCGACATTATGGCAGACAGATCGAACACTTTTGACACCCTGTTCTGGCTCTCGTGCCTGCGATCGCGCATGGCCGGTGGTCATCGCGACTGCTGGCCACGCGCATCGGCACCACTACAGTGCGCGCACCTGCTATCCCCACTTAAAGGGCCGACATAAAGCTAAGATCAGTTTGTGGGAATGTGCCGAACCTTGCCGCAGTATAATGATGGCGGCTGGTCGGCAAGCAGTTAAAAGAGGCATGGACTGCCAAAAAAAACATTATGCTGCCACTGTACAAATCATTAGTAAAACCTCATCTGGAATATGCAGTTCGATTTGGGCACCAGTTCAGAAAAAGGATATTGAGGAACTGGAGAAAGTGCAGAAAAGGACAATCAAACTTATAAGAGGAATGGCGGGGCTTAGCTATAAGGAAAGATTAGCTGAACGGAATTTATTCTCTCTTGATAAGATAAGATTAGGGGGATGTGATCAACATGTATAAATACAAAAGGGGTCCATATAGCGAACATGGTGTAGAGTCATAATGACATATTTGGCTTTAACCTGTTGCCGACCGCCCACTGTCAATTGACGGCAGAGCGGTGTGGCACTTGTGGTGGGCTGCCGTCATATGATGGCGCTAACATTTAGGCCACTCGGGGAGGCGCGCGCGTGCCCGCCACGTCGCTGGGGACCCGATGCGCGTGCCCGGCGGCCGCAATGTCTGCCGGGCACCCGCGATTGCCCAGTAACTGAGCAGGACATGGATCTGTGTGTGTAAACACACAGATCCACGTCCTGTCAGAGGAGAGGAGACCGATGGTGTGTCCCTTGTACATATGGACACCGATCGGTCCCCTCTCCCAGTCAGTCCCCTCCACCCACAGTTAGAATCACTCATATAGGGAACATATTAACCCCTGCAGCGCCCCCTAGTGTTAACCCCTTCCCTGCCAGTCACATTTATACAGTAATCAATGCATTTTTATAGCACGGATCGCTGTATAAATGTGAATGGTCCCAAAAATGTGTCAAAAGTGTCCGATATGCCCGCCGCAATGTCGCAGTCACGATAAAAATCGCAGATCGGCGCCATTACTAGTAAAAAAAAATAATAATAAAAATGCTATAAATCTATCCCCTATTTTGTAGACGCTATAACTTTTGCGCGAACCAATCAATATACGCTTATTGCGATTTTTTTTTACCAAAAATATGTAGAAGAATACGTATCGGCCTAAACTGAGGAAAAAGTTAGTTTAAAAAAAAAATAATTGGATATTTATTATAATAAAAAGTAAAAAATATTGTGTTTTTTAAAACTTGTCCCTCTTCTTTTGTTTATAGCGCAATAAATAAAAAACGCAGAGGTGATCAAATACCACCAAAATAACAAAAATGGGGAAAAAATGATAAAAATTTTAATTGGGTACAGCGTTGCATGGCCGCGCAATTGTCATTCAAAATGCAACAGTGCTGAAAGCTGAAAAATGGCTTGGTCAGGAAGAGGGTGTTCGTGCCTGGTAGGCAAGTGGTTAAGAGACATATAAACAGTGGGTATATGGTATGCATTACCATGTTACATTGATTGGTATAAAGATATAACATCATCTACAAGATATGTGAGTTAATCCAATTCATTCTTTCTAACGAAACTAGTAATTTAATTAGTTGTTTGGTCACTGCTACACCTTTGCTCTATTTCTTGTAAATGAGATAGAAATTCGACATTGAGATGACACAATATTCAAACTAGGGTGGCCATTTGGATTTATTTAGAGCAACTGGAGCAAGATGAAATTGGAAGTCACTGGCTCTCCACCACACAATGGACAGGAATCCACACACATCTGTTTCTCAATTATATGAGAGAGAAGTTTACTCTGTGCCACTCTATGTGAATTTTAATATTACCATACAGAAGCCTTTCTCAACTGGGGTGCTGACCGGGTCGAACAGGGGTGCCGCAGCCTCCTGGTTGAGAAAGGCTGAGAAGCCAACTCCAGAAGGCAGAGAAGTGCTGAACTGCAGCGTGGGTGATGGAGCATAGCAAAAAAACATGAACAGGTAAAGGGTACTTCCTTTTTCTCACCTGTGACCTGCCTCCCTCTACCATGTATGACTCTGTAAGCAAACATTATCAGGCAGAGTAGGTGCCGGGTGCCAGGTACAATAAAACATTTTTTTTTTTTTTTTGAAAAAGCTGTAAGTGTATGTGTGTGAGTGTGTGTATACACTTCTGCTCTTTCCTTGTTCATACAGGTGGTATAAAGCATAGGAGCAAATGGCTCCTGCAGCTGCATCTCAGCCAATGAGAAAGGAGAGACCCAGGAAAGTCGCTACTCTCGTGCACATAATTGGATTAAGATTGGATTGAGATTGGGCTCAGGTAAGTATTAGGGGTGCTGAGGGGAGAGCTGCACACTTAAGGTTTTTACCTTCATGGATAGAATGCATCTTCAGCCTTTAGAACCAATTCTTCTGAACATTAATAGTTCTGTCACCAGAGCAGCTACTGTATTTTCCAACACTAACAAAAGATCAACTAAATAATCAAATGCTCTTATGCTAAATGTTTTAACACTGCTTGCATTATTTAACTGCTAAGAAATAATGTTAGTGTATGCTTACCATTGAACTATGCATATTCACGTGAAAAACTAATTAAGCTATCACTAGTTTTGCCTCAATGAGAGGAAAATTCTAGCAGAAATAGTATTAAGATTTCCCAGTGGATCAAAATTGTTCTGCATTATGTTAATTTAAATTAAATTGTTACGAGTCTGATGAAAATTTCCAGTAAGACTGGGGAAGTCCAAGATCCTTGATGACAGTGAGCGTACAATTTCAGTCTTCTTCCCTAAGCAACTTAATTAAAAAAAAAAAAAAAAAAAAACTCAAAGGCCCTTATCCTGCCTTACAGCTCCATGTTTAAAGTAAGTGAAGTATAAATATTCTCTAACAAGTACACTGTTACTGACACTAGCTTTCTTTTTGGTGGTATATTTGACACAGCATATATATAAAGAATTTAATCTTGCACTGCTTGATCTTAAAGTAAACCTGCAGGCTGAATAAAACTATTAAACTTCAACTTAAACTGAATGGAGGCCACCTTCAAGTGCCTGTACATCCTTTCCAATTTCTTGTAGAGCTAGAAATTGTTTCTGTGGTCTCCAGGTCTGGCCGGATCTTCAGTATTGGTTTGGAAAGCTGTCCATCACAGTATTAGATGAATAATAAGGCACAGATGGTAGAAAGGGGCAGGTCAGAGCATAGGATCTAGTTGCTCTTTTACAAATTAAGAGAGCCTTAGCTGTTCCAGAACGGTAGTTTTCTGAGGAACAATACAAGAATCAGAAGATGGTGGCATCTGGAGGAAATGCAAGATTCACACATTAGATTGACAGATTTGTGCAAAGTGGTGAAACCTCATTGGTTCACACTGTTGAACTTTTCCCTTACAGTCCTGAGTTTTTCTGTGCTACCGATTACAGCAAGTTTACATGAAAATAAAACTGGGTACTTATCTTAGCTGTATTTAAAATGATTTTTGAAGTATAGCTGGAAGTTATATTTGCCTAGAGTTCAACTTTAAGGATGCATTCACACCTAAACCTTTTGTTGCACGTTTGTCACACATTTTTATGCACATGTTTGTGCATTTTGCATGCTTTTTTACAGTTTTATTCATATGTTTTTTTTTAGAGCTTAGGCCTTCTTGCATAAGCCAATTGAGAACAGTATCATTTGTGACATCACTTGTTGCTGTGTGTTTCTCCTTCTTCATTGTGTTTTGTGGTACTACGTGCTCTCCAACCATGTCCGATGAAATTGCGTGTTTCATGGCAGAAGCTACAGTAACCTCCATATTTTTTAATGGAAGAAGTGAGAGGAGAATTGGCATTATTGCATCTCGAGAACAGAGGTGCCAGTTCTAGGTCATGTACACTGTCCTACTGTATGTTGAGAAATGTTTTAAGTACACAAGGATGTCAGTAAAATCCAGTTCAAATTGTAATTGCTGTTGTTGCTTGTTGTCTTATCACTAATCTCACTATTTTTGTACATTTTTGATGAGTTGCTGGGTTTACTTAGTAGTTGTTTGGAGTGCATGACACAAACTTCAAAAACAGTATACCTTCTGTTGAAAGGTTAATTATCACACTAATATATTGTGGTGATATAGTAAACAATTTTTAACACCCTCATGATTGAGGATAAAACAAATCCTAACGCCCGACGTCCTATCCAGGACCCGCTCCCTTGGTCTGGCAGCCCAAGTAACTTGTGAGAGACCAGCCATGGCTTAATGAGCGAGTTCTCACGTTCAAGTTTGTGAGTAGACATCTGTTTGGTTTTATCAGATATTTCTGAATACATTTTTTGGATAATGCACTAGGCCAGTGCGCCCTCTTTTTTCTTATATTTCCTCAGTACAGTCAGGCGGACCCCAGTCCTAGAGGGCAACAAGGCATCTAAGGAATTATCCATGCTTTGATCAAGTATTACAGCCACTATAGAGTCAGTTCACTCATGCACAGGAGTATGTTTTTCTGATAGTAAAACTACCTATCGTCGCAACTACTTAATGTATGCAGGTGAATTATACCTTTTATTTTTATTAATAAATTAGGCTTTTATTTGGTGTTAATTGATTATAGATATAGTATTTTTTTGTAATTTAGCTGTATGTATCTTGCCATTACCATAACCAACAACCCAAAATGAATTACCCAGTTCCTGACAATCGCAACCATATCACTTATGCCACGTACTCACGATCGGACTTTCTGATGGAAAATGTGCGATCGGAGCTTGTTGTCGGAAATTTTGACCGTGTGTAGGCTCCATCGGACAGTTTCCATCGGGATTTCCGTTGCACAAAATTTGAGATCTGGTTCTCAAATTTTCCGACAACAAAATCCGTTTGCGGATTTTCGGATCGTGCGTACACAATTCCGATGCACAAAGTTCCACGCATGCTCAGAATGAAACAGAAGAGCCGCACTGGCTATCGAACTTCATTTTTCTCGGCTCGTCGTATGTGTTGTACGTCACCACGTTCTTGACGTTCGGAAATTCTGACAACTTTGTGCGACCGTGTAAATGCAAGACAAGTTTGAGCCAATATCCGTCTAAAACAGCGGAAAAAATCCCATGGATTTTTTTTTCAGAATGTGCGATCGTGTTTACGTGGCATTATGTGTATGTCAGTTGTTGTCTGTAATCATACGAGGGGACATAAGCAACAGGGTGGATTTGAGTTCTTGTTATCGTACCCGAAACACATACACTTGACACAAATTTTAAAGTTTTTATTTTTTTTCTATTTAACCCATACTAAAATACAAATATGACCTTTGACCCTGACCTATGACCCTATATATATATGTGGCCCCATGAATGAAGACCCCCTTCTGCAAGTCTGTATATATGTGTCCAGTCAGTGGCAAGGAGTTAAATTCGGATAACATTTTGCTATAATGCTCCCTTGTAGACTCCAAAACAAAAAAAAAACACTCAGACACACTTCAAAAGTAAAAAAAAAAGTTTACCTTTTGTCTTTTTAAATTTTCTTTTGTAAGGAAGGATCAAAATGTGTATATAAACATAAAAATGTTCAGGAGGGGGATATTATGGTTTAAATGGCTCCTTGTGCAGCTGTGCGTCTCTGATCCTCCTCTCTTTACCTGATTTCCACAGCACACTGAGGCTCTACTGCCTATGGAAATTTGTAAACAGAAGGGACCAAAGGATTCTAAACCCCTGGTCAGCTCCTCCTGATCCTCCTCGGCACCTCCATTGCTAATTAAAGTATTTTGGTCACGGAAGAGCAGATACCATCCACGCTTCCAAGATGGTACCTGCTCATGGATATTTAGTACATACACTATATTATCAAAAGTATTGGGACACCTGCACATGAACTTTAATGGCAGCCCAGTCTTAAGCCCCATACACACGGTCGGATTTTCCGATGGATTCTGTCCTATCGGACAATGTTGTCGGAAATTCCGACCGTGTGTAGGCACCATCGGACAGTTTCCATCGGATTGTCTGACGGACAAAGTTCTATCTCCTGCTCTATAAATATTCTGACAACAAAGTCCGATCATACCAATTCCGATCGTGTGTAGCGTAGTCCGACGGACAAAGTGCTACGCATGCTCAGAAGAAATTCTGTGACGGAAGCGCTCGGTCAGGTAAAACTACCGTTCCTAATCGACACAGCACATTCGTCATGCTGCAATGTTAAAATGTCTTTAATGCAGCGCATTCTCTTTTTCTTTACAATGCAAGAAGAATGACGTGTTTTAGCTGCTCCTATTCACCCTCACTTCTCACAAACATATTGATTTATTTTTCAGGATTTCTTGGCTAGATGTATTTTTTACGTCAGATCGTAAAAGAATGTTTGTTATATTTTTGGGATGATTTGTCATTTTATATTTTAGGTTTGGAATACATATTTTCAGGATAATTTATTTAGATTTTTGAGGGGGGTTGTGTGTCTCAACTTAGCAAAACAACATTCTTATCATTTGTATTTGTTGCTTAAATTTACTAGGAGTTTGTTTGTTGTTGGTGCCCCTTGTTAATTAGACTTTATGATTTGTGAAATGTACCTGCCTACTCACAAATAAACTGTCATTGTAGAAAAGTAAAACACATAGGCAATGTTTTTTTGAACTAAAAAATACCTTTATTTAGGTGTCAGCAACAAACCAAAGAGGAACGCAGCGATGGAGAAACTTGGGGAATTTGCAAAGCCTTGGACACCCACGGCAAACATAATTTTTTAAGCTTCAAAACTTGGTGGCCTGAGGAGTACGTATCTTAATAAGGGAGTGCTATCTGGTCCTGAAGTCCAAAACATCCGGAACTGCAGCAGATGCCATCTAGGTCCCCAGGCTCTGGTACTACGAGAGGCTCCATCTTCTCTCAGACCAGACTGAATCCAGGTCGTCACTCTCTTGTCTTCCTTCCACGCTTCCTTGCACGCTGTGGCTGTGGTGCTGGTGGGGTGGCAGAAGGAGGAGGAGGAGGAGGAGGAGGCGGAGCAAGGTCACTATCGCAAACATGTGTGAGTGGGGTCATCCCCCCAGCCATACCCTTATTTAGGACCTTGAGGATGACATCCTCACACATGTTGCGTTGCACCACCTCCATAGCCATCATTTTAGTGGCAACCACGGAGCCAAAGGCCTCCTCGTAGGTGGGTGTGGCATGTAGGGAGGCTGAAGCCTCTCTGATCAGCCGGAGCGCTGACTCTCCCACCTCACCCCCCTTCTCGCCCTTTTGTAGGGAAGGCGGAGGGGAGGGACTTGGGAGACAGTCAGGCTCCTAGGCCTACCCCCCTCTTGGCTGCCACTACCCACCTCTTGGCTGCCAGTAACCCCTTCCTCCTCCTGACTGCCACCTTCCACAGCCACCTCCTGGCCGAGGTCTTCCTGTGTATGAAAAAGGGACATAGTTTCAGTTATTTGTTCATCAAACACACACAATTTTCATCTATTGACTGCTGCAAAATGTTTACAAATAGAAAACCATACAATTCTCAGCCCTGCAGTTTAGATTCTTGCCCCAAATGTCTCCAACACTACTGTCCGTTGATATGTCAAACACGTTAGGAACTAAGCAATTGGGGATCCTGAATTAAGTGAACATCATTCATTTTTCTCAAAAATGGTTCCAAAACTACTATACCTGGCTCAAGCTGGGCTCCTCCACATCTTCCAGACTGGAAGGCCCAGGTTGCTCCTCGGAAGCCTCATCAGGGGTGGCCTGCGCGGAAGGAAGCGTGGAAGGAGGAGTCGAGAGTGACTCCGTGACATCAGCCTGGTCTTTGAGAAAATGGAGCCTGTCATAGTACCAGAGCTTGGGGACATGGACCTGATCTGCTGCGGCTCCAGATGCTTGGGACTTCAGGACCTTCTTGCGCTCCCTGAAATACGCACTCCTCGGGCTGCCAATTTTGACTCTTAACTTACGAACGGTTGCCGTGGGTATCCTTGGCTTTACAAATGCCACAAGTTTCTGCATGGCTGCATACCTCTTTGGTTTGTTGCCGTAATCGGGGTGTTTAGCGTGCCATAATAGGGTCATTTCCCTATATTTATGAATGAAGAGGGGGAGAAAACTCACATCGTTGAAGCCCTCCATAATCTCTGTAAGACACAACACCACACAAAACACTATAAATAATGTCAGGCTAAACTCTCCTACTCTTCTCCATAAAGAAGCGTCAAGGTCTAATCAGTCTAGGCTAGTTATGTACCAAGTTCAAATTGTACCTTCGTTCTAGCGTTCGTCTCGTGCGTGAGCTTTCTCTCCCCTCGTCTCACAGATCGTCGCTACGACACATGCGTGTGACGTTTTATATACAGTGCGCATGCGTGAAACTCCGCCCGCCCCTGACGATCTTTCTCGTCTATTCCCCACCCCTTCTCGTTACGGCGCAGTGTGGAGAGCACATGGTGGGGACACAGCAGGTGCGCCCCAAATATTGCAGCAACGAGGAGGAGGACGAGGAAAGGCCGGAGGCAGAAACGTCACGATCCCGGAGTCTGAAATTTAAGGCCTCCAATATGTCATTTGGAGAAATGTTGGAGATGGTGGACATATTGAAGAGGAGCGACTATGATGGGAAGTATGGGCCTTACCTCAACCCAAATGTCAGAAAGGCCAAGATCATGTCTAAAGTTGTGAGGAGGCTGTCCAATAATTTTGGGGTACAACGATCCAAGGAGCAACTGAGGAAACGCTGGTCAGACCTGAAACTGAGGGAGCCCGATCAGTACAGAAAGATCAAGCGAGTTCTTCAAAAAAGTAAGTAGTTGTGTGTTTTGTGTTTGATTTCTTGCTTGCATACTGCTCCATGTGTTTGGATTTTTTCGATGTTGTACCTTTGAAAATGGCCACTTTCATGTTCGTCTGTGCATTCGATCGTACTCAACATCGATCTTTCTACCACTGTCATGTTCGTGTGTGTCCATTCGATCGTACTCAACCTCGATCGTTCGGCCACTTATAAAACGAGGTTTGGTGAAGTTTTTAGTGAAAGGAAGTTTGTTCTCAATAGAGATGTCATCAAGAATGTAAAGCAAATTTAGTCAATGTAAAGGAGAGGTCACTCAGTAGCTGTTTACCCATCTGGACTCTAGAGCACTAGTGCTGGGACACCCAAACGCCCTTTTTTTAATGCTGATCCACACATGTGCTCCAGTGGATACTAGAGGGGTGTACCAAAAAGGTAGTACGTTTAGCACCTTTACAAAGTGACTACATTCATGTTGTTGTAATTTGTAACTGGCCAACCCAAAATATTGTCCCTCACTTTCAAGCAATGTTTGACATTACCTATTTCTGCCCTCAATAGATTGTGGTGCTAAATCTTCCTTTTGTACATTCTCATAGGGGAGCGAAGACTCGGGACGTCTGAGGAAACCAGAAAACCCACACCTCCCAAAGAAGGGGAAAAAACAGAAGCAGAGGAGGAGCAGCAAGGAGAGATCATCGAACTTGGAGAACTTGTCACCACAACAGGTGAGTGTGGGAGAACACAGCTACTGGTAAGCTAATCAATGTATGCCTGCCTCATTTCCAAGAGCCTTTATTATTTTTTTGGTGTTTTTAGGTGACCTGGATGTTGTGGAAGAAGAATCACACTTTACGACTGAAAGTGCACACGTACTCATCGGGGAGATAATGGTCTGCAATTGAGATCTAGATGAGATAAAGAAAAACATCAATGATGTTCAACAAAAATTGAAGAACATCATTGATGTTTTAGGTAGAATCTGAAAACGCACCAAGTAATTAACACACATTTGTGGCTGTTTGTGACAACATTTGCAACTTAAGAACTGTGGCAAATTTGGAACATGCACACATTGTGTCCACATGTGCTAGCTCCCATCATGGTGGATGAATGACAAGGTTTTGGGGGTGCAACCACTTTACTAACTACAAAAGTGGGTGTGGTAAAGGGGTTGCACCCCCAAAACACGTCCATTGATCCCCATGATGGGAAATTGCACTTTGGAACATTCTAGGCATGTGTTTTACCATCTAATGTCCATTTTGAGACCCAAATTGTGTGCATGTTCTAAATTACCTTTTTCAAGGGGTGCCCCCCCCATGTGCTGAAGGCAAGATCAAACACACTTTCAACATATAGTCATGTCTGATCTTGTCTTCACTTTAGAAAGTTGAACTTTGCAAGTTCCTAGGTTCTGTCTGTTCTGTTTTGCTCCATGCCTGGTTTTAACAAATGCGTAATGTTTGTAAACAATGTTCTAAAGAACCAAGATCTTGTCAGTTTTGCCACGAAGTTTAGAAAGGCACTTGTGAATGTGTTGTAAGTAAACTATTTTAATCAAAAAAATGTGTGGCTTCCTTCTTTAAAAACACCAAAGCATTATTTATGTCAAAAGTAAATGATTTGTGGGGCAATGGGTGTTATTTACTACAGGCTTTTCCAGTTTGCACTGCAAGTGTATTTTCCAGGGCACTTTTGCAGTGCACTTGTAGTGCATAGTGGATTTGGCTTAGGTAAATGACACCCACAGTGGTTTGTACGAAAACACGTAGCACAGCATTTTTGTGAATACACACATTTCTGTCATGGTGATGAAAAGGAGTATTTTGGGTGTCAGTTATGCACTACAAACTTACTCTAGACAAAAGATTAGGTATCACACACACAACATGAGAAGATTCTTTTTGGGAAGAAGAGACTGTTACCTCCTTTTGCCCAGAAAGTGCATTCCCACTGTTGAAGCTAAAGGGCAAAAATATCCAACACAAGTCAAGAAATCATAGGTATGTTTAAAAAATATATTTATTAAAAAATGCCTCTCACACATCGTCAGGCAGAGCAATGGCCCCCCTACCCACAAAGTAGTCCATATATTGCTCGCGGACCTCGCGGGCATTTAGAGGGGGCAAGCCTGGACGTGCCGCTTGAAGGGCTGTGAGGTCAGCATTAGAAGGCCCGTCCACATCTGGGCCAACGGCCACCACATAGTTGCTGTTGTGTCTTTTCAAAAAGTTGTGCAATATGCAACAGGCAAGAACTATATGGTTTAGTTTGTATTCCGCCAAGTTAATAGCCGTCAAAAACAGGCGGAAGCGGCTGGCCAGGATCCCAAAGGTGTTCTCCACAACTCTGCGGGCTCTCGACAGCCTGTAATTGAAGACCCTCTGGTCTGGGGTGAGGGTCCTCATCGGGAAGGGCCTCATCAGATGGGGAGTCAGTGCAAACGCTTCATCTGCAACAAAGACGAAGGGAATGTCCTTCAGCATTCTCCTCTGGAGGTGGCAAACACAGACTGCCACTCTGGAGACGCCAATAGAACTCCGTGTGCGCAATGGCACCACCATCCTAGATCCGGCCGATTATCCCCACGTCCACATATAAAAACTCGTATGTCGCCGACACCACCGCCAACATCACTACACTATTAAACCCCTTGTAATTATAATAGTAGGACCCCGAGTTGGGGGGTGGGTCGATGCGGACGTGTTTCCCATCAATTGCACCTCTGCAGTTAGGAAAGTCCCAACGGCTGGCAAAGTGGGAGGCCACAGTCTGCCATTCCTGTGGCGTGGAAGGGAACTGTGGAGTGAAACAAGAAAAAAAAAATTAGTCACTTTGCACATAAACATTGCAAGCAGATTAGACAATAACATCTTGGAACAAGATGAGACTTTAAAATTGTAAGCTGGAAAGTATTTGCACCCAAAAGTAGAGGGTCCCCCTAGCAGATTACTCACCCCCCATCAATCCACCCACTTCTGATGGGCCATTGACAATAACTAGGGGTTTGGGGGGGGGGCTTTGGACAGGTAACCCTCTCCACTTCATTGATTGCCAAATGGCTCAATAATGTGTGCTAGTTTGGCCAGACCCTCCTTAACAAAACACTATTGGCAGCCCACAGGAAACCTAAAAGAACATTCCAAATAACACCCCCCACCCCAAAAAATTATGGAAGCACATTTTGACATTCTGCAATTACCTAGCAAGCTAATAGGAGGGAAAGAACACAAACAATTAAGAAATGGAAAGTAGGGAGCCAGCCCCTTGCACTACAAGCTTTGCTGAATTCATCCCTAAAGATGCCCACTATAAAGAGGTAGGTATATAATGTGTATTGACCTTGGGAAAGCCAGCAGATAGAGGATTGGTAGCATCTGACAGAGCAGTAGGGGGTGGGGGTTCCTAATGAGTTTGGCACCCCCCCCCAAAAAAAAAGGGAAACAAAAGGGGCTCTGCATGAAGTAAAACACACAGCAAACATTTGTGCATATTTTAGGGGGTGTTTGGGGGAAAACAATACTATGCAGCAGACAAAATACATTGCTTAAGGGACTAGGCCATAGGTGTCTATTGGGCCAGAAGAGCATGCTGGGAAGGTAAGTGAAGGGAAAAATGCATGAAGGAGAAAAGGGGCACAGCATATTAGAACATATTGCAATCATGGTAATTAGGGAAGGAGGTCAAAAATACAAGACATTAGCAAACAGAGCATACATAGAAGGGAATAGTAAAGAAGAAATGTTACCTTAATATAGTCCTCCTGCAGGACCTGGATGATGGCAGAACAGGTCTCTGGAATAATGATTCCCAGGGCCTGGGGAGAGATACCTGAGGAGAACTTCAAATCCTGAAGGCTTCTCCCTGTCGCCAAGTACCTCAACGTGGCAACAAGCCTCTGCTCCGGAGTGATGGCTTGTCTCATGCAGGTATCCTGCCGGCTGATAAAAGGGGTCAGCAAAGCCAAAAGACGGTGAAAAACGGGGTCCGTCATCCGGAGAAAGTTCCTGAAATCATCAGGATTATTCTCCCGGATCTCACGAAGCAAAGGCATGTGCGAGAACTGATCACGCTGAAGCAACCAATTCTTGGTCCACATACTCCTCGTCACTCTGTTCATGGATGGGTCTTGGCTCAAAGCTAAAAGCCCGACACCAATTCCGCGTACAGCACGAACTCGGCGACGAGTACGTACGGGAAACATCGCTCACAAACGGTCTGCTGGTCAGAACGGACAAACAGAAAGCACCGATAAACAGCAAGGCCTGAAAGAACGAAATGAATACCAGAAACGAGCAGACAATAAGCAGTGAAAATCAAAGCGTCCTATATCAAGATATAGGCCGCAATGACCAACAAATGCGAACTGACTACACGCACTAATAAACAGATACGCACGACAAGCACAAACTGAAGAGCAGTAACGATCTGAGTCACAAAACTGAGAAGCGCGAATCGTAAGTCCCCAAACTTCAACTAACTCGCGATAAACACGGGATCAGCAGAAGGAGCCCAACGGGTGCAGGACGTGGTGCTGAACTTCCCTTTTCTAGTCTCGTGGAAGACGACTTACGTCACAACGTTTTTGAAGACCGGAAATTCCGACAACGTTGTCCGACCGTGTGTACGCAACACCAACATCGGACAAAGTCCGACGGACATGATCGGACGGAACTGGTCATCGGAAAATCCGACCGTGTGTATGGGGCTTAAGTTGTAGGTTCAATATTGAGTTGGCCCACCCTTTGCAGAGGGGCTGAGGTCATTCTTGGAGTTGAGGCGGCGATTAGAGAATCCAAAACCACCAAGCGGCTCCTTCAGGGATGGCTCTACATAAGTGAATGGGAAATGCAAAGTTAGTGGACGGTAACGATGCAGCAGGTATTAGCAGCAACCGGTGCATAGTAACCATTAATAGCTGGAAGCTGTCACATTTGTCTACGCTGAAAACCTTAAACACTTGGTGTTCGAACAAATGACCAAACAGCAAGTATTCGGTCCAAACTTACACTTACAAAGACTGAGCTCATCTCTACTCTTTAATTGGGACACAGATACAGAGAAAAGCATGATAATGTGTCTAACCTTTCCCCACTCTATGCAATACAAGTTAAATGTTTTGGCTGGAGTTGGTCTTTTTAAAGTGTATGACCAATACAGAACTTTTTTTTTATTTTGAATAGAGTAGGACTAGAGTAGAGTAGAATACCTGTCAGTTTAGGGTTTCTGTGTACCATTGAGGAAAATTGAGGAAGACACCCTGTTGTGGAAATTTTATGAAGATGTGTTTTAATATGTATAGTGTCTCCCAGTGTTAGTTCTCCTGCAACCCGCTCTAAAGAGCTGACTGGGGCAGACTGACGCTGGTTGAGATCCATTTGGTAGTGGAAATCTCCTTGGGGATGTAGAGAAGTGTTTGCGGTGTGGGGATAAATCCGCCAGCGAAGAGCCCCTGTGCGATGCACAGAACGATCGTCTGGGGGGGATGTGTTCACTCTGCAGAGATTATGGGTTTAGCGGATGTACGCTCGTGTCACCCCTGTATGCCTGATCAACATATTTGTGGTGCCATGAGCATACACCTGCAGATAATCTCTCATCCACAGAGAAAGTAGTATAATCCGGGTTTGTTTTGTTCTCTGAACAACGCAGAATAAGGATTCACAAACAAATGATAAGAACAGGTTCTTTGAATCGTTGTGGTAGGGAGAAGTGTTCATGATCTGAGGCTTCCTGTGATACAGAGACATGGGGCTGGAGATTGCACATGCTGCCCCCGCCCAGACACGCCCATAAGACTCCCCTAATCATTGTTTTATTGGTTGTTGTATAAATGAATTTCTCCTGTGTTGACATTCACATCTTTTGTTGTTACATCCTGTGTTGTTACATCCTGTGTTGTCATATCCTTATTTGGTTATTACCTGTGAGGTCACATCCTGTGTAGGAGGCGATTGGCTGTTGGAGGCAGGGCTTCCTGCTTGTGTGTGAATAAAAGAACCAGTGAACTGCTCGGTAAGGCCGTCGTGCTGAGATGAGGACATAAGAATGTGGTAATGTCTGTTTACTGGGGAAAGGGGGAGACATGGGTTACTTAAGGATGCATTATACTAAAAGGCTGGATGGGGGCTTAATAGCGCAAGTGTAAATAGTGGGTTTATCCACGACACATCCCAAAATGAAGTAAAATCCCCTCTTAAGCAGCTATCCCTAAAATAGATTTCTACATTGGAAAATCTCCCATCACCTCTTGTTCTGAGGACTAATCTAAATATTTGGATTCAAACTCTCTCTCGGGACGCCTCTCCCTTGACATTTATTAAACTGTGAATTTATCCAAATTCTCACTTTCAATTGTAATTTTTGTGTTGTTTTTAAATCCAACTGTGAGTGATAATTAGTAATAAAAAAACAGTTTTAGAGAATTAATGCATGTGAAATGGAGGCAAACTTTTGATCATTTGATATGGGATTTTGGCATTTGCAATCAACTGGAACAAATAAAATTGACCTGCTTACCATGGCAACCAATTAATTTCCAGCTGTGATATTTCTAGTGCTTGCTAAAGAATAAAAAGTAAAGCCTAACTGGTTGCTATAGACAATAACATTATTTATATTTTGGAATGGATTGTATGTCTTTCCTATTATGTATTGTTTTTTTGTACTGTATTTATGTGTAAATATAGTTGGTCAACTTTTTAGCAGACTGAAAATGAAATACCTTCACAACCTTATTGTATTATTGGCTGTTTGTATTCCATGTTATACAAAAGAAATAACAGTCTAAGCAATAAATGAGCCTAGAAATATCCCAATGTAGCTGGGTGCTCTGCCAGCTCTATCTCCTCGCTCTCAACCCCCTGTCCCCCTGTCCCCCAGGGCCTCTTCACAGAGACAGGAGAGAAGCACACTCACTGCATGAATGTGAGGTCCCCTGCCCACCCACCACCCTCTTATCCCTCTATCAGCTGTGGTGGGACTGAACAAAGAGCAAGAGGAATTGAAAGTGGCTCTTTCTCCCCTCCTACTGGTGATGCAAGCAGAAAAGGAACACTGGAGGCTGTCGTCCCAGAGGTTTGTTGTGCAAGGAAAATGGAGGAACTATGAACTACAGCTTCTACTGGAAAGAGTCAGTGCAGTCTATGCAGAGATAATGAGAAGACATGCTGTGGGGTGTCATTCCAAAAAACAGAGACTGAGCCACTGGAAACCATTAATGTGAGGGGAAGCCAAACAGTACCGAGTTGTGACCTGAATGCGGAGGGACGTGGCCACTGCCAGGATTTATTGTGCTACCTAACACCATGGGCAAACCAGAGTGCGTGGACAGCTAATTAGAGGGACCAGTGTTGCAGTGTTGCTGGGTCTAATGAGAGGGCCTTGCAGCCATTAATTATTGGAGACAGAGCCCTTAGACACTAACTAAGCAGCTAAGTTATAGCTCCCTTAAAGTGGTTGTAAACCCTTTATAACCACTTTATACTACAGGCAAGACTATAATTAGGCTTACCTGTAGCTACACTGGATATCTCCTAAACCTGCACAGTTTGGGAGATATCCCTGTATTTGCATGTGCCATTGTAATCGGCACACTTAAGCAAACTGAAGCAATGGTTTACAACCACTTTAATGCCTATAGGCCCTGCTGACTGTCTACAAGTGTGCCAACTGTTATTGGGCCCCAGTGTTTAGCCGGCTGAAGACTCAGTACTTAAGACTGCCCCTTAACAGTTGCTACCCAGAGACCTTTGTCCCTTTTACTTAGCTGAAGAGGTAACTCTCAGGAGACTCTACATTATACCCTAGCCAATTCAGTGTAGTATTAACCACTTCAACCCTGCCCACTGTCATATGACGTCCACAAGGTGAATCTCCCATCCTGGGTGGATGTCATATGATGTCCTCCTATTCCCGGCCATCTAGGGGGTGCGCGGCATGGCTCGGGACCCGGTGAGCATGCCCGGCAGCCGTGATGTCCGCCGGGCACCCGCGAATACAGCAGGACCATATACCATACAGCATATTTTTTTTCAAAATTGTTGCTCTTCTTTTGTTTTTTTTTCAAAATAGTGCAAAAAATAAAAACCACAGAGGTGATCAAATACCACCAAAAGAAAGCTCTATTTGTGGGAAAAAAGGAAGTCAATTTTGTTTGGGTGCAACATCGCACGACCGCACAATTGTCAGTTAAAGCAACGCAGTGCTGAATTGCAAAAAGTGCTCTGGTAAGGAAGGGGGTAAAATCCTCCGGGGCTGAAGTGGTTATACACTTGTGCACCTTCCTGCCCAGACCAATTTTTAGCTTTCAACGCTATCACATTTTGAATGATAATTGCGCGGTCATGCGACGCTGTACCCAAATAACATTTTTATAATTTTTTTTTCCACAAGTAGAGCTTTCTTTTGGTTTTATTTGATCCCCACTGGGGTTTTTATTTTTTGCGCTACAAATAAATCCTTGATCAGAGATGCGGTGTGTCAGACTGACACACCACACCACTGATCCCACGAGCGCATGACTGCGGCTTATCATGCTGGACGTCATATGATGCCCAGTCAGGATAACAGAACCACTTTTTGGCCAAAGCATGCACCTGACCTGCATGCTTTGGCCAATCACATTGCACTCTGGTGTGAGAGCCATGATTGCCCAAAGGCAGGGTGCATTTGGCCAATCATGGTTTAGGGGGCTGAGTCCACACCCCACACTATGTAAGGCTGCTTACATGGCAGCCCTACATAGTTTTATGAATGAGAGCAGCAAAATTACATTGGAAAAGGAAAACATGTAATTGAACTGCTCGCGGCTGTAATGTATTGCCGGATCCCGGCAATATAGATAAAAATCATTAAAAAAAACAGCATGGGTTCCCCCCAGTCCCTTACCAGGCCCTTTGGATCTGGTATGGATATTAACCACTTCAGCCCCGGACCAATTTGCAGCCAAAGGACCAGGCCCCTTTTTGCGATTCGGCACTGCGTCGCTTTAACTGACAATTGCGCGGTCGTGTGACGTGGCTCCCAAACAAAATTGGCGTCTTTCTTTTGTTTATAGTGCAAAAAATAAAAACCACAGAGGTGATCAAATACCACCAAAATAAATCTCTATTTGTGGGTAAAAAAGAACGTCAATTTTGTTTGGGTGCAACTTCGCACGACCATGTATTTTTCTCACAAGTAGAGCTTTCTTTTGGTTTTATTTGATCCCCACTGGGGTTTTTATTTTTTGCGCTACAAATAAAAAGAGACCGAAAATTTTAAAGAAAAAAGTTTTTATTTTCTTTCTGTTACAAAACGTTGTAAATAAGTACGTTTTCTCCTTCACTGATGGGCACTGATGAGGCTGCACTGACAGGCACTGATGAGGCAGTGCTGATTGGCACTGATGATGAGGCACTGATGATGAGGCATTTATATGCAGCACTGATAGGATGCGCTGATGGGCACTTATGGGCACTCATAGGCGGCACTGTTTGGCACTTACAGGTGGCACTGATGGGTGGCAATGGAGGTGGCACTGATGGGCACTATTGGGCGGCACTGATAGATGGCACTGATTGGCATCCCTGGTGGGCTCTAGTGGGCTTACCTGGTAGCCATGGGTGGACATCCCTGGTGGTCATGAGTGGGCATCCCTGGTGGGCACGGGTGGGCATCCTCTGGGGCGCTGCACTGATAATCAATCAGCGCAGATGCCCCCTTGTCAGGAGAGCAGCCAATTGTCTCTCCTCGCGTCTGTCAGTGCGAGTAGAGGAAAAGCCGATACACGGCTTTTCCTGTTTACACTGTGTTCAGCTGTGATTGGACTGTGATCCTTGATCAGAGATGCGGTGTGTCCGACTGACACACCACACCACTGATCCCACGAGCGCATGACTGCGGCTTATCATGCTGGACGTCATATAATGCCCAGTCAGGATAACAGAACCACTTTTTGGCCGTCATTTTGCTATATGGCGGACGGGAAGTGGTTAATATTCATACTGCAGCTTTTGTTTATTTCCACTGTTTACTGCTGATTTGCTAATTCACATTTCATTTCAGTTTACTGGTATAGAACCTGATTTTTAGACACTTTGATAGTTATTACTCTGTCTAGCAGATTGTTTCCGAATTTGCTAGTTGTGTGCTCATTTATATTCAAACCACTATTTATTCTTACCCGTATCAATATATTGAGGGCATCTACCACTAAACAGTAGAGATGTGTGCGCGGTTCGAGTCGAATGCCAAACATTATGGGTCATTCACGGGAAATTTGAGCACCCATGGAACCCGCCATATTTAACGGCGAGACTGTCAATGCACTGCGAGAACGCAGTGCATTGACGGCTGCTGATTGGACAAAGCATGCACCTGACCTGCATGCTTTGGCCAATCACATTGCACTCTGGTGTGAGAGCCATGATTGGCCAAAGGCAGGGTGCATTTGGCCAATCATGGTTTAGGGGGCTGAGTCCACGCCCCACACTATGTAAGGCTGCTTACACGGCAGCTGTACATAGTTTTATGAATGAGAGCAGCAAAATTACTTTGGAAAAGGAAAACATGTAAGTGAACTGCTCGTGGCTGTAATGTATTGCCGGATCCCGGCAATATAGACAAAAATCATTAAAAAAAACAGCATGGGTTACCCCCAGTTCCTTACCAGGCCCTTTGGATCTGGTA
This sequence comes from Lithobates sylvaticus, assembly GCA_028564925.1. Taxonomy (NCBI): domain Eukaryota; kingdom Metazoa; phylum Chordata; class Amphibia; order Anura; family Ranidae; genus Lithobates; species Lithobates sylvaticus. The sequence continues at coordinate 90,376,907 of CM053035.1, forward strand.
TGGATATTAACCACTTCAGCCCCGGACCAATTTGCAGCCAAAGGACCAGGCCCCTTTTTGCGATTCGGCACTGCGTCGCTTTAACTGACAATTGCGCGGTCATGTGACGTGGCTCACAAACAAAATTGGCGTCCTTTTTTTTCCCACAAATAGAGCTTCCTTTTGGTGGTATTTGATCGCCCCTGCGGTTTTTCGTTTTTGCGCTATAAACAAAAATAGAGCGACAATTTTGAAAAAAATGCAATATTTTTAACTTTTTGCTATAATAAATATCCACAAAAAATATATAAAAAAAAAGTTTTTTCCTCAGTTTAGACCGATACGTATTCTTCTACATATTTTTGGTAAAAAAAATTGCAATTAGCGATTATTAATTGGTTTACGCAAAAGTTATAACGTTTACAAAATAGGGGATAGTTTTATAGCATTTTTATTAATATTTTTTTTTTTTACTAGTAATGCTGGCGATCAGCGATTTTTATTGTGACTGCGACATTATGGCAGACACATCGGACATTTTTGACACATTTTTGGGACCATTGTCATTTATACAGAAATCAGTGCTATTTAAATGCACTGATTCCTATGTAAATGACAGTGGCAGTGAAGGAGTTAACCACTAGGGGGCGGGGAGGAGTTAGTGTGACGTGTGTGTTTTTTTTACAGTAGGGGGCATGGCTGACGTCTGACGTCACTGATCGGCGTTCCCGATGACAGGCAGTGTAGGAAGCGCGGGGGGAGGTTTGTTTACACAGACCTCTCCCCATTCTTCAGCTCTGTGACCCGATCGCGGGACACCAGCGGCGATCGGGTCCGCTGGTCCCGCGGCCGCGACCCCGCGGCTAGGCAATTAAAGGGGACGTATATATATACATGCTTTTGCCTAGCCGTGCCATTCTGTCGATGTAAATGTGCAGGAGGCGGTCAGGAAGCGGTTAAGGTTAACCCTGCACCAAAATAAAAAATAAAAATTGTGCAGGGGTCCCCCCAAAATCTATACCAGGACCTTTAGGTCTAGTATGGATATTGAGGGGAACCCTGCTCCAAATTTAAAAAAATAATAGCGTAGGGGTCCCGCCCAAAATCCATACCAGACCCTTATCTGAGCATGCAACCTGGCAGGCCACAGGAAAATGGGAGGAATGAGAGAGTGCCCCCCCCCCCCCTCCCCTGAACCTTACCAGGCCACATGCCCTCAACATGGGGAGGGTGCTTTGGGGTCCCCCTTATTTAAAAAAGTAATTAATTATTTGAATCCACAGTGTTGTGTACATTTTATGAAGACGTATTTAATATGTATTGTCATAGTGTCTCCCAGTGTTAGTTCTCCCGCAGCCTGCTCTGAAGACTGACGCTGGTTGAGATCCGTCTGGAAAGAACTCTGCCTTGATTGGAGGCTCCCGCTGATTGCAGGCTTTTTCCAATGACAGCTGTTATATAGCTGAGAGCGGGAGACCCCGCCCTCTTCTGACTTCATGTGATGTCACATAACATCAGAGGGGGGCGAGGTCACCACGTTTTCATCACCGGGTGGCCTCACCTTCAGCTACATAACAGCTGTCATTGGAAAAAGCCTGCAGTCAGCGGGAGCCTCCCATTGAAGCAGAGTGTTTTTTCCGCTTTCTTTTTTTTTTCGGGTCATCAGAAGCCGTGATTGAAGATGGAGTTACATCGCGGGACATTTACTTTGACTATTTTAATAAAGGACTTGTCCCAAACTGTATCCTGATTTTTTTTTACCATTTTACACTTTTTTGGTGAATGTGTAGGGGTACAATGTACCCAATACCCATTCACATAGGGGGCCAGGATCTGGGGTCCCCTTGTTAAAGGGGGCTTTCATATTCCTATAATCCCCCCACCTGCAGACCCCCACAACCACCAGGCAAAGGTTGTGGGGCTGAGGCCATTGTCGACATCAACATAGGGACAAGGTGCTTTAGGGGGGCCCCAAGGCATCCTTCCCATGTTGAGAGCATGTAGCCTGGTACAGTTCGGGGGGGACTTTCTCACCCCCACTTTTCCTGCAGTCTGCCTGGTTGCATGTCTTGATAAGGGTCTGGTATGGATTTTTGGGGGAACCCTGCTCCAAATTAAAAAAAATAATAGCGTAGGGGTCCCGCCCAAAATCCATACCCTTATCTGAGCATGCAACCTGGCAGGCCACAGGAAAATGGGAGGAATGAGTGAGTGCCCCCCCCCCCCCTGAACCGTACCAGGCCACATGCCCTCAACATGAGGAGGGTGCTTTGGGGTCCCCCTTATTTAAAAAAAGTAATTAATTATTTGAATCCATAGTGTTGTGTACATTTTATGAAGACGTATTTAGTCTGCCTGGTTGCGTGTCTTGATAAGGGTCTGGTATGGATTTTGGGGGGGGGCCCTACACCATTTTTATTTTTTAATTTTGGCTGGAAGTTCCCCTTAAAATCCATACCAGATCTGAAGGGCCTGGTATGGATTTTGGGGGGACCCAACGCAATTTTTTTTTTTTTTTACATTTTGGTGCGAGGTTCCCCGTAATATTCATACCAGACTGAAAGGGCCTGGTAATGGACTGGGGGGGATGCTATTTTTTTCAATTATTTTTATCTGCATTGCCAGGATCCGACAATACATTACAGCTGCAAGCAGTTTTAAATTACTTTTTTTCCTTTAGAAATTTAAGTTTGCTGTGGTACTGTTCTAAACATGGGGAAGATGCGCTACTTTACAGGCATACTAAGGACACCCCCCAGGCATGATATTTAAAGGAATTTTTAATTTTTATTGTTTCACTTTAAGCATTATTTAAATCACCGCTCCTGAAATAACTTTTTTTTGCATTGATACATGTCCCCTGGGGCAGGACCTGCTCCCCAAACACTTTTTATGACAATAACTTGCATATAAGCCTTTAAAATTAGCACTTTTGATTTTTCATGTTTGTGTCCCATAGACTTTAAATGTGTTTGCATTTTTCGGACAAATTTTTTGCCTGTTGGCAAGTTCCGGTGCGAACCAAACCGGGGGGTGTTCGGCTCCTCCCTGCTAAACATGTGTGTGTTTATTTTTTCTGGTAGTAACCTTTTAGCCAGGTTAAAGGTATTTATACTTTTAACTGTATACCTGCTTGTAGTGAGTTTTCTTCCACCAGGTGTGTCAGAGAAGATCACTTTGTTCTTGGTGTTGAGGCACAGAATAGAGAAACCAAAATTACCAAGGGGCACTTTTGGTGGTAGCTCTATACTAACCCAACCATCATTTCACTATAATGTGGCCCCAACATGTTTGTTTGTTTTTATGTTATAGAGAGATATATGGAGATTCATCCTCTCTGTTTGTCTCTGGTGGTCATGGGTTGGCATCCCTCGACAGCTTTGCTTGGTGGTTTCCCTGTGTGAAATATGATGCAATTAACACTGTTCAGTAACTTTAAACATGTTAACCAGTAAATGGAATCTGTATAACACACTGTGCAGAGCTGATAAATATGGAAACAATACTATATAAATATATGAATCCAGTAAACACTATATATAACATAAACGACTGAAGAATAACAACATATAAACACTATGAATAAAGTGCTCATGAGTGATATTGCACTCAGTCTTTAATGAGGTTATTAAACGAAATAACAACAGTCCATTTATATGAAAATAAAGTGCTTGTGCTCCGTGGCTTTCAGTTAATCCTTGATGAGTGTTTAAACTAAACAGCAAAAGTCCATATTAACATCAACCATCTGATAATTGTGTCTTCATGCATTGTGCACACACAACCCCCAATGGGTGTACCCTCACCTTAGGAGCTTAAAAAAAGCCTGTAATTGATAGCAATAGCCTGCAGAGATCCTCCTTTGCTTCCTTTATCCTATGCTGGTTTATAGGACACTTGGAACACAGGCCACCTGCTGCTTCCGATAATAACCCAGCTCAGAGGTCACTATTTTCTCCTGGTTGGTTCAGAGACTCTCCTCACATACATCACATGCGGCACAGAGGCATGCAATAGCGTGAAAACATTTAAAAAAATTGAATTGCAAACAGAACTCCACATATATACAACTCACATTTCAAATAAATAAAAAACTTTTAACTTGCTATAGTGCTGAGGGGTGATAGAGTCACCTGTGGTCCGGTTCTACAGCCCCGGTTTACACGGCATTTCCCTTGTCCTATGCCAGCTCTGCAACACATCCTGGTACCTCTCTTGTCAGCCGATCAAGCTCCTCCTACCAGTTTTGTCACAGTCTTGTGACCTCCTCTGGGAATACTCAGCATTTTAAATGTGAGTCGTATATATGTGGAGTTCTGTTTGCAATTAAAATTGTTGCAGACATTTGGAAAACAACAATTCAGGACGAGTGAGCTATCTCAATTATATCCCCAGTTCCCCCCCAGAGGTTTCTAAGATCCAGCGTTACCTCGGTTACTCCAAAAATAAACTTATTGTTTCAGGCACTACATCATCTATTGCATCAATGATTGTAGAGGTTCCTGTATTCGAAAAGGGGCACAGGGTTTTACTCAAACCTGTTTACGGTTCAGAAACCAAATGGGGACACAAGGCCCATTTTGGACCTAAGGTCCCTGAACAAGTATCTATTGATACAATCCTTTCGGGATGGAGTCTGTCCGCTCAGTAGTAACCTCACTCCAGAGGGGAGACTTTTTAGCCTCCATCGATATAAAGGAAGCGTACTTACACTTACCTATATTTAAGCCTCATCAGAGGTTCCTACGTTTTTCAGAAGGGGAACGTCACTTTCAGTTGGCTCTACCCTTCGGGCTTGCTACAGCTCCCTGGGTGTTCACAAAGGTCCTAGCACCAGTACTGGGTCTTTTAAGGGCTCAAGGGATCCTGGTGCTTGGGTAGCTGGACAACCTCCTGCTCAGAGATCACTCAGTACAGGCTCTAGAACAGAGCATAATATACACAGTATAGGGGTATTTGGAAAGTTTAGCCTGGATCATACATACTGAAAAGTCAGCCTTGAGACCAGCTCAAAGTCTAAGATATTTAGGTCTGATTCAAAACACAGTCCAAGCAAGAGTATTCTTTCCACCCATAAGTATCGGTGCCCTGAAGGATCAGGTGCATCAGATAAAGGACACCAGGCAACCCTCCATTTGGCTCTGTATGAGTCTTCTAGGGAAGATGGCATTCTCCTTCGAGGCAGTGCCCTATGCCCAGTTCCATTCCAGGCCTTTACAACAAGACATCTTGTCGGCTTGGAACAGGCATGCTTAAGCCTAAACTGGTGGTTGCAGGATCAGAACCTGCAAAAGGGAAAATCCTTTCTCCCAGTAACTTGGATAGTACTGACTACATATGCCAGTCTCTCAGGCTGGGGAGCGACCCTAGATGGGCTCACAGCTCAGGGGAAATGGTCAGGGACAGAGCAGACCCTGCCCATCAACGTCCTAGAATTACGGGCAGTACATCTGGCCCTACAGTCCTGGAAGGTGGGGCTTCAGGACTGCTCCATCAGGATTCAGTCTGACAATGCCATGGCAGTGGCAAATATAAACCACCAAGGCGGTACCAGGAGTCATTCAGCTCTGAAGGAGGTGAACTACATACTAGCCTGGGCAGAGGGACATATACCAATGATATCGGCAGTCCATATCCCGGGAATACAGAACTGAAAGGCAGATTATCTCAGCCGCCAGCAGATCTGCCCGGGGGAATGGTCCCTATGCCCAGAGGTGTTGCAGGAAATTTGCCAACGTTGGGGATGGCCAGAGGTCGACCTACTGGCATCCAGGTTCAACAACAAGCTACAGCAGTATGTGTCTCGAACAAGAGATCCTATGGCAATTGGAGCAGATGCTCTGATAGTTCCATGGAGCCAGTACTCCTCAGTTAATACTTTTCTTCTGATCTCTCTCCTTCCACGTTTTTTAAGCAGGATTCAGAGAGAGGGGGTTCCAGTCATTCTGGTGGCACCAGCCTGGCCCAGAAGACCCTGGTTCCCAGAAATTGTGAGACTAACGATAGACGGGCCATGGACGCTTCCACGTCGCCTCAATCTACTATCTTAAGGTCCTATAGTCCAACCCAATTTACAGTGTCTAAATTTGATGACATGGCTATTGAAGTCAGGGTGTTATAGGATCTTGGGACCAGTGGTGTCTACTCTAGTGAATGCTAGAAAAGCTGTCACTAGGAAGTTTTATCATAAGGTCTGGAAGACTTATATTGTTTGGTGTGAAGCCAGAAAATGGCATCCTCGGAAATATGTGATTGGGAGAATTTTCTCTTTTCTACAGTCAGCTGTGGAAATCAAATTGGCTTTGAGTAAAATCAGAGGTCAGGTTTTGGCCCTTTCAGTATTCTTCCAAAGGCCTTTAGCCTCCCATTCACTGATCCAAACCTTTATGCAAGGGGCAACTCGCTTGCTTCCCCCATTAGATCACCTATGCATCCTTGGGACTTGAGCTTGGTGCTGTCTGTGTTACAGAAACAACCATTTGAACATATTAAGGAAATTCAATTAGACTTGCTGTCACGCAAGCTAGCGTTCCTAATGGCTATCACCTCGGCTAGAAGGGTGTCAGAGTTGGCGACCCTTTCATGCAGGGAACTGTACTTGATCCTTTACCATGACAGAGTCGTGTAACGACCTGTTCCATCCTTTTTGTCAAAGGTGGTGTAGGCCTTTCATTTAATTCAGGATATTATTTTGCCTTCTTTTTTCTCTCATCCTCGTTCGGCGAAAGAGAGACGACTGCATTCTTTGGACGTTGTCTAGGCAGTCAAGGTTTATCTGTCTAGATCTGTGGAGATCCGAGTATCAGACTTTTTTTTTTGTTTTACCAAAAGGACCCAAGAAGGGGCAGGCAGCTTCCAAAGTTTCCATTGCCAATTGAGTCCGTCAATTGGTCATTCAGGCCTACGGTCTGAAACATAAAGCTCCTCCCTTTAGGGTAAGAGCTCATTCTACCATGGGTGTATAAACCTCCTGGGCTTTTCGCCATCAGGTATCTGTGGCTCAGATTTGTAAGGCTGCTACCTTCAGTGCATACGTTCACAAAATGTTATCAAGTGGATGTTCGAGCAGCCGACGATTCGGCTTTCGGCCACAGTGTACTGCGGGCTACCATAAAAGTTCTGATGGCTATTGTTTGGCAGGGTGTCTCCCTCCCCTCAAGGCTATTGCTCTGGGACATCCCAGCAGGTAGTGAATATTAGCCTGACTCTGTGTCCCATGATGTATGAAAAAGAAAATAGGATTTTTACATCATACTTACCTGTAAAATCCTTTTCTTTAAATACATCATGGGACACAAAGATCCCTCCCCACTTTTTTGAGGATTTAGTGCTTGCTACAAAACTAAAGTACTTCCTGTATGGGAGGGGTTATATAGGGGATCACTTTCTGCCTGAAGACCTTTGGTCTACCAGTGTCCAGTCACCTAATGATGAAGTATAACCCAGCAGGTAATGAATATTAGCCTGACTCTGTGTCCCATTATGTACTCAAAGAAAAGGAGTTTACAGGTAAGTATGACATAAAAAATTGTTTTGCCTTGACTTTATAAATGTGTTATATGTGGAATCACACCCCAAAATACATTCGGCTGCTTCTCCTGAGTATGGGGATACCACATGTGTGAGACTTTTTGGGTCTTTCTAAGGGCGTAATTTTTTTATTTCATTCCTCACTACCTATCACAGTTTTGAAGGCTATACAATGCCAAGATAGAACAAAACCCCCTCAAAATACCCCATTTTGGAAAGAAGACACTCCAAGCTATTTGCTGAGAGGCATGGTAAGTATTTTGCAGCTCTCTTTCGTTCTTGAAAATGAAGAAAGGAAAGACATGTACGAAGCTTAAAAGAAATGTAAGCGCAGGGCATACATGACGGGGTGAAAGGAACGACCAGACTGAAATAGGTTAAAGAGGGTTTGGGACTGTTTAGATAAAATAAACTGGCCCTTAACTGATTGGAGGAGTTTAGTGCAAGATTGGAAGGAGCTGGGTAATTAATGAAGGGAGGAACGAGGAGGCATCAATTTCAGGTGGAAAGTCGGTGGTGGAACGTCCGGCTTTCCTTACTATACTACTAAGGGAGGTGTATATTCAAATTATCCGCTGCACTTGGCAGTCCAGCGGACAACTGGGCAAGTCCGCGGGACTTTTGAAATGAACGGACTTGCGCTCATCGGAGTGTTAGGTTACGTAGCTAGCGTAGGCAGTTACTGCCGCCGCGCTAGCTCCGTGACCTGGCATGGATTTAAAGAGAGAGCGTCGGGTCAACATCGGAAGAAGAAGAAGAACAAGAACAAGAACAAGAACAAGAAGAAGGACAAGGCGCCGGCGGCGCGGAAGACGACGACCGCCGCAAGAACAGAAGAGACCCCCGGAGACCCCCGAAGGCGGATCGAGACCCCCCAGACGACGGCGGCGACGACGAAGTTAGCCGGACTATTGGCACTAATCTGATGCTGCCCGGGGCGACGCAGACCCTATCTGACACTAAAACCTAACTGATATCACCCGCCGTGTGATCAGGGGGTTAAACCTTTATTTAGGTAATATACGGCGTGTGCCCTGACACTATGAAAAAAAATAGCTAACCAGCGTCACCCATGACACTAATACAGTGATCACTGGTGACAGGGGGTGATCAAGGGGTTAAACCTTTATTGGGTGTACCTACATGAATTGTTGTCAGTGTAGTGTTGGTTAACTTATTGTGAAAAGTTCTCTCTCCTCTCTCTGGAATGGAAAAGAGTTCTACGAGGGGAGATGATAGCACTTTCCCTGCTGTGTTTACACTTACACATGCAGGGGAAGGATTTCATTTGCCAGGACTGATCACCAGGTCCAGGCCAGATACCATTGGCCTGGGCCTGGGGATTGATCGGTTCTGGATCAAATCCGATTGTCGCTTTGCACAGCCGGGCCAACCTGCTGCAGTATAACTGCGGCGGCTGGTCTGGAACCGGTTAATAATGCTTAAAGTGAAACAATAAAAATGAAATATTCCTTTAAATATCGTGCCTGGGGGCTCTCTATAGTATGCCTGTAAAGTGGCACAGTTTTCTTGTGTTTAGAACAATACCACAGCAAAAATAAACCAAAAATATTGTTGGAAGCTAGCATCATCAAGATTGAGGAGGAATAGGATAATCACTCAGCATAGTCTTCAAGGAATCAGTTACATCAGCATCAGGTGCTTGTTAGTTTCTGATCCAAGACTAATTCATTTTTATGAATGTGAGCCGATCCACGGAGTCTGTGGACAGGCGCACTCTATGATCCGTTAAAAACCCTCCAGCAGCACTGAATGATGCAGGACAGGTCAGTAGCTATATAACATATTGAGCAAGTTCTGGCAAGTGGTCCATCCTCAAGACCCAGTAACCCAGTGGATGCTCTGTTGGAAAGGTAATGCATGGCGCTGGCGATGGTTGCTTGAACCAATCTGATTTTGGCGCTGAGGACTGAAAAATTCTTTAAAGGCATCGGTCAGCCACCTTCTCCACCGCTCTTCCTCTGACTGAATGAAGCCTCAGCAACACGTTGTCCAGCGCCAGGAAATTATAACCTCCCATATACCTCCCAGGGTCTGGAAATGTATTGCACAAACCTTTCTTCAAGGCCTCCTGAAGATGTTTCATCCTCTGCTCATTCTGCGAAGGCAGGAGGATTTCTACAACCTTACCCTTGTAACGTGGATCAAGAAGGGTTGCCAGCCAGTAATGATCCCTCTCCTTGATACCACGAATCCCAGGGTCCTTTCACAGGCTTTGCAGAATCAGGGAGGCCATGCAGCATAAGTTTGCAGAGGCATTCGATTCTGAGTCCTCTGGGTCACTAAGGATCACATGATCCGTAACAATCTCCTCCAAGCCACGGACAACTCCTTGGGTTTCTGGCGACTGAAAACCATCCCTTGAAGACTTCTGCTGAGTGTTATCCTCTACGTCCATGCTGACACAATCCTCCTCCTCCTCATCCTCTTCTTCCTGTGTGTTTGGCGGGCCCACAGGAATACTATCTTGATAAAGGGGTCCTTGAGAGGTAGGGAAGTCCTCCTCTTCCTCTTGCTGTTCTGCCTCAAGTGTCCTGTCCATTATTCCACAAAGCTCCAACAGGCAGACAAGAGGGACAGTGTCACTGATGTATGCATTGTCACTGCTTACCATCCTCGTGGCCTCCTCAAATGGTGACAGGACAGTGGATGCATCCTTGATCAGTACCCACTGGCGTGGGGAAAAGAAGCCAAGCTCCCCTGACACTGTCCTGGTGCCATACTGGCACAGGTACTTATTGATGGCCCTATGCTGCATGCGCAGCCGCTGCAGCAGTGCCAACATTGAGTTCCACCTCATGTGCATGTCACAAATGAGGCGGTTGGTGGGCAGGTTGCATTCCCTTGAATGTCAGCCAGCCGAACACTGGCATTGTATGACCGGCAGAAATGACCACCGACTTTTCTGGCCTGCCTCAGGAGATCCTGTAAGCCTGGGTACCTGGTCAAGAACCGCTGAACCACCAAATTCAGGGCATGTGCCAAACATGGAACATGGGTCAAGTGTCCATGTCGGAGGGCAGAGAGAAGGTTGGTGCCATTGTCGCAAATAACCATTCCTGGCTGAAGCTTGCGTAGCGTCAACCACCTCTGAGCCTGCCCCTGCAGAGCTGACATAATCTCTGCCCCATTGTGGCTCCTTTCCCCTAAGCAGACCAACTCAAGCATGGCATCTTTTTGCCTGTCTGCTTGTGTAGCTCCTTGAACATTTACGGAGCACCACTGGTTCAGAGGACAAATCTACAGAAGAGGCCATAGAGGAAGAAGAGGGGGGGTGGAGGAGAGAGCTGTGGCAGAATCACCACAAGCATTTTGGAGGTGTGGTGGCGGAACAAGATCCAACAATACTGAACCCTGTCCTGCATCCTTCCCAGCTGCCAGCAGCTGAAAAGGCAGCAGTTGCAGTGCTAGCAATTTACTGGGGTAGGGAAATTTGCCTGCTAAAATCAGATGGTGGTGTACTGCTAGCAGATTGGCTGCAAGTACTTGGGACACTTATTGCTATACCTTCATTCCTCTCAGTGCAGGTTTTTGAGAGGACTGGCGGTATAGTTGGGTTGGAGATCCCAGAAGGGGATCAAGGAGAAGTCCGCCTTTTTCTTTAATGTGGGTCTTTCAAGTGCTGTTGCCACTGGACTGCATGGCAGGTCATCATATGTCTGGTCAAGCATGTGGTACCCAAGTGGCTGCTGTTCTGGCCACACTTGATCCGCCTCAGACATAGGTTGCAAACAGCAACGGTGCGATCTGCTGCACACGTGTCGCAAAAGGCCCACACCAAGGAACTTTAAAAAGTCAGCAGGGAATCAGCAGCGCCCTGCACCTGCAGAGCTCTGTGGTGTGATGCATTAGGGTGGCTGCCCTTAAACTGCCCCCTAGAGGACATCCTGCCTCATTGGAATTGTGCCTCCTTCTCTTCCTCTCTTCTATCAGGCACCCAAGTAGAGTCAGTGACCTCATCATCCCCTCACTCCTCGTCACTGGAGCAAACTTGGCTTTATGCTGTAGCTGGGGGAACATGACTGACAGTTTCTTGTCCTTCTTGGGCACCCCCTCTCTCTAGGCTCACGTTACTCCCTTCCTCACCCTGGGAACCAACATCAAAGCCGTAAAATCACTGCGCAAACCTCTAGCAGCATGTACCCGACACTGTGGTCAAATAGTTATGGGGACTCCTCCATGCATGATGGTGGGGCTGCGGAAAGAGTGACTATGGACAAGGAGCCGGTGGAATAGGCCACTTTGGCAGCTGCATTGGAAGGCAAACTACTCTGAGCTTGGGTGACAGAGGATGAGGAGGATGAGGACAGCTTTGTTATCCATTCCACCGACTCTTCTGCATGTTCTGGCTCAATAACACGGCCAGCAGCAGAAAAAAAGGACAAGCGTACCATCTGCAGAGGATGCTCCATGTCCACGACCAGCACTGTGGACTGTAGACACAGAGGCTGCTTGCCCTCTTTTAGTGTGAGCAGCTGCCTCTTCTTGGTGGCCTTCCGGACATGATGTATATTTTGTGCTTTGCAACACCAAACTACACTGTATTAGATACTGTGTACACCACCAGAAGTGTAGTAGAAACTCTATACACTGTATTAGATACTGTGTACACCGCCTGCACTGTATTAGCAACTGTACTACGGATGCACTGTATTTTATACTATGTACACCACCAGAAGTGTAGTAGAAAATGTACAAACTGTATTAGATACTGTGTACACTGCCTGCACTGTACTAGCAACTATACTACGGCTGCACTGTATTGCGTACTGTGTACACCAACAGAAGTGGAGTAGAAACTGTAGACACTGTATTAGATACTGTGTACACCGCCTGCACTGTATTAACAACTGCACTATGGATGCACTGTATTCAGAGGCGTATCTAGTGAAAATGGCGCCTATGGCAAGCACTGAAACTGCGCCCCTGTCAAAACATTTGAAACCCATCTTTCAGATAACCTTAACAAAAAAACAGCTAACAAAACTACAGGTCAAATTTTCAAAATATAAAATTGTAGTATATTAGTGATGGTGACACCCCCTATTGTCAGTAGAGTTATTTTATTTCTTGAGGGGGTGTTACCATCAATTAATATATTGCAACTTGTTATCATTTTTTTTTTGAGGGGTTGTCAATATCACTAATATCCTGCAATTTTATATTTTGATATTGTTATTTGTTTGAAAGATATAAAGTTGTATATTTGGTTTACAGGACACCACATATACAGTATATGGTATTCAGAGGGAGGGCTATACCATCACTTAAAGAGTAAGTAAACTTCCTTTACCGCCTTTTACATATAGGTAAGCCTTATTATAGACTTACGTATATGTACAGTAAATATCTCCTAAACATGTACAGTTTAGAAGATATTTACATTATATGGAGCTAGTGACATCACTGGCGCATGCGCTCTGAAGGAATGGCCACCGCTGTGCTGTTCCTTTAGAACCCTGTGCCATGAACGGTGGCTGCCACGTGCATGCACGGGAGTGACTTCATCATGGCTCCGGATAGTCACAGAGCCCGCAACCCTGGAAGCAAGATAAGTAAAAATGAGAGCGCCTGCTGCGCTGACTTCTGGGTGCGGGAGGGCTTTGTTTTAAGGTGAGTTTACCAAAAAAATCAGGGTAAAGAAAAAAAAGAAAAGTCTAGCAGTATATAACCAAATTATGCAATTACATTTTAAATTAAAACACTAAGGTGAAGAAGGAAGCACAGCATTGTATATTTTATTTTAATATTAACAAAGTGTTTATACTGGTTCTGGCAAGAGGGGGGAAAGGGATGGGGGGAGAGAAAGAGAACTGGGGGGGAGAGAGGGAGAGAGAGAGAGAGAGAGGGAGAGAGAAGGGGGTGCAGGGAGAGAGAGAGAGAGAGAGAGAGAGAGAGAGAGAGAGGGGGTGCAGGGAGAGAGAGAGAGAGAGGGGGAGCAGGGAGAGAGAGAGAGAGAGGAGGAATACAGATTACATCAGAAAGTACAGACAGAATAAAGAGAGGAGCCCTTGCAGTAAATGTCTCTTCCTGTGCACAGTCTCCAGATTACCTTCTCCTGAATTCATTCTTCTGCTTCTCTTGCTCATTTCTCCTCCTTCTCTGCCCCTCCCCAGTCCCCAGTCGGCAGCTCTGCTCTTTCTCCAGGCTCCAGCATGGCTCCAGTATTCTGTTCTTCTCAATCGAAGGGGGCGGGTTACAGCAGCGCCCATTGGCTCAGTAAGCAGCAGGAGGCGGATCAGCTCTTGCTGTTAACTGTTTCTTGTCCTGTGGCTTGCTGGCAGTTCCTATAGTATGAGGCTGCTGGTTCCTTTCTGCTACTTCTATAGTCAATGACAGGACAAGAGGGGGAAGCTGCAGGGCGCTCCTATACACACACAGAGCCACTGGGAGAGAAGAGCTGCAGTCAGGACTGTGAAGCTGGAGAGGAGGGAGAGCACAGCGCACCTCCCAGCTCCTTTCCCCTCTCTAGCACAGCAGCCTATTTTGCAATATCCTAGGGGGACACTGGGACACCACTGCCTAAATGCCTCTCTCCCTGTGTGCACTGTGCCTCACATGTTTCTTTTGCACTTGGAGAAGATGCAGGGAGGAGGTGGGCGGAGCTAAGCAGTGGGCGCGGAGGAGGAAGTTAAATCCTCTCGCTCTGAATGCTGGTCTCTGCCTCTCTCCTCCTCCTGACGTCACTGGTTACTAGACGCCAGGCGGGCCCTGGCTAGCAACCAGTTTGGGCAGTGAGCCAGGGGCAAGTGGTGAACGACCTAAAGCAGCCTCTGCCGGCCAGGATCCCACTCCAGGCTGACAGTGAGCGATACCAGGGCCATTTTAAAAGAGATCTCCGTAAGTGCCTTGCTGCCCAGCCACTCAGGAGCGCCCCCTTCACATGGCGCCCATGGCACTTGCCATATCTGCCATACCCTGGATACGCCACTGACTGTATTGTGTACTGTGTATACCACCAGAAGTGTAGTAGAAACTGTACACACTGTTTTAGATACTGTGTACACCACCATAAAAGTAGTAGAAACTGTACTATAGCTGCATTGTATTGTGTACTGTGTACACCACCAGAAGTGTAGTAGAAACTGTACACACTGTATTAGATACTGTGTACACTGCCTGCACTGTATTAGCAACTGTAAGTGTATTAGAAACAGCACACAATGGAATGCACTCTAGATATGGGCTACACTGGATGCAGATTATCTACAGTATACTGTATAAATCAAATACATTGCCACTAACTGAATAACCTGCCTGCTTAATCTAAATCAAGCTATCTCTCCGTTCACACCAACAATGTCCCTCTGAGCCATGATTGGCCAAAGGCACCCTGCTTTTGTCCAATTATGGCTCTCTTAGCAGAGGGTGCTGGAATTGGCCAAAGCATTAAGATCAGGTGCATGCTTTTGCCAATCATCATGCAGTAATGCACTGCGATCTCGCAGTGCATTATGGGGGCGTTTTCAGTGGTGCTCAAATTTACCGCAAACGCACCGTAATGTTCGCTCTTTAGTGAACAGGTGAATACCCGATGTTCGAGTCGAATGTATGTTCGACCCGAACATCAAGCTCATCCCTCGTGTTGTCTATTGATAAACCATCACAAGATTTGATCCTATTAGATCAATAATAACTTGACAGTAATTCTACCTCTTACCACCCAATCCTAATTTAAAAACTTGTTTTTTTTGGGTGCACTTACAAACTATTGTACTTTTCTAAATGTGCTTAGTTTTATTGTATTGTATTCTCATCTTTAAAGCTAAGAGGATGTAATAAGGGTATGTGGACATGGAGTCATAATTTGTAAAACGTCACTAATAGAACTGCTATTCCAAGGACCTGGACACAATATGCATTGTGCACATGGCAACTCCTCTGTTGTCAGGCTAAAATAAAGCTGCAGACTCCTGCTGCTTTTTTACTCCAGCACCCAAGTGGTCCCTCTGTGGCCCTCACATATAGCCAGCAATAGTAATCCCTGCGAGCATAGAGGTTTTACCACATTTGTTTAGAAATAAATGTGCTTGTACCCTAAATGAGTTTATTATTATTAAAAAAAGCTAGTACCTTCAAAAGTAAAAAGCAGTAAAGCTGAATTCAAGACAGTTACAAGACACACGTTTTGTTGAATCTCTAATGCATCATTTAATATATCTTATTAAATGAAAATATTGGAGGTACATGAATTTGACCTGCAAACCCCTTGTATAGCAGAGCTCATATTAGGTCACGGAGAAAACATCCAAGTAACCAATCATTTCTCATTGCAGTGATCATGTGCTAACAAGAAGCATGCTGATAGGAGGGGAGAGCAGAGCGACAAAGAGTTGAGCATGAGTTTTCTGTTCCTTCTTTCACTGACAGCGGGAGAAACAAGATCTGTGTTACTTATTATTTTATCAATGGAAGTTTTTTGTTAGAGGACACTCATGCCGGCCCTAGGTGCTACCAACCCTAAAATTGTTAAGGTTTTGATAAACTCTTATCATGAAGTGATTTTCAGGTAGCTCTCAAGATATAATACATACTAACCACATACTGTATATAAACAAAATCTATTTTATTCATTCAACTTATGTATTACATACTGTATGTCTGTTATTACACTATTACTAGTGACCACTAATATGGGTTAAACATAGTGGATATCCTATTTAACCATCAGCAAAATGCAGTCATCACATTTAGTTGATTAATCCACTTCATCAGGACCAACGGTAAAAAAGGTTTCACAGCAATCTTACAATTCCATAGAGTTTACAATACAGGTTTCACTCAATCTATGATACAATAAAGTATATAATTAAGATGTCAAAAAATATAATAATTTCCTTTTTAAACCAACAAATGACTGATGGTCAGCAGTTGCCAAACAAACACATCACATAATCCTATATGGAACCCAGAGCATGGAGAAATCCTGCAAAAGGGGAGATAAAAGGGAAGGCAAATCAGGAGAGGACTCTTATAGCTTGAAATAAAGCAGACCATAGGGCCCCATGGTTTGCAAGTGGTGAAACATGCTACGTACCAGGACCTGCAATTATCTTCTCACAGGATGATGCATATGGGAGGATCTCCCATTCCTCTTCCACTATATTAAATGAGCCAGGCATCTTAACTCAACCCGTTTGCCGTATAGCCCCTCCCCTCGCCACTGTCTGCACCCCTTCTCACCAACCAATGGGTGGAGAAGGCTAGATATAAAGTTCCCATAAAGTTAACTTGTCTTAAATAATCTAAATACATTTCAGGTACAGTACATTAAAAAAAGATGTGCAAACATTTACAATTTGTCATCTGTAGAAAGCAGCCACAGCCTATCTAGCCCCTGCCGGCATGGTGTGTGGAAGCAACAATCTGCCTGTATGGGTCCAACACACCCTCTGTGAATCAGAGCTAGAGCTCTCCATTCAGCAAATCAGCAGGGAGCGTGAAATTGGCTGAATGGAGAGTTCTAGCTCTGACTCACAACTACAGGCTCTAGATCTTCCCTACAGAAGATCAAGTCTTTACTTTTTGAGTATAGGACCACTTTAAAGCCTCACAACTGAAAAACTCTACTAAAAGCTCTGAGAGACTAATGAACCTGACCTAATTTGACTTCTGCTTTGCTGATTGCAGTCTGGCTCTCATTGTCCAAGTCCATACTACCACCCCCCCCCCCCCCCTCTCATCCTGTTTTTGTCTTTTTGAGTCTTTCCACCTGCCAATATTGTCAATATAGTTGCTACATTCTGAGCTACTGGCATTTTGTTATGAATACCTAAGTAACTGAGATACTTTATATGATGATACTTGAAGATTAATGGGTGAGATTATCTTCCATGGACTCCCTTGCAAGATAGTAAGACCTGTTTTTTCCAACAATCCCTGAGTGTGTACTGATGAAGCTAGACAGCGAAACGCATTGACGCAAGGGGCTCACTACTATGTATACTATGCATGTTCATCTTTGTCATGTATTGTGTATAGAGTGTATCATATTCTTTTAACGCTTTATCATTTTTTGCTCTTCTTTACCACGTATTGTTACAAATAAAATATATTTTTTTTATACCTACTACTGTCCATTGTGCCTCTAAAGTCTGACCCTGGGCTATTTCATGCCCAATTTCTTCTTTTGCTGTATCAATCCCTACACGGATGTGGCCATAGGAGTGCTTCCTTCATATTTTCTAGGTAGATAAAAGTGTGATTAATCTCTGGAAGGTGATTAATTACCTTTAGGTTGCGATGTTTATTATGTCAGGATCAGTTTTTAG
This sequence comes from Lithobates sylvaticus, assembly GCA_028564925.1. Lineage (NCBI taxonomy): Eukaryota > Metazoa > Chordata > Amphibia > Anura > Ranidae > Lithobates > Lithobates sylvaticus. Next base: position 90,394,708 of record CM053035.1, read on the forward strand.
AGTTTTGGACCAAAAATGGTGGTGGACCACTGAACTGAATGCTTGCTTAGCCTTACAGATGTGTACATGCCTTACAGATGTTGGCACGGACCAAGAAGGATGCATTAGCTGCTTGGGACCAGACTCTAATAATGTTTCTAGACGGTTACACAGATTTGGCAATTGATTTATAATTGAGAGCTCCATTTGCATAGCCTTTAGTGGCTTTATCATTCACAGAATGGGATTTCTGGCTGCGAGAATAGGGCAGCCTGAGCCAGAAACCACTGCAGAATGAGGCAGACAAGTCAACATATTTCATATTAAACTCATGAACTCGGCAAATAATTAGAGACTAATGACACAAATATTTGGACTGATCCCCGAGAGAGCAGGTTCATGGTAGATAGAACATTTGGAAATTGTTTTATTGAGAGAGTTTATGAACTGCACCATTTCAGAGTTTTGCACACCAATTCTAGTTTATTTGCTGCTGGGTTTGACAGATGGTTGTTTAAAAGATGAAATACAGATCTGCCGGAGAACCCTGTGCATTGCCTCGAGGTAGTCAGTTAGCATCGGGAAGGGGAGCAGATTCAGAGAGGAATGGATTGGATGAAAATTCAAACACAGAAAAATAGCATAGATCAAGCTTGTCAGCCTTTTTCGATTATACACTTAATGATATATGTGTGGTTTTCAACCCATTGTTTAATTCTAAATCAATGATGCGGCTTTTTTCCAGTTATTTCACTATTTTTTGCCGATTTTGAAGCATCACAATATCTATAATCTAGGTTTCTAAATAAAAAAAAAATATGATAAATCCAATATGCAATCAAAATTAGATTTAAAGGGAAATGCTACTTTAGCAGAGAGTTACATCATTAAATAAATTAATAACATATGCTGACTAGAACAGTTTCTGGTGTCCTCTGACTAATGGAGATTATATATGATATTGCTATTGCTTCTGTCACCAAATCATCCAGTTGACATGTTGCTGATGTCTTCACATTTATGAGTAGTACAAATGAATATTTGACAGTTGATATCAGAGTTAGGATACAGGAAGGAGATAATTATAGACAGAGAGATAGAACTCATGAAATCTGTCAAGTTTTCAGGGCAGGGGACAGCTTGCAATGGGGCTTTGCCCCATTTGTTCTGTGATTGTTTACAAAATATGAAAAATAGCCATAGTCCTCATTTTGCGATTTAGGTAGTATACTATAAAATTGCAAGTGATGTAAGCTACCCATACCAGTAGGCCAAGTACTACCTGGAACAATTTGTAAATTACTGTTACTGTTTAAATAGAACTTCCTTCCATCGGCAGTTGTCACCCTTGCTGCTTAGGGAAATTATGCAAAAACTTTGCTCAGTCTCGCTGATCTCCTCCAGCACCATTTAAAATAAAAAAGAAGTTCATTACATTTAATTTGAGACATTTAACATGTTAACTTGCATTGAAAAGGCCTGATTATAACTCTAAAGCCCCATACACACGCGCGGATTATCCGAGGACCAGGTCCGTCGGACCATGTCCGTCACACTTTGTCTGATGTTGGTTTTGCGTACACACGGTCAGACAAAGTTGTCGGAAAATCCGATCATTCTGAACGTGGTGACGTTTGTTGCCTACGACGGGACTACGTAGAGGCTAGTAGCCAATAGCTTTGGTCTTGTAATGTGATCTGAGCATGCGTAGCACTTTGTCCGGTCGGACAACCGTACACACGATCGGATTTGGTGTGATCGGACCGTGTTGACGGCAAAGATTTCCAGCAGGAGATAAGACTTTGTCCGTCGGTCAAACCGACGAACACTGTCCGATGGTGCATACACACGGTCTGATTTTTCAACAACCTTGTCCGATCGGACAGAATCCATGAAAAAGTCCGACCGTGTGTATGGGGCTTTAGAGAATATAAACAAATAGATTTTAACTGTTTTTGGTATCCTGTTTCTTTAACCAGTTTTTGTATTCAATATGTTTCTTTTTTTTTTTTTTATCTAGCTCTTTGTTCAATACACAAATAAAAAATCAGATGTTCATGTGTGTGTATTACTATTGCTTGTAAAATGACTCATTAGCAGCATTTGCAGTATATGGCTCACAGCATTTGCAGTTGAAATATTGCATTTTATATGAATTCTCATTGCTTGGGACTGTGCAAATATTTCACATACTATATTACCAAAAGTATTGGGGTGCTTGCCTTTACACGCACATGAACAATAATGGCATCCCAGTCTTATGCCCCGTACACACGGTTGGATTATCCGACGGAAAATGTCCTATCGGACAATGTTGTCGGAAATTCCGACCGTGTGTAGGCTCCATCTGACTTTTTTCGTCGGATTTTCCGACGGACAAAGTTTTATCTCCTGCTCTCAAATTTTCTGTCAACAAAGTCCTATCGGACTTTTTCCGATCGTGTGTAGCGAATTCCGACAGACAAAGTGCCACGCATGCTCAGATCACATTACAAGACCAACGCTATTGGCTACTAGCCTCTACGTAGTCCCATCGTAGGCAACAAACGTCACCACGTTCAGAATGATCGGATTTTCCAACAACTTTGTCCGACCGTGTGTATGCACCCAGTGTCGGACAAAATCCGTCGGAAAAAATCTGATGGATTTTGTGGTCGGATTTTCCGACCGTGTGTCCGTCGGGTTCAATATTGAGTTGGCCCACCCTTTGCAGCTATAACAGCTTCAACTCTTCTGGGAAAGCTGTCCACAAGGTTTAGGAGTGTGTCTATGAGAGTGTTTGACCATTCTTCGAGAAGAACATTTGTGAGGTCAGGCACTGTCCTCAAGTACCCCCGACAGGACATGTTTTGGGAATTTATCTTAGCTAAAATAACTGTTTAAAATACCAAGCCATTGACTTTGATTTAAAGCACCTGTGCAAGAGGAAGAAAAACCTGCAAACATGGCCTGTTGGGGGTACTTGAGGACAGGGTTGAGAACCACTGATTTAGAGCACTGAGCTAAAATCTAGCTCAAGACAATCCTATTCTAATTGTGGGCATTTGAGGGAAACCAAGTGAGTGTTAGAATCCCTGCTTGTCTTTCTTAGGTTGGGCTTTGTGTCCCTTTTCTGAAAATTGTCTTCACTTCTTGTCACATAGCCAAACAGGAAGTAAGGGTAAACCCTACAAATGTCTTTCCTTGGGTACACACAGGTCAATCTAACTGGTGTCCCCATTAGGCAATGTGCACTCTAGCACTTTGTTGTGTACACCCCAAATTATTAGGTATTTTGGGGTTTATTAAAGGCAATAAAAGTGTACTCGCTGTAATTCTGAGGGGATGTACTTGTGATTTTATCATCCAATCATGTAGAAGCAAAGATGCTGTTTTTTTATTTTTCTTGCATGTCCCCCCTCAGATCTCCAGCAACTGCACTTCCAAGTGCACGCAGATCCACGCAGATCGCATCATCTCTATATTCAATATAGAGATGATGCGATCTGCATGGACAATTTGAACACTACAACCCATGAAGTTACATCACTTTTAAAACGCACCTTAATGTTTTTCACTTTGGAAGCTTTAATGCATTTGATCACATTTTTTATTTTTCAGTGTTTGGATTTTTATTTGGACACTATAAGCACTCATTTTAATGTATCAGTATATTGAGTTTGCACTATCTTTTATTTAGTATACATAATTCCCAATTTTGTATTCATTATATGTCTTTCACCTTCTATGGTATGGTTTTTATGACTTGACCACATATCACCAGTATTAATATTTTTATTAGTATTTTTTTCACTATATTTTTATTATATATTGAGTATTACACAATTTTGTAATTTTACACTTGGGCGCTGCACTTTTTCTCTTTCATCACAGTTTTTTGCCTGGTCTCTGTGTTATAGTGTTCAGCTGCTTTTATCGTGACCTACTGAGCGCAGATTCTCTACCTTTTTATTTTCTGTTCTTTGTAATGTATTGAAAGATTTGGGTAAAAAAAAAAAAAAAACACATTTCAAAGATATATTAGAAGTGATAGAAATAAGATTAGCATCAAAAGGGTTAATTAACTGAGAACACCTACTAATTGCCTAACAAGACACATCCAATGAGATGAAATTAACCAATTGTATTGGGCGTGCGCTATTGTCAATGTGAAAACCGCAGTAACCCTAGCGACAGTTGCAGTTTACATATGCGGGTATTTATTATCGCTATTTGCGCTTCAATTGCACCAGTTTGCACGTTCGATTAATGACTTTTTCGGCGCACCAATTAATGTATGAACTGGTGCAGTGCCTTCTTCTTAAATCGTGCCTTAATCGTAAATCACCGACACTGTATCTTCTTATGGTTTTTATATGAATATGTTAAAATCACTATGAAACACTATTATGCCGTGTACACACGAGCGGACTACCCGGCGGGATTGTCCGACGGACTAGAGTCCGCCAGACAATCTGACCGTGTGTGGGCTCCTGTGGAATTTTCCTTCCCAAAAGTCTGGCGGACTTAGTAAGAAGTTTTGACTCAAAATTATCCGCCGGACTCGGTAGTCCGGCAGACAATCCGGCCGTCTGTGTGCTAGTCTGTGGGACTTTTGAAATGAATGGACTTGCCCCACACACGGAGTAAAGTGCGTTCATTTAGAACGTGACTCCAGGTAGACCGGACTAGCGAAGGAAGTCAATGCCGCCGCCTCGATCGGCGACATTGACACCTCGCTGGCCCCGTCACCTGGTATGGATTTAAAGGTGAATCCCTAAGCCAAAAAAATGGCGTGGGGGTCCCCCCAATCCATATCAGACCCTTATCTGAGCACGCAGCCCGGCCAGTCAGGAAAGGGGGTGGGGACGAGCGAGCACCCCCCCATGTTGAGGGCACGCGGCCTGGTATGGCTCAGGAGGGGGGGTGCTCACTGAGCCATACCAGGCCGCGTGCCCTCAACATGGGGGGTGCCTTTGGGAAAGGGGGCCCTGCGGCCCCCCCACTCCAAAGCACCTTGTCCCCATGTTGATGAGGCGAAGGGCCTCTTCCCGACAACCCTGGCTGTTGGTTGTCGATGTCTGCGGGCGGGGGGCTTATCGGAATCCGGGAGCCCCCTTTAATAAGGAGGCCCCCAGATTCCGGACCCTCACCCTATGTGAATGAGCATGGGGTATGATGTACCTCTACCCATTCACCTGGTGAAAAAAGTGTAAATAAAAAACACAACACAAGTTTTTAAAATACTTTTGTGACAGACCTACAGTGGTGTGAAAAAGTGTTTGCCCCCTTCCTCATTTCCTGTTCCTTTGCATGTTTGTCACACTTAAGTGTTTCGGAACATCAAACCAATTTAAACAATAGTCAAAGACAACACAAGTAAACACAAAATGCAATTTGTAAATGAAGGTGTTTATTATTAAAGGTGAAAAAAAATCCAAACCATCATGGCCTTGTGTGAAAAAGTGATTGCCCCCCTTGTTAAAACATACTATAACTGTGGTTGTCCACACCTGAGTTCAATTTCTCTAGCCACACCCAGGCCTGATTATTGCCATACCTGTTCACAATCAAGGCATCACTTAAATAGGAGCTGCTTGACACAGTAAGGTCCACCAGAAGATCCTTAAAAGCTACACATCATGCCGAGACCCAAAGAAATTCAGGAACAATTGAGAAAGAAAGTAATTGAGATCTATCAGTCTGGAAAGGGTTATAAAGCCATTTCCAAAGCTTTGGGAATCCAGCGAACCACAGTGAGAGCCATTATCCACAAATGACGAAGACATGGAACAGTGGTGAACCTTCCCAGGAGTGGCCGGCTGCCCAAAATTACCCCAAGAGCGCAGCGACGACTCATCCAAGAGGTCACAAAAGACCCCACAACAACGTCCAAGGAACTGCAGGCCTCACTTGCCTCAGTTAAGGTCAGCGTTCATGCCTCCACCATCAGGAAAAGACTGGGCAAAAATGGCCTGCATGGCAGAGTTCCAAGGAGAAAACCACTGCTGAGCAAAAAGAACATCAAAGCTCGTCTCAATTTCTCCACAACACATCTTGATGATCCCCAAGACTTTTGGGACAACATTCTGTGGACCGATGAGACAAAAGTGGAACTCTTTGGAAGGTGTGTGTCCAAGTATATCTGGCGTAGAAGGAACACTGCATTTCAGAAAAAGAACATTATACCAACAGTAAAATATGGTGGTGGTAGTGTGATGGTCTGGGGCTGTTTTGCTGCTTCAGGACCTGGAAGACTTGCCGTGATAAAAGGAACTATGAATTCTGCTGTCTACCAAGAGATCCTGAAGGAGAATGTCCGACCATCTGTTCGTGTACTCAAGCTGAAACGAACTTGGGTTCTGCAGCAGGACAATGATCCTAAACACACCAGCAAGTCCACCACCGAATGGCTGAAGAAAAACAAAATGAAGACTTTGGAGTGGCCTAGCCAAAGTCCTGACCTGAATCCTATTGAGATGTTGTGGTATGACCTTAAAAAGGCCGTTCATGCTCGAAAACCCTCTAATGTAACTGAATTAGGACAATTCTGCAAAGATGAGTGGGCCAAAATTCCTCCAGGACGCTGTAAAAGCCTCATTGCACGTTATCGCAAACGCTTGGTTGCAGTTGTTGCTGCTAAGGGTGGCCCAACCAGTTATTAGGTTTAGGGGGCAATCACTTTTTCACACAGGGCCATGATGGTTTGGATTTTTTTTCACCTTTAATAATAAACACCTTCATTTACAAATTGCATTTTGTGTTTACTTGTGTTGTCCTTGACTATTGTTTAAATTGGTTTGATGTTCCGAAATACTTAAGTGTGACAAACATGCAAAGGAACAGGAAATGAGGAAGGGGGCAAACACTTTTTCACACCACTGTACCTGGGACAGAGGCTGTTGGAGGGGACGTAATGCAAGCCTCTTGCCTTGGGATTACGGGCCCTGGCATTTGGGGGAACGGTGCTGTTTATGAGCTGGTTTTACTTGGATTCAGGTTCATGCTGGACCCCCCCAAGACACATAGACTCTGGATATGTATATACTGTATATATGTGTGTATATAATGTGTGTTGTCCCATGCTGTTGGGACACACACTGTCAGATGCTAATATCATCAACTCTAGCCAGCCTGTCTGTTGTCTTGTATAATGTAAATGAGGCTGGTCTGGCTTGACGCAGATTCTGGGGAGTGTTTCACCTATTGTTGTATGTGCTAATTAACCCTGCAATTGAATGAAGGAGTCCAGTGTTGATTAAGATAATTAGCTCATGCTAATTAGGTTAGGTTTTAGTCATCCGGCTGTATAAATTTGTATGAAAAATAGATATTATAAAAAATGAATTTGTGCACAACATAATACATATTATGGTTCAAGGTCTATGCATACAACCTCCAAAGAACAAAATAGTGGTATACTTTAAATGCACAAATCATTATACTTTTCCATTTATTCTCAACATGTTTATATTATAATTATATATTTCCAGTATTCCAAACTTGTACCTTACGTCTTTCTCCTGAAGAAGCCACACCGGCGAAACATGTCGAGAATAAATGGACAAGTATAATGATTTGTGCATTTAAAGTATACCACTATTTTGTTCTTTGGAGGTTGTAGGCATAGACCTTGAACCATTTATTTTTATAATATCTATTTTTCAATAAATTTATTTTCTTCTTATTTATTATATATAAGTTTAGTGTGTTAGATGAAGAAGCTTGAACATGTGGCGATACCAAAATCCCAATTTAAATAAGTACAAACAACCTTCTAAGAAGGAAAGGGGGGAAGATGAGGCCACATACCTCTGGGATTTTTTGTAAATGGTATCTAGTAGATTAATGTATACGGACAAATAGAAATGTATAAAAAATATAGAGTTTTATTTTCCCATAGGGGTTGAAAACAACAAGGACACAAATAATACATCCATACTTTACAGACATATGAGTTAAATCAGATAGAGATGTGGAGCTTCGCCATACTCGACATGTTTCACTCTATGGAGTTTCTTCAGGAGTTTGATAGGTTAAGCTCGAAAATGTACTGAAATAACAGAGTCGCATGAAAATCGCATCCTTTTTCAGAAATGTACAGATCAAAAGTACATAGTCATACAATATATGGAACACTTGGCTCAAAATAGAATATACATCTAGATAAATGAGCAGTTGATACATAAAATTTGTTATAAATGTTAACAGGGGGGCATAGAAAGCAGAGGGAGGGGATTGAGAGGTGAGACCAGGCAAAGCTTACCACAGAAACTTGGGTGGATCTGAAGTATATCTGCATACATAGAATGTAAATTTGTTTTTGGGTATAAAAACAAATAAATTGTAAAGAGAGATGAAGTCGCTTCCAAAAATGCCACAGATCAGCACTGTGTCGCTTGCAGAGAGTCACGCTGTGATGTTAAAAGGATAAATGAGACTAAATTAGTGGGGTATTATATATGGTGTGGTTCATAGTAATATAAGGGTGGCAGGTTGGTAGGTAATAATTAAGTAGAGAGATAAATAAATAATACCTGTAGCAAAGTACGCTGAGAGTAACCGAGCTCAACAAAAGTTCAGTCTAATGTGCAAGTCTGATAATTGCAATTATCAGACTTGCACATTAGACTGAACTTTTGTTGAGCTCGGTTACTCTCAGCGTACTTTGCTACAGGTATTATTTATTTATCTCTCTACTTAATTATTACCTACCAACCTGCCACCCTTATATTACTATGAACCACACCATATATAATACCCCACTAATTTAGTCTCATTTATCCTTTTAACATCACAGCGTGACTCTCTGCAAGCGACACAGTGCTGATCTGTGGCATTTTTGGAAGCGACTTCATCTCTCTTTACAATTTATTTGTTTTTATACCCAAAAACAAATTTACATTCTATGTATGCAGATATACTTCAGATCCACCCAAGTTTCTGTGGTAAGCTTTGCCTGGTCTCACCTCTCAATCCCCTCCCTCTGCTTTCTATGCCCCCCTGTTAACATTTATAACAAATTTTATGTATCAACTGCTCATTTATCTAGATGTATATTCTATTTTGAGCCAATTGTTCCATATATTGTATGACTATGTACTTTTGATCTGTACATTTCTGAAAAAGGATGCGATTTTCATGCGACTCTGTTATTTCAGTACATTTTCGAGCTTAACCTATCAAACTATTGAAGAAACTCCATAGAGTGAAACATGTCGAGTATGGCGAAGCTCCACATCTCTATCTGATTTAACTCATATGTCTGTAAAGTATGGATGTATTATTTGTGTCCTTGTTGTTTTCAACCCCTATGGGAAAATAAAACTCTATATTTTTTATACATTTCTATTTGTCCGTATACATTAATCTACTAGATACCATTTACAAAAAATCCCAGAGGTATGTGGCCTCATCTTCCCCCCTTTCCTTCTTAGAAGGTTGTTTGTACCTATTATATATAAGTGTTTCTGTAGTTATGTATCTTTGATATTCCCGTATCTCCAATACTTCTATATTCTAATTAATATTGGGATGATGGTACCATACATATATATACTATCTGGGAAAAACACTCCAGCTTAACAACTTTGAAAACCGTATAAATTTGTGTGACATGTCAAATAAAAGTTATTCCTGATGTACTCCAAGACTGGTGTTGTCTAGTTCTTGGGGGCACCTATAGCCACATCCATTGGACCAGGACTTAGGAAGCATTTACGGCGGACACCTTGAGTACAGGATCCGTCACAACTTTATTACACAGCTCCGGGGGTCTTCATCTGTCTTGGGGTCTTCTCGCCAGACTCCTCCGCTATCTTGCTAGCTCTTTTACTAAAGGAGGAGCCCGGATTTCTCCTTCGTTGCCGCCGCCGTGTGGGGGTCTTGTTCCGACTTCGGGGGTCTTGTCCCGCTCTTCTTGCCGGGCCTCTGCTTTTTCTTGCAGCTCATTCACATAAGGAGGGGGGCCAGAATCTGGGGCCTCCTTATTAAAAGGGGCTCCCGGATTCCGATAAGCCCCCGGCCCGCAGACATCGACAACCAACGGCCAGGGTTGTCGGGAAGAGGCCTTTGTCCTCATCAACATGGGGACAAGGTGCTTTGGGGTGGGGGGGCCACAGGGCCCCCCTTTCCCCAAGGCACCCCCCCATGTTGAGGGCACGCGGCCAGGTATGGCTCAGGAGGGGGGTGCTCGATAGTCCCCACCCCCTTTCCTGACCGGCCGGGCTGCATGCTAGGATAAGGGTTTGATATGGATTTGGGGGGACCCCCACGCCGTTTTTTTGGCCTAGGGATTCCCCTTTAAATCCATACCAGGTGGCAGGGCTAGCGAGGTGTCAATGTCCCCGATCGAGGTGGCGGCATTGACTTCCTTCGCTAGTCCCGTCTACCTGGACTCACATTCTAAATGAATGGACTTTACTCCATGTGTGGGGCAAGTCTGTTCATTTCAAAAGTCCCACGGACTTCCACCAAAACTCCAGCGGATTGTCCGCCGGAAAAGTTCGGGCGTGTGTGGGCAAGTCCACATGTTCGGAAAGTCCGGCCGAAAAGTCTGATCATGTGTACGTGGCTTTAGAAATGTACTTTAGTCCATTTTATAGACAGCCAAGGGATGAAATAAGCCTACAGACTGACCTCTGGGGAAACCACATAAGAAACACTGTAAGTGAGCTTGAAGTGTTTGTATTTTTTTAAATTAAAATAATAAGCATGTTATACTCACCTACAGCTCTGAACCTCTTCTTCTTCTGATTTTGCTCCCATAGTAAGTGATTGCTATGAGGGTAGACGTGTGGGCTTGATCTTGAGCCGGGGTCCATTGACACACACAGCATGGCTCGGCCCCACTCCCACTCTCTGCCCACGGGATTTGACTGACAGCAGTGAGAGCAAATGGCACAGAAGGAAAGAAGAGAGAAGACTAGCAGAGAGCACAGTGTTGGATCGATACAGGCTAGGGTAAGTATTTAGGAGGGGGAAGGGCACAGCAAATGGCAAACAGTTTTTTACCTTGATGCAGGGAATGCATTAAAGTGGTTGTAACTAGAGTTGAGTGGACACCTGGATGTTCGGGTTTGACGCGTTCGGCCGAACTTCGGAAAAAAGTTTGAGTTCGGGACCGAACTTGACCCGAACTTAACCCCGAACCCCATTAAAGTCAATGGGGACACAAACTTTTGAGGACTAAAATGGCTCTAAAAAAGTAATGGAAAGGGCTAGAGGGCTGCAAATGGCAACCAAATGTTGTTAAGAGCATGGCAAGTGCTCTGCAAACAAATGTGGATAGGGAAATAACTTAAAATAACATAAAAAAAATAAATTTTTTTAATAATATGCTGGAGGCCCCCTTCTCAGCAGAAGAGATACAGGAAGTCATTAAGAACCTCAGAAACTCAACGGCACAATGCCACACATATGGCATTCCGCCCCAGAATACGCCCTTTTTGGAAAAAAATATTAAATTTAATGGATAAGCTAGTGGAAAAATAAAATACTTTGAAATAAAAAAAATTATAATCTTGACATAGGAGGACTAGGTCCATATGGAGTAGGAGGTTGAGATGGCGGTGGATGTGGCTGTGTAGGTGGAAGCGGCGGTGGAGGAGGTCGAGGTAGCCAACACTGGTTCAAAAATACAACAATGGCTGGGTAAGGCCGGTGATGTGTCGAATTCTGTCCCCCGTTGGATAGTGTCCGCCCTGTACTGCACTTGCTCAGTACGTAGGACAAGGGGATTTTCAAAATCTCCGAAAACGAACGGCGCCAAGCCACACCATCCGAGGTTCAAGCCAAGCGAAGCGAGGCTGTGCCCAAAGCGTGGCGAGCGAAGCAAGCCCATAAGTCCCTGTTACTATGTGCTACCTTATGTCCACTTGGATGGTGGTGCTTGAACCTGCACTCACAGCGCAAGCGCCGTTCATCTTCGGAGATTTTGTGAATCTCCTTGTCCTCCGTACTGCGCAAGCTCTGCGCCTGCGCAGTAAGTGGCCGGACACTATCCGATGGCCGGACACTATCCGATGGCCGGACAGTTTTTGTGAGAACACCGATATACATGTCTATTCTGCACAAGGTCCACAAGTCCTGTGGGATCCATGCCTGGTTAATTTTATTGAACATGAGCTTGTCCACATTGGCTCTGGACAGGCGGCTGCGCTTGTCTGTGATAACGCCCCCTGCCGTGCTAAATACACATTCAGATAATACACTGGCGTCAGGGCAGGCCAGCACCTCCAAGGCGTAAAGGGCAAGCTCAGGCCATGTGCCCAATTTGGTGACCCAGAAGTTGAAGGGGGCAGACCCGTCATTCAGTACGTGTAGGCGTGTGCACACATACTGCTCCACCATGTTGGTGAAATGCTGCCTCCTGCTAAGACGTTCCATCTCAGCTGGTGGTACTGGTTGTTGTGGCATGCTTTTCCACATTTCGGCCATACTAACCCTGCCTTCTGAGGTGCTGGCGGTGCCCCGGCTGCATTGGCGACCTCTTCTTCCTCTGTCTTCGCCTTGTGCTTCCACCGTACCCCCGCTGTCCGGTGGAAATGCCACCAGCAGCGCGTCTTCCAGCGTGCGCTTGTACTCGCGCATCTTAAGATCACACTCCAGTGAGGTAATTAAGAACGGTACGTTGTCCTTGTAACAGGGATCCAGCAGGGTGGCCACCCAATAATCAGCACCAGTTAAAATGTGGGCAACTCGGCGGTCGTTGCGGAGACACTGCAGCATGTAATCGCTCATGTGTGCCAGGCTGTCCAGAGGCACAAAGCTGTCCTCTGTGGGAGGTGTATCGTCTGTGTCCTCTATATCCCCCCAGCCATGCACCAGTGGCCATGAGCTGGTCTGGGTGCCACCCTGCTGTGAACATGGTTCCTCCTCCTCCATCTCCTCCTCATCCTCCACCTCGTCATCCTCCAGAACTGTGCCCTTGCCGCTGGACAATTGTGTACCTGGCGTTTGTTGGTACAGGAACCCACCCTCGTAGCCACTTGTGAATGACTGCCCTGAAAGCCTTGAAAATGATCCCGGTTCCTCCTCCTCCTCTTCTTCCATCATCGCCCGAAGCGTTTTTTCAAGGAGGCATAGAACTGGGATAGTAACGATGAGAACGGCGTCATCGGCACTGACCATGTTGGTGGAGTACTTGAAACAGCGCAACAAGGCACACAGGTCTCGCATGGAGGCCCAGTTATTGGTGGTGAAGTGGTGCTGTTCCGCAGAGCGACTCACGCGTGCCTGCTGCAGCTGGCACTCAACTATCTCCTGCTGCTGCTCGCACAGTCTGGCCAGCATGGAGTTCCACCTTGTGGGTACGTCACATATGATGTGGTGAGCAGGAAGGCCGAAGTTATGCTGTATCGCGGACAGGCGAGCAGCAGGGTGAGAATGCCGAAAGTGTGCACAGACGGCCCGCACTTTCTGCAGCAGCTCTGGCATATCGGGGTAATTTTTAAGGAACCTCTGGACCACCAAGTTCAGCACATGCGCCAGGCAAGGGATGTGCGTAAAACCAGTTAGACGCAGAGCTGCTACGAGATTTCGCCCATTATCGCACACCACCAGGTCGGGCTTGAGGCTCACTGCCACCAACCACTCATCGGTCTGTTGTTCCATGTCCCTCCACAACTCCTGAGCGGTGTGGGTTTTTTCCCCCAAACAAGAAAGTTTTAAAACTGCCTGCTGTCGTTTACCCCTGGCTGTGCTGAAGTTGATGGTGAAGGTATTACGCTGACCGGATGAGGAGGCGGTAGAGGATGAGGAAGCGGAGTAGGAGGAGTTAGCAACAGGAGGCAAACTGAAGCTCCCTGCAATCCTCGGTGGTGGAAGGACATGCGCCAAACTGCTATCTGCCTGAGGTCCAGCCGCCACTGCATTTACCCAGTGTGCTGTTAGGGAGATATAACGTCCCTGACCGTGCTTACTGGTCCACGCATCCGTAGTTAGGTGGACCTTGCCGCAGATGGCGTTGCGCAGTGCACACCTGATTTTTTCCCCCACTTGGTTGTGCAGGGAAGGGATGGCTCGCCTGGAAAAGTAGTGGCGGCTGGTCACGACGTACTGTGGGACAGCCAATGCCATCAGGCTTTTAAAACTCTGCGTCTCCACCAGACAGAATGACAGCATTTCAAAGGCGAGGAATTTTTGAAATGCTGGCATTCAGGGCCAGGGATCGCAGGTGGCTAGGGGGGTACTTCCTCTTCTGCTCCAGTGTTTGGGAGATAGAGAGCTGAACGCTTCCATGGGACATTGTGGGGATGGTTGGTGACCCAGGTGGTAGTGTTGCTGGCAGATCCTCTGTTTGCGGGTTGGCAGGTGCCACTGTCACTACAGAGGTGGATGAGGAGGCCGAGACTGCAGCAGAAGAGGAAGCAGGAGGAGCCAGAGACCTTTCTTGGTTTCTTGAGGTGTCTACTCCACTGCAGCTCGTGCTTTGCACTTAGATGCCTGGTCATGCAGGTTGTGCTCAGGTTGAGAATGTTTATGCCTTGCTTCAGGCTCTGATTGCACAGCGTGCAAACCACTCATGTCTTGTCATCAGCACATTGTCTGAAGAACTGCTACGCTAGGGAACTCCTTGGACCTGGCTTTGGTGTGCTTGGTCCCTTGCTGCGTTGGGCAGTAGCAGGCATACTGTCTAGGGGACGGACGCTCAGCTTTTGCACCCTGCTACCTCTTCTGCTGTGCTGGTGGCTCTGTGCAACCACTACCTCTTCCTCCGAACTACACTGGTCACCTGCATGACGTTGATTCCATGTGGGGTTGAGGACCTCATCGTCCTCCACATCATCTTCCACCCAGTCTTCACCCCTGCCCTCCTTGTCGGTCTGCACAATTGCGAAAGCAGCAGCAGTTGGCACCTGTGTTTCGTCATCATCCGAGACGTGCTGCGATGGTCCTCCCATGTACTCATCATGAAACATAAGTGGTTGGGCATCGGTGCACACAATCTCTTCCACTTCTGGGGCAGGGCTAGGTGAATGGCCCTGGGAAACCCTGCTAACAGAGTCATCAAAAAGCACAAGAGACTGCTGCATGATTTGGGGCTCAGACTGCTTGGCTGATTTGCAAGGGGGTGAGGTAAAAGACTGATGGACATCGGCTGCAGGTGCCAACTCTGAACTTTCATCAGGAGACTGGGTGGGAGACAATGTGAAGGAACCGGAGGCACTGTCAGCAACCAAATCTACTATCGCCTGTACTTGTCCTGGCCTCAACATTCGTACAGCCTCATTAGGCGTGACCAAATACTGCTGCAGGCTCTGTCGCCTACTCGCACCTGAGGAAGGTGTTTCACTTGTGCGTGTAGCTGGCACAGATCGACCACGTCCTCTCCCTGCAACAGGAGCTCCACCAGCAGCACCACGACCGGGGCCATGTCCCTTCTTTGACGTTCTCCTCATATTTTCCAAATTCAGGATCTTGCCCTAAATGGGTGTTTTTGCAATAGCAGAATACACCCAGAGTATGTAAACGGTGTATCTTAAAACCTGCAAAAATGCAGAAAATGCTATTAAAAAAAAAATGTTTTTGCCCAAAAAAAAATATATTTGAATAGCACAATAGATGAAAAATATATAAATTGAATATGTTACGCCTGCAGATATGCAGAAAACACTGCAAAATTTTTGTTTTTGCCCTAAATGGGTGTTTTTGGAAGAGCAGAACATGTACAGGGTGTATCTCACAGTAACATATGCAGTGCTGGTGCACTGAGCTTGCAGATAAAAGTTATATTTTTTTGCACTGTGTGTTTTTGCAATAGCAGAATACACCCAGAGTATGTAAAGGGTTTATCTCAAAACCTGCAAAAATGCAGAGAATGCTATTCAAAGAAAATGTTTTTGCCCTAAAAAATTTTTTATTTGAATACCCCATAGAAGAAAAATATATAAATGGAATATGTCATGCCTGCAGATATGCAGAAAACACTGCAAAATTTTATTTTTTTGCACTGTGTGTTTTTGCAATAGCAGAATACACCCAGAGTATGTAAAGGGTGTATCTCAAAACCTTCAAAAATTCTGAAAATGCTATTCAAAAAAAATGGTTTTGCCCTAAAAAAAATGTATTTGAATAGCACAATAGAAGAAAAATATATAAATTGAATATGTCACGCCTGCAGATATGCAGAAAACACTGCTAAATATTTGTTTTTGCCCTAAATGGGTGTTTTTGGAAGAGCAGAACATGTACAGGGTGTATCTCACAGTAACATATGCAGTGCTGGTGCACTGAGCTTGCAGATAAAAGTTATATTTTCTCTGGCACTGGGCTCATGGCAGTGTAAAAAGACTGTGCACTGCAACCCAGCTAGGTAAATCTATGTAGATCGCTGACTTATTAGAATAGATCTCTGAATCTGGACTCCTAGATAATTCTCTCTCCCTCAAAGCAGCCACAGGAACCTTGCTCTACACTCTCTATCTTTTCTCTCAGTGCAGTGTAAAAAGCTTGTGCACTGCACCCACACAACTAAATCTATGTAGATCGCTGACTAATTATAATAGATTTCATGAATCTGGACTGACTCCTATCATGTAATTCTCTTCCTCACAGCAACAGCAGCCAGGAACCTTTCCCGACACTGTCTAAAGCAGAGTGACGTGCTGTGCTGTGTGCCTCTAGCTTATATAGAGGCTGGGTCACATGCTGCACTGGCCAATCACAGCCATGCCATTAGTAGGCATGGCTGTGATGGCTTCTAAGGGCACACCAGTTGTTGATTGGCTGCCCTGCAGCTTTTAAAAATGCGCCATTACATCGCCGAACACCGGACCCGAACCCGAACATACAGTCAATTGTTCGGGTTCGGGTCTGGGACCCAAAATCCCGAAAGTCTGGTACGGACTGAACTTTACAGTTCAGGTTCGCTCAACCCTAGTTGTAACCCTTAAAAAAGAAAAGAAGATCCTGTTCCTTAAAGCAGAATATATAGCTTTATCCCTCTCTATGTTCTAAAAAACCTGGTTGATTCTGCCTGCTCCTGTGTCCCCCCCCCCCATGTAAACAGCTGCTGATCTATGATACCATGGTCAGTTTACATGTCTCCATCATCCCTCTGCTCTCTTCTCTCCCCCTCCCTCCCTGTCAACTCAGGAGTCTGGGTGTCAGTCATCTCCTTCCCTCCGCTCTCGCCATTATAGATGTAATATGACTAGGGAGAAAACATGTAATTCCCTCTCTTACATGAAGATTAATAGTGCAATATCTGTGTTTTTTTTTTAAAACGATACCGCAACATACCTTATTTACAGCACCGCTGGGCGCTCACATGACCTCCCGCCACTCTCCTCTTCTCCTCCCAGCTGACGTCAGCAGCCCCTCCCACTGTAGTGCTCAGATCGGGAAGGAGAATGCTGGCAGGTCACATGAGCGCTCAGTGGCGCTGTAAAATAAGGTATTTTGCAGAATAATTTTTATAACAACAGATAATGCACTGTATATCCTCATGTAAGAGAGGGGATTACATGTTTTATCACTAGTGACTTTTACGACCACTTAAAGGTAAAAAATGTGTCCTACCCAGCCATCTGACTTAATGTGCTTAGGAGTTTTTTGTAGGCATCTGGATTGCTGTAATCCTCTTCCCTCAAGTTGTTCCTTGACCACGTGGTACATTATTTTATTCCAAATACAATCAATTACTCAATCGATCAATATTTAATATCAGTCATAAAATATCTTCTGCTGCACACCTCTTATGCCCCATACACACGATCAGATTTCCGACAACAAAATCTGATCGGACTTTTATCGATCGTGTGTATAGAATTCCGACGCACAAAGTGCCACGCATGCTCAGAATAAATTTCGGGATGAAAGCTATTGGCTACTGGCTTCTATGTAGTCCCATCGTACGTGTTGTACGTCACCTCGTTCGGAACGATCGGATTTTCCGACAACTTTGTGCAACTGTGTTTATGCAACACAAGTTTCGTCCAAAATCCGTCGGAAAAAATCCGACCGTGTGTACAAGGCATTATACAAGTTTCATACATTTGTGTGAATTTTAGTCCTTTTCAGTAACAACCAAACAAACCCTGCCCCACTAAAGATGCTTACCCACCATAAAATAGATGCCAAACTAAAAAACTCCAATTCCAATTCAAAATATGGGAAATGTGTTAGAGGGTGCAGTAAGTCCGGTAGAGCCCATCTAATTTCCTGTCTGGAGCATCATATATCCTTTTCCTCTCCAGGCTTATTGTCCCTGGCCCATCCCTTTATTTAATCGGATTTCATTTTTTTTTTTCAGAGCATCACATGTGGGACTTGCCTAGTGTGGTCTACTTAGGAATGCTCACTCATTCAGACTGACACCCATCCATCAAGACATTTTCATATTTGCATAACTCCCAACAGCCAACCCACTGCTTCCATTGGGGCTTATGGGTCTTGAGATGCATACTGAGGCAGGGTGCTATGTTTTCAGAAAGCTATGTACAGCACCTAGGCATAACATCATTGAATTTAAAATACGGTAAGGTATGTAAGGAAAATAGGTTCTATTTAAAAATATAATTGAGGAGAAAAGAAGAATGAACCAAGGAAAGCAAAATATAAGCAGGTTAAACTATATCTTTAAAGCATGAAACCTTATGCAGACCTGGTATGGTTAGAAAGTATAATATCCTGAAGAAAGCCCTGAAGATATCCCACTATGATAATTGTGCACCAAAAATACCAATACAAATGCTGTTCAAAGTGTAACCGGTCTTTTCTTGGGCATCTTCATGGGACTCTGAATAGTGGCACTTAAATTGATTTGTAACACACCACCAACTCTTGACTCACGACTGTTGAAACTAATCAAAATTGTTGCTTTTGAAAAAATGACATATAAATGTCAATGTTATACTCATAAATAGGCACTGTTATTGCTTCAATGGCTGGCCAGCTAGTCACCCCAATCCCAATCTACTCCAAGTACAGTAGCCCTTCACTCTGGCTAAGAATTCTGTACTAGGTTACATACTGCACTTGAGTTTCTTACTGAAGTTTCTTAAAACACTGATGAACTTCCTGTTGATGCATGTTGATTAGGGATGGGCCCGGTGCTCGATTCAAACCCACGTTCAAATCGAGCACCGGGCGTTCGCTCGCTCAGCGAGCCCAGAACTATTTGGGCCGTTCGCATCACATTCGTGTGATGGAGCGGCCCCGCAATGCATTGCGGCCGGCGCAGTGCATTGCTGCTGATGATTGGCCAAGCATGCACTGTGAATGCTTGGCCAATCACAGCGCCGGAAACTAGGAGAGCAATAATTGGCTACAGGCAGGACGCCTGTAGCCAATTAAAGCTCAGGGGCTTTAGTACACGCCCCACCATTTAAAAGGCCGCCACGCCGTCGGCCCCGGTCACATGTGTTCCGGCTTTAGGAGAGAGCAGTCTGCTGATTCTGTCTTTGCTTGATTGCTATTTCTTTGCTAAACCATTGCTATCTGAGCCATTCATCATTAGTGATCATTCATTGCTGCTGATTGCACAGTTAGTGTGTTATTAGCTGCTGCTGGGGATTAGTCTGGTGTGTGCGTACTGTTAGTACAGTATTGCAGTAGCACCAATCGCAGTGCTATTAGCACAGCATTGCACCCCAACTTCTGTCCCAACCTTCTGTCCCATCCATATAGTACCTATAGTGTCTTAGTGTCAGCAGCACCCATAGGACTTCTAGTGTGTTAGTGGCAGCACACAGAGCTCCTATATTTTCTTGTCAGCAGCACAGACACCAATAGTACCTATAGTGTCTTAGTGTCGGCAGCACCCATAGGACTTCTAGTGTGTTAGTGGCAGCACACAGAGCTCCTATATTTTCTTGTCAGTAGCACAGACACCAATAGTACCTATAGTGTCTTAGTGTCAGCAGCACCCATAGGACTTCTAGTGTGTTAGTGGCAGCACACAGAGCTCCTATATTTTCTTGTCAGCAGCACAGACACCAATAGTACCTATAGTGTCTTAGTGTCAGCAGCACCCATAGGACTTCTAGTGTGTTAGTGGCAACACACAGAGCTCCTATATTTTCTTGTCAGCAGGACACCAATAGTTCCTATAGTGTCTTTGTGTCAGCAGCACCCATAGGACTTCTAGTGTGTTAGTGGCAGCACACAGAGCTCCTATATTTTCTTGTCAGCAGCACAGACACCAATAGTACCTATAGTGTCTTTGTGTCAGCAGCACCCATAGGACTTCTAGTGTGTTAGTGGCAGCACACAGAGCTCCTATATTTTCTTGTCAGCAGCACAGACACCAATAGTACCTATAGTGTCTTTGTGTCAGCAGCACCCATAGGACTTCTAGTGTGTTAGTGGCAGCACACAGAGCTCCTATATTTTCTTGTCAGCAGCACAGACACCAATAGTACCTATAGTGTCTTTGTGTCAGCAGCACCCATAGGACTTCTAGTGTGTTAGTGGCAGCACACAGAGCTCCTATATTTTCTTGTCAGCAGCACAGACACCAATAGTACCTATAGTGTCTTAGTGTCAGCAGCACCCATAGGACTTCTAGTGTGTTAGTGGCAGCACACAGAGCTCCTATATTTTCTTGTCAGCAGCACAGACACCAATAGTACCTATAGTGTCTTAGTGTCAGCAGCACCCATAGGACTTCTAGTGTGTTAGTGGCAGCACACAGAGCTCCTATATTTTCTTGTCAGCAGCACAGACACCAATAGTACCTATAGTGTTTTAGTGTCAGCAGCACCCATAGGACTTCTAGTGTGTTAGTGGCAGCACACAGAGCTCCTATATTTTCTTGTCAGCAGCACAGACACCAATAGTACCTATAGTGTCAGCAGCACCCATAGGACTTCTAGTGTGTTAGTGGCAGCACACAGAGCTCCTATATTTTCTTGACAGCAGCACACATAGTACCTATAGTGTGTTAGTGTCAGCACCCATAGGACCTACAGTGTGTTGTGAGCACACATAGGAGCTCTATTTTTTATACTATATACACTACCGACTACAAAGGCTGGAAGACCGCCAAGGAGAGGCAGACCGTGCCGAGGCAAGAACACAGGGCAAGCAGGCTCTGTTTCTAGAGACAACAGTGCTGGTCGTGGACGTGGTCGTGTATCGTCATCAGCACGTGGCCATGGGACACGCTTGTCTTTGTTTTCGGCAGCTGGACATGTTGAGCCGCATCATGCCGAAGGCTTGGTAGAATGGATGACCAAGCCCTCCTCATCCTCCTCATCCTCTCTCACCCAGGCTCAGGGTACTGGCAGAGCAGCTGCCAACGCGTACTCAATGGCATCATCAGCCACCCCTTCCCTAGACCCACCATGTCCTCCTGAGGAGTCCCCCGAACTCTTTGAGCACAGTGTTGGGTACATTCTCCAGGAGGATGCCCAACGATTCGAAGGCTCGGATGATGATACCCAGCTTGAGGAAGGCAGTAGTGTGCGCGCAGAGAGAGGGGATGCTGAAGGACAGCAATCTGGCAGTACTGTTCCACCAGCTGCGGCTTTCTGCCAGGTTTGCTCTAGTGGTGAAGAGGGAGGGGATGATGAGGTCACTGACTCCACGTGGGTGCCTGAAGGGAGAGAGGAGGAGAAGGAGGAGGAGGATGCGGCGTCACATGTCCAACGAGGCAGGATGCCCCCTGGAGGCCAGCTAGAGGCCAGCACAGCAACTGTATCACACCGCAGAGCTCCGCCTGTGCAGGGCGCTGCCTCTGCACATTATCACAAAAGTTCTTTGGTGTGGGCCTTTTTTGAGACGAGTGCATCAGATCGCACCAATGCTATTTGCAATATTTGTCTCAAGCGTATCTCGCGTGGCCAAAACATCAGCCGCTTGGGCACCACAAGCATGACCAGACATATGTCGACCTGCCATGCAGCTCGTTGGCAAGCACACATAAAAGACCCACACCAAAGAACAAAGCGGACCTCTCCTTGCTCCTCATCAGCTGGGATCTCCATCCCCACTATATCTTCAGTCCTCTCTGAAAGCTGCTCTGAGAGGACTGAAGGTTTAGAATTAGGTGTGTCACAACCAAGTACTTGCAGTACACCGACGTCAGATTGTAGCAGGCAAATTTCCCTGCCCCAGCTGCTGGACCGTCGAAAGAAGTATACTCCCAGCCATCCACATGCCCAGCGGTTGAATGCTAGCTTGGCTAAATTGCTAGCACTTCAACTGCTGCCTTTTCAGTTGGTAGACTCGGCCCCCTTCCGTGAGTTTGTTCAATGTGCGGTTCCTCAGTGGCAGGTTCCCAAACGCCACTTTTTCTCACGGAAGGCGATTCCGTCTCTCTACCGGCATGTGGAAGGCAATGTCCATGCCTCGCTGGACAGGGCGGTCAGCGGTAAGGTGCATATTACCGCTGACTCATGGTCCAGCAGGCATGGACAGGGACGTTATCTTTCTTTCACGGCCCATTGGGTCACTCTATTGGCAGCTGGGAGGGATGCAGGACAAGGTGCAGTAGTGTTGGAGGTTGTTCCGCCACCACGCCTCCAAAATGCTACTACTGGTTGTGACACACCTCTCTCCTCCACCCCCTCCTCTTCTTTTTCCTCCAGTGCTCTGTCCTCGGAACCAGCGGTGCTCCGTAGGCGTACAAGGGGCTACGCGAGTACGCAGGCAAAAAGATGCCATGTCGTGTTTGCGCTGGTGTGTTTGGGGGACAGGAGCCACACTGGGGCAGAGGTTCTGGCAGCTCTGCAGGGGCAGGCTGAGAGGTGGTTGACGCCACGCCAGCTTAAGCCAGGAATGGTGGTTTCTGACAATGGCACCAACATCCTCTCCGCCCTGTGACAGGGGCAGCTCACCCATGTGCCCTGTATGGCTCACGTCCTCAACCTGGTGGTGCAGCGGTTCTTGGGCAGGTACCCAGGCTTACAGGATGTCCTGAGGCAGGCCAGGAAAGTCTGTGTGCATTTCCGCCGATCTTATAATGCCAGTGCTCGGCTGACTGAGCTGCAAAAGGAGCTGAACCTGCCCAAGAACCGCCTAATATGTGACATGCCCACCAGGTGGAACTCAACGTTGGCCATGCTGCAGCGACTGCACACGCAGCAGAGGGCCATCAATGAGTACCTTTGCGACTACGGCACCAGGACAGGGTCAGGGGAGCTTGGCTTTTTTTCCCGACGCCAGTGGAGCATGATCAGGGATGCATGCACTGTCCTCTCACCATTTGAGGAGGCCACGAGGATGGTGAGCAGTGACAGTGCATGCATCAGTGACACTGTACCTCTTGTCCACCTGTTGGAGCATACGCTGCGTGGGATAATGGACAGGGCACTTGAGGCAGAACAGAGGCAGGAAGAGGAGGACTTCCTTGCCTCTCAAGGCCCCCTTTATCCAGACAGTGTTCCTTCTGTCCCACCCATCACACAGGAAGAGGATGAGGAGGAGGAGGAGGAGGAGGAGGAGGATTGTGTGAGCATGGAGGTGGAGCCTGGCACTCAGCATCAGCAGCAGCAGTCTTTTAGGGATGATGTACAGTCCCAACAAACCAGTGGACTTGTACGTGGCTGGGAGGAGGTGGCTGGCGATCATGTCATCCTCACTGACCCAGAAGACTCCGGACCGAATGCCTCAGCTAACCTACGTAGCATGGCCTCCCTGATCCTGCAAAGCCTGCGGAAGGATCCTCGTGTTCTTCGGATCAAGGAGAGGGACCATTACTGGCTGGCCACTCTCCTTGATCCACGGTACAAGGGTAAGGTTGCGGACCTTATCTTGCCGTCGCAGAGGGAGCAGAGGATGAGACATCTCAGGGAGGCCTTGCAGAAAGGTCTGTGCAACGCGTTTCCAGAAACTGGGAGGTTACAAACTCCTGGTCCTGCACGACGAGTTGCTGAGGCTTCGGTCAGTAGCAGAAGGAGCGGTGGGGAAGGTGGACGTCTGACCGATGCGTTCAGACAATTTTTTAGTCCGCAGCCCCAAGGTATGATCGGTTCCAGCAACCATCGCCAGCGTCTGATATACATGGTGCAGGAATACCTAGGGGCAAGGTCAGACTTGGACACCTTTCCCACCGAAAATCCTCTGGCTTACTGGGTCCTGAGGATGGATCACTGGCCAGAGCTTGCACAGTATGCAATTGAGCTACTGGCCTGTCCTGCATCCAGCGTTCTTTCCGAACGCACATTCAGTGCTGCTGGAGGATTTGTCACCGATCACAGGGTGCGCCTGTCCACGACTCGGTTGATCGACTGACCTTCATAAAAATGAATCAGTCTTGGATCACCACCAGCTACCAGGCACCTGAAGCGGATATAACGGAATAATTTATAATGTCACATCCCTTCAAGACTGCCTATGCTGATTCTGAGTGACTGTCCTGTTATGTTCACTGATTATCCTCTTCCTCCTCCTCAATGATCCATGCCACCACACCAGTGCCTAAGGCACAATTTTTTTCGCAACAGGTGTGACTGCTGTGCTCCAAGTACAGTATCTGTGAGGGGTGACAGTGTTGTGGCACCAGCACCAGTGCCTAAGGCACAATTTGTCAGCCCCTCTTGGGGCGTGTAATTACAATTTTTAGGCAATGCTTTGCAACAGGTCTCATTGCTGTGCTCAGAGTACAGTATCTGTGAGGGGTTGCAGTGTTGTGGCACCAGCGCCTAAGGCACAATTTTTCAGCCCCTGTATAACAGGGGCGTGTAATTACAATTTTAAAAAAAAATGCTTTGCAACAGGTGTGACTGCTGTGCTCCAAGTACAGTACAGTATCTGTGAGGGGTTGCAGTGTTGTGGCACCAGCACCAGTGCCTAAGGCACAATTTTTCAGCCCCTGTTGGGGCGTGTAATTATAATTTTTAGGCAATGCTTTGCAACAGGTCTCATTGCTGTGCTCAGAGTACAGTATCTGTGAGGGGTTGCAGTGTTGTGGCACCAGCACCAATGCCTAAGGCACAATTTTTCAGCCCCTGTTTAACAGGGGCATGTAATTACAAATCTTGATCTAATAGTTCACAGCAGGGCCCATTCCTGCGCCCACCAAGAGTAACTATGAGGGCCTAAAGTCTTGTGGCAACACCGTCCACCACCACCACCACCACCAAAGGCCCAATTTTTCTGCCCTGTTCAACAGGTGCATGCAATTACAAATCTTGATCTAATAACTCACAGCAGGGCCAATTCCTGCACCCACCAAGAGTAACTGTGAGGGCTTACAGTCTTGTGGCAACACCGTCCACCACCACCACCACCACCAAAGGCCCAATTTTTCTGCCCGGTTCAACAGGTGCATGCAATTACAAATCTTGATCTAATAACTCACAGCAGGGCCCATTCCTGCGCCCACCAAGAGTAACTGTGAGGGCTTACAGTCTTGTGGCAACACCGTCCACCACCACTACCACCAACAAAGGCCCAATTTTTCTGCCCGGTTCAACAGGTGCATGCAATTACAAATCTTGATCTAATAACTCACAGCAGGGCCCATTCCTGCGCCCACCAAGAGTAACTGTGAGGGCTTACTGTCTTGTGGCAACACCGTCCACCACCACCACCAAAGGCCCAATTTTTCTGCCCTGTTCAACAGGTGCATGCAATTACAAATCTTGATCTAATAACTCACAGCAGGGCCCATTCCTGCACCCACCAAGAGTAACTGTGAGGGCTTACAGTCTTGTGGCAACACTGTCCACCACCACCACCACCACCACCAAAGGCTCAATTTTTCTGCCCGGTTCAACAGGTGCATGCAAGTACAAATCTTGATCTAATAACTCACAGCAGGGCCCATTCCTGTGCCCACCAAGAGTAACTGTGAGGGCTTACAGTGTTGTGGCTACACCAACATCTAATAGGGCAAATTTCTGCAGAGTATATACGGCAGGCCCCTACTTTCAAACATCCAACTTACAAACGACTCCTACTTGCAAACGGAAAGAGAAAACAGGAAGTGAGAGGAAATCTACCCATAGGAAGGGAAATTCTATCCTGTTACATTTAATTTGGGAAAAAGGTATCTCCTCTCTACTGATGCTTTATCACCAATCCTTGTTTCAATTAAAACCCCACTTTTCCAAAAACATTTGTCATTGGGACGGAAAGTGAGGTGAAATGTTCTGAACAGGTGTGCAAAGACAGCAAATGTTACAGGGGTGATAACCCCTCCCCTATGTTCTCCAAAAAGCTTAAAAATTGTTTTTTTTGGGATGGAGCTACACTTCATAATGTACCTGTTCAGATTCTACTTAAAGCGGTTCGGCACACATTTCATTTAGTAAATCTCTTTGCCTTCCAAATCAGGCAAAGAGTACTAAATGAAATGTGCTTTTTTTTTTTTTTTACTTACCTTGTAATCGATGACTTCCTGTCTTCTGTCTCTTCGGGGGTGGGCTGGGTCTGTGCGGGGATCCTCATCACGCCGCACTGTCTCCTGGGATCTGGTGTCATTGATCCCAGGAGTCAGTGCGGGCATCTTCCGAAATCTCGTGAGATTTCGGCCACATCTTCCGAAATCTTGCGAGATTTCGGCCACATCTTCCGAAATGTGCCGACATCTCGCGAGATTTCGGAGAACGTGAGCTGCACTTTGCCGTTACTGCGCACGCGCGAGCTTGGCGCAGTAACGGAGGTGCATGCTGGGCCATCTAAAGTGCCTGTGGGGTTTCACATGCCCACAGGCAAGATGGCCCCCAGCAGACAAGAAGAATATCAAGAATGTTATCGGAGGAAAACCGGCTGCGATCGAGATGGAAGATGGAACAGGTAAGTCCCCCAATTTAGCTATATGGCCTTGGCATATAGCCCAAAAAAAAAAAAAAGCAGTGCAGAACCGCTTTAAGAACAAACCTACAGTCCGTGTCTTGTTTGCACCACCTATATACTGCTGTTCAGAGTAAATAGGGTTGTAGGTATAGGGTTTTATTTTGGGTGCGGGGTCCCCCTTAATATCCATACAAGACCCAATGGGGTGATGGGGTAGCCATGCCATTTTTCTCAAGGATTTTCAGCCATATGGCGGCCAGGACAAGACATGACATTAAAGCCGCAAGTGGTTTTAAATGGCTTCTTTTTTTCCTTTACAAATGTCATTTTGTGCAGGGACAGTTCTTAACACGGGAAACACATCCCACTTTACAGGCATACTTTAGACACCCCCAGGTACCATATTTAAAGGAAAATTTCACTTTTTTTTTTTCACTTTATGCATCATTAAAATGACTGCTCCCGAAAAAACGTTAGTTTTTAAAAGTTCTTTTTGCATTGATATATGTCCCCTGGGGCAGGACCCGGGTCCCAAAACCTGTTTTATGACATTAACATGCATATTGGCCGTTGTAATTAGCAATTTTGATTTTGAACGTTCGCGTCCATTATAACGAATAGGGTTCGAAAATTTGCGCGAACTTTCGGTCCGTTCGAAGGTTCTGGTGTGAACCGAACCCGGGGGTGTTCGGCTCATCCCTAATGTTGATATGTAACCTGCTAAATACTAAATTTTTTTACACCTTGCATTAGCATTATTACTAATGTCATTTGCTTTGACTGAACACTAACATATTTTTCTTGCATCAGTTGTATAGATTTCATGTTTTACACTTTTTTCTTTTGTTTTGTTTTTACTTGTTCTTTTTAGGCTGGATTCACATATGAACCACATGCGGCTCACAGCAGGGGTCCAGTGCATCCTGGTTCACCGTTTCAGGTCCGATTTCAGTCCTAATTTTGGGATGAATTTGGACCCGAAACAGACCAAAAGACGCACAACACACCAGACCTGCTGCGGACATAGAGAGCCATTCAATACCTCCTGCTATTGCGGATCCAATTCGCAATGGTGTGAACCAAGCCTTTAAAAAAAATCCAGTAAAACTTGGATTAAAAAAAAGTGTAATCAAAAGTTTTCTCTAGTTTTAGATTGGTTAGAACACCTATCAGATTTTTTTATTGCTTATCCCTCTTTATTTCTTTTGGTGACCACTGTCTTTCTATGACTCTTTATTCAGTATGTGAGAAGGATCCAATTAAAATCTCTGTTGTATCAAATGACAGGGGAGAAAGGAGTATGAGTAAGATCGAGCATGCCCTTATCATTTATATTAATGACAAAATCTCACTCCAAATTTCCTGACACTAGCAGTCAGAGACAGCAATACCTTAGATCTCACGCTGCAAATGTATAGTTATGAGGTTGTAGGCTAAGTTACTTAGAAAACCTCACATACCAGGCGTATTTATAAACAATGAACCAGTGTGTGTTAACCCGCACTCCCTTTTCCTGTGTGTTCCTAAAGTGATAAGTGCTATCAGATGGCATCAAGCCAAATTATTGTGTTCCCACAACTGTTAAACAAAAATTCAGTAGAAATATTGACTGCACCCTTCCTAGCTGACAAACAGATCAAAGCTCTCCATGTTTATACATACAATTTAAATGCATCAAAGCTAATTATTTAGTGACAAAGTCCATTCTTTCATATGTTAAACTCAAAACAAATTTCACAATTAATTTGTCAATTCGGGCCTAGCTCTGAGGAAGGAGGTGCGCCCCCAAACGCGTTAGCTGTAC
This sequence comes from Lithobates sylvaticus, assembly GCA_028564925.1. Taxonomy (NCBI): domain Eukaryota; kingdom Metazoa; phylum Chordata; class Amphibia; order Anura; family Ranidae; genus Lithobates; species Lithobates sylvaticus. The sequence goes on from CM053035.1 coordinate 90,423,158, forward strand.
CCCATGTTCTGTGCATGTCCACTGTGTTTATGGCCATTTATCAGGTGCATTTTGTGTGTACCCACTTTTATACAAAAATGTCTTATTATTAAATAATCTCTGGTAATGCACTACCATTTCTGTTATTCTTGTAGTTCCTTTCAGATTACCCCATCTGAGGAAGGCAGCATCCACCTCGTTTTGGGATACCTGTTACTCCACACCTTGGAACACTTATTAGCGCTGGAAGTTACTTTTTTTTTTTGTATCTAGAAAATCATTACTTTTTTAGTCCAGGTCCCTTTACCTAAAAAGAAAGTTTTATAATTTCATGTAAGACCTTATAGTCTTATCTTATATTGTCAGTTATATTACGTTGGCTGTTTTTAGCTTTACTGAATGATGTTGATCTCATGTCTGTAGTTGCCTGCAGATACTGCAGACAATGTAAAGGCCTGTACACACGAAACGAAAATCGTATGTAAAAATTTGTGCGACAAGCTGACGATTTTTGGATCATTAGTACGGTGCTTTCGACAGCCAATTTCTCTTTTTTTTGTCAGACAAAAGCTGGATGTGCAGACTATAAATTTTTTTGTCGGATTTGAACTCCACGTCTGATTTTCGTCATTAGTACAGTTTTTGTATGAAAAAAATGTAAGAGTAAGAATACGCATGCTCAGAAACGAAAGAATACATACAAAACTATTCAACACATTAAGTCACTTCTGACTTTGTAGTCTGTCGTATGAAAATTTTCGTATTGTGAGTAACCCTATCACTTCCATCATGAGACTAGCATCCCACAAAAAACGGACGTTCGGTCGTCCGAAAATCTAAGCGTGTGTACGAGGCTTAACAGGCACTTGATATGTCTGTCCAATTTCTCTCTAGTGTCTATGAGCAACATTCCCACATGGAAGATTCCGATACATTTACTCAAGGCAAGTTGATGTTTTCCTGGATTTACTCTGCAAAGTGTTCACTGTGGTTAAGCAGTGATAGCATGCATGTATCACACTGGATATCATATGCCAATGCTGTGTAGCAAATATGAAATGGGCATTTTTCAGAATGTAAATATTAAAGCACTGCTTTGCAAAATGTGAATCCTGTAATCTGAAGTTACAGATGCAGTGGTGAGCAAATGGGTTTGCTGGTATGTTTTGATAAGCCGTCTGACCACTGGATTTAATAGAACTGTAAAGAGCAGTCTGCACCCAGGATTAGCTGGCACTGTGCAGGAAAACAGTGAATGCAATATTAGCTGGGATGCTGATGAGCAATGTGGACGCTGGATTAGTTTAAATGTGACATGTTGATCTTTTGTTATGAGCGTATTCCAATATAGTTTCTGTTTAATAAAGTCAGAGTGTGTGAAATTGCCCATCACACCTGAATGCATCCCCCACCTCTGCCATGTACAACATAAAATAAACCACTTCCCATCTGCTTGAGAAACATTTTAGTTATATTAGAGCACGTTCTGCTGCACACCAAGGAAATTTCACATGTAACCATAATTACAGACACTAAATTTGGTGGTCTGAACCAGAGGGCATTCCGCTGTAGCTGCAAGATGCACAGTTAATAAAACTTGATAAACTAATAAGATTATTTATAGAACTCAATAAAACATCAAATTGGAAAAAAAAAAAAAAGACTGGTTTGTTTTTTAGTAAATACTAGATGCAGCTCTAAAGCTCTGCTATAGCACGTCTCCTTTTAATTGTCCCGAAGGAGGAAAGAAGCCAATAATTTGTTAATTACAAATCAGTGGACATTTATGATAGTGAAAAGAGCAATGATGATGTTCAAAACCTATTATATGATACAATGTATGAATTGAATAATTTATGCTTTTCAGAATATTGGGAAGTTTTAGTCTAAGAAACAACATGTGGCTACAGGTCATAAAGCAGAATTCTAGTCAGCTATAAAATAGTACCCTGAAGTTTCCCCCCCTCACTGCAAGGGTTAAATGTTTGTTTTAAGTGGTAAATGTTCTAGGGGGCAAGAAAAAGCAGTGTTACTTACCTTATTCCTGGTTCCTGCATACTTCCTCACTAGACATGTGCAATTTTTTTTTTTTTTTTTTTCGTTTTTCGTTTTTTTTTTTTTCGTTTTTTTCGTTCATTCGTTTTCGTACGAATGAACGAATCGTTCGAATCGAACGAATCCGAATAACGAATCATTCGAATCGTACGAATCCGATTAACGAATCGTTCGAATCGAACGAATCTGAAAAACAACGAAAATACGAAAAACCAAATTAGAAACAACGAATGTACTAATGAAGAAAATCCGAAAAACGAAAAAAGGAACAACGAAAATGAACAAAAAAATTCGTACATTCGTAACTTTTTTTTTGTTGAATTGGTAATTTTCCGTGTCCCTTACAATGGTGCTGCTTAACGTGCTTCGAATAGATTGAACGAAAAAATTTGTACATTCGTAACTTTTTTTTTCGATTCGTAACTTTTTTTTTTCGATTCGTAATTTTTATTTTTTTTGTTGAATTGGTAATTTTCCATGTCCCTTACAATGGTGCTGCTTAACGTGCTTCGAATAGATTGTATGAAAAAATTTGTACATTCGTAACTTTTTTTTTTCGATTCGTAACTTTTTTTTTTCGATACGTAAATTATTAAAATGTAATAATAGCACACATTACATAAAATTATGAATTATGCTCCGATTACGAATCTACGAATGTTACGAATGTACGAATAAATACGAATGCGTCCGAATTTCGAATAAACGAATAAACGAAAATTAAACTAACGAAAAACGAATCAACGAAAAAATAACTCTTACGAATGTACAAATCGTTACGAATACGAACACCGACGACTTACGAATGTACGAATCGTTACGAATCCGAACACCGATGACTTACGAATGTACGAATCGTTACGAATCAACGGAAATGAAAAAAACGAAATGAAAAAAAAAGATTTTTTTTCGGAAACGAAAAAAACGAAACGAAAATAAACAAATTTTTTTGTTATGCACATGTCTATTCCTCACACAACCCTACAACAGGTCCCCCTGAGTTACTGGAAGGGAGGATGAGAACACCAGCTGCCAGGGGAATGAGGAAAAACTTTTCCTGCCTATTCCATGCCACCTAGACAAAATGAGCATTTAAGCCTCAAAGTAAGCCTATCATGAGTGGGGAGCTGTTATTGCTGACCTCTCTTCTGAAAATTATAGTCACCTAATAAGTATGTATAGTGGGAGGAAAAAATAGGATTTTTAAATACAGCTTACCTGTAAAATCCTTTTCTTGGGAATACATCATGGGACACAGAGGCTTGGTAATACTTAGTGGGTTAGATAGTACCTTCAGGTGATTGGACACTGGTAACCCTAATTACAAAGTGAGTTTCTCCCTTATATATGGAGAGTACCTCAGTTTTGTAGCAAAGCAATAAGTACCCCAATGTAAAATCCCGAAGAGGGGCAGGAACTCTGTGTCCCGTGATGTATTCCCAAGAAAAGGATTTTACAGGTAAGCTGCATTTAAAAATCCTATTTTCTTGTTCATACATCACGGGACACTTGGTAATTGCTTAGTGGGATGTCCTAAAGCAATTGCCCAAATTGAGGGAAGGGAGACACAGACCGACAACGGACAAGATAATCTAAACTGCTGCCTTCAGCACACTGCGCCCAAAGGCGGCATCCTCATGCCCTCTTACATCCACCTGATAGAATCTAGTGAATGTATGGACTGAAGACCAAGTTGCAGCCTTGCAGATCTGAGCCATGGAGGCCTGGTGATGCACTGCCCATGAAGCACTAACCGCTCTAGTTGAGTGCGCCTTAACCTGAAAAAGGAGGAATCTTCTTCATTATACCATAGGCCTGAATAATAACTTCTCGAATCCAACTGGAAATAGTGGATTTCGACACTGCATGGCCCTTTCTGGAGCATTCTGGCAGAATAAACAGACAATCAGTCTTTTGTATCTGAGTGGTTGCCTGCAGATAGATACTGACTGCTCTTACACTATCTAGAGAGTGTAATAACTCCTCTTCCACGGACTGCGGATCTGGAAAAAAAGGACGGTAGGACCACATATTGATTTAGATGGAATCCTGAAACCACTTTAGGTAAAAAAGTTGGGTGAGGACGCAACACCACCCTGTCTTTGTGAATAATCAAATATGGCCCCTTACAAGAAAGAGATGCTAATTCTGATACCCTTCTGGCCAAGGAAATGGCTACCAAAAAGACCAGTTTCTTTGTCAGAAGAACTAAAGAAGCATGGTTTCTTTCTAAAGAAGCATGGTTTCTTTCTAAAGAAGCATGGTGCAATTGTTCAAAGGGTTGTTCTTGCAAAACAGACGAAACCAAATTCATATCCCATGGTCACACAGGAGGTTTGACTGGCAGTATCAAGCGCAGTGCCCCCTGAACAAAGGCCCGGACCAGGGAATGTGAAGCAAGTGGCCTTTGAAAGAATACTGATAAGGCAGAGATCTGGACTTTGATGGTGCTCAAAGCCAGCCTCATTTCAATGCCTATCTGAAGAAAAGCAAGAATCCTGCTAATGGCATACTTTCTAGGATACCACCCCCTGAGTTCACACCAGGAAACATATGCCTTCCATATTCTGTAGTAGATGAGCCTGGAGGCTGGCTTCCTAGCATTAATCAGAATGAAAAGGACTGATTCCGAGAGCCCACGGCTTTTCAGAATGTGGGTCTCAGCAGCCAAACTGTTAAATTCAGACTTCATAAAGCAGGATGGAATATTGGACCTTGTAAGAGTAGATCTGGACGCAGCGGAAGAACAAGGTCTTCCTACTGGCATCTTTACGCTCTCTGGGCCAAGTCAGGGCCACCAAATTGACCAACTTTGCTTCCCTTTTGACCCTCCGAAGGAACCACGGAAGAAGCGGAATTGGAGGAAAGGCATAGATCAGAGAGTACCGATCCCATGGAATCGTTAAGGCATCTGACCCTTGTGCTTTTGTTTTTTGTTAAACCTGGACACAAACAAGTCTACATCCGGGGTACCCCAATTTTGACATATGGTCTGAAATATATCAGGGTGTAGAGACCATTCTCCTGGACACAGCTGCTGGCAGCTTAGAACATCTGCCTGCCAATTTTCTACCCCTGGAATAAAGACCGCAGATAGGCAAGGAATATGCCTTTCTGCCCAGAAAAAAAACACTTCATTTTGGGCATCCAGGCTCCTGGAGCCTCCTTGTAGATTGATATAAGCCACAGCCGTGGCATTGTCGGACAGGATGACCCTGTAGTATAAAAGTGCAGACCTTGAAGGCTAAACGAATTGCCAAATTTCTAGAATGTTGATGGGCAAGAGCTTTTCGGCTCTGGACCATTTTCCCTGGGTGGAAGCTTCTTCCAGAACTGCTCCCCAGCCTATTAAAGAAAAAAGGGAATATTTGTGACTTTAAATGAGACGCAACGGGGAATATTGCACCTCCATCCCTGGTTGCTCATGCAAAAAAGAGGGGGGAGGGTGGGACTTTAGATGAGGTGCGTGGGGTAGAGCCAAGCAAAACCATATACATATGTAAAAAATTATATTCTTTATTAGAACAAAGATAGGGATAGAGAGTCTATGTAAGTCCTTACTGTACCATGAAAGTCCACAGTTGCCTAATGCCCTGTACACATGGTCGGAAATTCCGACCACAAAATCTGTCAGATTTTTTCCGACACTGGTGTTGCATACACACGGTTGAACAAAGTTGTTGGAAAATCTGATCATTCTGAACGTGGTAACGTTCGTTGCGTACGACAGAACTATGTAGAGGCTATTAGCCAATAGCTTTGGGCTCGTAATTTGATCTGAGCATGCGTGGCACTTTGTCCGTTGGAAATTCACAAGATCAGAAAAAGTCCGATTGGATTTTGTTGTCGGAAAATTTGAGAGAATTTCCGACGGAAAAAGTCCGATGGAGCCCACAGATGATCGGAATTTCCGACCGTGTGTATGGGGCATTGTACTATCTGCCATTAAATTTTTCTCAAATTTATAGGACGACGGTACTTTAACATTTTTCTACTATACAGTAGCATTCATTAAAGAGGGCATGGATCAACCCATATAAACACATAATAGCACATTGGCATATAAAATACAAAGTATCAACATACATATTGAGGATAGTCATCAACATGACACAGAAAGTAAATATTATACATCACAGTCCCCCAAAATGGAGTAGACATAACATTATATCAGGGTGGTAGAGCAATAAAAAACATCTAGAATCATAAACATGAGATGGATGCATCAAAATAAGCTCAACAACGTTTCGTGACTTCTATCTACTCATCAGGAGCAAGTGTATCCATATACTAAAAAGGGGATAAAAAGAATCACCATTATAGTTTGATATAACCACAGACTGGAGGGGTAGAGGGATTAGGGAAGATGATGAACGGCCATAACTGAAAGTACTCACATAAGAGTACTGGCATCTGTGGTTACGAGTTTCCAAGTAACTGGGACAAAGGACTTTTCTTTTAGAAGATTCTTGGTCAGTAACCACCAATTGAGGCTCTGGCGCACCCCTGGGGATAGGCGCATTGGAAGATCCAAGGCTTGAACCCTCTTGTTCCAGGCAGAGAGGATGCTGCTTTGTAAAGGTCTTGAGTGAAACTGGGTGTAAGAGACAACCTCGAAAGAGGCGAACATCTTCCCCAATAGTCTCATACATAGTCGGATAGAGGGTTCTCTCTTTGCTGAGACTACCCAGACCAAATTTTTTATGGCCCTGGCTTTTGACCTGAGTAAGAACACTCTGCTTTGTACTGTGCTGATGACCATGCCCAAATACTCCAGCCTCTTTGCGCGAAATTCCTTACCTATTCTATTGCTTATTTGTGTATTTTGTGAACACTACTCATTTTGCTGCAAATTACCTACCCGCCATTATTATATTACCACATATTGACCCCAATTACTCACAGTAGCGCCAGGGACCTACATTATATCATTTTTCTTTAGGGGCTGCAAATGGGATTTCTCTAGAGTGAGGACCCAGCCTAGGTACTCTAAGTAGAGAACATTGTAGCTTAGGCATGTTACGGACTGTTCTATGAGTAGCAAATCGTCCAGATAAGCTGTCACAGTTATGCCCTGAGCCCTTGGATTTGCCAGGGGCGGGGCAAGAAATGTTGTGAACACTCGAGGAATGGTAGCAAGATCAAAAGGAAGGGCTACAAATTTAAAGTGGCGATGATCCACTGCAAACCTTAGGAATCTTTGGTGAGCGGGAAATATTGGCACATGCAAATATGCATCCTTGATGTCTATTGATGCCAGAAATTCTCCCCCTGAAGGGTGGAGACTACTGAGCGGATAGACTCCGTGCGGAAAGAACGAATGTCTAGAAATCGATTCAGGTCCTTTAGATCCAGAATAGGTCTGACATCTCCGTTTGGTTTTGGAACCGTAAAGAGGTTTGAGTAGAACCCTGAGCCTTGCTCTTCCGGGGACACCTCTATAATTACTCCTTGGGATAACAGACAATCTAAGGCCAAAAGTAAGGGCCAAGTAAGAGACACCGTGGAGGCTACCCATCTGTCCTGAATCTCTTCCCTCCAGGCGCCTGCAAACTGCAACAGCATTCCCCCCACTCGGCCGAGTGGGGGCACCCTTTCATAGGGAGGCTTTGGGGTTCTGTTTACCAGATCTTGGACTCCAAGGCTTCTTTTGCCCTTGGGCTTGACTTTGGACCTTTCACCAAGTATTTGATTGGGGAGGCCATCACCACTGCCTGGAGGATGAGACTCCAGGGGCTGGGGACAGAGAACGTCTAAATGAAGGACGTTTACTCTTCCTTTTGACCGGTAACAACGTGGTTTTAACCCCGGCAATTTTCTGGATATAATTGTCCAGATCACCCCCAAACAGGCGTTCTTATCAAAACGGGAACCCAGTTAAATATTTTTTGCATGAAGCTTAAGCTGCCCAATGCTTAAGCCAAAGGGACCTGCGCATGTGTACCAGCAGGAGAGCGAGGCGAGATGCTTGCTGTGCAGAATCCATAATGGCATCAACCATGAAACACAAGGCTTTAGGAAGTTCTGCATAAACCTCGGCCTCCTCAATGGAAAGGAGGCTAAGCACCTGCTTAATTTGTTCCTTGAGGAACTGCCACATGCCAATTGCTGCAACTGTAGGCTGGACCACAGTGCCCGCCAAAGAGAAATAGACTTTAACCACTTAAGGACCGCCTCCTGCAGATTTACGTTGGCAGAATGGCACGGCTGGGCACATCAACGTACAGGTACGTTGCCCTTTAAGAGCCCAGCCATGGGTCGCGCGACCCGCCACCGGTGCGCTCGCGACCCGTTCCTGAGCCCTGTGACTGTGGCCGCGAAACCCGCAGACCCGATCGCCGCTGGTGTCCCGCGATCGGCTCACAGAGCTGAAGAACGGAGAGAGGTAAGTGTAAACAAACCCCTTCCCGTGCTTCCTAGTGAGGCTGTCACTGATCGTCTGTTCCCTGTCATAGGTAAAGACGATCAGTGATGTCAGTGGTGCCTCTTTTTTTTTTAACCAAAAGTATGTAGAAGAATACGTATCGGCCTAAACTGAGGAAAAAAAAAATGTTTTTTATATATTTTTTGTTTTATAGCAAAAAGCAAAATTGTCGCTATATTTTTGTTTATAGCGCAAAAAATAAAAACTGCAAAGGTGATCAAATACCACCAAAAGAAAGCTCTATTTGTGGGAAAAAAAGGACGCCAATTTTGTTTTGGAACTACGTTGCACGACCGCGCAATTGTCAGTTAAATTGACGCAGTGCCGAATCGCAAAAAGGGGCCTGGTCCTTTGGCTGCAAATTGGTCCGGGGGGCTTAAGTGGTTAAAGTTTCCAGCTTTTTGTCAGTTGGATCCTTAAACCTTTGAGCATTGTCCACAGGACAGGTCAGTCTCTTATTCACACAAGAAACAGCCGCATCTATGGCTGCGACTCCCCATTTCTAGGTGAAACTTTCCTCCACCGGATAAAGCATAGAAAAACCTTTAGGAGGAGAAAAATGTTTATCTGGGTGACCCCATCCCTCATACAACAGTTTATCCAGTAAAGGGTGAGTTGGGAAGGCGTACGCAGCCTGTGGGGATTTCCAGGACCCCAGGGAGGAAATGGGGGAAATGGTAGCCTCCGCAGAGGTCAATCTGTATGTGGAATGCACCAATTCAGTATAGTATTGCACCTGCGCTTTGAGGGCCTGGAAGGTAGAAGACAGCTTCTACTCTTCCCCTGATTCGTCCGATTGCACCTGATCCCTATTCTCTGATAGGGATCTTTCCTCATTATCAGAATGCTCATCCGATAGGGAACCCAAAGCAGAGGGATGGGATCTACCCCTTTTCCTGCTATTTTTTAAGGAAGCTGTGACAAAGGTAGTAATCCTTTCTTCCAAACGATCCAATGCAGCCTTTAAAGCATCTTCTGTGACATAAACAGGGACTGAAACAATGTCATAGGTAAAGACGATCAGTGATGTCAGTGGTGCCTCTTTTACCTCCCCCTGAAGCCCTCTTACGATAAACTGCACAACCTGATGCTGAGTAGGTGTCTTAGGTTTGCCAGGATCCGATCCACTGGGATGCTAACTAAGCCCGTAGCGCTGTGTCCCATCGCTTACAGGAGCTCTGATGCTTTTAAAAAGGCTGCTTTGCACCTGCGCACTGGCGCATCATGCACGCCACATGTGCATGGTGCCGCAACCACAACCCCCCCTCCTTCTGCACCCCCCACCCTGCTGTAAAAGCACGCCCCACATAGGGAGAACATCAGAGGACTGCGTGGGACCCCCGAAACTGCACGGGATCCCCTCCTTTGTGTTTATGTGGCAGAGCCTGCAGCAGAGGAGGTGAGCGGCATTCACAGACCAGCTTCACTGAGCGTGTATCCTGGAAGGCATGTAAGTATACACCAGGTTGTCTCTTACTCCCTCTAGTGGCAGAAACCTGGTAAGACATACAACTACTCACAGAAGATAATCCATAATGTGTTAACGTTAGGATTGGCTTCACTTACCTTATCCCCGCCGCAGGAATTGCTGAGAACAGACAGATTCCAGCCTTCACCCATTACGGAGGGTAGCGTTGTGCCAACCTTCAGGGTTCTGGGTTCCTACTCACAGGACCCTCTTCCCTGGACCTGTAGAAGACTCTGGCAGAAACTTTTCGTGCCACTGTTATATTAGTACACCAATTAGAAAATACCAACCAATATTATAACTAATATGTTATATTAGATCCCAGAGCCCAGACCTCCAAGGAGAGACATTACAGGCAAAACCTCCTCTCTTCTTATCACAAGGCACGGGTACCATCCATCTTAAACGTTTTAGCATTGGCCCGAGGTATGGATCTGGTTGTATAGCTCCTAGGTCCTCGCAGACCATCAAACAGAGCTTTCTTCTTAGCACATCAATGTGACCAACCACCTTAGACACTGGCGAAAAAACTGAGGAACTCTCCATAGGGAGGGGTTATATAGGGGAGGAACTCACTTTGTAAATAGGTTTACCAGTGTCCAATTACCTGAAGGTACTATCTAACCCACTAAGTAATTACCAAGCCTCTGTGTCCCGTGATGTATGAACAAGAAAGTGTCAGAAGTCCTTATCTGCATACTTTAGGGATTAGGGATGACTCAACTCAAACATTGGGTGTTCGTTTGTTTTAAAACGAACCAAACATATGGGGTGTTTGCGGAAAATTTGAGCTCCGCAGAACTCCCCATAATGCACTGCGAGATTGCACTGCATTGCTGTATGATGGAGAAAAAGGGGGTGTAACAGCGCTAGAATATAATAAAAGATTTAGACCACAAAAAGCAGCAGCATACAGTGTGATAACACAGTAAAGTCAAATAAAAATGGAAAAGCTGAGTTGAGTCCATAGAAAAAAATCATGATGCCAAGAGAATCAATGTATTATAAAGATTGAGTGCAGTCTTTAGTTGATTAAAACACGACAGTGTGCTTACACAAACAGATAAAGTGCCCGACCACCTTGGCTGTAGATTCTGCTTACCAAATGGCAAGCATTAAAGGCACGTGGCTATAACCCAGCCTAGGCCTTTAAGCTTGCGTGTGACCACAAAGTAGTATTGCTCGCTTCCTCTGTCCCAGTATCCGTACGTTTTCAATGAATGCTCAGGAAGAGAAAAGAACTGACCATAGTGTAGTATATTCTAAACTTGCGGATTTATTAAATAAAATATTGCACTTACAATTAAGCAGTTGGTATAAATGCATAAAAGGATTGTCGGCTGGCATACACAAACGGAGCCGGTCCTCCTATTCAGATCGCGTGGTGGCGTCACTACATGCCTTCCGCCAGATGCGTTACATCATCAGCAGACATTGTCAATGGGGAACAGACAGCGTACTGACTCACCATCTTAAGTACAAAACCCAAGCCTCGTTCTGAGTCACAAGTGGCTGGATCAAGGGACGCCATATTGGATATGGGCATGTTTTCCCTTACTTCTAAAAACAAAAGCAATTGTATCCACAATGCTCCATACATTTTTTTTTAAATAAAAATTAAATATAATTATAGCATACAGGATGATTGCCATTCACATATTTGGGATCATTATAAAAAAAATATTCCCTTTATTCATAGTGGATATGCCGATATGTTAATATCATGCCAGTATAATAGAGACCATTAATTTAAACTATATTATAATATTTGCCTCTCAACGAATCCAAAGAGAGATAAATAAAGTAACCCATTAGTAATATCGATTACAGATGAGGTAAAATTAAGTGATGCGCATAACTAAAAGGGAAAATTATCTGAATATTAAACAATATATAAATATTAAATAATACCTAGATAATATATTATGAAAAAATATGGCTAACATCATAAACATAATGCAGACATATTAAGTATATATCAGTGAAAAATATATATATATATCCATATTCCAATAAACAATATGTGGGGTAAACATATGATAGTGTGTGTATATATAATTTAAGTGAAAAATAATATTACAAGCACATACAGGACGCACAACTTACTCCTCACAGATGTCCCTCCCCTTTCTATTCTCACCCTTATCTCAACTGACATGGATCTCCCAACCCTAAACAAGGGATGAAGTTGGGAGACCGCATGTCTGCATATCCCCAGCCAAACTTCATGAATATCATTGCCACTCCCTCACACTCTTGCTCACCTTAAATAGATACCACGCTACATTCAGTTGACATGTGGCGGAGACTGAGGAGGAAGCTTTCACCCCCAGGTCACTCTGACCACGCTCCCTACAGCCCCCCTCTCCCCCCCCCTTTTCACACCCCCTCCATTATCCCCACCCTAACCCTCATTCCTGTTGCTCTTCCCATCCAACCAATATGACCCTGCCACAATACTGGTTGTTGTCGGGGTCCTCATAACAGAGCTCCCAGTCAACAACCTTGCACATCAGAAGTGCAAAAATACCATACAAACCCCTACAATCTTGCTTTACAACTCGGAACCCCCTCCCCTTAGGTGTCAAAGCGCAAGTCGGAATGAGGAAAACACAGGTTGACACCTAACAACTCAACTCAAAATATGCCAAGCCAATGTGTTACTCCTCCTTCCAACAAATACATCTTTGGTACACTATCTGTATATGAAAACGGTTTATGTATATACAATGTTTTGATTCACACAATTCTATGACACACTTGTACTCACTTATTGCAAATAAGATTGTTCCACGATTCCTTAATGTTTGTATGAGGACATTGTGATTTTGTTATTCTATATTCTCAATAAAAAATTTTGAAGAAAAAAAAAAAAAAAAAAAGAAAAATAATATCAAATAAATGTTAAGTGAAAAATATATATTCATGTAATTGATTAGTATTAAATAATAAATATTCCAGTGAACAAATAATTAATAATAAGTGTGGTGTTTGTACACCTAGATACCTATATGTGTCACATTAGCTACTTTTCAAATAATGTGCACCTGATCCAAAATAGGAAATCTACCTGAATACCATAGTATTACATAAATATAAAAACATTTTGAAAATTAAAAAATTAAAAAATAGTATAGAATTGGAAATTACTTTCAATGGAAAAAAAACACAAAAAAATGTTATTTATGCCTATCCCATACTGGTGTCTCAGAGCGGGTTCACATAAAAGGCCATAACAATTAAATTCATATACTTATCATGAATTATCTATAAAAGCGTTTACATCAGTGTCTATATTCAGCCCATATGGTGCATACATTTTTAATCTGTTAATCAGGTAATTTCTAATTTGGATATCTCTCTCACTAGTGCACTACCCCTCCAGTGAGGACTGTACCTGTCTGTCGATACCCCAAAACATTGTTTTTGAGGGGTCTTTGGCATCATGCTGTATAATGATTGGCCAAAGCATGCACCTGTCTGCATTCTTTGGCCAATCACAGCGCGCTCTGCTAAAAGAGCCATAATTGCCCAAAGGCCTATTCCACCGGCTCCTTGTCCACAGTCACTCCTTCCGTAGCCCCACCATCATTCATGGAGGAGTCCCCAGAGTTATTCGACCACAGTGTCAGTTATATGCTGCCGGAGGATGCACAGTGATTTGAAGGCTCCGATGTTGGTTCCCAGGATTATTTAATTTTCCTTTCTCAGTGTTAAAAAAAAATATTGAAGGAGCCAACAGGAGCTGCAGACTTTTACTGCATTCAAGTTCTTTATTTCTTGTTTCCAAATCCCTACATTGCTAAGTAGTAGAGCTTTGATTAGTTAATGCTGGTAAAATTCATGATGTGGTTGGCATGTTTGCAGTTATGTTTGTTAGTTTTGCGGTGATAGGCCGTTGAGCATTATCCTCAGGGGTTGTGCCATTGACTCATTGCCAAGATGACCACGCCCATGTGGGGGCGCCAGAAATATTTCTGCACCCAGACGTCTCTGACCATAGGATTGGCCCTGGTTGTATGGGTCCCAGGCTTCACCGATTGGCCGCTTGTAAAAGTGATCCAGTGGCTATATCGCCACTCTGACCACTTTAATCTTGTAGAGAATCATTAGCTGAAAAAAACAATGCAAGGGTTATGGCATATTGCTTCAGCCATAACCATGGTATTCGACTTCTGGACCAGGATGTCATTTGTCTATGACCTGGTCGGCAAGTTTGATTGTTGTTCATACTTGCACACAGACATTAATATAACTGCTTTTTTTCCCCACCCTGTCAACATCTTATTGTCCCACAGGTTACAAAATGTAATATTTAATAGGGCTTTTGTTAGGTACCGGATCACTCGCCGGTGGCACTGTGGTTCCTGGACCTAAAGATCCCAGTGATTAGTCTCTGATGCTGGCTTCTGGTAGGGTATTTAGTTCCTCCCCTAAGCTTACACAGGGCCTCAGCATTTGTCCTGTGAGCTCAAACCTACTGTTCCTTTTAACTTTATAATGTACCTGTACCTGTTGCCTTTTTCAACTGCCTTGAACCTGTTATGTGCTTACAGCTTGTATCGTTTACTCCGATTCCAATGCCTCTACCTTTTCCCCTTGTACCCGATCCTTTCTCTGGCCTCCGTGCTCTCCCATCTTTCCTGCTGTCTCTTGTTCCTCTTGCCTGATTCAGCCTTACTTGATCTTTCCCTTTTGCTTTGTATATTGTCTTGAATGGTTAGTTAGAAATATACAGTAGTTAGGTAGTTTTTCACTAGGTGTCACCCATCATGGTGTGTACACTATTGCTTGGATTGTGGTATTGTACATGCATCTAAAGTAAAGATGAGCTCTGGCTCTCTCAACCCACATGTATCCATACTTCAAAGTTGTACTCTTGTTTAGTCCAATCAGCTGCAGGCCAGGTTATTCATCAAGGAAAGAGAAAGGAGCCTCTAAGTGCATTGGTTAAAAGATTTATTGCAGGCACAATGAGATTAAAAACACTTACAAGATAGTAAGAGGTCATAGGCATATAATGATTTGTCCTCAGTCGGATCGCTGTAATCCTCGTCTGTTTGGGGGAGAGAGAGAGCCATCCTGCATCTGTCAGAGTTCCTGGTGATGTTGATTGGCAAGGAGCTGAAGATGCAATGAGGTTGCCCGTGTTCTGGAATCATGCTGGACCGCACGCCTCATTTCCAGGACCATTAAGACCAGATGCACACTGAATCTAATGTGCTTAACCAGTTCCCGACTGGAGCACAACAATGTATGTCGGCAGAATGGCACGGACAGGCAAATGGGCAAAAGGTACGTCCCTTTAAATTTGCCGCCGTCCCATCGCGTGTGCGCCAGTCGGAACCTCTATGAGTCGGATCATGGGTCCCGCAGACTCGATCGCTGCGGGGATACCCGTGATCGGATTCCCAGCCTCAACAGAGCACCCTTATCTCTCTCTCTTTTCAGGTAATTTGTCACCCTGCAGCACACATAAACAAGGAGGGCAGGATCTTGTTGGGTCAGTGCCCTGTGGGCACATGTAAATATATATATTTTTTTCCAATAAAGATTTTTATTTAATAAGCACAAATGTATAACAATGATACAGAGAAAATAAAACATAATAATAAAGAGTGTCATACATGAGATACAATATATCAAGCATATTTTATGTTGAAGTAGCTGTTGCGTACTTATACAGTGACTATTTGTGTAGACAATCCCTGTGAACATAGAAAAACGTAAAAATGAACACCACTATCAGTTTGAAAACACCTGTTAATGTTCATTATGGGTTGTTCCTTTTTTGGGGATTATTATCTTACTTCTTAAAATTTTTAAGTAGAAAAACTAGAAAGGGAAGGTGGGGAAAGAGGGAAAAAAAAAAGGGTGGGGGAAGAGGAAGCTCACTAGCATAAGTATACAGCTATGTATCAGCTTCTTGACCTGCCAGGCTGCATGCTTGAATAAGGGTCTGGTATGGATTTTGTGGGGCACCCCACGCCATTTTTTTTTTATTTTGGCTTGGTTCCCTTTTAAAATTCATACCAGACCCGAAGGGCCTTGTATGGATTGGGCGGCATGCCTTTTTTTTGCAGGCAATAGTATTGTATTTCATTATTTTTTTTTTTAATTTTTCATATTGTTTCATATTGTTTCTTATTGTATGTGCTGCTATGCCTGATTCCCTCTCTGCTGTGTGCCCAGAGTCCTCCATGTATTGCCCTGCCTGCCCTCTGTTGTGTAACCAGAGCCCTCCACAGAGTGCCCTGCCTGGACCACTCAATGCCAAGACCACCACACCCGCTACCTAGGACAGTCAGATTACTGCAGGGTAAGTCTTTGAAACATTTTGCCCCTTATTTCTCCTTGCTGTGCTATACTGCTATCATGTGGACTATTTCTCCTTGCTGTGCCTTATTGGTACCCTGTGCACTGTTCCCTCTTTGCTGTGCTTTATTTCCACTCCATGGGCTGTTAACCCTTGTGGTGCCTATTACCAGTGTTGCCAACCTAACAGAATAAAGTTTACTGACACAACACCCATTATTTACTGGCAGAGCCATGTTTTTACTGGCATTTCCAAAAGTTACAAAATTACAGTTTCAAGTGAAACTTTCAGTATTTAGGCTACAAACAAGTACAATATGCAATTAGAAATGTGATTTAAAGTGATAGTAAAGCAGAAGGTTTTTTATCTTAATACACTTTATGCATTAAGATAAAAAGCCTTCGAGAAAGGGGGTGGGGCCTGGCCATGGCTCTATTTCTGAATGGACACAGGGAGCTGTGGCTCAGCTCGGGTGCCCCCATAGCAAGCTGCTTGCTGTGGGGGCACTCAACAGGAGGGAGGGGCCAGGAGCACTGAATAGGGATCCGAGAAGAGGAGGATCTGGGCTGCCCTGTGCTAAACCATTACATAGAATAGGTAAGTATGACATGTTTGTTGTACTTTTGTATGTTGTATTATTTTTTTTTATTTAACAAAAAAACTGAGACATTAGTATTAGGGTAGATTTTAAGGCAAAAATCATATTTCTTATTTAATTTTTGATATAATAAGTAAATAGCGCAGAGACAGGACTCTCACAGTGACACTGACAGCAGTGTGCAGCAGTACACAGTGACAGTCTCTCTCATACCAGGTAGTCCCCTCAGACCCCTCCAGTCCAAACAGCACTGAAAGTCCCGCTCCTGGCTTGCCTTGCTCTATCCCGCAGACCCACACAGGAGGCTCCACTCAGCTCCCTTGCAGTATAACATCATACTACACGCTCTGCCAGACCCGCCGGCCTCTGGCACCACCGAACACAGTGTACCAGGCATGGGGATGATCTCATGAGTGTCACAGCCATATTTTTTACTGGTAACTTTTCCCTGTCATTTACTGGCAGGAAAAAAGTGCCAGTTTTTTACTGGCTACCAGTAAAAATACTGATGGTTGGCTAAACTGTCTATTACTATCTTGAGGATCATCTCCCCTTGCCTAGTTGCTACTCTGTTAACTTTTTACCCATGCTGGGTCTATTGCTACATTGTGGACTGTTCATCTGTGGTGTGCCATATTGCTACCCCATGGACTGTCTCTGTGCTCTGTCTTTTTGCCGCCCGTCATCCCAAGTTTCTCAATTATTGACCATGTATCGAGTTTCAAGTAATTAGCCTCCATGTGCTCTCTCTCTGCTCTCCTAGTTCATCACAAACAGGTAGTTTCTCACTAGGTGTTACTCATTTCAAATGTTCACAGTATTGCTTGTATTTGTTTGTGATATTATATTATGTTTTGTTTTATTATTTTTTTTGTAATTTGCTGTGTTCCTAATAAATCTTATTTGAACATAGTCTTTTCTGTGCAACAATACAGATCTGATCACACCTGCTTTTGTTGAATATCACCACCTGGTATCCTGACAGCTTTATACACCAAGTACCTGACAGGTGCTGATGGAGAGAGAATATGCACTTTACGAGTTTATCAGATTAGAGGTCCATTTCTTTAGGAGAAAAATGGAAGGAACAGTCTGTAATAAATTAATAAATACAGATTCCATTAGAATAAGCATGTATGTATACAGGGGATCCCCGGGTTACAAACAAGATAGGGACTGTAGGTTTGTTCTTAAGTTGAATCTGTTTGTAAGTCGGAACAGGCACATTTTTTAAGTGTAGCTCCAGCCAAAAAATCTATTTTTACGTTTTTTAGATAACATAGAGAAGGGTTATCACCCCTGTAACATTTGTTTTGCTGTCTGTGCCCCTGTTCAGAAGATTTCACCTCACCTTCTGTCCCAATGACAATTGGATTTTGAAAATTTTGGGTTGATAGGGAAACATGGACCGGTGATAAAGCATCAGTGGAGACACCTTTTTCCCATATTAACTCTTAAGCCCCATACACACGGTCGGATTTTCCGATGGATTCTGTCCTATCAGACAATGTTGTCGGAAATTCCGACCGTGTGTAGGCACCATCGGACAGTTTCCATCGGATTGTCCGACGGACAAAGTCCTATCTCCTGCTGGATAGATTTTTTGACAACAAAGTCCGATCACACCAAATCCGATCGTGAGTAGCGAATTCAGACAGACAAAGTGCTACGCATGCTCAGATCACATTACATGACCAAAGCTATTGGCTATTAGCCTCTACGTAGTCCCGTCGTAGGCAACAAACGTCACCACGTTCAGAATGATCGGGTTTTCCGACAACTTTGTCCGACCGTGTGTACGCAAAACCAACATCGGACAAAGTACGACGGACATGATCCGACGGACCTGGTCCTCGGATAATCCGCGCGTGTGTATGGGGCTTTACAGGAGTGAATTTCCCTTCCTAGGGGTGGATTTCCTCTCACTTCCTCTTGTCCCCCTCCGTTTGTAAGTAGGAGTCGTTTGTAAGTCAGATGTTTGTAAGTAGGGGACACCCTGTATACAGTATATGTATATATATATATAATACTAAATATAACTTTAAATGGGGTAGTTACTATCTTTTGTCCAAATATAAATATGAAGAGATATCATCACCGAATGCTAATCAGTCTTATTTGTGAATAAATGTAGCATAATAAGCAAAAGGTCTGATCTATCACTAGGAGAAAAAATACAGGAAACTTATTTATATATACTATCAAAGATTTTTGAGATATAAAGGTATATTGATATTCTCAAGGAAGGTTCATTTGTCAGTTTCCAACTATTGGCCAGACAGTAGCCCTGTTAGAAACACATTTCTCCTCATCAGCAATGCCACATGAAAAGAGAATGCCCTGTATGAACTGCACCCTATTTATCCCCAACCATATGACCATTAATGCCTGTGGCACACATTGGCCATACCTAATGAAAAATGTCACTAGCATCTCTGAGGTAAAGCCACCATCAATAATGTCATCCAGTGACATAAATCCATCATCAATCACAATTTCCAGCAATGTAAATTCTGATCAGTCATGATGAGCCGACACCTCAAAATGTATACAAGTCACACTCCTATCCCTAAATGACAAATCCCTAGTACTACCACAATGTAAACACAGCACCAGGTAATTTAATTGGCCAAATATGGCCATAACAATATTTAGACAATGACATCTCTTTGGATACCCAGCACTGGGAGTTAGGGTTGGCAAATGGTCGCAATAGTTGGTGGGTCCACAAACAGCAAATTAACTGACCTGAATCTGAATCTCATCTCTAATCATCAGGCAATATTTTATTAAAAGATGCAGATGCCTTATATAGTTGCTGACATTTGAAATTGCATTAGTTAAAGTTTATAAGGGAATTTGTGATTGGGTTACGTATACTTTAAGACACTTTAAAATATGCTTAAGAAATGCTAAAATGGTCCCTAACCAATTTTATTGTCATTTTAGTACTACATAAGCACTGTTTTGGCACTCCTTTAGTTTTACTACTGCTTGATAAATTGAGTCCATAGTTGATTACTGACCTTTGTCAGCACAGATCTTCTGTGTTTTTATTTCGTAAACTTCTTCATCCATCTACAATGTACAGCCACAGCTGCCAATTCCTTATTGATAACCCTATTTTCTTCTGTTCTGTGCTTTGAAGCTTTCTCACTGGTCACTTGATAGTAGTAACTGGCAATTAAATCTTATTTTCTGACAGTCTGAAAGGTCTTGATTAGCAGAGCACATAGGAAAACAAGTCAGTGAAAACAGTGATCTTTAATTGGTTAATCTCGTGGGGTCATGCAATGCCATCATTGTTTCTTCTACTAAAAATGGTATGTACCAATAATAGGTGTATTTTAATTGTTTCACATTTTAGCTCATGATTATTTTATTTGTCAGGAAAATATTTCATTCATATGGTTAAATATAGATAAATTGTTTAAAAATATTAGTACAAAGCTGAAGACACATTCACTTAGAGGTAGTTTGCTTGTGTGTTTATTTGGCCCTTTAAACTTATTTGCTTGGTTGAGATGATTTATATTCTTTAAGTAACAAACTCTCTAACTTCAGTTCCTAAAGTGAGGAATAAATTGATCTTGTAGATCTGCAAAGCAGCAGAGATATAAGCATTTTAAGAAGGTAGTTACTGTGTTCTTTATACAACAACTACATTTGTGCAATAAAATTAAGTTCCCTTTTGGAGAATATGACCCTATAAAGTAGGCAAATTATTAGGAGATGTTTTCAAACTAGCTGAATGTACAATCGGGCATTTCAGAAAGGTCCACCGAGGTGATGGGGCTGCTCAGGAACCTGTGATGTCCTAAATTCTTGCTTCATTAATGCGTAGTTTGCCATATGCTGCTGATAACACCACTTCCCAGAAAGACAGATTTCATACTAATTAAACAATTACCTTCTAATGAAGTGTCAGCACAAAATGCATTGAGTTTCCACAAACCCTGTCTAGGGGAGAATTCAGCCCAATTTAGGGAGGCGGAGGGAAGCTGAATCATTCAGATTTTCGGTTTTTAAAAAGAGAGAGGGAAGTGAGTTTGTTCTAAAAATGCTTCCTTTATTAGCAGAATCCCATAATCCCATAATTATGTAAGCAGGTCTAAATGTATTACCTAAATCATCTTTATACAACTATATGTAAATTATTTGATCATATACAGTACTTAGTTTGATACATATATGCAGTACCGGTATATATTATTGTTAGCTGCATTCTTTTGTCTTTCACATCATTAGTCTTGATGGTGGGAGCATTTTTAAGTGCTGGCTATGATTTTGGCCAGTTAACAGGAGCTTAGCAGCTGTAGTAACCTGTAAACAACATTGCTTAACCATAACTAGTATTATTGCACAAACTGGTTTGTCTGGATAAGTTGGAAGTCATAGCTGAGCTACAATGAAATGCACATGTAAGAAATAGGTGCTTCGCCTAGCATCTATGAGAGCTGCTGGAGCCATCACAACAAATATGCAAATTCCACATCATTATATAATCCTGATAATCTTTCCACTTGTGGGACTTAAAGCCCTGAAGAAAGGGTCCATTTCAAGGCTATTTTAGCCTGTTTTAGGACACGCAGACTGAGATATACAGTGTGCCTGGAATTTTACAGCTGGCTTGGTACTCTCCATCCTCTACATTTTATGAAAGCAGAACGAGACAGAGATGTCCTTTAGGCATTTGTAATAAAGGGTTCTGTTAATGATACATCATACAGTACAAAGATAGAGTACTGGTAATGTTTCAAATGTTATTGAACAAATACATTTTAGACAATTGTGTGCTTCCAATATTGTGGCAACAGTTTAGGGAAGAACCTGTTTTTGTTTCAGCATGGTTGTGCCTCTGTACACAAAGCCTACTCCATAAAGGCACAATTTGATGAGTTTGGTGTGGAGGAACTTAAGTGATCTGCGTAGGGTCCTGACCTCAACCCTATTGAACACCCTTGGGATAAATTGTAGTGCTGATTGTACATCAGTGCCTGACCTCACAAAATCTATTTTATCTCTTGCGGAAAACCTTTCCAGATCAGTGGAGGGTATAATATTTACAGGGGTCGGAGAAGGTGGATGCTACATATTAATGCACGTGCTTTTGGAATAAGATATTAAACAAGTTCACATTTTGGCCATATAGTGTATGCAGGAGGTAGTCCTGATAAATGGACTATTTGCCTTATAAATACATGAATGAGCATAATAGTAGGTTAGTCAATTCAGTGGCACATGCTGGTCAGAGAGACATTTTTACATAATTCTGAAGTGGTACAGACAGTGCGGAGAACTGTTGTACAACTGTAAAAGTACCAAAAGAGGTCAAATCATTAATAATTACCAACATTTGTTGTAATTATTGATATTATTATTATCCACATGCCGACCGGCGCACGACGATATACGTCGACAGAATGTACAGGCAGGAGGGCGTATATATTTACATGCGCCGGTCGGGACCCCCGTGAGTCCGGCCGCGGTCCCCGCGGACTCGATCGCCGCGGGGACTCCCGCGATCGTCTCACGGAGCGGCTGAACGGGGAGATGCCGAGATAAACAGCATCTCCCTGTTCTGCCTAGCAACTAGTGACGCCGATCTCTGCTCCCTGTGATTGGAGCAGAGATCAGCATTCACTAGCTGACAGCCACGCCCCCCCACAGTAAAAACACACACCCCTAGGCCTACTTAACCCCTACAGTGCCACCTTGTGGTTAACCCCTAAACTGCTAGTGTCATTTATACAGAAATCAATGCATTTAAATGCATTAATTGCTGTAAAAATGACAATGGTCCCAAAAATGTGTCAAAAATGTCCGATGTGTGCCATAATGTCGCAGTCACAAAATCGCAGATCTCCGCCATTAATATTAAAAAAAAAATTATTATAAAAATGCTATAAAACTCCCCTATCTTGTAAACGCTATAACTTCTGCGCAAACCGATCAATCGCTTATTGCGATTTTTTTTACCAAAAATATGTAGAAGAATACGTATCGGCCTATACTGAGGAAAAAAAATGATATATTTTTTGGGGATATTTATTATAGCAAAAAATAAAAAATGGATAAAAAAAATAAAAACCGCAGGGGTGATCAAATACCACCAAAAGAAAATTTTGGGAAAAAAAGGACGATTTTGTTTGGGAGCCACGTCGCACGACCGCGCAATTGTCAGTTAAAGCGACGCAGTGCCGAATCGAAAAAGGGGCCTGGTCCTTTGGCTCAAATTGGTCCGGTCTGAAAGTGGTTATTCATAATGTTAGCTCAACCATATCTCTCCATAGAGATGAGATACAATAAATGGATAAATAACTAAAATTGCAAGATTTATAAAGTTTAGAGAAAAACTGAGTCTTGCTAGACTGAGAATACGTAAATAAAGATACAAAATGAAAATAAGTAGTATCACAACATGTTTTAAAAAATACAAAAGTAGATATTTAGCTTAAGAATAAAAAGAAGAAAAATATTTAGCTTATCACGGGTATTTTATAGGAATATTAGTAAGCCAATAAAATGAAATGAGATAATCTTAACGTTAAATCGTTGCAAGCTTCTGCATTAAAAAAATACAGGGGATATAAAATAAAATTAACAAAGCTAAGGCTGACAATATGCTCAACTACAATTCCAGTTTGTTTTACAGGTATATTTAATTCTACATCTACAGCCCAGGTATCTATGCCATTAGTTGAAGTAAATATGGCTTCCTGTAATGTTTTGGAAAAAAATATTTTAGGTTACACAATTAGGCAACAAGTTCAGCTCACTATGTGACCTTACACTGACCATCGACCTAGCCCAATCACCACCAAGTAATTACAGCTTTCATCCCAATCATTTTGGCAAACAGGGTGCTTACATTACATGTTGCACTTTGCATGATACTTTTCTCCAGAGCTTTGTAAAAAGCAGTGACATTTCACTTTGCTAAGAATACCCAATCACGTACAAGGAAATTACCAATAATGTACCAGTTAAAAAAAACAAAAAAACTGTATGTTTGCTTGCAGATAATAGGATAATGGAAGTCTGCATAACTTTACCTCATTTATTTGTCTGGGAGGAAAATTCCCAGCGCAACTTTCCTGGCAAAGTGAACAGTCTTGCCTTTAATAGAAATAGACTAAGATTTCTGTGCTTTGGATATGGATTCAAACTCTTTGCTCATATTAATTTCTCCACTCAGATTATTTAGCCGAAAATGTTGTCCAATGGAGTTTTTCAATTTTATATTGGCTAAATACAGTCAAGGTACATCAAAACAACAGGTGCAAAGTCTTTAGTTCAATGTTCTTCAGAAACTAGCTACAGTTTGAGCAAAGCATGCCAGCATAGCCCTCTTTATTGGCCAAAAAAATGGTATGGGGGCCCAGGTACTGCCCTGGGGAACATGTATCAATAACATTTTTTTTTTTTTTTTTTTTTAAAGAGCAGTGACTTTAATGATTAACTGTTCTGACAGGGGACATCTCAGAGATCTTTCTCCTTGAAAGCATCCTGGCCCCTGGGAAGCATTTCTATTCAAACTGTGGCTGTTTTCTGAAGGAAAAAACTGTAAGACTTTGCACATCTTTTGTTTTGTTATATTTAGCCAATTTAAACTAAAAGTTCACATGGCTATTATGTTCCTACACTGTTATTATTTGTTCATCCCATGAAGCCTTCACTGTCTATATTATGAAAGATGACACAAATAACTCTAGTTATCTGTTGCAAAACATCACGTAACTAATGACAAAAACTGTATAACATTTTTTTTTTTAATCAGTGTCTGAATTCTTTCTGATAAATTACTTTCTGGATGTTCTACATAATCCCTAGGCCAGTGATGGCAAACCTTGGCAACCCAGATGTGTTGAAACTACATTTCCCATGATGCTCACGCACTCTGCAGTGTAGTTGAGCATCATGGGAAATTTAGTTTTAAAACATCTGGGGTTCCAAAGTTTGCCATCACTACCCTAGGCTCTACATTGCCTCTGCAAGAGCAAACAACAACCATTTTGATTACGGTGTCATAGACACACAAGTTTGGGATATATCCCCACTCACCATTAGCACACAGCAACAGACCTGAAGAAGGCGGTGTCTCTGTTCCTCAGAACACGTTGGCTTGATCATTTTTTTTTTTTTTTTTCAATAAAACATACTCTGCTTCTCATTGGATATTGGGCACTTTTTTCACCTACCCTTACTAGATCATTCCTATGCAATTCACACAATGTATTTAACCACTTTGCGCCCGCGCTATAGTCGAAAGATGGCTACAGCGTGGACGCTCCCCTCCGGAAGGGCGTCCCTGGATGTCATCCTGTTTATTTCCGCAATGCGCACTCCAGTGCCACCTGTCCCCAGTGCCACCTGTCCCCAGTGCCATGTAAAAGTGCCATTTGTCATCAGTGCCACGTCAGTGCCACGTGTCATCAGTGCCACATAGTGCCATCTGTGATCAGTGTCACGTGTCATCAGTGCCACATATTAGTGCCATCTGTCATCAGTGCCATGTATCAGTGCCATCTGTCATCAGTGCCACCTGTCAGTGTCAGGTGTCATCTGTTATCAGTGTCACGTGTCATCAGTGCCACGTATCAGTGCCATCTGTCATCAGTGTCACGTGTCATCAGTGCCACGTATTATTGCATCTGTCATCAGTGCCATCTCTCATCAATGCCACGTATTAGTGCCACATGATATCAGTGCCACGTATAAGTGCCATCTGTCATCAGTGCCACATATTAGTGCCATCTGTCATCAGTGTCACGTGTCATCAGTGCCCTGTATTAGTGGCATCTGTCATCAGTGCCACATCAGTGTCACGTGTCATCAGTGCCACGTATCAGTGCCATCTGTCATCAAAAGTGTAATAGGTAGTCAACAAGTTAGATGTGTAATTTATGCTCCTAGAACACGTGATGGGGCTTCCTGCATGTTGGGCCTCTCTAAGTGGCCAGGCTGTGAAAAAGTCACACACATGGGGTATCGTAATACTCAGGAGGAGTAGCAGAATGTATTTTGGGGTGTCATTTGTGGTATAGACATGCCATGTGAGAGAAATATCCTATTACAATGACAATTTTGTGGAAAAAAAATCTTAATTTTGCAAAGAATTGTGGGAAAAAATGACAACATCAAAAACCTCACCATGCCTCTTACTAAATACATTGGAATGTCTACTTTCAAAAAAGGGGTCATTTGGGGGGTATTTGTTCTTTCCTGGCTTGTTCGGGTCACAAGAAATGAGATAGGTCACCAGTACATCAGATGTGATCAATTTTGTATGATTTGCACCACAGCTTGTGGACTCTCTAAGGGCTCTTTCACATGGGGCGGATCAGTGCTGATCCGCCCCGTGGATATCCGCTTGCTCAGTGGGGATTGCTGGAGCAATCTCCGCTGAGCAGGAAGATGACAGGTCCGTCTCTGCACTATGTGCAGGGACGGACCTATCAGAGCGCCACTCTCCCCTATGGTAGATTGGGTGACGACGGACCGTAGAGTCCGTTGTCATCCGATCCGCTCTGCAGACGGATGGAAAAATAGGGTTTTCCTCCGTCTGCAGAAACGGACCATAGCGGACACGGACGCGATCGGGTGTCAGCGGATGCTCATCTGCTGACACCCGCTATCCCATAGGGATACATGCATGTCCGTTTTTCATCCGAAAACGGATGGATGAAAAACGGACATATGGACTGTCTGTGTGAAAGAGCCCTTACTTTCACAAAGACCAAATAATATCCACTAATTTGGGTTATTTTTACCAAAGACATGTAGCAGTATAAATTGTGGCCAAAATTTATGAAGAAAAATTAATAATTTGCTAAATTTTATCACAGAAACAAAGAAAAATGTTTTTTTTTTTTCAAAATGTTCGTTCCTTTTTCATTTATAGTGCACAAAATAAAAAACCCAGAGGTGATCAAATACCACCAAAAGAAAGCTCTATTTGTGGTAAAAAAAGGACAAAAAATTTATTTGGGTACAGTGTTGCATGACTGAGTAATTGTCATTCAAAATGTGAGAGCACCAAAAGCTGAAAATTGGTCTGGGCAGGAAGGGGGTTTGAGTGCCCAGTAAGCAAGTGGTTAAGACAGGTATTTTATTTAAGTTGGGCTCTTATGATAAAAACAGCAAACGTATCCACTCTTATCAACATTTAGAGAGCTACTAAACTGCAGAAAGGATCTGTGAAAAATGTTATCTTTTTTAATTAACCACTTTCAGACCAGACCATTTTGCTGGCTTAAGACCAGAGCACTTTTTGCGATTCGGCACTGCGTTGCTTTAACTGACAATTGCGCGGTCGTGCGACATGGCTCCCAAACAAAATTGACATCCTTTTTTCCCCACAAATAGAGCTTTCTTTTGGTGGTATTTGATCACCCCTGCGGTTTTTATTTTTTGCACTATAAACAAAAAAAGAGCGTCAATTTTGAAAAAAACACATTATTTTTTACTTTTTGCTATAAAAATATCCCCCCAAAATATATAAAAAAAAAACATATTTTTTCCTCAGTTTAGGCTGATACGTATTCTTCTACATATTTTTGGTAAAAAAAACTCGCAATAAGCGATTATTGATTGGTTTGCGCAAAAGTTATAGCGTTTACAAAATAGGGGATCGTTTTAGAGCATTTTTATTAATAATTTATTTTTTTACTAGTAATGGCGGCGATCAGCGATTTTTATTGTAACTGCGACATTATGGCGGACGCATCGGACATTTTTGACACATTTTTGGACCATTGTCATTTATACAGCAATCAGTGCTATACAAATGAACTGATTCCTGTGTAAATGACACTGGCAGTGAAGGGGTTAACCAGGGGGTGGCAGTGTAGGGGTTAAGTGTGTCCTAGGGGCGTGTTGCTAACTGTGGGGGCGTGGCTGTGTGTGACAGTCACTGATCTCTGCTCCAATCACAGGGAGCAGAGATCAGTGTCACTTGTTGCTAGGCAGAACGGGGATATTCTGTTTACTTCCGCACCTCCCCATTCGTCCTCCCCGTGAGACGATCGCGGGTATCCCCGCGGCGATCTAGTCCACGGGACCTGCGACCGGACTCACGGCGGTCCCGACCAGCTCGCGCGCGATGGCATAGCGGCATATTCAAAGGGACGTACCTGTATGCCCTTATGCCTGTCCGTGCCATTCTGCCGATGTATATGTGTGTGCGTCAGTCGGGAAGTGGTTAAAGTAGAATTATCAGCAATTTTTTTTTTTGGATTGAGCTTACGGAGGGTTATAACCCCTTTCAATATTTTTTTTCTTTTTTTGCCCATCTGTGTCCCATTGCAGAGATTTCCCTTAATTTCCTGTTCCATAGTCAAACAAGAAGTGAGAGGAAATCCCTGAAAATTAAGGGAATTCCTTGGGGACACCCAAATCACCAGAACAAGTGTTCCCTTTGGAAGATTTGCCCTCTATTACTTTTCTGGGGAAAACACAATGTTTGGGATTTTGTTTTACTTTCACTATCAATAATTATGATAAAGAGGACAAATAGAGAGGGTGGATCTCTTTAACAGGGGGCACAGACAGCAAAAAAAACTGTATTTTAGGCCCCCTCCACTCTCAAAAAGTTTTACCTTTAGTTATACTTTAGGGAAAAGAAACTATAAAGGCTCAAACAATCTTACTACTGTACCAGAAACAACCCAAGATATTTATTGGTTATGAAATTACAAGTAAAGCAAACATATCTGAACCAAAAATAGGCTATGAACTTATTCTTGGTGTAAGAATACAATATTCCACAAAATGGATGGGTTTTGTAACTTTTAGTTTGTTTGATAAACTACAAAACTATCATAATACAAAGCCTAATTATGACCAAGTGTATGTGAGCCTAGTTAACTTATTTGGGGATTTGGTTCCTTTGTCCCCAACTATGAACTGTTTTACTTATAAAGAACACTTAAAACCTTGTGACCCTGCCAGTCCCCTTCACCTTGTTCACTTCTGACCACACTAAGGCACAGATGCAGATCTGTCCTAGCGTGGTCAGTTTGAGTCTGACCCTTCTGAATGGGAGTTACGGAATTCTGTGCCTAAGCACAGTGTGCTGTATTCCCATGGTCATGACATGCCACCCCCCCCCCCCCATCCAGCCCCGCCTTCTGTTTAGGAGTTACAGGTCGTGAATGCCTTTATTCCTGCTGTCACATCTCTTTGAACATAAACCGCAAGCATCCTTCACAGTTAAATTACAGCGGGATCTGAAAATTGTTACTAGGAATCCCCTCTCCCACCCCTTTGAGCCCAGAATGCAGATCCTGTTTAGTGGGCATGTGAACGCTGGGAAATTTTTCAGAAAAATGTATTTATCACTTTTCTTTTTGTCCTAAATGTTTTGCCTAAGATTAGTACTGTATTTAATTCTAGGTTCACATCTACAAATGTTGAGAATGCACTCAAATTTGCATACTTTCCCACTGTTGGAATACATTGTTTATGTATTTTGTGCAACAACTACATCAACCAGTAGATGGCATTGTTTATAAGTTTTTAGCTGCATCTATGGTACTGTATATTATCCTAAAAATAATTAGGTAACAGATGCAACAAACAATGTGCAACAAGCAAAATCAAACAATAGTGACTGTTCAAATGGCAAAGTGTCACTAGATAAGTGAAACTCTTGTTGCCTAGAATGGTGTATCAAGTGAATTACATCAAAAATAATTTTTTGGGTAAATAGCCATGATCTCTTCACGAAAAATGCCAAATAATAAATTGTGCAAAAAGTTCATAAATAGTCGTGCTCCACAATTCAATGTGTTCAGGGAAAAGATGATGCTCCAACTTTTCCCACATGCAAATACAACAAACTATGGTGCAGCTGAAATAATCCACAATGGAAAGTGTGTCACCGCTGTGCTCTATATGTGAAAAATTGTCTGCTTACCGAATCAAATGATCCCACCAAGAGATCATATGCATGTGAATGGAAGTGGTCAGCCAGCTCCAGGGAATGTATCCAGGATTATGGTGCTCCTTAATCTTGTTAATCAAGTCATATGGTTATAAAAGATAATGGAAGACACTCATAGTGCATTAATGCGTGTAAAGTTGGTTTACTATATAAAAATTGCACTTACATCAAGGACAATGAATTGGAGCGACATGGAATAAAATCTTACACAGCAAATATCTGCTGGGGGTCAATCCGCCTATGTGAAGATGTTTTATAACAAGAAGTGCCAAAGACAGGATTCGGCATGGATAAGGACGTTTGCTTTGGTTGTGTTTGTAATTAATAAAGTGACTAGAAATGTGGCAAGGAAGAAGAAAGGAAAGAGGGGGGGATAGTAAAGATGAGAGATGAGAGCAATCGAGTCCGGCTTATGGGGAAGATATACGTTCTGGTGTAGCTAATTCTGGCTCACTTACATACAGGATGGACCTTGGAGGGAAAAGACTGGAGGGGTACAGAAGGGGGGGAGGTTTTCCCGTGGACAGTAGTGCGGTTTATGTTTGGTAGCTAAAGCTTTTGTTTAAAAAAAAAGTAACTAGATAGGTGGGGGGAAGATAAATACACACACCAAAGTAATAGGAGGGTATTGTCGAAATCCAAAGGTAAGTAATGCCTTGATTGCCATAGTTTTTCAAATTTACGTATCTGGTCATTCTCAATGACTGTAATTTTTGTGAAGGGCCCTATTCATTCTATGCTTGGCCTCAGCCATGACCAAGGTCTGGTATTTCCAAGCCCTAGCAATGGTCTGCTTGACCGCCATGGACTCTTGGAGGCCATTGCAAAAATTACCTTCCAGAATTCTTGAGCAATCGGGCATTGCCACCAGACATGTAAGTGAGTGCCAGGATTGGAGCAGCCTCGGAAACAAGATTCAGAATATAATCAGACAAATTTTGCGATTCTAGCTGGCACAAGGTATCAATGTGATAGGACCCCTTAATTTTTTTCTAAAGCTGAGATATTGGGGAGGCTGATTTAGTGGCCATCCAGATTCTAGACCAAACTGCAACCTCAAATGTGCGCTGCGGATCCTGTGCCCATTTATCAGTGTATGGTGGCAGTGAATTGTCAAGATTGACATTCAGTTGTTGGTAAAGGATCGATATGAGCATGTGGGTCGATTTTGCAGATACATTCAAATTGTGTCATCTGTGTCAGCGGGGATCCTGACCTGAGAAATGGCATGTAAAAATGTTTAATTTGTAAGTAGCGGAATATCTCTGATGTTGGGAGACCATAGGTTTCATATAGGGTAGGGAATGTATGTATAGCAGTGTTGGTGACCAAGTTGTGTAGCTTGAAGAGATTGGTAGAAGACCAGGCAGCAAAAACACCAGGAGATTCCCATGCAGGGTAAAATGCTGGGTTCCTGAGAAATGGGAGGAGCTTGTTGGAGTTCTGAGGGAGATAGGGAAATATTCAGCGCATTTACCTTTTTGGGGTTAACCTGGAGGCCGTAAATTTGGGCAAAGCTCTCTAACAAAGAGTGGGGATAAGTTCGAGAAATTAGTATGTCATCCACAAACAGGCATACTTTGTGTTGGTGTCCTCCAAGTTCTATCCCTCGGACATCAGGATCCAATCTGATCAGTTGCGCCAAAGGTTCAATGAGCATGGCAAACAACAGGGGGAGTGGGGACAGCCTTGCCTAGTGCCTCTCTGGATATTTAACATTGCAAATTTACAGCCAGCATATTTGATGTATGCCCGCGGATTATTTTGGAGAGAGGAAACCCATGTTAGGAAATGACTCCCAAAACCCCAGCGTTGGAAGGTATATTGTAGATACGGCCAAGTAGCTGAGTCGATTAAATGTCTTCCTAATGTCCAGGGATAGGAAGCATGTCGGAATGCATCTAGTTTTGGCAGCATGAGATAGGAGGATGGCGCGTCGAACATTATCGCCAGGTTGGTGAATGGGGACAAATCCTGTTTGGTCGCAATGGATTTATTGGCCTATGATGGTATTTAACCGCTTCCCGACCGGCGCACGACGATCTACGTCGACAGAATGGCACGGACAGGCATAAGGGCGTACAGGTACGTCCCCCTTGCAGATGCTGCCATGCCATTGAGCGCGCGCCACCGGCTTGCGCCGGTAGGGACCCCCGTGAGGCCGGCCGCGGGTCCCGTGGACTCGATCGCCTCAGGGATACCCGCGATCGTCTCACGGGAAGGCTGAACGGGGAGATGCGGAAATAAACAGCAGCTCCCCGTTCTGCCTAGCAACTAGTGACGCCGATCTCTGCTCCGTGTGATTGGAGCAGAGATCAGCATTCACTAGCTCATAGCCACGCCCCCCCACAGTTATAAACACGCGTCTAGGAACATGTAACTCCTACACTGCCACCTAGTGGTTAACCCCTTCACTGCCAGTGTAATTTACATAGGAATCGGTGCACTTAAATAGCACCGATTGCTGTATAAATGACAACGGTCCCAAAAATGTGTCAAAAATGTCTGATGTGTCCACCATCATGTTGCAGTCACAATTAAAATCGCTGATCGCCTCCATTACTAGTAAAAAAAAAATATTAATAAAAATGCTATAAAACGATCCCCTATTTTGTAAACGCTATAACTTCTGCGCAAACCAATCAATAATCGCTTATTAAAATTTTTTTTACCAAAAATATGTAGAAGAATACGTATCGGCCTAAACTGAGGAAAAAAACGTTTTTTATATATTTTTGGGGATATTTATTATAGCAAAAAGTCAAAAATAATGTGTTTTTTTCAAAATTTTCCCTCTTTTTTGTTTATAGCACAAAAAAATTTAACCGCAGGGGCGATCAAATACCACCAAAAGAAAGCTCTATTTGTGGGAAGAAAAGGATGTCAATTTTGTTTGGGAGCCACGTCGCATGACTGCGCAATTGTCAGTTGAAGCGACGCAGTGCCGAATCCCAAAAAGTGGTCTGGTCTTAAGCCAGCAAAATGGTCCGGTCTGAAAGTGGTTAAGCGTGTTGCCAAAAGCTTGATGGTCTTTTATGTGGTTTCAGAGCTTTGATGACTAGTGCCACTTCTTCATCTGTGTTAGGACACTTAAGTGATTCTTGTTGCGATTGTGTGAGTGAGGGAAGAGAAATATGAGAAAAAAAGGCATCCGCAGCCGTGTGGTCCAAGTCTGGGGATGATAAGTAGAGTTTGCCAAGGTTAAGCCTCGTATACACAATCCGATTGTTGGCCAACAGTGTCAGACTTTTGTTCAAAGGGCATGTGGTGGGAACTTGTCTTGCATACAAACGTAACACAATTGTCAGCCAACAAACACGAACATAGTGACCTACTAGATGTACTACGAGCCGATAAAGAGGAAGTTCAATTGTCATGCGCCACCCTTTGGGCTCCTCCTGCTAATTTCGTGTTAGTAGAAGTTTGGTGAGTTTTGATTCGCGCTTTTCAGTTCGTGCTTTTCAGTTCATTTCTGAATGGCCATTCATCAACCAGCCATGTTGCAGAATCGGAGGAGAGAACGTGCTATTATTGGCCATTGAGTTATTGCTTTGACGCCTATACAGTCCAGGAACAGGAGGAGGAAGAGTTCTTGGACCAAAAATTGGTTGCTTAATCGTGACCAATTATGTCATATGCCTTTGCTGCGGGAGCTTCAGGAGTATAATTTTCGGAATTATCTCCGGATGACGGACCCCTGCTTTCACTACTTCTTGCCATTGGTGACCCCCTATATTAAGAAGCAGGACACATGCATGAGGCTTGCCATCACTCCAGAGCTAAGGCTCATAGCCACCTTGCGGTATTTGGCGACGGGGAGAAGTCTCTACGACCTCAAGTTTACCACTGGGATCTCCCCCTAGGCTCTGGGACTCATTATTCCAGACACCTGCTCCGCCATTATTCAAGTACTGCAGAAGGACTATATTTGGGTAAGTTTTTGCCTTTTAGATCACATTCTATGTATTAATGTTTGCTAATTTATTGTCTTAATTTGTTGATTACATCATTTTCAATATTGTAATATCCTGTGAATGTCCTCTTTGTCCTCATGCATGCTGTAACTTTTTTCTTCTCCTTTGTTGGCCTACGTGCATATTTTCCATATCTAACTTCCCCAGCATGCTATCCTGGACCCATACACACCTTGCCTAGTAACTTCACATTTGGAGCTTACCCTAAAACAACCCCTAAAATATGTACAAATGTTATTGTTGTCCTCAAATTCAGGCAGGGTGCAAGAGACCATTTTTTGGGGCACAAACTCATTTGGAACCCTCCCTCCCCCCCAAAAATGCACAATCATCAGATACAAATACTCTATCTGCTGACTTTGCAAAACCCATACACACTCTTTTGTTTTTAAATGTATGTCTAAATTCACCCAACCATGTAGTGCAAGGGTCTGCCTGATTACCTACAAATTGTAACGTAGACAGTTTTGTCTCCTATTATATTGATAGGTATTTTCAAAATGTGCTGTAATTTGGACAGTGTGGATCCAAATTTTTAGATTATGACACATCTCACCTGTCCACTGGGCTGCCAATAGTGTAAGAAAGGAGGGGCTGGCTAAAGTATCCCAGATAATTTATGCAAACAGCTCTCCTGAAAGTGGAGAGGGTTACCTGTCCAAAACATCTACACATTTCCTCCCCCACCCTAAAATTTTGCTAATGTGCTATTAGAGGGGTAGATAAATCAGATAATTTGACCTTACCCTTTTGTCTTTTAATACTCATTTATCCACTTTCAGACCGGACCAATTTGCAGCCAAAGGACCAGGCCCCTTTTTGCGATTCGGCACTGCGTCGCTTTAACTGACAATTGCGCGGTCGTGCGACGTGGCTCCCAAACAAAATTGACGTCCTTTTTTTCCCACAAATAGAGCTTTCTTTTGTTGGTATTTGATCGCCCCTGCGGTTTTTATTTTTTGCTCTATAAACAAAAATAGAGCGACAATTTTGAAAAAAATGCATTATTTTTTACTTTTTGCTATAATAAATATCCCCAAAAAATATATTAAAAAAACATTTTTTTTCCTCAGTTTAGGCCGATACATATTCTTCTACATATTTTTGGTAAAAAAAATCGCAATAAGCGATTATTGATCGGTTTGCGCAGAAGTTATAGCGTTTACAAGATAGGGGATAGTTTTATAGCATTTTTTTATTAATAATTTTTTTTTTTATTAATAATGGCGGAGATCTGCGATTTTTTTTGTGACTGCGACATTATGGCGGACACATCGGACATTTTTGACACATTTTTGGGACCATTGTCATTTTTACAGCAATTAATGCTATTTAAATGCATTGATTCCTGTAAAAATGACACTGGCAGTTTAGGGGTTAACCACAAGAGGGCAGTGTATGGGTTAAGTAGGCCTAGGGGTGTGTTTCTTACTGTGGGGGGGCGTGGCTGTCAGCTAGTGAATGCTGATCTCTGCTCCAATCACAGGGAGCAGAGATCGGCGTCACTAGTTGCTAGGCAGAACGGGGAGATGCTGTTTATCTCGGCATCTCCCCGTTCAGCCGTCCCGTGAGACGATCGCGGATGTCCCCGCGGCGATCGAGTCCGCGGGGACCGCGATCGGACTCACGGGGGTCCCGACCGGCGCGGGAGCGCGCCACTCCCGGCGCGCTCCCGATGGCACGGACAGGCAGAAAGGAGGGACTTATATATACGCCCTCCTGCCTGTACGTGCCATTCTGTCGACGTACATCTGTGTGCGCCGGTCGGCAAGTGGTTAAGTTTTCTCCTTATGTTGGCTAAGCATGTTTGTGTCAAAAAGTTATGTGCAGAATTAATAATTTTTGGTTTCTTTTTTTTAATCTACAGTTTCCTTCTAACCCACAGCAATGGCAGGACTGGGCAGCTCAGTTCCACCATCAGTGGCATTTTCCCAACTGTGGTGGTGCTATTGATGGCAAGCATGTCCGTATTGTCCCACCACCCAACTCTGGCTCATATTATTTTAATTATAAGGGCTTTTGCAGCATAGTCATGCTAGCTGTAGTGTCTGCCAACTATGAGTTTTTGTATCTGGATGTTGGGAAGAACGGCCGCAACTCTGATGAAGGAGTAATTATGCAGACAGAGTTCTACAAGTGGCTCCAGAATGGCACCTTAAACTTGCCACCTGCTGAGGAGAATTTTGAGAGCCTTGGTTTTTTTTTTGTTGCAGATGAGGCCTTTGATTTGGGGGAACATCTGATGAAGCCGTTTCCTATGAGGAACCTCACCCCAGAGCAGAGAGTATTCAATTACAGACTCTCTCATGCCAGAATGGTGGTCAAAAACATATTTGGCATCCTATTGAATCGTTTCAGGCTGTTTTTGTCTCTACAAGATCAACCATGTGGTCCAGTGCTGTTGTATATTACATAATCTTTTTAAAGCAGTGGTCCACCCAAAATTTTTTTTTAAAGTCAGCAGCTACAAATACTGCAACTGCTGACTTTTAAAATATGGGCACTTACCTGTCCAGGGCGCCCCCAATGTTGGCACCCAAAGCCGATCTGTCGCTCAGCTCTCGGGTGCTGCCGCCGCAATCTTCGGTAAGGGAATCAGGAAGTCAAGCCTTGCGTCTTCACTTCCCGGTTCCCTACTGCACATCCGCAAATCATGCTGCGCAATCCGGATGGTCCCTGCTGTCTCTGGGACCCATGTGTTTCCCAGCAGACGGCGGGGGAGTGTGAAGAGGTGTAGACTCCCGCGGAAGTGGGTGCAAATACCCATCTGCACCCCTCCCCCCTGAAAGGTGCCACATGTGACACCGGAGGTGGGAGGGTTCCAAAAAGCGGAGGTTCCATTTTAGTGTGAACCTCAGCTTTAAGGAGGAATGCGACTAGCTACCTTGCCTCACTGCCAAGTGATGTGGACCCTGCAGTGGCAGGCCCAGCTGAAGAGGCAGCAGCTCGGCCGACTGTGGGAGTACTGACGGCTCTTGAAAATGCCCGTGCTGGATTGCCCTCACAAATTGCCAGAGATGTACGGCAGAAATAACTTGATTATTTTGTGGGTAGAGGAGCAGTGGCTTGGCAGCAATAGCTGATTATGCCTAATATAATTTCAAGATCATAAACTCATCTTTCATTTGAACTTGTTATGGAAATCGCCCTTCCAGACAACCTGCTGGCGTGCGCGTCTCTGTGCGCGTTCCCGTGGGCGCTAGTTTGCGTGCGCGCGCTGACGTTTGGGGGCGCGTGCGCGGTGGATTGCATGCGCCTGTGTGCACTGTTGGCGCCAACCGGCCTATTTAATCAGGCAGCACCCGTTGGCTAGTGCTGCCTGATCTTCAGCTCACCAGACACCTTGTTCCAGTGTATACATCTTGTTGATCTTGTGACCCCGGCTTACCTTTGGACTCCCTGGACCTCTGCCTGCCCCCGGACCTCTGCCTGCCTGACTACTCTTCTGCCTGCTCCTCTGTACCTTGCCGTCTGAACGTTGCCAAACCCTGCTTGCATCCGGATCTACCCCTCTCTCCTGCTCAGTGACCTGTGCCTGCTTTCCAGTACCACATCTCATTAAAGGTGAGCCTCTTACTACCCGCACCCGGGACTTCTACACCTACCCCTTTCTCCTGCTGAGTGACGTGTGCCTGCATCCCAGTACCTCATCTTGCCACCAGTGAGCTTCCCACCACCAGCACCAATAGCGCAAATGTACCTTATTTGCGACATGAGGTGACAATATCTTCTTCAGCTAACTATTATGGTGTGCTGTGGGTCTGCTACACACACACACAATGTTTTTTCTTAATGGATCTAATGCATGAAGTTCAAAAACATTATGCCTTTTCAACTCTTAACATTTTTGGGAGGACTAGGGGAGTTGGCCAGATTTTAAGAGCATGTCAATGTAACTACAACTACTTAACAAATACACTGGTATTGAGCTTTTAAATAATAAGCCAACACGTCGTTGTCAGGTCACCTGAGTCGAGGTGACAGATGCACCCCGTTGGTGCACCCCGCAAGGTAGTGGACCCTATGGCTGACTGCTGCGGATGAAGCTCTAGGATATACAGGAGAGCAGGTACTTTGTAGTACCTACACGGATGACACTGGGAGCTAAAGCATGAGATTTCCCAGGGTGCGGAGTCTAAGAGCCAGCGGGTGTTCACCAGAAGCCCCTAGTGGTGGGGATGGATTTAGCTGCAGTCTGGCTCCAGGTCGCGACCCCTAGGGCCTCCCAGCTCCCACTCACAGAAGACTACAAGGAGGTAGAGTGGAAGCAGCAAACAGAAACAACAAAGGATAGTCAGGAGATAGCCAAAGATCGGGGTAACAAGCAGGTAAGGATAGTCAAGAACAAGCCAAGATCAGTAACTGGAATCAGACGTGGAAGACACAGCAAGTCGCACACGAAAGTTAAACACACAATGTTGATCAGCAGAGCTGACTTGCAGTGCACAGGTTAATATAGAGTTCCCTGATATGGTCTGGGGTGGAGCCATGCTTTGAGGAGAGATTACTTAAGCAGCCAGGTGGAGTTTCACGCATGCGCAGTGTATATAAAGCCATAACGCACGGTCGATGGAACAGCCGTAGGAACGATATTGGGATAGAGGACGAACGATCGCCATCGCCAACACACAAAAGGAGCCAGAAAACTAAGGGACAATTGGAAATTGGGGCATAGGTGGTTAGTGGCCTATACTGTTTAGATTGAGGCCTAGATTGGGAGCAGCTTATGTTAAGCCAGACATTATGTTTTGTCTTGTGTTCTGTCTTGCAGGCATCATATCATTTCTCATGATGGATAAATTGTGCCTGATTTTTTTGCCCCAATTCATTGACCTGTACCGGGAGCTGCCCTGTCTCTGGAAGGTCAAGAGTCGAGACTACTCAAATAAAATCTTGAGGAAGGCAGCGTTGGAGAAACTGCTTGAGTTGGTGAAGCCAGTGTGCCCCAGGGCAGACATCAACTATGTCAAGACAAAAATATCAAACCTGAGGAGCACCGTACTTTTAAAAGGGAGCTCAACAAGGTCATGGACTCACAGAGATCTGGAGCATCAGCAATTGACATATATGTCCCCAGGCTGCGGTATTACCACAGCCTGCGTTTTTTGTCCAACCAGACTGAACCCAGGCCATCACTATCTACGCTCCCTTTGACATCTGCTGAAGCCAATGCTCTAGAGGTCCACACAGGTCCTGATGTGGAGGAGCCCAGCTTGACCCAGGTATAGCATTGTTGAACATATTTGTATCCAAAAATACAATGATAACTAGACGTTATTGTTAAAATACTTCTGCCTTAAAAAAAGTGGTTTCCATATCAATAGACAGTAGTGACAAAAAATTATTTGTACAAGAATAAAAAGTGCTGGGGTCAAAATGATAGTCTTTTCTATTTGTCCACATTCAATTTGCAACAGTGAGGAGATCGAAATTGTGTGTGATTGATGACCAAACCCTAAAAAAGATTCTAATTATGTCCCATTTTTATACACAGGAAAGTGTCAGTCAGGAGAAACACAGAGTCACAGATCCCTCCTGCTAAAAGAGCCAGGAAGAGCAGAAATCTGGACAAGGCCACAGCTGCCTTCCTCAGTCAGGCCACTACTGCCATCTGTACTGACCCAGATGAGTGTGAGGGATTTGCCGTGGTTACAGCCAATAGGTTAAGGGGAATGGCCGGTGACCAGAGGTCGAAGGTGTGAGGAGCTCATCCTGCAGCTCCTCAACAGGGGGGCGATGGGCGAGATCTATGCCACCAACCACCTGTGTGATTTTGTGAGCCCACATACACAACCTCCGCAGCCAACCCACCCAAGACCCCCAACAAGGCCGCTGGTCTGGGGATTTTCACCCCTCCACACTTAATAATAATTATTTTCTTTTTTGTTTGAATATTGATTTGATTTGTTATATTTTATATATTTTTGGATGCATAGAATGCACTTTTTGGTTAAGTTATATTGACAGATAGCATGTCTAATTGTATTTGTTTTCTTTTTTAATGCACAATAAAAAAAATGGGTAGAATAATACTTGGCTATGTGTTTTACTTTAAATGACAGTTTGGGAGTAGGCAAGTACTTTTAAAAAAATACAATGTAAAATTAACAAGGGACACCAACATAGTTGTATCTTTGATATTAAAAACTACGGAATAATAGTGTTGTGGTAACTTGGCCATAAAAAAAACAACAAGCATAATAATATTATTCTTGATATCACTAGACAAATAAAGCCTTTGAAAATACGTTTGACAGAACTCCATCAGTATCACCAGCAAAGCAGCTTCATTTTTATCCCATTAAAGAAAAAGAGAATGTGCGCTGTATTTCGAGATTTCATAATTTGCCGCGTCACAAATATTAATTCTCCATTACGAATGCTAGTTTACAAGACAGACTGCTTCTGGCCCCTTGCTTCCGAGCATGCGTGTTTGTACTTTGGACTTTTGTGTGATGGACAGTGTTGGTCATCTTGCTTTAAAAAAGTAATTAGTTAAGTTACAAATTACTTCTCCCAAAAAGTAATTACGTTAGTAGCTCAGTTACTACATTGGAAAAGTAATTAGTTACGCAGCAAAGTAACTGACTTTTTTTTTAAATATTCTATACGTGTAACTAAGGGGCGCATTTATTATTATTTTTATATATCATGTAACCAAGGGGCTGCTCTATTATTACTCTAACCAAGGGGCAGATCTGTTATAGCATGTAAGCAAGGGGCGGGTCTATTATTATTATATCGTGTAAGGGGCGGATGGCTACAGAAGAGGGCGAATGTTAAATTAATGGGCAGAGCTCGATATATAACAATAATAATAAATGCGCCCTTGGTTACAGTAATACTAGACCCGCCCCTTACTTACACGATAGATGCCCCTTGCAGAGTAGCACGAGCATCAGGAGCGTGCAGCATCGCTTCGTACAATTACATGTTAACTGCACCTGCGCGGTGTAGAGTTCACTCAGAGCTGTTTAGGTACGGCAATTTTCTGAAGCTCCGTAGTCCTTCGTACTGAGCAAGCCCTGCGCCTACGCAGTACAGGGGGTCCTTATCCGGTCTGCTTTACTGGACTTGTGGAAGGGGCAGGAGGGGACTTATCCAGGAATAGAAAGATCACCTGATTAGGAGGCACTGAGATATTTAGGATTGTATTTCTCAGTGAAATTAGTTTCTTGGAGACAAATGATGTGAGCTTTAGCAGCTGCAAAAGAGCGTAGTGCTTTGGTGCATTTATGTGGGGTATTGAAGCCTTGAACATTCAAGGAAAGAATGTTTAAGGGGGCCATGGGTGAAGTAAGTTTGGTATAGTAGTGATGTTGATCAATCCCAAATAAAGAACCGCGGCTACCATAGGGAAAGAGAAAGAGAGGGGGGAGAGCATAGAGAAGAACGTGTCAAAGTGTAATAGAGGTTAAAGGTACGTAACATGGGTCACAGGTCACTGAGCTCACTTTGAAGGGGACCAGCTTACTAAATTCATGCTATAGTCCCTGCAGGCCAAGAACTCCTTAAAATAAAAAGTCCCCACTCTTAACCAACAGTGAGCAATAAAGCTTCAGTTATGATCAATAAAACTTAGAATTTTGGCCGGAAACAGTCCAGACTAACAGAAGCAGGGTAAGAGAAGGGAGCTGGTTGCAATAGGAAACCAGTGTCTACTAAAAAAAAGGGGGGTAGAGACCCCGAATTAGGCGCTCTTCATCATCTAAAGATGACACAAAAGGGGATTCATTAAAGTTGGTACTTGTCACCTGGTCAGAATCAGTCCATGGAGTCCTCAGTGGATGCTGCAGGGTTGTCAAAGCGACCGCGCTTGTATAGAGTTCCACGGGCGTGTGCTGGATCCGTGGCAGCTGTTTTCTGTGGGGAACGAGAAGCCGAGCATCTGTGGGAAGAATCCCTACTTGAGGTATGATCCATCAGGTCCAAATCTTGTAGCTCCTCAGCTGTGCAGCAGATGTATTTGGTCTCCAGGTGCGTGAAGCGAACAGAGAAACGAAAATCCCCAATGGTATAGGATCTTATGCCGCTGTAGGATCTGGAGGTGCGGTTTCAGGGTGCGTCTCTTTGCCACTGTAAGAGGGGAAAGGTCAGCAAATATCTGATATGTGTGTCCCTGAAAGGTCAATGAATCCTTCCCTCTGGCTGCTGCAAGGAGCTGCTCCTTCGTGCGGTAGTAGTGAAATGTAGCTATTATATCCCTGGGGAGACCGTTCGTTTTGTGTGGGGCCAGGGCCCTGTGTACCCTGTCCATTTCCAGTCTTTCAACAGGGATGCCAGGTTGCAGTGCCTGGAACATGGCCATAATAGTAGCTTGCAGATCTAGCACTGTCTCTGGTATCCCCCTGATTCGCAGATTTGAGCGCCTGACCTTATTTTCCTGATCTTCTAAGCGGGACAGTAGCGCCGAGTTTTCCTCCTTCAGGTTCTCAAATTCTGCCATATAGTCCTGAGTGTGGTTCTCCAGGACATTAACCCTCACTTCCAGCTCAGCAGTTCTCTGAACTAACTC
Source organism: Lithobates sylvaticus (assembly GCA_028564925.1). Classification (NCBI taxonomy): domain Eukaryota; kingdom Metazoa; phylum Chordata; class Amphibia; order Anura; family Ranidae; genus Lithobates; species Lithobates sylvaticus. The sequence goes on from CM053035.1 coordinate 90,465,433, forward strand.
CCTGATCTCACGAGTCAGCTTGTATGTGATGTGGTCCGAAGTCTGCTTAAGGGCTTTCTGCAACATTTGTTCAAACTGCTTGAATATGCCTGCATGGACCACTGTCTGTGTGCTGCCTGTGTCAGTGTCTGAGTACTTGGCAGAGCGCAGCATGCTGGGCAGGGAGGAAAAAGCCGGCGCCATCTTGGAAGATCTGGGAGGCCTGGTCAGGGAGTCCTTAATGTTTTAGGAGTTTACCACTGCTTTGGAGCCTCCAAAAACCATGGCTGTGCAAGCAACGATCTGCCTGTGATTACAGAATGCATTGGGTGCAGTTCAGGGAGCCGATGCATGACCATGAGTTCTGGTAAAGTTCTCCCTGGAGCAGAGCTCTAAGCAGGCATGTCCATCTCGCTCAGAGTCCGGGCATGCGCCATGAATATGTTTTTCAATCCAAAAGTCGCACCTCATCTTTGCAGGCATGATGTGTTGATTCAGGATCTATGAGTCACATGACAAATTACAGAAATGTAATTATTCACCTTGATCAGAGTAAAACAAAAAAATCACCACAGCTCATGGGCAAATATTGGAATGAGAAGGAATAGGAAATGTTTTTCTTTACTCTCTCAGAGTGTCACAGAGTGTCACCAGAAAGATACCTGTCAAAAATGTCATTTATGTCCCTGCTCTTGAAACAAATCCTTTGTCAGTGAAGAAGCTAATAAAACAAGGCAATGTAGTGACCTTACAAGATGACATGTGTGCCATTACAAAAGGGGATATCTTACTTGCAAAGGCTAAAACTACAGATAAACTGTATCGGCTGAACTGCAATGGGGTGGTTAATACTGCCAAGGAGTAAAACATTCCAACTGCATTTACACATTGCACAGCCGACTTGGGCACAGAAGCATTGACATAATAAAGAAATTAACTGAGAATGACTATGCAAGTGGAATAAAAAATAGTCCATGTTATCAAACAATGAAATGCACCAGCTGCATAAAAGGAAAAATTACAAGAAAGTGTTGTTCTTGACGATCGAAAGTTCAGTGAACTTTTGTGTGACCATGTGTATGCAAGCCAAGCTTGAGCGCAATTCCTTCGGAAAGACCATCCAAGATTTTTCCAACGAAAAATCCACTTGTCTGTATGGGGCATGAGTCCTGCATTTCACAAATCTGGCCTTTATGGAAGGATGGCAAGAAGACAGCCATTGTTGGAAGAAAGCCATAGGGAGTCCCGTTTGGTCTATTGGTCCAAATTTCCTAATATGATAGATGGCATCCTCAAAAGTGCAATAAGAGACAGATGATAGACATTCATCAATCTCATCATTTATCACATCATTTAATGAAGAACCGTTAGAGAATGAAAGGTGATGGATCAAACGGAATGAGTCTGGTTCCTTTTTGGGAACAATCCCCAAGGGCGATATTATGAAATTTGGAAATGGTGGGGTATGTTCTCCCTGTGCCTGCGTGGGTTTCCTCCGGGTACTCCGGTTTCCTCCTACACTCCAAAGACATGCTGGTAGGTTAATTGGCTTCTGTCCAAAATTGGCCCTAGTATATGAATGGGGACCTTGGATTGTGGACTCCTTGAGGGTAGGGACTGATGTGAGTGTGCGATGTACAGGGATAGGGACAATTGAAGACACGTGCCCACACTCACTCAGGTTGAACTCAATGGACTGGTGTCTTTATTCAACCTTACTAACTATGTAACTATGTAACTAAATGGTCCAGCTATTCTCCCTGCCCTAATTTCTCCATGAAAAACTGATTTTAAATTTTTCACTAATATATATCCATCTTCTTTAAATACAGGTAAAGGGAAACCCCTAGAAAAGCGATCAGTTAAAAACCTGGCTGTCTCCTGATCTGGGCACACTTCCAGCCATTGCTGCATGTTTGGCAGATTCACCGGAGTTTAAGCTTTTGGCCAGGTTATCTCTTTGACCATGAAAATTGGGGCTCCTTTTAAAACATTTAAGTAAGGGATAAGGTCCTGGGCAGTGAGAGCATTCATGCTTATCTTTGTATGAACCCCCCCCCCCCCCTCCACTTACACTGATTTTCCTTGTATGCGAAACAGTAACCCCTTTTATAAGGGGAAACTGTAGCTGAAGACTGCTGTTTAGGATAAAAGGCTTTCTGTGGTAGAATTCAACCATAGACCACAGTGAACAAATACCACAAAAAGAAAGCTCTATTTGTGAGAAAGAAAAGGACATACTTTTTTTTAGGTACAGCGTTGCATGACCGTGCAATTGTCAGTTAAAGTAACACAGTGCCATATCGCAAAAAATGGCCTGTCATTAACTGGTTCCTGACCAGCCGCCGCAGGTATACTGCGGCAAGGTGGCGCTCCTGCGTGAATCGCAGTGCCGCTTTAGAACCGATTAGTCTACAGGTCTAGGCCAATTATTTCTGGCCTGGACCTGCTGATCGGTTCTGGTGAATGACAGACTGTCCTCTGCTTGTGTAATGTAAACACAGGCAGAGGAAGAGATGTCATCTCCCCCCTTGGAGCCTTTTCGGTTCCAGCGTGAGAGGAGAAGACATCTACTGTGAGTACACCAAGCACTACACTAACACAGTACACATAGGCAGACTTTTAACCCTTTGATCACCCCCTGATTGCCCCCCCCCCCCCCAGTTAACCCTTTCATTCCCTGTCACAGCGTCACCAAGTGCATTTTCCTGATTTTTCACTGATCACTGTACTGGTGACACTGGTGACATATATTTCCTAATAAAGGGAAGGAGAATGTACACCGCTCCAAGGCTGTCTGCAAATTAACCACATCAATACTGGGCACTTTCGCCTCCTTCCTTCCCAGACCAATTTTTAGCTTTCAGCGTTCTCTCAACTTCAATAAGAATTGCGCGGCCATGCAATGCTGTACCCAAATGTAATTTTTATCAATTTGTTCACATAAATAGAGCTTTCTTTTGGTGGTATTTATTCACGACTCCGTTTTTTATTTTCTGCTATATAAGTGAAAAAAGAGCGGAAATTTTGAAAAAAAACTATATTTTCTTTATTCTATTTTAAAAGAAATCCAATGAAATCTAATTTTGTCATAAATGTAAGCCAAAATGTATTCTGCTACATGTTTTTGGTAAAAAAAAATCTCGTTAAGTGTATAATTGGTTTGCGTGATCATGGACAAATGTACGCAAATGATCATGTACAGATGTGCGCAGGTGATCACGGACATATGTGTGCAGATGATCATTGGGACATGTGATTTTACTGTTATATATGTGGGGGACATGTGTTTTGGGGATCATTACTATGTGGGGACATGTGTTTTGGGGACATGTGTGTTTACTTTGTGTGTTTACTTTGTGTGTTTTACTGTGGTGTGTTGTGTGTTTTACTAGACTGGTGATCAGTGAGTAAAAAGCTGTAAAAAACAGCTCATACTCACTGATCACCAGCCGGCTGCAGAGATCCGCTCTCCTCTCCTCAGCGACAACTTCTGTGTGACGAAAGAAGAGTCGATCGCCTAGCAACCGGCTGTTTGTTTACATCACATGATGGCTGTGATTGGACATGGCCATCATGTGATTGGAGGGCCAATCACAGAGCCCTCCTGCCGATCTAAGATGTGATGCGCCATGTCCGGGTGACACGAGCGCATCAGGATTGCGCTGATGCGCGGGAATGCGCGCGCGATCCCGCTCCTTCTAAAGGGACGTTCCTGAAGTCCACTCAGAAGGAGAGAGTGCCCACCTGGCCGTACATGTGCTCTTGATACTGCTAAACCAACAAGACGGGGTTCCTGCCAAGGTCCACAACCTGGGAAATCCATGCAACAAAGAGAAAAAGCGGCACATCCAGAGATGAAGAAAAATGTGTTGGTTTATTGTAGAATCAAAGGTTAAAAAACATGACACACGAGGGATCCACACTGTTCAGCAGACACGTTTCACACAAAGTGCATAATCATTGCAGTCTATCACCGGGTGTGCATGCTCCTTTATAGACCAAAGAGTGTGGCTGGAACCAATCACAAAAAGACAGGTAAAAATCAATCAATCACCTGTCAAAAAAGAAATGTTCAACACACCATGTGCAAATAGGATGATCAGTCAAAGGAGACATGCACTCCTGGACAAAACACATATACATGTATAATACAAATGTCAAAATGTCACAGGAGATAATTAATCGCATACCGATGTAAAATAGTATAAACATTGAAAAACATGTATAGAGGGGTTAAAACAGTATACATAAAAGAATAAGAATGTATACGTATACTTTAAAAAAAAAAAAAACAAACACACACATATCAGCAAAGATAGTGATGGAATCATGGTAGGAGGAAACTCAGGTGTAAGGATATATACCATATGTATACATGAAAAATCTCCCTATGGACTAGAATTTACCAGTAGCCTAATGCAGTATATATAAAAATCCCCCAAAAAAATGCATATAAGCATATGTATATAATTATATTTATATTTGTAATTGGAGGCACAAAAGTAAATAAAAAGTCGCATGAAAACACCACTATACTACTGACACCATTAAATTTAAAAACACCCACACATTTACAAAAAATTAGAACAGAATAGTCCTCAAACAAAGAAAGTATATATGTTTCATGTAAAACAAATATGTGTGCATATAACCAGGCAATTGTTAAAAAAAAAAAATCACATTAAAAAATTTTTTACATAAAAAAAAATGAGAGTTTAATAAGAAGGACAAAAAATATATATGAAGCACATTACAATTACTCAAAATAATGGGGAATATCCCAATCATAGTTTAAGCCAGAGGGAATATGGGTACTCAAATAAAAAACCCAGTAAACTTCCCTCCTACATAAAAGTCTACCTTTTTGAATCAAGTCATGTGTACCTTTTTGAATCAAGTTATACAGAATGCCCCTATATGTCCTAGTAGAATCACCCCCGTAGATTCATGTAGATATTCTGGTCAGAAAGCTGTCTGATTGCCTCGTCACGATACACACTGGCATCCATGACAACTACCATACCTTAGCAGAATTTCTAATCACTATAGAGACATCATCCTGTAAATCAAGTAAAGCAGACTTGTCATCCATAGTAAGATTATCAAAACGTGTACTAGCAATAAAGGGTGGTAGTGGTCAAGTGTATCAGATCTCTCTCCACGCAGGATAGAAATCTGATTTGCTTTTAATGTTAACCCTTTGGATGCTCTCATTCTGTCACGTACCTGGAGATGGATCCCAGAATGCAGGGAGCGGCCTCTCGTATGCCTCTGGCTCGAGAACCCCTGGTAGTGGAGACAGGTGCCCAAGAGTGCAAGGGAGCACAAGTGCCTGACAGGTGGCTGATGTGGGGCTAGTCCGGACCTCAGAGGTGACCGAAGAGAGACTGGCAGAAGCAGCGTGCTGGAACTGGAGAACTGGAACTCCGCAGACAGCCGGAAGGAGTTCTGTAGAACAGCCGGAGCAACGGGTAGCACGGAGGTGTTCTGTAGTATGGTAGGAACACTGGAACTGCAGGCAGCGCGGATGTGCTCTGTGGCTTGGCAGGAACTCTGGAACAACAGGCAGCGATGAGGTGTTCTGTAGTTTGGCAGGAACGCTGGAACGGCAGGCTGTGTCAGGGCTCTGGCCGCCCTGGGCACCCTAGCCGGAGGGTGCGCGGGCACCTGGGCAGCCCTGGTCCCCCTGAACGCCCCGTGCGCGTGCACGTGCGCGATCGGCGCCGCTTTGGCGCCAGTGGCCTTATTTAAAGGGGACAGCTGCCTGCATGCGGCGCTGTCCGTCTCAGCTCCCACCTGTGACCCCAACCTGAACCTGTCTGAGCTTTCTACCTGTGACCCGGCTTGTCTGACTCCACTGCCTTCTCCGTTCTTCGACCCCGGCTTGTTTGACCCTGCTCTGGACTGTGTTACTGTTGCTGAACCCCTGGCTTGCCTCCTGACCATCCTTCTGCCTGCCGTCCTTACCTGTCTGCCTTACCTGTTGTGACCCGGCTTGCCTGACCATCCCCGCTCCAGTGTCCCTGCACAGGTCCTCGCTGCTGCCGTCCTCTGCTGATCTACTGCCGTTGCTGTCAGCTACTTCAGCCGTCTGCTGCTGCTCCTGCTGCCGGTCTACCTCCTGCCTCCTGGTCTTCTGCCGAACCCTCATCTGCAGACCTACCCTCCGAGCAAGACCTGCATCTACCCAGCATCAGCCAGCTGCATCCATACGGACACTCCTACCCGCTGTGTTCACGGCTACGCTGTCCCCAATCCAGCAGGCCCTGAACCAGAGTTGTAAGAGAGGTCTCCAACCACCAAGTCAGGCTCAGCACTACCAGGTACCTAACAGTACGGACAGCCAATATGACTGAGCCTGCGGATGGAGCCTCAACCATGCGGGAAATGTGCTCCCACCTGGCAGCCCTTACACAAGCAGTGAAATCCCTGCAGGAGGGATATACCAAGCTGGAAGGCCAAGTTCAACAACTTGCCAGCCCCATGGCTGCTGCACCTCCTCCACCATCAGTGCAACCTGCTTTCCAACCAACAGTGGTGATGCTTCCCCCCGAACCTAGAGTACCTGTCCCAGAAAGGTTCTCAGGCGACCGGTCCAAGTTTCAAGCTTTCCGAGATGCCTGCCAGCTTTACTTTGCCCTGCAACCCCGGACCTTCTCCCTGGAGGTCACCAAAGTGGGATTCGTGGTGTCCCTTCTACAAGGAGAACCCCAGTCCTGGGCCCACCGTCTTCTGGGAGCCAACAGTGTCATGACCCAGTCCTTAGCCGCCTTCTTCCAGGCCATGGCACAGTTGTACGACGACCCTCAACGCATGGCTACAGCTGAATCTGCCCTATCCGCGCTCCAGCAAGGCCGCAGGACGGCTGAGGACTATATCACGGACTTTAGGCGTTGGAGCGCGGATACTCAATGGAACAATGCAGCTCTCAGACACCAGTTCCGCATGGGCCTCTCGGAGGGGTTGAAAGACGAACTGGCCCGTGTAGGTGTTCCTGAGGATCTTGAGGACCTTGTCACTCTGACAATCCAATTGGACCGTCGCCTGCGGGAGCGCCGAGCCGAACGCTCCGCTTTACCCAGTCGCCCAGCTTGGATGGTCGCTAGGGCTCCTGTTCCTGCTACCCGCTACCTACCGGCTCCTTCTACACCTCCCGTGGGACCTTCTTCAGATGGTTCCGAACCGATGCAGATCGGTCTTCTACGTGCCCCCTTGACGCCCGAGGAACGGGCCCGACGTCGCCAGTTGAATCTGTGTCTGTACTGTGGGGGCTCTGGACATTTCGTGAATGGTTGCACTGTCAAGACGCGTAAGTGCTTGTCATCCGTTTCTCCTCTCTCTGCACCCTGCCCAGCCAGTACTATTCACCTTACCCTTCCTCTGTCGTTGCAGTGCCAGGGAAGGACAATCCTCACCAGCGCCATCATTGACTCCGGGGCGTGCAGCTGCTTCGTGGATGCCACCTTCGCCAGCACTCATGCCCTGCCGCTCCAGAAGAAGACCCAAGGACTTTCTGTGTTCCTGGCGGATGGGTCCCGCATTAAGTCTGGCCAGGTGACTCAAGAGACTCTGCCTTTACCCGCTACAATTTTCCCTCAACATCAGGAGCTTCTAACCATGGACGTGATCTCCTCTCCCCTGTTCCCAGTCATCCTGGGTATGCCATGGCTCCAGGCCCACAACCCGCTGATCCATTGGTCCACCGGGGAGGTAGAATTTCAATCCCAGTACTGCCAGGAACACTGCCTACCTGCAACCCCCGGAACATCCTCTACCTTGCTTTGCCTAGACGCGGATCAAGACCTGCGCCAGTCTGTACCCCAACCTTATCATGACTTTCTGGACGTTTTCAGCAAGCGGGGGGCAGACTCCCTTCCGCCCCACCGTCCCTATGATTGCCCCATCGAGCTCCTCCCTGGGGCTGAAATCCCCTTCGGTCGCATTTTTCCTCTCTCCGAGAAGGAACAAGAGGCCCTGAAGACCTACATTTCCGAAAACTTAAAGAAGGGGTTCATCCGCCATTCCACCTCTCCTTCTGGCGCAGGCATCTTCTTCGTCACCAAGAAAGATCAGTCCTTGAGGCCCTGTGTGGACTACCGGGAGCTCAATAAGGTGACGGTCAAGAATCGGTACCCCCTGCCCTTAATCCCCGAGCTCTTTCAGAAGCTAAGATCGGCAACAGTTTTCACCAAATTGGACCTCAGGGGTGCATACAATTTGGTCCGCATTCGGGCCGAGGATGAGTGGAAGATGGCTTTCCGGACTCGCTTCGGCCACTACGAGTACTTGGTCATGCCCTTCGGGCTCTGTAATGCCCCGGCCACGTTTCAGCATTTCATCAATGACGTACTCAGAGACTATTTGGACATTTTTGTGATCGTCTATTTGGACGACATCTTGATTTTCTCCCAAACCCTAGAACAACATCGTGGGCATGTGGGCAAGGTACTCCTTCGACTCCGACGGCACGGCCTGTATGCAAAGGCCGAGAAGTGCGAATTTGAGCAGCAGGAAATCCAGTTTTTGGGACTTGAAATCTCCCCGGCAGGCATTAGAATGGACCCTCAGAAGGTGTCCGCCGTTCTTGACTGGCCAGCACCTGTAGATAGGAAAGGAATCCAACGGTTCGTAGGATTTGCAAACTTCTACAGGAAGTTTATTAAGGGGTTCTCTGCTATCATCACCCCCATCACCCAGCTGACCAAGCAGGGCACACGCTTCCACTGGGGCCCGGAGGCTCAAGGGGCCTTTGACCAGCTTAAAAGACTGTTTACCTCCGCCCCCATCCTCAGTCACCCCGACCCTGCCCTCCCTTAAATCTTGGAAGTCGATGCATCTGAAGTGGCAGTTGGGGCAGTCGTGTCACAACGACAGGGCAATAAAGACGCCATGCACCCAGTGGGGTTTTTCTCTCGGAAACTTTCTCCAGCCGAGAGGAATTATGATGTCGGGGACCGGGAACTCTTGGCTATCAAGTCGGCACTGGAAGAGTGGAGGTACCTCTTGGAGGGAGCTAATCATCCAGTACTTATCTACACAGACCATAAGAACCTTGAGTACTTACGAACTGCCAAACGACTCAAGCCCCGACAAGCCCGCTGGGCTCTGTTTTTCTCAAGGTTCTGCTTTCATATCACGTATCGTCCCGGTTCCAAGAATGTTAAACCTGACGCCCTTTCTCGGATGTTTGACAGTCCCAAGGACTCCACCATCCCAGACACCATCCTATCTTCCGGAAACTTTCTACTTTTACAGCCTGATCTGCTATCTCAAATCCGGGAGGCATCCGCCAGTTCCCAGGGACCCCATGGGGTCACCCTAACTTCCAGTGATGGACTTCTCTGGAGGGGGAGTCAAGTCTTCGTCCCCGAATCTGTAAGAGTGAAGGTCCTGACCCTTCTACACGACCACCCACTGGCAGGACACTTCGGGAGCCGTAAAACTGTGGAGCTGGTGCAACGCACCTTTTGGTGGCCCAAGCTGAAGGAATTCTGCAAGTCTTATGTTGACTCCTGCCCTGTTTGTAACCGCAGCAAGACGTCTAGGAACCGAGCTTGGGGACTTTTGAAGCCTCTTCCTGCACCTGATCGACCTTGGCGAATGTTGTCTATGGACTTTATAGTCGAGCTTCCGTGCTCAGAGGGGTGCTCTGCTATTTTTGTAGTAGTGGACCGGCTGTCTAAAATGGCCCACTTTTTGCCTTTAAGGGGAACACCATCTGCCACAGAGACTGCCCACCTTTTTATTAAGGAGATAGTCAGGTTACACGGGGTTCCGGCCAATATAGTCTCAGATAGGGGGGTCCAGTTCACGTCCCGTTTCTGGAGGGCCCTTTGTGAGATCCTTAAGATTGAGCTGGCCCTTTCTTCTGCATATCACCCCCAAACTAATGGGCAGACGGAACGCACCAACCAGACTTTGGAGCAATACATAAGGTGCTTCACGTCCTTTGTGCAGGACGATTGGGTGTCCCTATTACCCCTAGCAGAATTCTCCTATAATAATGCCAGCCACTCTGCCACAGGTCAATCCCCATTTTTTGCCAACTACGGTTTTCATCTGTCTTTTCTCCCTGACTTTCTCCCAGAATCTTCAGTCCCGGCAGTCCAGGATACAGCTTCGTTCCTCAGCCGCAACAACAGGATTCTTCAGGAAGCAATCACCAAGGCACAGGAGGACAGCAAGAGGTTCTTTGATCGAAAAAGAAGGGGAGAGTTGAACTTGCAGGTGGGCGACCAGGTATGGCTAGCTACAACTAACCTTAGACTTGCTTGTCCCTCTAAGAAGCTTGCTCCCAAGTTCTTAGGACCTTTCCCTGTGAAGAGGAGGATCAATGAGGTTTCCTATGAGCTGTCCCTGCCCGACTCTATGAGAGTCCACCCAGTTTTCCACGTCTCCCTCCTGAAACCTGCTGTGCCCGATCCCTTCCCTGATAGGGGTACAAACCCACCCGGACCTGTCCTGGTCCAAGGCAATGAAGAGTACGAGGTGGAGGCCATCCTTGATTGCAGGAGACGTAGGGGGGAGAGGCAGTTCCTGATTAAGTGGAAGGGGTATGGGGCCGAAAGTAATTCATGGGAACCAGAATGCAACCTTCATGCCAAGAGACTAATCCGCACTTTTCTTTCTTCCCATCCAGAAAGACAAAGCCTAATGGGCACCCGGAGGTTGCCCCTTGTGAGGGGGCAATGTCAGGGCTCTGGCCGCCCTGGGCACCCTAGCCGGAGGGTGCGCGGGCACCTGGGCAGCCCTGGTCCCCCTGAACGTCGGCGCGCGCGTCGGCGCGCGCCGCGGGCGCGTGCACGCGCCCGCCGGACTCGTGCGCGCGGTCCCGTGCGCGAGTAGCGGGCGCGCGCGCCCCCGTGCGCGTGCACGTGCGCGATCGGCGCCGCTTTGGCGCCAGTGGCCTTATTTAAAGGGGACAGCTGCCTGCATGCGGCGCTGTCCGTCTCAGCTCCCACCTGTGACCCCAACCTGAACCTGTCTGAGCTTCCTACCTGTGACCCGGCTTGTCTGACTCCGCTGCCTTCTCCGTTCTTCGACCCCGGCTTGTTTGACCCTGCTCTGGACTGTGTTACTGTTGCTGAACCCCTGGCTTGCCTCCTGACCATCCTTCTGCCTGCCGTCCTTACCTGTCTGCCTTACCTGTTGTGACCCGGCTTGCCTGACCATCCCCGCTCCAGTGTCCCTGCACAGGTCCTCGCTGCTGCCGTCCTCTGCTGATCTACTGCCGTTGCTGTCAGCTACTTCAGCCGTCTGCTGCTGCTCCTGCTGCCGGTCTACCTCCTGCCTCCTGGTCTTCTGCCGAACCCTCATCTGCAGACCTACCCTCCGAGCAAGACCTGCATCTACCCAGCATCAGCCAGCTGCATCCATACGGACACTCCTACCCGCTGTGTTCACGGCTACGCTGTCCCCAATCCAGCAGGCCCTGAACCAGAGTTGTAAGAGAGGTCTCCAACCACCAAGTCAGGCTCAGCACTACCAGGTACCTAACAGGCTGCAAGGAGGCGCTCTGTGGTCAGACAGGAACACTTGGCAAGGTCGGACAGGCCGGGTCAACACTGGCGGGCAGAGCAGGTACCAAACGAAAGCAGGAGGGTAGTTGAGGTGCAGGCCAGGTCGGCAACAGACGGGCAGCGATCAAACCAAAGGGAGAGGCAGAAGAATAGTCAGGACAAGCCGGGGCCAGAGGCAGGCAGCAAGCAGGAGTTCGTCAGGAACAGGCCAGGTAGACAGGAATCAGGCAGGTAGGTAGGTAGTGAGTAGGAAGGGTCTCAGCAAATGCTGTAGACTGGACAGCAAGAAGGCTAGGTGAAAGACTCCTTTAAATAAGCCTCTTGGCGCCAAGTGTGGTCAAGTGTGTGTGCCTGTGTGCGCCATCGCGCACCCACGTGCGCCCGTTAGCGCTGACGCGCACCCGCACACGACGGTCGGCTCTTCTGTCTGATAGGCATTCTGGGGACAGATCTTCCATGGACAGCTGGATTACCAGGATGTCTTTCTTGATATTGCCCCCCCCCCAAGGGGCAGCCTCCGGATGCCCAACTCTGCCATCTTACTTGGGTGGAATTTTTTAAGGCAAGAATCAATCTTTTGGCATGGATGTTGGACTCCGGCTCCCAGGAGTTTTCCTCGGGCCCGTACCCCTTCCATTTCACCAGAAACTGGACTTGGTTACGTCTTTTTCTGCAATCCAGGATGGATTCCACCTCAAATTCAACTTCTCCATCGATGATCACAGGTGCAGGGGGACCGACCTTCCTGTTGGCAAAGGGATCTGGAACTTCAGGTTTGACTAGGGCCACATGAAAGACCGGATGAATCCGGAATGATTCCGGTAACTTCAGCTTATAAGCCACATTATTGATCTTTCTTGCTACTGGGAAGGGGCCCACGAATTTAAGACCCAATTTTTTGGATGGGCATGCCAATCTTAAATTCAAAGTAGACAGCCAGACCTGATCCCTAGGTTTGAGATCAAGCTCCCCCCTTCTCTTCTTGTCATATAGCTCCTTATTGTAATTCTGAGTCCTTGCCATAGTCTCCTGCAGTAGCTTATTGTCTGACTCGAAGAAGTTTAGGTTCTCTTGGACGGCTGGTACCGGGCACTCCGGGAGATTGTTAGACAGGAAACGGGGATTGCTTCGTGGCAGAATGAACAAAGTTGTTATATGCAAACTTGGCAAGAGGTAGAAGTGGAGCCCAATCATCCTGGGAGAATGAGGAAAAGCAGCGCAGATACTGCTCCAGCGTCTGATTTGTTCTTTCCGTCTGGCCATTTGTTTGAGGGTGATAGGCAGAGGAAAAAGAAAGGTCAATCTTCAGAGACCCACAAAGTGCCTATCAGAACTTGAAAGTGAATTGCACTCCCCAAACAGATGTAATATTTGCAGGAATGCCATGAAGTCTCACTACTACCTTGATGAATGTTCTAGCCGTCTCAGCGGCAGAGAGTGTGCCCTTCATTGGCAAGAAGTGGGCCATTTCGGATAGTCTATCCACCACCACAAAGATGGTAGTGTAGTTTTCTGAAGGTGGTAGCTCAACAATAAAATCCATGGAGATCATCCTCCATGGCCTCTCCAGGACGGGTAATGGCTTCAACAAGCCCCATGCCTTAGACTTGCTGCCCTTGTTCTGGATGCAGGTAGCACATGCCTCCACATAGTCTTTACAATCCTTCCGTAACTGTGGCCACCAGAACGTGCGCTGAAGAAGTTTGGAGGTCTTGTGCATCCCGAAATGGCCGGCCAGCATGTGATCGTGACAGGAACTAAGGACCAAAACTCGCACTTCCTGGGGTACGAAGATCTTGTCCCTATACAAGGAAGATCATCTCTGGCCTGTAGAGTGGTATCAGGTGGAGAAAGGGCGCCTATAGAGGCTTGTTTAATTTGGGAAAGTAAATCTCCCTGGAGCAGGAGGAAATTTCCTGAGGACAGGACAGTGTCTGAGGATGAAGGAACTTCAGGTTCGATGAACATTCGGGACAAGGCATTAGGCTTGGTGTTCTTCGAACCGGGGCGATAGGTGACGTGGAACGAGAATCTGGTAAAGAAAAGTGCCCACTTGGCCTGTCGCAGTCTCAGTCTCTTGGCAGTCTTTAAATATTCCAGATTCTTATGATCTGTATAAATAAGAATCGGGTGGGCTGCTCCTTCCAGAAGGTAGCGCCATTCTTCAAGCGCGGCCTTGATTGCTAACAACTCTCGATCGCCAATATCATAGTTCTTCTCCGCCACAGATAACTTGCGGGAGAAAAACGCGACTGGGTGCAGAAGGGCTTTAATTCCCTGTCTCTGGGAAAGCACTGCCCCAACCGCTATCTCTGAGGTGTCCACTTCCAAAATGTATGGCAGGGTCGAGTCAGGATGCTTTAAGACTAAGACGAACAGGTCCTTCAGAGTTGTAAAGGCTGCCTGGGCTTCAGCAGACCACTGGAATTTAAGGCCCTGCTTGGTCAACCTTGTGATGGGGGAAATTATGGTGGAAAATCCCTTTATGAACTTCCTGTAGAAATTTGCGAAGCCCACAAAACGTTGAATTCCCTTCTTATCGGTCGGGGCTGACCAGTCCAGAATGGCAGAGACCTTCTGAGGGTCCATTTTAATGCCCTCCACGGAAATGATCAGACCAAAGAACTGGATGCTCTGTTGTTTGAAGATAAATTTTTCGGGTTTAGCGTATAATCCGTGAAGTCGTAGTGGTGTTAAAACATTTCTGATGTGTTCTCGATGCTCGGCTAGAGAGGAGGAAAAAATTTAAATGTCATCAAGGTAAATAATAACAAATACAGTGGTGTGAAAAAGTGTTTGCCCCCTTCCTCATTTCCTGTTCCTTTGCATGTTTGTCACACTTAAGTGTTTCGGAACATCAAACCAATTTAAACAATAGTCAAGGACAACACAAGTAAACACAAAATGCAATTTGTAAATGAAGGTGTTTATTATTAAAGGTGAAAAAAAATCCAAACCATCATGGCCCTGTGTGAAAAAGTGATTGCCCCCCTTGCTAAAACATACTATAACTGTGGTTGTCCACACCTGAGTTCAATTTCTCTAGCCACACCCAGGCCTGATTATTGCCACACCTGTTCACAATCAAGGCATCACTTAAATAGGAGCTGCTTGACACAGTAAGGTCCACCAGAAGATCCTTAAAAGCTACACTTCATGCCGAGACCCAAAGAAATTCAGGAACAATTGAGAAAGAAAGTAATTGAGATCTATCAGTTTGGAAAGGGTTATAAAGCCATTTCCAAAGCTTTGGGAATCCAGCGAACCACAGTGAGAGCCATTATCCACAAATGGCGAAGACATGGAACAGTGGTGAACCTTCCCAGGAGTGGCCGGCCGCCCAAAATTACCCCAAGAGCGCAGCGACGACTCATCCAAGAGGTCACAAAAGACCCCACAACAACGTCCAAGGAACTGCAGGCCTCACTTGCCTCAGTTAAGGTCAGCGTTCATGCCTCCACCATCAGGAAAAGACTGGGCAAAAATGGCCTGCATGGCAGAGTTCCAAGGAGAAAACCACTGCTGAGCAAAAAGAACATCAAAGCTCGTCTCAATTTCTCCACAACACATCTTGATGATCCCCAAGACTTTTGGGACAACATTCTGTGGACCGATGAGACAAAAGTGGAACTCTTTGGAAGGTGTGTGTCCAAGTATATCTGGCGTAGAAGGAACACTGCATTTCAGAAAAAGAACATTATACCAACAGTAAAATATGGTGGTGGTAGTGTGATGGTCTGGGGCTGTTTTGCTGCTTCAGGACCTGGAAGACTTGCCGTGATAAAAGGAACTATGAATTCTGCTGTCTACCAAGAGATCCTGAAGGAGAATGTCTGACCATCTGTTCGTGTACTCAAGCTGAAACGAACTTGGGTTCTGCAGCAGGACAATGATCCTAAACACACCAGCAAGTCCACCACCGAATGGCTGAAGAAAAACAAAATGAAGACTTTGGAGTGGCCTTGCCAAAGTCCTGACCTGAATCTTATTGAGATGTTGTGGTATGACCTTAAAAAGGCTGTTCATGCTCGAAAACCCTCTAATGTAACTGAATTAGGACAATTCTGCAAAGATGAGTGGGCCAAAATTCCTCCAGGACGCTGTAAAAGCCTCATTGCACGTTATCACAAACGCTTGGTTGCAGTTGTTGCTGCTAAGGGTGGCCCAACCAGTTATTAGGTTTAGGGGGCAATCACTTTTTCACACAGAGCCATGATGGTTTTGATTTTTTTTCACCTTTAATAATAAACACCTTCATTTACAAATTGCATTTTGTGTTTACTTGTGTTGTCCTTGACTATTGTTTAAATTGGTTTGATGTTCCGAAACACTTAAGTGTGACAAACATGCAAAGGAACAGGAAATGAGGAAGGGGGCAAACACTTTTTCACACCACTGTAGGTCAAGATAGTCTCTGAAGATGTCATTCACGAAGTGTTGGAATGTGGCAGGGCATTACAAAGGCCGAAAGGCATAACTAAATATTCAAAGTGCCCGAAGAGTGTGCGGAAGGCGGTTTTCCACTCATCTCCACTCCATATGCAGACAAGATTGTAGGCACCTCGAAGATCCAGCTTGGAAAACACTACTGCAGACCCCAGTCTTTGAAAAAGTTCTGGCACTAGGGGCAGAGGATACCGGTGCCAGATAATCTACGCATGGGGGTAGGGAGTGATCTTTTTTTCCACAAATAAAATTCCTGACGGGGAGGTGGAGGGTCGGATGAACCCCTTTTCTAGGTTGTCATCAAGGTAAGTCTTTAATGTCCCTAATTCCAGTTCTGATAAAGGGAGATTTCTTCCCAAAGGAATTTCCGCTCCTGGGAGGAGTTCTATAGGGAAATCGTACGGCCTATGTGGAGGGAGTGTTTCTGCACCCTTTTTACTAAAAAACTTCCAGAAAACTGTGGTAAACTTCAGGTACAGCTTGACGGGTCTCAGCATCTACCTCCAGGCACAATAGAGAAGCAGGAGCCTCAGTGAGTTCAGGTAGACAATGTTGATGATAATAGGGTTAGGAGAAATCAATCTTTCCCGAGATCCAGTCAATTTGCGGATTATGGGCCTTCAGCCAAGGCATGCCTAGTATGATGTGAAATAATGGAGACTCAATGACATCTAGACACAGTAATTCCTGATGGGTTCCGGCAATGGTGGTAAGTAGAGGTAAGGTCTCCTGGGTTACTGGCCCCGATTTAGGAGTTGACCCGTTGGCCAAATACACTGAAAGTCTTTTCGCTCTAGGTCGTAGGGGAATGTGGTATCTGGAAGCAAAGGACAAGTCCATGAAGCCGCTGCAAGCCCCTGAGTCAATAATTGCGCTGGTTCGTATATTCCCTCCGGGGAGCTGCAAGAGAATAGGAACAGCCAGATGAGAAATATGATTTGGCAAAATGGGAGTAAGAGCAGGAGAGATGGAAAAGCACTTACGAAGCTTTGCTGGGCAAGTTCGTACAAAATGTCCCGGTTCTCCGCAGTACAGGCAAAGGTTACCGGCCTGGCGGCGTTGGCGCACATCATAGGTCAAAGAGGGGTGAAGCAAACCCAGCTGCATTGGTTCCGGAGTGTCAGAGTTGGCAGTAGCAGGAGCTAAGGAGGCAGAGTGAGGAGGACTAGGCACGCGGGGCATCATCCAAACAGGACGAGAAGAGCCAGAGGATCGCTCCGTACGTCGCTCTCTTAGACGTCTGTCTATTTGGATGGACAGGTCCATAAGGGCCTCTAAAGTCTCTGGTATGCCCACTCAGGCCAGTTCATCTTTTAATGACTCAGAGAGGCCCATACGAAACTGGTACTGTAAGGCAGCATTATTCCGGTTTGTGTCGGAACTCCAACGCCTAAATTCCGACACATAGTCCTCCACAGGTCTGCAGCCTTGCTGCAGGGCATGCAGGGCTGCCTCCGCGGTGGCGGTTAGTTGCAGATCCTCGTAGAGTGATGACATGGCCTGAAAGAAGGTGCTTAAGGTATCAAGCGAGGAATCCTTCTTTTCCAGGAGATGATGAGCCCAGGACTGGGGTTCGCCTGACAACAGTGAAATGATGAATCCCACCTTGGTGGCTTCAAGGGAGAAAGTCCTCGGTTGCAGGGCAAAGAAAAGCTCACAAGCATTGCGGAATGTCCTGAATTTACTCCGGTTGCCTGAGAATCTTTTGGGCGTAGGGACCCTGGGCTCTGGCGGCAACATCACCACTGAAGGTGCAACAGAAGTCCCAGAAGCAGAGGGTGTGGAAGCGGACAGGGCTTGGACATGTTCCTCCAGTTGAATATAGCCCTCTTGCAGGTTCTTCACCGCCTGAGTAAGTCCAGCAAGGTGGCGGCAGAGCTCGTCCATTGGAGAGGCTCCCTGCGTGGGCTCGGACATGGCTGTCCGGTACTGTCACGTACCTGGAGATGGAGCCCAGAATGCAGGAAGTGGCCTCTCGTATGCCTCTGGCTCGAGAACCCCTGGTAGTGGAGACAGGGGCTCAAGAGTGGAGGGGAGGACAAGTGCCTGACAGGTGGCTGATGTGGGGCTAGTCCGGACCTCAGAGGTGGCTGAAGAGAGATTGGCAGGAGCAGCGTGCTGGAACTGGAGAACTGGAACACTGCAGACAGCCGGGAGGAGTTCTGTAGAACAGCCAGAGCAACAGGTAGCATGGAGGTATTCGGTAGTATGGCAGGAACACTGGAACTGCAGGCAGCATGGATGTGCTCTGTGGCTTGGCAGGAACTCTGGAACAACAGGCAGCGAGGAGGTGTTCTGTAGTTCGGCAGGAATGCTGGAACGGCAGGCTGCAAGGAGGCGCTCTGTGGTCAGACAGGAACACTTGGCAAGGTCGGACAGGCCGGGTCAACACTGGTGGGCAGAGCAGGTACCAAACGGAAGCAGGAGGGTAGTCGAGGTGCAGGCCGGGACGGCAACAGACGGGCAGCGAGAGGCAGAAGAATAGTCGGGACAAGCTAGGGTCAGAGGCAGGCAGCAAGCAGGAGTCGTCAGGAACAGGCCAGATAGACATGAATTAGGCAGGTACGTAGGTAGCGAGTAGTAAGGGTCTCAGGAAACGCTGTAGACTAGACAGCAAGAATGCTAGGCGACAGACTCCTTTAAATAAGCCTCTTGGCGCCAAGTGCGGTCACACGGCGCGCACCCGCCAGCACTAACGCGCACCCGCGCACTCTGGTCGGCTCTTCTCATAGGCATTCTGTGGACAGATCTTCCATGGACAGCTGGATTACCAGGACGTCTTTCTTGACACATTCACCGCATATCCTATTGAACCATTACCATTGCTTTCTGCAGCTAGATCTGTGAGATATTTTCTTGAGCAGTGCTCCTGAAAGGAAAAACATTCTGGTATATCATCCTGCATAGACTAAAGCCTCGTACACACGATCGTATTTTCCACAGACAAATGTCAGACTTTTGTCCAAAGGGCCTTGGCCAGGAACTTGTCTTGCATACAAACGGCACACAATTGTCGGCCAACAAACACAAACGTAGTGACGTACTACGTGGCTTTTCAGCTCTTTAGGGCCACCCTTTGGGCACCTTCTGCTAATGTTGTGTTCAGTGAGCATTCCGAGAATGCGTGTTTGAACTTTGGACTTTTGTCTGACGGACTTGTGTACAGACGATCAGAAAATCTGACAACAGCCTGCCATCCAACATTTGTCAGTGGAAAATCCGACAACAATTGTCCGATGGAGCGTACAAACAGTCAGATTTTAGGCCAACAGTCTGTCAACACACAATTCCCGTTGGAAAATCCAATCGTGTGTATGAGGCTTTAATGTCAGGACACTCTTGGATATTTTCTTCACAGGACAAATAGTGTATTTTAATGGTGATATTCCTTATAAATCTATTTATAACCAAAAGTGTCCCGAAAATTTCAAAATGCTGAGACAAAAGTTCAAACCCTTTGACAGGAGAGATGTTTCCGTTGGAGTAAGGACACGTTGTGACACATTCATGACGTAGTTCAATTCTTCCGTGTCCTCCTCCTTTTCCTGCCTCCTCCACTGGTCTTTTTTCTCCCCTCTTGCGGCCCCATTTGGCTTTGTGTTTCTCGTTTTTTGGAGGGGCTCGTACCCAAATCGGCTTCCTGCCATTCAGCAGGATTCAGGGCGTTGTCTGATACAGTAATGGCCATGGTGTTATCAAAATATTCGATTTCAGTGTCTAAGAAGCTAACTCTTTTTTTCCCAAAACGTTGGCTCCAATTCCATGGTCTGTTGCTTTACCAGGTATACACATTGTCAGTGTCATAATCACATTTATCGAGTAGCATTTTTTCTTTTTTGCCTAAGACAATGTTCTTTTCCAACTGGGTAATTTTATCATCCAATTTTTAATTTACTTCAGTAAACTGAGACAAAGTTTTTAATGATAACAAATTTTGTTGTAGATTATAAATCTTCTGTTGCAATCTATCAATCTCTTTGGTCTTGGATTCAATGATTAGACTCATCAATGTTTGAGAACAAAAAGAAAGAGCATCTGTCCATCTTTTCTTTAAATCAACATTAAAGAGATTGAACGTGGGAAATTTCTTGATCCTGAGTCCACGTGGATTGCGTAAGTAGGTGTAGTTTTATCCCAATAAGCCTGCATCTCTTTATCCATATTCCATTCCAGTTTATGAAACAATGATGTTAGAGAGCCCACAACATCCTCATTGTTGGTATTTAATGTGTCTTGTATATTGGCTCTCAACGGGTTGCCATTGGGTGTGAGGAAGGTGCAGCTGATGTGTTGGTGCGAATCCTGTGTAGTCATGTTAGATAAACAGTCCTTTAAATAGAAATCAACAAGCAATCCACAAGAGTATGTCAATCTATATAGGTCAAAAAATGGCCTGAGATCCTTATGGCAATAGTATTGCCCAAAATCCAATTAGATGAAACAATATAACATAGAGATCTGATCGGAGATATCATCCAAATAAATATAAAAGTAAATCCATATATAAGCTTCAAAAGACACGAAATAGATGAATCACTCACTTTAGACCTCTGTTGATTGTGTGATTGGAAAGCAGACACACACGCCGAGCTGATGAAAAGCGGATATCCAAAAGAAAGGGAAGTAGAATTTACACTGCTCCAAGGCTGTCTGCAAATTAAAGATCTCTTGATACTGCTGTGGCAACAAGACTGGGTGCCTGCCAAGGCCAGCAACTTGGGAAATCCATGCAACAAATAGAAAAAGCAGCACATCCAGAGATGAAAAAAAAATTGTTGGCTTATTGTAGAATCAAAGGTTAAAAACATGACACACGAGGGATCCACACTGTTCAGCAGACGCGTTTCACACAAAGTGCTTAATCATTGCTGACTATAATCGGGTGTGCATGCTCCTTTATAGACCAAAGTGTGTGGCTGGAACAAATCACAAAAAGACATGTAAAAATCTGTTATAACCCCTTTGTACATGTTTTTCAATGTTTATACTATTTTACATCGGTATGCGATTAATTATCTCCTGTGACATTTTGACATATGTATTATACATGTATATGTGTTTTGTCCAGGAGTGCATGTCTCCTTTGACTGATCATCCTATTTGCACATGGTGTAATTGATTGATTGATTGATTGATTTTTACCTGTCTTTTTGTGATTGGTTCCAGACACACACTTTGGTCTATAAAGGAGCATGCACACCCGGTCAGCAATGATTAAGCACTTTGTGTGAAACGCGTCTGCTGAACAGTGTGGATCCCTCATGTGTCATGTTTTTTAACCTTTGATTCTACAATAAACCAACAAATTTTTCTTAAAGGGGTTGTAAAGGTACATGTTTTTTCACCTTAATGCATTCTATGCATTAAGGTGAAAAAACATCTGCCGATTAGCAGCCCCCCAGCCCCCCCCCCCCGAACACGCTGGCTTCTCGACCAGGCTTCTCGGCTCGTCTCGGCTAATTGATTGTATGATTAATAGCAGTGCAGCCATTGGCTCCTGCTGCTGTCAATCAAATCAATGACGCGGCTTGCCGGGGGGGGGGGCCCAGTGATACAGTCGACGGCTATAGCTGACAACTGTATCACTGTATCACGGGAGTGTGCCCGCAAGCTAACCCCCTTGGGAGAACGCTTCCCAGAACGGGGGTTAGTTGATGTGGGGAGGAGCCGAGACAGCCGCCTAGGGACCCCAGAAGATGAGGATCGGGGCCACTCTGTGCAAAACGAGCTGCACAGTGGAGGTAAGTATGACATGTTTGTTATTTTTTTTTAAAAGGAACCTTTATAACCCCTTTAATCTCTGGGTGTGCCGCTTTTTCTCTTTGTTGTATGTGTGAATCCAGCCAGCAAGCTCTTATGGCCTTACTGGCCAGTCAAACAGTTTTGGACTCTACTTGTTTATTTGCTATTTGCATGGCTATTGTCCTTGTTATCTCACCCATTATGGTTTTGCTGATTCTGACACCATTCATTTGCTGTACTTAGGTCGGGACTCCGGCCTTTTGCAGTTTCTTTTTCAAGAAGTTTGTATCTTGACTTTCTTTAATAAAAAGATTGAAAGCAATTATCTGGAGGCGCAGTGAGTAAAGGCCTGGAAGTGAATCCTAGTGACTGTTTGCTATTTAATCCCTTGGGTGGCTGTGCTAGACCTATTGGAAATCCCATAAGTGTTGTGCCAGTAGTCTCTGCAGAATGGGGATGGGGGATGCCCCTGAAGAGAGTAGGCAGACGAGAGAGAGAGTCCTCTGAGGGTTTAGAGTACTGCATTCTGGAGTATCTTAAGGCTCCCATGCACCCTATCCAAGTTCAACAAGCTGTGAGACTGTGGGAGCTGTTGTATGCCTGGCTGCCATGCATCAACATGGGAATAGAACCTGGGACAAATCTGCAAGGCTCATTTGGGGTCTGTGCTACATTAATATGGACTATATCATATGGATCTTTTCCAAAGGATACTGTCAGGGACTTACCAGGCGTTTCCAGGCTTTCCATGCGCACACTGGTGCGCGGCGGGCGCGCGCGTGCACGTTAGCATGCGCGAGAGCGCAATTGGCGCCAAAAACGGGCTTTAAATGCCCAGCAGTGACACTCAGCCAGTGCTGTGTTGTCTTAAGCTTCCTGCTTTGTCAGCCATCTGAAAATCTGATCTGAACGTGTGAACCTGTGATCTTCCGTTACCGAGCCGGCTCTGTTTGGACTAATCTGCCTTCTCCTATCCGACCCGGCCTGCCTGACCTTGTCTGCATTTGCTTTTGGTTACCGACTCCTGCCTGCCTACCAACT
This sequence comes from Lithobates sylvaticus, assembly GCA_028564925.1. Taxonomy (NCBI): domain Eukaryota; kingdom Metazoa; phylum Chordata; class Amphibia; order Anura; family Ranidae; genus Lithobates; species Lithobates sylvaticus. Next base: position 90,488,163 of record CM053035.1, read on the forward strand.
CTGCCATTGCCTGCTCCTATCATCTGATTGATCTGCTGTTGCCAACCGGACTGTTTGACCTTGCCCTGTCGATTCCCGTTTGTCTGATCCGCCTGCTGCCTGGTTCTATTGTATCCTGCTTCACCACCTACAACTGCAGACTTACACCCTGTCATCTGCATACGGGCACTACTGGAGGACCTCCCTGTTGATCCAACACCTTCCTCTACCAACCAGGCACTCCTACCCCACTGTGCTCACGTGACCACTGTCCCCATCTCCAGTGGCACGTGAACCAGCGCTGTATGAGAGGTCTCCTCCTACAAGTCAGGCTCAACGTCCAGGTACGTAACAGTACAACACAGCCATGACTGAGCCTGCAGGAGAGACCCCTCCCATGACAGATATCTGCTCACACCTGTCAGCCCTCACCCAAGCCGTAAAATCCTTACAAGACGGTTATACCAGATTGGAGGGTCAAGTCCAGAACATCATTAACCCTGTACACGTGGCTCCTGGTTCCGTTGCCGCACCTGCTCAGGCTGCTTCCTCTCCTTCTGTCGTCATGCTTCCACCTGAACCAAGGGTCCCCATACCTGAGAGGTTTTCAGGGGACCGAACTAAATTCCGGGCCTTCCGCAGCACTTGTCAACTTTATTTCGCCCTGCAACCCCGGACTTTCTCACTTGAAGCCACTAAAGTGGGGTTTGTGATCTCCCTGCTGTTAGGAGAACCACAGATCTGGGCACACCGACTTCTCGAAGAGGACTCTATTTTGATTCAGTCACTAACAGCCTTCTTTGAAGCTATGTCCCAGCTTTATGAAGACCCTGAACGGGTAGCCACAGCAGAAGCCACCTTAACTACGCTCCAGCAGGGTCGCCGGGCGGCCGAGGATTACATCTCAGATTTTAGACGCTGGAGTGCAGACACTCAATGGAATGATGCAGCTCTACGGCATCAGTTCCGCATGGGCCTATCAGAAGGACTGAAAGATGAACTGGCCCGGGTAGGCATACCTGATACTCTTGAGGCTTTAATCACCTTAACAATCCAGATTGATCGCCGTCTTCGGGAACGTCGCACTGAACGGTCCTTTCAACATAATCGCCCTACTTGGGTGACTGCTAAAGCTCCAATTCCTGCTGCCCGCTACCTACCTCCACCTAACTTCCAGCCGACCCGCCCTGCACCTGACACCTCCGAGCCGATGCAGTTGGGACTGATTCGACCCACCTTAACCCCAGAAGAGCGCACGCGTCGCCACCAACTGAACCTCTGCCTGTACTGTGGAGCAACAGGACACTACGTGCGCAACTGCCCAGTCAAGATGCGTAAGTGCTCTTTCTCTGTTCCTGCCAGTCTTTCAGCACTTTCTGCTAACACAACCCACATTGCTCTTCCTCTCTCATTACAGCTCCAAGGAAGGACAATTCCAGTTAAAGCAATTATTGATTCCGGAGCATGCAGTTGCTTCATTGACTCTGCCTTCGCCAGCCAACACAACATTCCCTTACAGAATAAGACCCACCGACTTTCAGTCTTCTTGGCCGATGGCTCCCGCATCAGCTCCGGGCAGGTGACCCAAGAGACTTTTCCCTTACCTGCCATCACTTCCTCCCAGCATAAGGAGCTTCTGACCCTTGATGTTATCTCTTCCCGTTGTTCCCAATCATTCTGGGCATTCCCTGGCTTCAGGCCCATAATCCCTCCATCAATTGGACTACCAGAGAGATCAGGTTCTTGTCCCCCTACTGCCAAGAACACTGTCAACACGAGTCTACTCAATCATCTGTCACCTTATTTTGCATGGACATTGATCAGAACCTACGCCAATCAGTACCCGAACCGTATCATGGGTTCCTCGATGTTTTCAGTAAAAAGGGAGCAGACTCTCTTCCACCCCATCGGGCATATGACTGCCCAATTGAACTTTTACCCGGGGCTGAAATTCCCTTTGGGCGCATTTTTCCCTTATCAGAAAAAGATCAGGAAGCATTAAAGGTTTACATCAACGAAAACCTGGAAAAGGGATTCATTCGCCCATCTACCTCTCCAGCTGGTGCTGGAATATTTTTCGTGACTAAAAAGGATCAGACTCTCCGCCCGTGTGTGGATTACCGGGAATTGAATAAAATCACGTTCAAGAACCGTTACCCGTTGCCCTTAATACCCGAATTATTCCAAAAACTAAGGTCTGCTACTATTTTTACGAAACTCGATCTAAGAGGGGCATACAATCTGGTCCGCATCCGGGCTGGGCATGAGTTGAAGACGGCGTTCCGAACACGGTTCGGGCATTATGAATATTTGGTCATGCCCTTTGGTCTATGTAACGCACCTGCCACTTTTCAACATCTCATTAACGATGTATTCAGAGACTTCTTAGATGATTTTGTAATTGTTTATTTGGATGATATTTTGGTTTTTTTCTGAATCCCTCAGCCAGCACCGGGAACACGTCTGCAGAGTCCTTGACCGTCTTCGCTTACATGGATTGTACGCAAAAGCAGAAAAGTGTGAGTTCGAGCAACAAGAGATTCAGTTTTTGGGTTTGATAATCTCCGCAACCGGTATCAAGATGGATCCCCAAAAGGTGTCTGCTGTTTTAGACTGGCCTGCACCCGTAGATAAGAAAGGTATACAACGTTTCATTGGTTTCGCAAACTTTTACAGGAAATTTATCAAAGGATTCTCTGCCATCATCGCACCTATTACACGATTGACCCAACAACACGTCAGGTTTCATTGGAGTACAGAGGCTCAAGAGGCATTTGAGAGACTTAAGAAACTCTTTACATCAGCTCCAATTCTCAGTCATCCTAACCCATCCTTGCCCTTTTTATTAGAAGTTGACGCATCCGAAGTAGCGGTGGGAGCGGTCATTTCTCAAAGACAGGGTAAGGAGGATTTGATACACCCTGTAGGATTTTTCTCTCGAAAGTTATCTCCAGCTGAGAGAAATTACGATGTGGGAGATCGGGAACTTCTTGCCATCAAGACCGCTTTGGAAGAGTGGAGGTATCTGTTAGAGGGCGCGGCCCATCCGGTATTAATATATACCGACCATAAGAATTTAGAATACCTGAGATCTGCCAAACGCTTGAGACCCCGACAGGCTCGCTGGGCCTTGTTTTTCACCCGCTTCTGTTTCCACATCACTTATCGGCCGGGATCAAAGAACGTCAAACCAGACGCACTGTCACGCATGCATGACAACCCAAAGGACTCACCTGCTCCTGACACAATTCTGCCCACAAACAGCTTCTTACTCTTACAAACAGATCTCTTATCCCTAATCAAAGAAGCTTCTACCCACTCTCCAAGGCCTTCAGGAACCACCTTGACATCACGAGATGGCTTGTTATGGAAGGGAAGTCAAATCTTTGTCCCTGAAAGTATCCGAGTTAAGGTACTGACACTACTTCATGATCATCCCTTAGCAGGACATTTTGGGGTACGGAAAACTCTTGAACTTGTACAACGTACATTCTGGTGGCCCAACTTAAAAGAGTTTTGTGGGAGATACGTCAGTTCCTGCCCCGTCTGCATACGGAACAAGACTTCAAGGAACCGAGCCTGGGGCCTGCTTAAACCCTTACCTGTACCGGACAGACCTTGGAAAATGATTTCTATGGACTTTATAGTCGAATTACCTCGCTCTGAGGGGTGTACAGCCATTTTCGTGGTTGTGGACCGCCTATCTAAAATGGCCCATTTCGTGCCCTTGAAGGGAACCCCATCTGCCGCGGAGACGGCCCATGTGTTTATCAAGGAGATCATCAGACTACACGGAGTACCTGCAAACATAGTCTCCGACAGAGGGGTGCAATTTACCTCACGCTTCTAGAAAGCACTTTGTAAAATCTTGAAGATCGAGCTCGCTCTCTCCTCAGCCTATCACCCGCAAACTAATGGGCAGACAGAGAGAACCAACCAAACCCTCGAGCAATATATCAGATGTTTTACTTCTTTTTCACTGGACAATTGGGTTTCCCTGCTGCCTCTAGCGGAATTCGCAATAATAATACCAGTCACTCGGCCACTAACCAATCCCCCTTCTTTGCCAATTATGGTTTCCACTTAACCTTTTTACCAGATTTTGTTTCAGAATCCCCAGTTCCGGCAGTTCAGGAGACGGTGGAGTTCCTCAAACGCAACAACCAGGTACTACAAGAAGCTGTGTCCAAGGCCCAGGCAGATAGCAAGAGAAACTTCGACCAAGGAAGAAGGGGGGAGCTGGTTCTGCAACCTGGAGATCAGGTATGGCTGTCTACAGACAACATTAAGTTGATTTGTCCTTCTAAGAAGCTTGCACCTAAATTTATGGGACCTTTTCCTGTTAAGAAAAAGATTAACGAAGTGGCCTATGAACTGTCTTTGCCTGACTCTCTTAAAGTTCACCCAGTATTTCACGTATCTTTGTTAAAACCTGCTGTGCCTAATCCCTTCCCTGACAGAGGAACCGGCCTGCCTGAACCTGTTTTGGTGGATGGTAACCAGGAATATGAGGTGGAGGCAATCCTCAATTGTAGAAGAAGACACGGGCAAGTACAATTTTTGGTCAAATGGAAAGGGTACGGTCCAGAAAGCAATTCCTGGGAACCGGACAGTAATATACATGCTAAACGATTAGTTCGTACCTACCTGGCTTCCCACCCTGAGAAGGCAAGTCGCCTGGGCATCCGGAGGCTGCCCCTTGTGGGGGGGCAATGTCAGGGACTTACCAGGCGTTTCCAGGCTTTCCGTGCGCACACTGGTGCGCGGCGGGCGCACGCGCGTGCACGTTAGCGCACGCGGCGGCACGCGCGTGCATGTGCGCATGCGCGAGAGCGCAATTGGCGCCAAAACGGGCTTTAAAAGCCCAGAAGTGACACTCAGCCAGTGCTGTGTTGTCTTAAGCTTCCTGCTTTGTCAGCCATCTGAAAATCTGATCTGAACGTGTGAACCTGTGATCTTCCGTTACCGACCCGGCTCTGTTTGGACTAATCTGCCTTCTCCTATCCGACCCGGCCTGCCTGACCTTGTCTGCATTTGCTTTTGGTTACCGACTCCTGCCTGCCTACCGACTCTGCCATTGCCTGCTCCTATCATCTGATTGATCTGCTGTTGCCAACCGGACTGTTTGACCTTGCCTGATCCGCCTGCTGCCTGGTTCTATTGTATCCTGCTTCACCACCTACAACTGCAGACTTACACCCTGTCATCTGCATACGGGCACTACTGGAGGACCTCCCTGTTGATCCAACACCTTCCTCTACCAACCAGGCACTCCTACCCCACTGTGCTCACGTGACCACTGTCCCCATCTCCAGTGGCACGTGAACCAGCGCTGTATGAGAGGTCTCCTCCTACAAGTCAGGCTCACTCTGTCTTCATCCAGTCTAAAGTTTAAATGACTCTAATTTAATTTAGATTACTTAATATCTTTGTGAATGAATAAAAAAGACCAAGTTGGAAAGAAATTACTGAAAATCACTAAAAGGTTTTAGAACTGTAGGTTTGTTAAGATTAATTGAGTGCCATCTCTGTTTCTTTCTTTGGTAATCCCCAAGCTCTATTCCATAGAGCCAGGTTTTCCATTACCTTGCATTGATGTTGGTCAAAATGACTGAAACAGCTGTATCTAAGCTGGGATAAATTCCTCTGTAATCATAGTCTATATCTGTGCTATAAACTAGTAATTCTATTTTTTGATGGACAGCTGGCCACAGGGGCATAAGGAAACAATTTAAAATGGTTCTGCTCACTATGATAAAAGGATATAGAAAAAGAATGAACCCCTTATTATTTGGATTTGGACCAAAATTACAAACTTCTGTTTAAAAGTGAATGCACAATGTTTTGCATAAAGTTTCTTTACTAATATCACAAAGAAATATGCATTAAAAAAAATATTACTTTTTAAAGAAAAAGTTTAAGGTTTTAAAAAAAAAAAAAAAACACATACACACACACAAACATACTTCCCTCTATAGATTTAATTATCTGTACATTTTATTGAAAATCTAGGGATAAGGTACAAAGTAAGCGCACAAGCGCCAAAAACAGGTACCAGCTTTTAGCCTCACGATGAGAGGCAGAGCCAGCTGTCAATCCAGCAGCTAGGTAAATCCCAACAACATTGTCAGGATCCTTCCAGAGCCTGGAGCTGCTCTGTCACATCAACTGACTCTGGGCCAATGTAATTTAAAAAACTTTGGTCACTTTTTTTTATCCTTTAAAAAAAATAAAAAATAAAAATGCATATGAATATTTCATACAAACCACCTGAACACATCAAGAGGAAAGTGCTAGACAACAGATCAGATTTACAGAATAGCATGATTTTAATTTGTTGTGAAAAGATCATAATAGGATGTTAGATTATATACAAACAGTAGAATGACTAAGAAGAAGGTCATCCCTGCCCTAACTGAAGTGACGGTACCCGTCTGGCTAGTAATCGTAAGTCACATTCAGATTAATATGTTTTGTAATGTTGAAAATGTTTCGATACTTTTTTAAATCGCTTCCCAAAATCTAAAGAGTATATGTAACATACCCCAGCGATTATCCTCACATAAGCAACTGAGTCACGTTAGATCAGAGTTTTTCAACCTTTTTCAGTTACCGCCCCCCGCCCTTTTGTAACAGAGCCCCTCCCTTTCACATTGGAGTCCTTAGTCTTCCCCTTTCACATCAGAGTTCTCTGCCCTTCCTTTTACATCAAGTTCCTCTGTCTCTCTACCTTCACATCATAGTCTTCACATCAGAATCCTTATCCCCCCTTAATATCAGAGTCTATAGTCCCCTCTTTTACATCAAAGTCCTTAGTAATCCCCCTTTCACATCAGAGTTCTCTCAGTACCCTCTTTTCACATAAAAGACTTCACCCCCCCTATCCCCTTTGTCATCGGATTCTTCAGATTTTTATTTTTATTATTTAAACGTTGGCCGCTACTGATATCTTTCTGCCCCCTGCTTTTTGTGTTTCTCTGCTTCTGCTCTGGATGAGTATCATGCATTTACATGATACTGGTGGCCAACACACCTGCACCATGAAACGCATGACACTGTTAAAATATGGGACGCAGTGCAGAACCGCAGACGAATGCAGATGGCACCCCTGATTAAGGAATTCTGCTTTACAGTGTGATTTGACACAAATCATGTTTTTTTAGTTATAAAAGTGAACAATTAGAACTTCTGGCAGGTTTTTTTTTTTCTTGCCTTGAATACCTTTAGGTAGATTAACCACTTCAGCCCCAGAAGATTTTACCCCCTTCCTGACCAAAGCACTTTATGATTCGGCACTGCGTCACTTTAACTGAGAATTGCACGGTCGTGCGACATTGCACCCAAACAAAATTCTCACAAATAGAGCTTTCTTTTGGTGGTATTTGATCACCTCTGCGGCTTTTATTTTTTGCGCTCAGTTTAGGCCGATATATATATTCTTCTACATATTTTTGGTAAAAAAATTTCCTCAGTTTAGGCCGATATATATTCTTCTACATATTTTTGGTAAAAATTTGGTTTGCGCAAAGTTATAGCGTCTACAAAATATTTATTAGTAATGGCGGCGATCTGCGATTTTTATCGGGACTGCGACATTACGGTGGACACATCAGACACTTTTGACACTATTTTGGGACCATTGTCATTTATACAGCGATCAGTGCTTTAAAAATGCACTGATTACTGTGTAAATGACACTGGCAGTGAATGGTTAACCACTAGCAGGCGATAAAGGGGTTAAGTGTGTCCTAGGGAGTGATTCTAACTGTGGGGGGTGGGCTTCAAGTCACATGACAGCGATCCCCGCTCCCGATGACAGGGAGCAGTGATCTCTGTCATGACACAAGCCAGAACGGGGAAATGCCTTGTTTACATAGGCACTTCCCCGTTCTGAGGCTCCGTGACGCGATCGATGGGAGACTGGTGGACATCGAGTCTGCCAGTCCCGTGGGCACGGTCTTGCCTCTTAAAGGGGACATACAGGTACAAACATTTGCCCACCGCTGCCATTGTGCCAGCGTATATCGGTGTGCAGTGGTCGGCAAGTGGTTAAACATTTTTATTACTCCTAGTGATTTTTCTAGTGATGATTTTTAAAACATTCAAATTTTTGTGGTAATAATACTTTAGTCTTCCAGGATCTTCCCTGGGGGCACTTAATAGAATGCTAGATGAGTTTTGCCCTTTCTGTTCTGTCTGTTTCTGTCTACAGGAATTTAATAATTCTTTATGGCCAGTCAACCCAAATCACAGTCACAGCACCACCTCTGAAGAGCAAGGCTCACAGCAAACACTTCCTGTTCTGTTGGATTATTATTTTGCACAGAGGTGGATTTTTCTGGACATGAACATCAACTTTAAAGCTTGCTGAGCCATGATGCTTTTACCTTTATACAATAAAACATCAACTTCCAAGAAGACTGATTACATGGTATTAGGTTGCTTAAAAACAATTGAACAGTATTTGATAGCATGGTCACGCTAATGCCATTTTTACCTGGAACACCCTTCTCCCCCCTCTCATATCCTTGCTTTCTCTTCTTTTATTACTAGTTATTATATTTATACTAGCTACAGAATGAACCCCTCTAATGGGACTTTAAAGGGCATAGACTCCATAAGGATAAAGTAATGTTTGTATAAAAATATCTATGTTTTATTTGAAAATGTTAAAACAGGAAATTCAAGTGCATAACTAAAATTAGTACAATCAATGCGGTTGCAGTGAAAATACACAATAATTACAATGCAAATAACCACAGTGCTCTGTTGGTGGAACACAAATATTTAGAGTAATACCCAACGCGTTTTCAAGATATAACATTGTTCCTAATTCTTGTCAGGGCTTCCGTCCGCTGCGCACGCTAGTGCGCAGGCGCACGGGTTCAGCTTCCCGGCTCATAGCCAGTGACAGGGAGAAGATGCGGCGGCGCGTGCGCACTCGTGTTCCCGCCAAGCGGCGCGCGCGCATGCGCAGTAGCGCGGCATCACCTCATGTGACCTCAACGGCCCTATAAAAGGAGGGCCTCTGTGCCCAGACAGACGCTGGTTCGTCTGACAGCTGCTTCCTGTTTGTATCCTGTACTTGACCCTTGAAGATTGTCTTACCTGTTGCCAAACCCGGATCGTCCTGACTACTCTGCCTTCTCCTGACCTTGACCTTTGGCTTGCCTACTTGGATTTGTTACCTTCTCCTGCCCTGGACCTTTGGCCTGTACCCTGGACTCTCTTCTAAACCTGCCAGTGTTTGATCCCTAGCCTGCCTTGGACTCTCCTGCTCAAAGGATACCTTGTACCTAATCTACCAGTGTTTGACCCCCGGCCTGCATTTACCTAACCTGCCTGTGTTTGATCCCCAGTCTGTTTGCTGTGTTCTCAACTAGGAATTCGTGGACGTACTACCCTGCTCCAGTCTACCCTTCTCTACAACATCAGGAGCCCACGCCTGGTCACCATCCCACTGGTGGCTTGTGCCTCTTGGTGCCAACCGTCCCTGTGTCACCTTCAGGGCAGTGGGCGCCGAGTCGCAAGGGCAACCGCTCTCGGCATCTTGGCCTCGGTGAGTACCTAGTTCATGACAATTCTTCAGGGGTAAGTGGGTATGGTTACAATAGTATCTACAGTGACAAAGGGGAAATGAAATTAGAAACTTTGCAAATATATTTAAAGGATTTTTGCCACCATAGGTTAACCAGGAGTCCAGAGGATAAGGGGTAGAGAAATCCAACCCAGACTACTCACAAACACACCGCACCCCAGCCCAATTGGAACGCCACACCATGGGCCAATAAAATAGTGAGTCTAACAGTATAAAATAAATCAATCAGTATGCAAAATCAATTAAAGTACGATATATTATACTGTATAAACATATCGTATTACCCACCTAGGCCTATGAGATCAAAAAAAATTCCTTCATTCACCTAAACAAACATAAAGTGTTGTACAGGTGAGCCATAAAAAGTAGAGATAGCTAAATAACAGCACAATGTTCACTACATTTCAGAGCTTACTCAGAAAATACCAGCCAAAGGGAAGGGAGAAAGCAGGTCAGGGAAAATTCTCAGCAGGACCTCTATTGAAAGAGTCTGCAATAGTGGACAGTAAATGAAGATAGCCTGTCTTCAATAAAGATAGAGTCATCAAAATATGTCTCTGGAATATTCAAACATACAGCTAATATCTGTTGTATGCAGGTGGGGCTGCAAAAATAGCAGCTTCTAAATTTACCCGATCCAACATGGATCCATTGTAAGGGCAGCTTACAATGAGCTCCAGACAGCCACATGTTTTAAAATGACTGAGGTGGGTGGGGTAGGATGATTGGTTGTGTAGGCATAGGAGAGAAGGGGCTGGGCAAAGAACCTGAGGCCAGGACACTGCATTGTGCTGGCGTTCAGGATTGTCAGCCGCCATTACCACGCGGCCGCCGCCAGGGCCGTCTTTAATATTGATTGGACCCTGGGCAAAAATTTTCTTGGGCCCAAAATCAGTTTACTGTATCAGATCAGGCAGCAGTTGGTTGGCAGAGGTTACAGCATATCATTACCGCTTACTGACTGGTTGCTAGAGATTAAGGCACACATTGCAGCTCACTGATTAGTTGCTAGAGGTTACAGCACAGGATTTCTGCTTGTTGATTGGTTGCTAGAGATTACTGTACAGTAATACTGGTGGTAATGGTTGCTAGAGGTTACAGCACATCATCTCCTCAATGCCCACACACCATGGACTGGGGAGGTGAGCAGACCCATCACGGATCAATAGATAAATACACTGATATCAATAGACAGAAAACTCCTAGAGATCTTAGAACTCCTGGGATCAGCGGCAGTGCTGGGGGGGGGGGGGGGGGGGGTATGATCAATGGCAATGCTGATTTTTTTTACCGACTACCAATATAAAGAGGAGTTTCAACACTGGCCACCAATGTAATAGGGGTTTACACTGACCACTAATGTAATAGAAGAATTTACAGTAACCACCAATGTAAGGAGGGATTTACACTGACCACTAATGTAAGGGGAACATTCACACTGGCCACTAGTGTGAATGAAAGGATTCTACACCAAGCCCCAATGTAATGAGAATATTTACACTGACCAATATAACTGAGACATTTAGGCTGCGTTCACATTTAAGCGTCGGGAGTGCATGCAAAATCGCTTTCCTGACACCACAATGTGCTGCCCTTTAGCAGATACACAACAGTGCCATCAATTGTTAATGACACCCTCACGCATCTGCTGACATGTGCTGTTGCACCGTGTGACTTTGAAAAAGGGTTATGGACTTTCTTCCCCATTTCTAGCGCATAGAGCAGTCCATTGAAATTAATGGGCTGCCCTACACGCTACCTACATCTTTATCCACCCTGTCAGTACACCTTTGCATCCTAAAACCCCTGCTAACCTCTGCACCCCAAACCTCTCTCATCCTCTCCACTCCAACCCTCTACCTCTTTAACTCTACCTGCCTCCTCTGCTCATCTTTGCACCCACCTTCCTTACCTCTATGCATCCCCTCCTTGCTCACCTGTGCACCCCAAACTGTAATTCCTTCTCTGCCTACCTCTGCACACCCCACACTACCCCTCCCCCACCAACTTGCTTAGCTTTGCAGAACAGGCAGATGTTAGTCTTAACGACCATAGTTGCAAGCATGCCCCTTTACCTCCCCAGGGAGCATTCAGTATAGGTGATGATGGATATGACCTCAGGGGGCATGATATACATATGTTTGCCGCATTTATTTACATATAAATGCTGCCCACTGCCGCTATTTACATATATGAATGCCGCTTATTTCCATGTAAACATAGAGTCTGCAGGTGAGTCATCCATACACAACAATAGGGCCGAGCTTGGCAGCATTAGTAGCAGCACTTTACACTGAGATATTGGGACACAGCACAAGACTAAAACTTCAAGGGAATTTACACCAGGATAGTTGGCAAGTATGAGGCAGCTACTTTGGGCCCCACAACAATGACAGGGCAGCTGCCCCTTTTGCCCTGCCTTAAAGACGGCCCTGGCCACTGCGGGAGGCGATGCCACACGCTGACTGCCGACCCTTCTTTGCCCAGTCCCTTCTCTCCTATGACTGGAGAAAATAGAAGACAATATGGTGAAATTACTGATTCGGTGGGTTAGCATGATTGGCTGTGTAGGCATAGGAGAGAAGGGGCTGGGCAAAGAAGGGTGAACCTGAGCAGTCAGCATGCGGCATCGCCTTCCCTTCTCTCCAACGCCTACACAGCCAATCATCCTACCCCGCCCACCTCAGTCCTTTTAAAACATGTGGCTGTCTGGAGCTCATTGTAAGCTGCCCTTCTGAGCATCCAGGCCTACATGCTGTACCATGATGGATCAGGTAAATTTAAAAGCTGTTATTTTTGCAGCTGCACCAGCATATGTTAGATATTAACTGTATATTTGAATATTCGAGAGACATATTTGATGACTCTATCTTTATTGCAGATAAGCTATCTTCATTTACTGTCAACTACTGCAGACTCTTTCAATAGAGGTCCTGCTGAGAATTTTCCCTGACCTGCTTTCTCCCTCCCCTTTGGCTGGTATTAGTAAGCTCTGACTTTAAATATAGTCAACACTGTTCTGTTATTTAGCTGTCTCTCCTTTTTTTCAGCTAACCTGCACAAAACTTTATGTTATTCTTTTTTAGGTGAAAGAATGTATTATGCCTGTATCCTTTTTGTTTTTTTTTTTGAATGTTCTGGAGTTCTCAATATAACTCTTTATTGATCTCGTAGGCTTAGGTGGGTAATATGATTTTTACATTTTTATGTTTTACATTTTTACGTTTTATACAGTATAATATATCATACGTTAATTGATTTTGGATACTGATTGTTTTATTTTATACTGTTAGACTCACTATTTCTTTGGCCCATGGTGTGGCGTACAATTAGGGTGGGGTGCGCTGCCCTTTGTGAGTAGTCTGAGTTGAATTTCTCTACCCCTTATCCTCTGGACTCCTGGTTAACCTATGGCAGCAATCCTTGTTTTTGTTCACTGATGCGGATGTCCAGGATATTATTCTATATCCAAATTGTCAGTGTATATTTGCGCTTGTAATTATACTACTTTAAATATATTTGCAAAGTTTCTAATTGTATTTCCCCTTTGTCACTATAGATACTATTGTTATAACCATAACCACTTACCCTTGAAGAAGAGGAACAACGTTATATCTTGAAACGTGTTGGGTATTACTTTGTATATATGTGTTCCCCCAACAGAGCACTGTGGTTATTTGCATTGTAATGATTATGTATTATCACTGCAACCACATGCACTTGAATTTCCTGTTTGAACATTTTCAAATAAAACATATTTTTTTATACAAACACTACTTTATCCTTTTGGAGTCAATGCCGTTTAAATTCCCATTAGAGGGGTTCTTTCTGTAGCTTGTCCAAAATTGGGGATCTGGGCATGCTCTCCAATTGCCTAGATCAGCAATCAGCATACCTATAAATTCTATATTTATACTATGTCATCATAGCTCTATTATGAATATTCAGGGTTTTGCACTTTGACATGGACTTTCCAGTATGAAAATATTGAGCTTTTTAGTGGTTATGTATCCTTGGTTTATTTATAAAAAATGTTGTTTCACCATATTGTTAGACAGTCTTCTAACGTCTCAGTCAGCTGAGGGTTAATTTGTTTCCTCAAGCTCCTAGCTGTTCCCATCAGCTGCAGGGTAACAAGTCTTATCAGTCTGCTAGCTCCCTCCATCAGCTGTGGGGTAATGAGTCTGACCACTTGCCCCCTAGCTGTATTGGTCCTCAGTGTATCAGGCACCTTATTTAAAATTTATCAGCCTGTGTCTCTTTGCTTGTGATAGTGTTAGAGCCTGGTTCCCTGCTATAATCTTGCATTTGCTTGCTGCTGACTTTTGGCTTGTACACAGATGACTTTAATTGCTGCCTTAACATTGTATTGTTAACTGGCCAACATTTGCTTTCTACCAGCTCTGACCCTGGAAATGTTTGCAGACTAGGCTTGTTCACTCCCTGCACTGACTTCAGGCTGTTCCACTACAAGCCTCTGTCTTGTGCCTGATCGCCTTTTGGACTACAGGTCCATTTCCTCATCTCAGTCGCTCAGTCCTGGTGTCAGAAATTGATAGCACCATGTTCTAAAAACGGAAGCAAGCAAGTACCTGCAGGCCTGCTTGCCGTAGTGGAATGGAAGCTGCTATAGGCTGAATAAAAACACACACCAGAAATAGTTCCTGACCTAGGCAGCAGGATGTGCATTACAAGAAATGGGGATGCAATGACAGTGTAGTACATGTTTATTTGATGAAAACAATAATGCAGGAAAAAGGAAAATGGCCACCCTTTAATCCTGGTGTCTATTATAATTTTTATGAAAATAAAAAGTTTAATGGAAAAGGGAAATTTAAGTGCCTATACCTGTACACATCCTGTGCTCCATGGACTGCCTATTCTGTTTTATAAGTAGGGAGTAGGGATGGGCTCGATGCGAACCCATGTTCGCATCGAGCACCGGGTGTTCGCTCGCTCGGCGAGCCCAGAACTATTTTGGCCGCTCGCATCACGTTCGTGTGATGCGAGCGGCCCCGCAATGCATTGCGGCCGGCGCGGCCGGTGCAGTGCATTGCTGGCTGATGATTGGCCAAGCATGCACTGTGACCCCGCATGCTTGGCCAATCACAGCGCCGGAAACTCGAAGAGCCATAATTGGCTACAGGCAGGACGCCTGTAGCCAATTACAGCTCAGGGGCTTTAGTACACGCCCCCCCTATAAAAGGCCGCCACGCCGTCTGCGCCGGTCACATGCTGTTCCGGCATAGATAGAGCAGGATCGTTCTGTGTCACTCTGCTGGATTTAGTTAGTTAGAGAGATTTACTTAGAGAGATTGAGTTAGATAGATTCATTTAGAAAGATTGATTTAGAAAGAGGGGCTTGTAGTGTGTTCGTGGCAGGCAGGCACTGGCAGCAAACAGAGCTCCTGTATTTTGTTCCCAGAAGCACCTATAGGACTTGTAGTGTGTTCGTGGCAGGCAGGCAGAGCTCCTATATTTTGTTCCCAGAAGCACCTATAGGACTTGTAGTGTGTTCGTGGCAGGCAGGCAGAGCTCCTATATTTTGTTCCCAGAAGCACCTATAGGACTTGTAGTGTGTTCGTGGCAGGCAGGCAGAGCTCCTATATTTTGTTCCCAGAAGCACCTATAGGACTTGTAGTGTGTTCGTGGCAGGCAGGCAGAGCTCCTATATTTTGTTCCCAGAAGCACCTATAGGACTTGTAGTGTGTTCGTGGCAGGCAGGCAGAGCTCCTATATTTTGTTCCCAGAAGCACCTATAGGACTTGAAGTGTGTTAGTCCCATCACACAGACCTATATTTTCTTCCCAGAAGCACCTATAGGACTTGAAGTGTGTTAGTCCCATCACACAGAGATCATATATTTTGTTCCCAGAGGCACCTATAGGACTTGAAGTGTGTTAGTCCCATCACACAGACCTACATTTTCTTCCCAGAAGCACCTATAGGACTTGAAGTGTGTTAGTCCCATCACACAGAGATCATATATTTTGTTCCCAGAGGCACCTATAGGACTTGAAGTGTGTTAGTCCCATCACACAGACCTACATTTTCTTCCCAGAAGCACCCATAGGACTTGAAGTGTGTTAGTCCCATCACACAGAGATCATATATTTTGTTCCCAGAAGCACCTATAGGACTTGAAGTGTGTTAGTCCCATCACACAGAGATCATATATTTTGTTCCCAGAAGCACCTATAGGACTTGAAGTGTGTTAGTCCCATCACACAGAGATCATATATTTTGTTCCCAGAAGCACCTATAGGACTTGAAGTGTGTTAGTCCCATCACACAGACCTACATTTTCTTCCCAGAAGCACCTATAGGACTTGAAGTGTGTTAGTCCCATCACACAGAGATCATATATTTTGTTCCCAGAAGCACCTATAGGACTTGAAGTGTGTTAGTCCCATCACACAGACCTATATTTTCTTCCCAGAAGCACCTATAGGACTTGAAGTGTGTTAGTCCCATCACACAGAGATCATGTATTTTGTTCCCAGAAGCACCTATAGGACTTGAAGTGTGTTAGTCCCATCACACAGACCTATATTTTCTTCCCAGAAGCACCCATAGGACTTGAAGTGTGTTAGTCCCATCACACAGAGATCATATATTTTGTTCCCAGAAGCACCTATAGGACTTGAAGTGTGTTAGTCCCATCACACAGAGATCATATATTTTGTTCCCAGAAGCACCTATAGGACTTGAAGTGTGTTAGTCCCATCACACAGAGATCATATATTTTGTTCCCAGAAGCACCTATAGGACTTGAAGTGTGTTAGTCCCATCACACAGAGATCATATATTTTGTTCCCAGAGGCACCTATAGGACTTGAAGTGTGTTAGTCCCATCACACAGACCTACAATTTCTTCCCAGAAGCACCTATAGGACTTGAAGTGTGTTAGTCCCATCACACAGAGATCATATATTTTGTTCCCAGAAGCACCTATAGGACTTGAAGTGTGTTAGTCCCATCACACAGAGATCATATATTTTGTTCCCAGAAGCACCTATAGGACTTGAAGTGTGTTAGTCCCATCACACAGAGATCATATATTTTGTTCCCAGAAGCACCTATAGGACTTGAAGTGTGTTAGTCCCATCACACAGACCTACATTTTCTTTCCAGAAGCACCTATAGGACTTGAAGTGTGTTAGTCCCATCACACAGAGATCCTATATTTTGTTCCCAGAAGCACCTATAGGACTTGAAGTGTGTTAGTCCCATCACACAGAGATCATATATTTTGTTCCCAGAGGCACCTATAGGACTTGAAGTGTGTTAGTCCCATCACACAGACCTATATTTTCTTCCCAGAAGCACCCATAGGACTTGAAGTGTGTTAGTCCCATCACACAGAGATCATATATTTTGTTCCCAGAAGCACCTATAGGACTTGAAGTGTGTTAGTCCCATCACACAGAGATCATATATTTTGTTCCCAGAAGCACCTATAGGACTTGAAGTGTGTTAGTCCCATCACACAGACCTATATTTTCTTCCCAGAAGCACCTATAGGACTTGAAGTGTGTTAGTCCCATCACACAGAGATCATATATTTTGTTCCCAGAGGCACCTATAGGACTTGAAGTGTGTTAGTCCCATCACACAGACCTACATTTTCTTCCCAGAAGCACCTATAGGACTTGAAGTGTGTTAGTCCCATCACACAGAGATCATATATTTTGTTCCCAGAAGCACCTACAGGACTTGAAGTGTGTTAGTCCCATCACACAGAGATCATATATTTTGTTCCCAGAAGCACCTATAGGACTTGAAGTGTGTTAGTCCCATCACACAGACCTATATTTTCTTCCCAGAAGCACCTATTGGACTTGAAGTGTGTTAGTCCCATCACACAGAGATCATATATTTTGTTCCCAGAGGCACCTATAGGACTTGAAGTGTGTTAGTCCCATCACACAGAGATCATATATTTTGTTCCCAGAAGCACCTATAGGACTTGAAGTGTGTTAGTCCCATCACACAGAGATCATATATTTTGTTCCCAGAGGCACCTATAGGACTTGAAGTGTGTTAGTCCCATCACACAGACCTACATTTTCTTCCCAGAAGCACCCATAGGACTTGAAGTGTGTTAGTCCCATCACACAGAGATCATATATTTTGTTCCCAGAAGCACCTATAGGACTTGAAGTGTGTTAGTCCCATCACACAGACCTATATTTTCTTCCCAGAAGCACCCATAGGACTTGAAGTGTGTTAGTCCCATCACACAGAGATCATATATTTTGTTCCCAGAAGCACCTATAGGACTTGAAGTGTGTTAGTCCCATCACACAGAGATCATATATTTTGTTCCCAGAAGCACCTATAGGACTTGAAGTGTGTTAGTCCCATCACACAGACCTACATTTTCTTCCCAGAAGCACCTATAGGACTTGAAGTGTGTTAGTCCCATCACACAGAGATCATATATTTTGTTCCCAGAAGCACCTATAGGACTTGAAGTGTGTTAGTCCCATCACACAGACCTATATTTTCTTCCCAGAAGCACCTATAGGACTTGAAGTGTGTTAGTCCCATCACACAGAGATCATATATTTTGTTCCCAGAAGCACCTATAGGACTTGAAGTGTGTTAGTCCCATCACACAGACCTATATTTTCTTCCCAGAAGCACCCATAGGACTTGAAGTGTGTTAGTCCCATCACACAGAGATCATATATTTTGTTCCCAGAAGCACCTATAGGACTTGAAGTGTGTTAGTCCCATCACACAGAGATCATATATTTTGTTCCCAGAAGCACCTATAGGACTTGAAGTGTGTTAGTCCCATCACACAGACCTATATTTTCTTCTCAGAAGCACCCATAGGACTTGAAGTGTGTTAGTCCCATCACACAGAGATCATATATTTTGTTCCCAGAAGCACCTATAGGACTTGAAGTGTGTTAGTCCCATCACACAGAGATCATATATTTTGTTCCCAGAAGCACCTATAGGACTTGAAGTGTGTTAGTCCCATCACACAGACCTACATTTTCTTTCCAGAAGCACCTATAGGACTTGAAGTGTGTTAGTCCCATCACACAGAGATCCTATATTTTGTTCCCAGAAGCACCTATAGGACTTGAAGTGTGTTAGTCCCATCACACAGAGATCATATATTTTGTTCCCAGAAGCACCTATAGGACTTGAAGTGTGTTAGTCCCATCACACAGACCTACATTTTCTTCCCAGAAGCACCTATAGGACTTGAAGTGTGTTAGTCCCATCACACAGAGATCATATATTTTGTTCCCAGAAGCACCTACAGGACTTGAAGTGTGTTAGTCCCATCACACAGAGATCATATATTTTGTTCCCAGAAGCACCTATAGGACTTGAAGTGTGTTAGTCTCATCACACAGACCTATATTTTCTTCCCAGAAGCACCTATAGGACTTGAAGTGTGTTAGTCCCATCACACAGAGATCATATATTTTGTTCCCAGAGGCACCTATAGGACTTGAAGTGTGTTAGTCCCATCACACAGACCTATATTTTCTTCCCAGAAGCACCCATAGGACTTGAAGTGTGTTAGTCCCATCACACAGAGATCATATATTTTGTTCCCAGAAGCACCTATAGGACTTGAAGTGTGTTAGTCCCATCACACAGAGATCATATATTTTGTTCCCAGAAGCACCTATAGGACTTGAAGTGTGTTAGTCCCATCACACAGACCTATATTTTCTTCCCAGAAGCACCTATAGGACTTGAAGTGTGTTAGTCCCATCACACAGAGATCATATATTTTGTTCCCAGAGGCACCTATAGGACTTGAAGTGTGTTAGTCCCATCACACAGACCTACATTTTCTTCCCAGAAGCACCTATAGGACTTGAAGTGTGTTAGTCCCATCACACAGAGATCATATATTTTGTTCCCAGAAGCACCTACAGGACTTGAAGTGTGTTAGTCCCATCACACAGAGATCATATATTTTGTTCCCAGAAGCACCTATAGGACTTGAAGTGTGTTAGTCCCATCACACAGACCTATATTTTCTTCCCAGAAGCACCTATTGGACTTGAAGTGTGTTAGTCCCATCACACAGAGATCATATATTTTGTTCCCAGAAGCACCTATAGGACTTGAAGTGTGTTAGTCCCATCACACAGAGATCATATATTTTGTTCCCAGAAGCACCTATAGGACTTGAAGTGTGTTAGTCCCATCACACAGACCTATATTTTCTTCCCAGAAGCACCTATAGGACTTGAAGTGTGTTAGTCCCATCACACAGAGATCATATATTTTGTTCCCAGAGGCACCTATAGGACTTGAAGTGTGTTAGTCCCATCACACAGACCTACATTTTCTTCCCAGAAGCACCTATAGGACTTGAAGTGTGTTAGTCCCATCACACAGAGATCATATATTTTGTTCCCAGAAGCACCTACAGGACTTGAAGTGTGTTAGTCCCATCACACAGAGATCATATATTTTGTTCCCAGAAGCACCTATAGGACTTGAAGTGTGTTAGTCCCATCACACAGACCTATATTTTCTTCCCAGAAGCACCTATTGGACTTGAAGTGTGTTAGTCCCATCACACAGAGATCATATATTTTGTTCCCAGAAGCACCTACAGGACTTGAAGTGTGTTAGTCCCATCACACAGACCTATATTTTCTTCCCAGAAGCACCCATAGGACTTGAAGTGTGTTAGTCCCATCACACAGAGATCATATATTTTGTTCCCAGAAGCACCTATAGGACTTGAAGTGTGTTAGTCCCATCACACAGACCTATATTTTCTTCCCAGAAGCACCCATAGGACTTGAAGTGTGTTAGTCCCATCACACAGAGATCCTATATTTTGTTCCCAGAAGCACCTATAGGACTTGAAGTGTGTTAGTCCCATCACACAGACCTACATTTTCTTCCCAGAAGCACCTATAGGACTTGAAGTGTGTTAGTCCCATCACACAGACCTACATTTTCTTCCCAGAAGCACCTATAGGACTTGAAGTGTGTTAGTCCCATCACACAGAGATCCTATATTTTGTTCCCAGAAGCACCTAAAGGACTTGAAGTGTGTTAATCCCATCACACAGACCTATATTTTCTTCCCAGAAGCACCCACAGAACTTCTAGTGTGTTAGTGGCATCACACAGAGCTCCTATATTTTCTTCTCAGCAGCACCCACAGGACTTCTAGTGTGTTAGTGGCATCACACAGAGCTCCTATATTTTCTTCTCAGCAGCACCCACAGGACTTCTAGTGTGTTAGTGGCATCACACAGAGCTCCTCTATTTTCTTTGCAGAAGCACCCATAGGACTTCTAGTGTGTTAGTGGCATCACACAGAGCTCCTCTATTTTCTTTGCAGAAGCACCCACAGGACTTCTAGTGTGTTAGTGGCATCACACAGAGCTCCTCTATTTTCTTTGCAGAAGCACCCATAGGACTTCTAGTGTGTTAGTGGCATCACACAGAGCTCCTATATTTTCTTCTCAGCAGCACCCACAGGACTTCTAGTGTGTTAGTGGCATCACACAGAGCTCCTATATTTTCTTCTCAGCAGCACCCACAGGACTTCTAGTGTGTTAGTGGCATCACACAGAGCTCCTCTATTTTCTTTGCAGAAGCACCCATAGGACTTCTAGTGTGTTAGTGGCATCACACAGAGCTCCTCTATTTTCTTTGCAGAAGCACCCATAGGACTTCTAGTGTGTTAGTGGCATCACACAGAGATCCTATATTTTCTTCTCAGCAGCACCCACAGGACTTCTAGTGTGTTAGTGGCATCACACAGAGCTCCTCTATTTTCTTTGCAGAAGCACCCATAGGACTTCTAGTGTGTTAGTGGCATCACACAGAGCTCCTATATTTTCTTCTCAGCAGCACCCACAGGACTTCTAGTGTGTTAGTGGCATCACACAGAGCTCCTCTATTTTCTTTGCAGAAGCACCCATAGGACTTCTAGTGTTAGTGGCATCACACAGAGCTCCTCTATTTTCTTTGCAGAAGCACCCATAGGACTTCTAGTGTGTTAGTGGCATCACACAGAGCTCCTATATATTCTTCTCAGCAGCACCCACAGGACTACCGACTACAATGGCTGGAAGACCGCCAAGGGGAGGCAGAGCGTGCAGAGCCAAGAACACAGGGCAGGCAGGCTCTGTTTCTAGTGGACGTGGCCGTGGCCGTGGACGTGGTCGTGCATCGTCATCAGCACGTGGCCATGGGACACGCGCGTCTTTGTTTTCGGCAGCTGGACATGTGGAGCCGCATCATGCTGAAGGCTTGGTAGAATGGATGACCAAGCCCTCCTCATCCTCTCTCACCCAGGCTCAGGGTACTGGCAGAGCATCATCAGCCACCCCTTCCCTAGACCCACCATGTCCTCCTGAGGAGTCCCCCGAACTCTTTGAGCACAGTGTTGGGTACATGCTCCAGGAGGATGCCCAACGATTCGAAGGCTCGGATGATGATACCCAGCTTGAGGAATCTGGCAGTACTGTTCCACCAGCTGCAGCTTACTGCCAGGTTTGCTCTAGTGGTGAAGAGGGAGGGGATGATGAGGTCACTGACTCCACGTGGGTGCCTGAAGGGAGAGAGGATGAGGAGGAGGACGAGGAGGAGGAGGATGCGGCGTCACATGTCCAACGAGGCAGGATGCCCCCTGGAGGCCAGGTAGAGGCCAGCACAGCAACTGTACAACACCGCAGAGCTCCGCCTGTGCAGGGCGCTGCCTCTGCACGTTATCAGAAAAGTTCTTTGGTGTGGGCCTTTTTTGAGACGAGTGCATCAGATCGCACCACTGCTATTTGCAATATTTGTCTCAAGCGTATCTCGCGTGGCCAAAACATCAGCCGCTTGGGCACCACAAGCATGACCAGACATATGTCGACCTGCCATGCAGCTCGTTGGCAGGCACACATAAAAGACCCACACCAAAGAACTAAGCAGACCTCTCCTTGCTCCTCATCAGCTGGGATCTCCATCCCCACTACACCTTCAGTCCTCTCTGAAAGCTGCTCTGAGAGGACTGAAGGTGTAGAATTAGGTGTGTCACAACCAAGTACTTGCAGTACACCGACGTCCGATTGCAGCAGGCAAATTTCCCTGCCCCAGCTGCTGGACCGTAGAAAGAAGTACACTCCCAGCCATCCACATGCCCAGCGGTTGAATGCTAGCTTGGCTAAATTGCTAGCACTTCAACTGCTGCCTTTTCAGTTGGTAGACTCGGCCCCTTCCGTGAGTTTGTTCAATGTGCGGTTCCTCAGTGGCAGGTTCCCAAACGCCACTTTTTCTCACGGAAGGCGATTCCGTCTCTCTACCGGCATGTGGAAGGCAATGTCCATGCCTCGCTGGACAGGGCGGTCAGCGGTAAGGTGCATATTACCGCTGACTCATGGTCCAGCAGGCATGGACAGGGACGGTATCTTTCTTTCACGGCCCATTGGGTCACTCTATTGGCAGCTGGGAGGGATGCAGGACAAGGTGCAGTAGTGTTGGAGGTTGTTCCGCCACCACGCCTCCAAAACGCTACTACTGCTACTGGTTGTGACACACCTCTCTCCTCCACCCCCTCCTCTTCTTCTTCCTCCAGTGCTCTGTCCTTGGAACCAGCGGTGCTCCGTAGGCGTACAAGGGGCTACGCAAGTACGCAGGCAAAAAGATGCCATGCCGTGCTTGTGCTGGTGTGTTTGGGGGACAGGAGCCACACTGGGCCAGAGGTTCTGGCAGCTCTGCAGGGGCAGGCCGAGAGGTGGTTGACGCCACGTCAGCTTAAGCCAGGAATGGTCGTTTCTGACAATGGCACCAACCTCCTCTCCGCCCTGCGACAGGGGCAGCTCACCCATGTGCCCTGCATGGCTCACGTCCTCAACCTGGTGGTGCAGCGGTTCTTGGGCAGGTTCCCAGGCTTACAGGATGTCCTGAGGCAGGCCAGGAAAGTCTGTGTGCATTTCCGCCGATCTTATAATGCCAGTGCTCGGCTGACTGAGCTGCAAAAGGAGCTGAACCTGCCCAAGAACCGCCTAATATGTGACATGCCCACCAGGTGGAACTCAACGTTGGCCATGCTGCAGCGACTGCACACGCAGCAGAGGGCCATCAATGAGTACCTTTGTGACTATGGCACCAGGACAGGGTCAGGGGAGCTTGTTTTTTTTTCCCCACATCAGTGGAGCATGATCAGGGATGCATGCACTGTCCTCTCACCATTTGAGGAGGCCACGAGGATGGTGAGCAGTGACAGTGCATGCATCAGTGACACTGTCCCTCTTGTCCACCTGTTGGAGCATACGCTGCGTGGGATAATGGACAGGGCACTTGAGGCAGAACAGAGGCAGGAAGAGGAGGACTTCCTTGCCTCTCAAGGCCCCCTTTATCCGGACAGTGTTCCTTCTGTCCCACCCATCACACAGGAAGAGGATGAGGAGGAGGAGGAGGAGGAGGAGGAGGATTGTGTGAGCATGGAGGTGGAGCCTGGCACTCAGCATCAGCAGCAGCAGTCTTTTAGGGATGATGTACAGTCCCAACAAACCAGTGGACTTGTACGTGGCTGGGAGGAGGTGGCTGGCGATCATGTCATCCTCAGTGACCCAGAAGACTCCGGACCGAATGCCTCAGCTAACCTACGCTGCATGGCCTCCCTGATCCTGCAAAGCCTGCGGAAGGATCCTCGTGTTCTTCGGATCAAGGAGAGGGACCATTACTGGCTGGCCACTCTCCTTGATCCAGGGTACAAGGGTAAGGTTGCGGACCTTATCTTGCCGTCGCAGAGGGAGCAGAGGATGAGACATCTCAGGGAGGCCTTGCAGAAAGGTCTGTGCAACGCGTTCCCAGAAACTGGGAGGCTACAAACTCCTGGTCCTGGGCGACGAGTTGCTGAGGCTTCGGTCAGTAGCAGAAGGAGCGGTGGGGAAGGTGGACGTCTGACCGATGCGTTCAGACAATTTTTTAGTCCGCAGCCCCAAGGTATGATCGGTTCCAGCAACCATCGCCAGCGTCTGATATACATGGTGCAGGAATACCTTGGGGCAAGGTCAGACTTGGACACCTTTCCCACCGAAAATCCTCTGGCTTACTGGGTCCTGAGGATGGATCACTGGCCAGAGCTTGCACAGTATGCAATTGAGCTACTGGCCTGTCCTGCCTCCAGCGTTCTTTCCGAACGCACATTCAGTGCTGCTGGAGGATTTGTCACCGATCATAGGGTGCACCTGTCCACCGCCTCGGTTGATCGACTGACCTTCATCAAAATGAATCAGTCTTGGATCACCACCAGCTACCAGGCACCTGAGGCGGATATAACCGAATAATTTTTAATATCACATCCCTTCAAGACTGCCTATGCTGATGCTGAGTGACTGTCCTCTTATGTTCACTGACTATCCTCTTCCTCCTCCTCAATGATCCATGCCACCACACCAGGTGGTTTAACCGGGGCGTGTACATACAATTTTTATAAAAAAATGCTTCGCAACACGTGTGACTGCTGTGCTCCAAGTACAGTATCTGTGAGGGGTTGCAGTGTTGTGGCACCAGCACCAGTGCCTAAGGCACAATTTTTCAGCCCCTGTTTAACAGGGGTGTGTACTTACAATTTTTTAAAAAAATGCTTCGCAACACGTGTGACTGCTGTGCTCCAAGTACAGTATCTGTGAGGGGTTGCAGTGTTGTGGCACCAGCACCAGTGCCTAAGGCACAATTTTTCAGCCCCTGTTTAACAGGGGCGGGTAATTACAAATCTTGATCTAATAGTTCACAGCAGGGCCCATTCCTGCGCCCACCAAGAGTAACTATGAGGGCCTACAGTCTTGTGGCAACACCGTCCACCACCACCGCCAAAGGCCCAATTTTTCTGCCCTGTTCATCAGGTGCTTGCAATTACAAATCTTGATCTAATAACACACAGCAGGGCCCATTCCTGCGCCCACCAAGAGTAACTGTGAGAGCTTACAGTCTTGTGGCAACACCGTCCACCACCACCGCCAAAGGCCCAATTTTTCTGCCCTGTTCATCAGGTGCTTGCAATTACAAATCTTGATCTAATAACTCACAGCAGGGCCCATTCCTGCGCCCACCAGTCTTGTGGCTACACCAACATCTAATAGGGCAAATTTCTGCAGAGTATATACGCCAGGCCCCTACTTTCAAACATCCAACTTACAAACGACTCCTACTTACAAATGGAAAGAGAAAACAGGAAGTGAGAGGAAATCTACCCCTAGGAAGGGAAATTCTATCCTGTTAGATTTAATTTGGGAAAAAGGTATCTCCTCTCTACTGATACTTTATCACCAATCCTTGTTTCAATTAAAACCCCACTTTTTCCAAAAACATTTGTCATTGGGACGGAAAGTGAGGTGACATGTTCTGAACAGATGTGCAAAGACAGCAAATGTTACAGGGGTGATAACCCCTCCCTATGTTCTCCAAAAAGCTTAAAAATATATTTTTTTGGGATGGAGCTACACTTCATAATGTACCTGTTCAGATTCTACTTAAGAACAAACCTAAAGCCGCAAGTGGTTTTAAATGGCTTCTTTTTTTCCTTTACAAATGTCATTTTGTGCAAGGACAGTTCTAAACACGGGAAACACATGCCACTTCACAGGCATACTTTAGACACCCCCCAGGTACCATATTTAAAGGAAAATTTCACTTTTTTTTTTTCACTTTATGCATCATTAAAATGACTGCTCCCGAAAAAACGTTAGTTTTTAAAAGTTCTTTTTGCATTGATATATGTCCCCTGGGGCAGGACCCGGGTCCCCAAACCTGTTTTATGACATTAACATGCATATTGGCCGTTGTAATTAGCACTTTTGATTTCGAACGTTCGCGTCCATTATAACGTATAGGGTTCGAAAATTCGCGCAAACTTTCGGTCGGTTCGAAGGTTCTGGTGCGAACCGAACCCGGGGGTGTTCGGCTCATCCCTAGTAGGGAGGAGCTTCCGGTCAATTACGAGTTTAAACCAAACCCAGCTTATTTGCAGTTCACTGAATGAATAAACTATATGACCAGATTTGGATTTTTGGTACACCCTAACCTCCTGCCATTGTAGCCAGAAGTCAATATGCCCACCAACTAGGGATGGGCCTAGTTGGTGCCTATTATAATTTTTATGAAAAAAAAAAGTTTAATGGAAAAGGGAAATTTAAGTGCCTATACCTGTACACATCCTGTGCTCCATGGACTGCCTATTCGGTTTTATAAATAGAACCACCAACTAGGGATGGGCCCGGTGCTCGATTCGAACCCACGTTCGAATCGAGCACCGGCCGTTCGCCCGCTCGGCGACCCCAGAACTATTTGGGCCGTTCGCATCACATTCGTGTGATGGGAGCGGCCCGCAATGCATTGCGGCTGGCGCAGTGCATTGCTGGCTGATGATTGGCCAAGCATGCACTGTGACCCTGCATGCTTGGCCAATCACAGCGCCGGCAGCGAGGAGAGCAATAATTGGCTACAGGCAGGACGCCTGTAGTCAATTAAAGCTCAGGGTCTTTAGTACACGCCCCACTCTATAAAAGGCCGCCACGCCGTCGGCCCAGGGCACATGTGTTCCGGCTTTTAGAAGAGCAGTCTGCTGATTTCTTCTTTGCTAAACCATTGCTGACTCCTGAGTCATTCAAATCAATACTGATTATTGCTGCTGATTGCACTGAGTGTGATATTATCTGCTGCTGGGGATTAGTCTGGTGTGTGCGTGCTGTTAGCACAGCATTGCAGTAGCACCAATCGCAGTGCTGTTAGAACAGCATTGCACCCCAACTTCTGTCCCAACCTTCTGTCCCATCCCAGGCAGGGATTTATAGGAGCCATATTGTGTTTGTGTCAGCACACATAGGAGCTAGTGTGTGTGTTGTCAGCACACATAGTACCTATAGTGTGTTTGTGCCAGCACCCATAGGACCTATAGTGTGTTGTGAGCACACATAGGAGCTCTATTTCTTCGTCAGCACACATAGTACCTATAGTGTGTTTGTGTCAGCACCCAAAGGACCTATAGTGTGTTGTGAGCACACATAGGAGCTCTATTTTTTTGTCAGCACACATAGGACCTATAGTGTGTTTGTGTCAGCACCCATAGGACCTATAGTGTGTTGTGAGCACACATAGGAGCTCTATTTCTTCGTCAGCACACATAGTACCTATAGTGTGTTTGTGTCAGCACCGATAGGACCTATAGTGTGTTGTGAGCACACATAGGAGCTCTATTTTTTTGTCAGCACACATAGGACCTATAGTGTGTTTGTGTCAGCACCCATAGGACCTATAGTGTGTTGTGAGCACACATAGGAGCTCTATTTCTTCGTCAGCACACATAGTACCTATAGTGTGTTTGTGTCAGCACCCATAGGACCTATAGTGTGTTGTGAGCACACATAGGAGCTCTATTTCTTCGTCAGCACACATAGTACCTATAGTGTGTTTGTGTCAGCACACATAGGACCTATAGTGTGTTGTCAGCACACAAAGGAGCTATAGTGTGTTTGTGTAAGCACACATATGAGCTCTATTTTTTTGTCAGCACACATAGGA
Organism: Lithobates sylvaticus; assembly: GCA_028564925.1. Taxonomy (NCBI): domain Eukaryota; kingdom Metazoa; phylum Chordata; class Amphibia; order Anura; family Ranidae; genus Lithobates; species Lithobates sylvaticus. The sequence goes on from CM053035.1 coordinate 90,516,262, forward strand.
GCTATAGTGTGTTGTCAGCACACATAGGAGCTATAGTGTGTTTGTGTCAGCACACATAGGAGCTAGTGTGTGTGTGTGTGTGTGTCAGCACACATAGGAGCTAGTGTGTGTGTGTGTCAGCACACATAGGAGCTAGTGTGTGTGTGTGTGTGTGTGTGTGTCAGCACACATAGGAGCTAGTGTGTGTGTGTGTGTCAGCCCAGTTCTTGTCATCTAAGGCAGCCTCTATCTGCCATAGGGCCCTGTTGCTGTCATCTAAGGCATCCATCTGCAGGAGTTAGTGTGTGTGCTGTGTGACTCCAGCACAATATACACTACCCACTACAATGGCTGGAAGACCGCCAAGCAGAGGCAGACAGCCCCGAGGCAAGAACACAGGGCAAGCAGGCTATGTTTCTAGAGACAACAGTGCTGGTCGTGGACGTAGTCGTGCATCGTCATCAGCACGTGGCCATGGGACACGCTTGTCTTTGTTTTCGGCAGCTGGACATGTTGAGCCGCATCATGCCGAAGGCTTGGTAGAATGGATGACCAAGCCCTCCTCATCCTCCTCATCCTCTCTCACCCAGGCTCAGGGTACTGGCAGAGCAGCTGCCAACGCGTACTCAATGGCATCATCAGGCACCCCTTTCCTAGACCCACCATGTCCTCCTGAGGAGTCCCCCAAACTGTTTGAGCACAGTGTTGGGTACATGCTCCAGGAGGATGCCCAACGATTTGAAGGCTCGGATGATGATACCCAGCTTGAGGAAGGCACTAGTGTCCGCGCAGAGAGAGGGGATGCTGAAGGACAGCAATCTGGCAGTAATGTTCCACCAGCTGCAGCTTACTGCCAGGTTTGCTCTAGTGGTGAAGAGGGAGGGGATGATGAGGTCACTAACTCCACGTGGGTGCCTGAAGGGAGAGAGGAGGAGGAGGAGGAGGAGGATGCGGCGGCACATGTCCAACGAGGCAGGATGCCCCCTATAGGCCAGCTAGAGGCCAGCACACCAACTGAATCACACCGCAGAGCTCCGCCTGTGCAGGGCGCTGCCTCTGCACGTTATCACAAAAGTTCTTTGGTGTGGGCCTTTTTTGAGACGAGTACATCAGATCGCACCACTGCTATTTGCAATATTTGTCTCAAGCGTATCTCGCGTGGCCAAAACATCAGCCGCTTGGGCACCACAAGCATGACCAGACATATGTCGACCTGCCATGCAGCTCGTTGGCAAACGCACATTAAAGACCCACACCAAAGAACAAAGCGGACCTCTCCTTGCTCCTCATCAGCTGGGATCTCCATCCCCACTATATCTTCAGTCCTCTCTGAAAGCTGCTCTGAGAGGACTGAAGGTGTAGAATTAGGTGTGTCACAGCCAAGTACTTGCAGTACACCGACGTCCGATTGTAACAGCCCCAGCTGTTGGACCGTCAAAAGAAGTATACTCCCAGCCATCCACATGCCCAGCGGTTGAATGCTAGCTTGGCTAAATTGCTAGCACTTCAACTGCTGCCTTTTCAGTTGGTAGACTCGGCCCCCTTCCGTGAGTTTGTTCAATGTGCGGTTCCTCAGTGTCAGGTTCCCAAACGCCACATTTTTTCTCACGGAAGGCGATTCCGTCTCTCTACCGGCATGTGGAAGGCAATGTCCATGCCTCGCTGGACAGGGCGGTCAGCGGTAAGGTGCATATTACCGCTGACTCATGGTCCAGCAGGCATGGACAGGGACGTTATCTGTCTTTCACGGCCCATTGGGTCACTCTATTGGCAGCTGGGAGGGATGCAGGACAAGGTGCAGTAGTGTTGGAGGTTGTTCCGCCACCACGCCTACAAAATGCTACTACTGGTTGTGACACACCTCTCTCCTCCACCCCCTCCCTCTTCTTCTTCCTCCATGGCCTCTTCGAGTGCTCTGTCCTCGGAACCAGCGGTGCTCCGTAGGCGTACAAGGGGCTACGCGAGTACGCAGGCCAAAAGATGCCATGCCGTGCTTGCGCTGGTGAGTTTGGGGGACAGGAGCCACACTGGGGCAGAGGTTCTGGCAGCTTTGCAGGGGCAGGCCGAGAGGTGGTTGACGCCACGCCAGCTTAAGCCAGGAATGGTGGTTTCTGACAATGGCACCAACCTCCTCTCCGCCCTGCGACAGGGGCAGCTCACTCATGTGCCCTGTATGGCTCACGTCCTCAACCTGGTGGTGCAGCGGTTCTTGGGCAGGTACCCAGGCTTACAGGATGTCCTGAGGCAGGCCAGGAAAGTCTGTGTGCATTTCCGCCGATCGTATAATGCCAGCGCTCGGCTGGCTGAACTGAAAAAGGAGTTGAACCTGCCCAAGAACCGCCTAATATGTGACATGCCCACCAGGTGGAACTCAACGTTGGCCATGCTGCAGCGACTGCACACGCAGCAGAGGGCCATCAATGAGTACCTTTGCGACTACGGCACCAGGACAGGGTCAGGGGAGCTTGGCTTTTTTTCCCCACGCCAGTGGAGCATGATCAGGGATGCATGCACTGTCCTCTCACCATTTGAGGAGGCCACGAGGATGGTGAGCAGTGACAGTGCATGCATCAGTGGCACTGTACCTCTTGTCCACCTGTTGGAGCATATGCTGCGTGGGATAATGGACAGGGCACTTGAGGCAGAACAGAGGCAGGAAAAGGAGGACTTCCTTGCCTCTCAAGGCCCCCTTTATCCAGACAGTGTTCCTTCTGTCCCACCCATCACACAGGAAGAGGATGAGTAGGAGGATTGTGTGAGCATGGAGGTGGACCCTGGCACTCAGCATCAGCAGCAGCAGTCTTTTAGGGATGATGTACAGTCCCAACAAACCAGTGGACTTGTACGTGGCTGGGAGGAGGTGGCTGGCGATCATGTCGTCCTCAGTGACCCAGAAGACTCCGGACCGAATGCCTCAGCTAACCTACGTTGCATGGCCTCCCTGATCCTGCAAAGCCTGCGGAAGGATCCTCGTATTCTTCGGATCAATGAGAGGGACCATTACTGGCTGGCCACTCTCCTTGATCCATGGTACAAGGGTAAGGTGGCAGACCTTATCTTGCAGTCGCAGAGGGAGCAGAGGATGAGACATCTCAGGGAGGCCTTGCAGAAAGGTCTGTGCAACGCGTTCCCAGAAACTGGGAGGTTACAAACTCCTGGTCCTGGACGACGAGTTGCTGAGGCTTCGGTCAGTAGGAGAAGGAGCGGTGGGGAAGGTGGACGTCTAACCGATGCGTTCAGACAATTTTTTAGTCCACAGCCCAAGGTATGATCGGTTCCAGCAACCATTGCCAGCGTCTGATATACATGGTGCAGGAATACCTAGGGGCAAGGTCAGACTTGGACACCTTTCCCACCAAAAATCCTCTGGCTTACTGGGTCTTGAGGATGGATCACTGGCCAGAGCTTGCACAGTATGCAATTGAGCTACTGGCCTGTCCTGCATCCAGCGTTCTTTCCGAACGCACATTCAGTGCTGCTGGAGGATTTGTCACCGATCACAGGGTTGATCGACTGACCTTCATAAAAATGAATCAGTCTTTGATCACCACCAGCTACCAGGCACCTGAAGCTGATATAACTGAATAATTTATACACATAATATAATAATATAATTTATGTCACATCCCTTCAAGACTGCCTATGCTGATGCTGAGTGACTGTCTTGTTATGTTCACTGACTATTCTCTTCCTCCTCCTCAATGATCCATTCCTTGATAGCTTGGAAGAACATTTTTGTTTCTGGGTGCCACCACACCAGTGCCTAAGGCACAATTTTTCAGCCCCTGTATAACAGGGGCGTGTAATTACAATTTAAAAAAAAAAATGCTTCGCAACAGGTCTGACTGCTGTGCTCCAAGTACAGTATCTGTGAGGGGTTGCAGTGTTGTGGCACCAGCACCAGTGCCTAAGGCCCAATTTTTCAGCCCCTGTTTAACAGGGGCATGTAATTACAATTTTTTAAGCAATGCTTCGCAACAGGTCTGACTGCTGTGCTCCAAGTACAGTATCTGTGAGGGGTTGCAGTGTTGTGGCACTTGCACCAGTGCCTAAGGCACAATTTTTCAGCCCCTGTTGGGGCGTGTATTTAAAATTTTTAGGCAATGCTTTGCAACAGGTCTCATTGCTGTGCTCAGAGTACAGTATCTGTGAGGGGTTGCAGTGTTGTGGCACCAGCACCAGTGCCTAAGGCCCAATTTTTCAGCCCCTTTTTAACGGGCGTGTAAAATTACAATTTTTTAAGCAATGCTTCGCAACAGGTCTGACTGCTGTGCTCCAAGTACAGTATCTGTGAGGGGTTGCAGTGTTGTGGCACCAGCACCAGTGCCTAAGGCACAATTTTTCAGCCCCTGTTGGGGCGTGTAATTACAATTTTTAGACAATGCTTTGCAACAGGTCTCATTTTTCAGTCCCTGTTTAACAGGGGCGTGTAATTACAAATCTTGATCTAATGCCGCGTACACACGATCGGAATTCTCGTCGGAAAAAACTGTGTCGGTTTTTCCGATGGAATTCCGCCAAAATTCCGCTCAAGCTATGTTGCCTACACACGATCACACCAAATTCCGACCGCCAAGAACGCGGTGACATACACCACGTACAACGAGACCATAAAAGGGAAGTTCAGCACCATCTCCGGCACCCGTTGGGCTCCTTCTGCTGATCTCGTGTTTATCGCGTGTTAGTAGGAGTTTCGCTATAGACGATTCGTGTCTTTTCAGACTTGTGCTTCAGATCGTTCCTGCTCTACAGTTTGTACTTGTCGGTGCGTATTTGCTTATCAGTGCGTGTAGTCAGTTCGCATTTGTTTGTCTTTGCGGCCTATATATTTATATATAGTACGCTTTGATTTTCAGTGCTTATTGTCCGCTCGTTGCTTGATTTGCATTTCGTTCTTTCAGGCCTTGCTGTTTATCAGTGCTTTCTTTAGTCCGTTCTGATCAGCCGACCGTTTAGAAGCGATGTTACGTGTACGTACTCGTCGTAGAGTTCGTGCTGTGCGGGGGCTTAGTGTTGGGGTTATTACTTTGACACAAGCCCGGTCCATGAACAGGGCGAGGAGGAGTTCGTGGACCAAGAATTGGTTGCTCCAGCGTGACCAATTCTCGCACATGCCTCTGCTTCGTGAGATCCGTGAGAATAATCCTGATGATTTCAGGAATTATCTCAGGATGACGGACCCCGTTTTTCACCTTCTGTTGGCTTTGCTGTCCCCTTATATTACCAGGCAGGATACCTGCATGCGGCAAGCCATCACTGCGGAGCAGAGGTTAGTTGCCACGTTGAGATACTTGGCGACAGGGAGAAGCCTGCAGGACTTCAAGTTCTCGACAGGCATCTCCCCCCAGGCTCTGGGGATCATTATTCCAGAGACCTGTTCTGCCATCATCCAGGTCCTGCAGAAGGACTATATAAGGGTAAGTTGTATTCTTTAACATCACATTCTATGTATTTACTGTTTTCTAATGTATTACAGGGGTGTGAAAAAGTGTTTGCCCCCTTCCTCATTTCCTGTTCCTTTGCATGTTTGTCAGACTTAAGTGTTTCGGAACATCAAACCAATTTAAACAATAGTCAAGGACAACACAAGTAAACACAAAATGCAATTTGTAAATGAAGGTGTTTATTATTAAAGGTGAAAAAAAATCCAAACCATCATGGCCCTGTGTGAAAAAGTGATTGCCCCCTAAACCTAATAACTGGTTGGGCCACCCTTAGCAGCAACAACTGCAACCAAGCGTTTGCGATAACGTGCAATGAGGCTTTTACAGCATCCTGGAGGAATTTTGGCCCACTCATCTTTGCAGAATTGTCCTAATTCAGTTACATTAGAGGGTTTTCGAGCATGAACGGCCTTTTTAAGGTCATACCACAACATCTCAATAGGATTCAGGTCAGGACTTTGGCTAGGCCACTCCAAAGTCTTCATTTTGTTTTTCTTCAGCCATTCGGTGGTGGACTTGCTGGTGTGTTTAGGATCATTGTCCTGCTGCAGAACCCAAGTTAGTTTCAGCTTGAGTACACGAACAGATGGTCGGACATTCTCCTTCAGGATCTCTTGGTAGACAGCAGAATTCATAGTTCCTTTTATCACGGCAAGTCTTTCAGGTCCTGAAGCAGCAAAACAGCCCCAGACCATCACACTACCACCACCATATTTTACTGTTGGTATAATGTTCTTTTTCTGAAATGCAGTGTTCCTTCTACGCCAGATATACTTGGACACACACCTTCCAAAGAGTTCCACTTTTGTCTCATCGGTCCACAGAATGTTGTCCCAAAAGTCTTGGGGATCATCAAGATGTGTTGTGGAGAAATTGAGACGAGCTTTGATGTTCTTTTTGCTCAGCAGTGGTTTTCTCCTTGGAACTCTGCCATGCAGGCCATTTTTGCCCAGTCTTTTCCTGATGGTGGAGGCATGAACGCTGACCTTAACTGAGGCAAGTGAGGCCTGCAGTTCCTTGGACGTTGTTGTGGGGTCTTTTGTGACCTCTTGGATGAGTCGTCGCTGCGCTCTTGGGGTAATTTTGGGCGGCCGGCCACTCCTCGGAAGGTTCACCACTGTTCCATGTCTTCGCCATTTGTGGATAATGGCTCTCACTGTGGTTCGCTGGATTCCCAAAGCTTTGGAAATGGCTTTATAACCCTTTCCAGACTGATAGATCTCAATTACTTTCTTTCTCAATTGTTCCTGAATTTCTTTGGGTCTCGGCATGATGTGTAGCTTTTAAGGATCTTCTGGTGGACCTTACTGTGTCAAGCAGCTCCTATTTAAGTGATGCCTTGATTGTGAACAGGTGTGGCAATAATCAGGCCTGGGTGTGGCTAGAGAAATTGAACTCAGGTGTGGACAACCACAGTTATAGTATGTTTTAACAAGGGGGCAATCACTTTTTCACACAGGGCCATGATGGTTTGGATTTTTTTTTCACTTTTAATAATAAACACCTTCATTTACAAATTGCATTTTGTGTTTACTTGTGTTGTCCTTGACTATTGTTTAAATTGGTTTGATGTTCCGAAACACTTAAGTGTGACAAACATGCAAAGGAACAGGAAATGAGGAAGGGGGCAAACACTTTTTCACACCACTGTATTTCTTTCCTCGTTCCCTAATTACCAGGATTTCAATATGCTGTAATATGCTGTAATATGCTGCAATATGCTGTGCCCCTTTGTCATCATGCATGTTGGATTTTTGTATGTTCCTTTTTTGTCCTTCATGCATATTTGCCTTCACTTACCCCCCCCCCCCAGCATGCTATCTGGGGCCCATATATACCTATAGTCTAGTCACTTAACAATGTATTTTGTCAGCTCCATTGTAATGCTTTACCCTAAACACCCCCTAAAATGTGTACAAATGATATAGTTGTCCTTAAATTCCTTCAGAGGGCCTGAGGCTTTGTTTTGTGGTGCCCCAAATCTTTTTTGAACTTCCCCTCCCCCAACTGCTCAGTCAGCTGATACCAATCCTCTATGTGCTGACTTTGCCAAACCCAATACACACTATACCTACCTCTATAGTGGTCATATTTATGGATTAATTTTTACAAGCATGTAGTGCCAGGGCCTGCCTCAATACTTTCAAATGCTACTGTTTTAATTCTTCTCCTTCTATTATTATTGTGTTAGGTAATAGCAAAATCCAAAAATGTGCTTCCATTTTCCTTTTTTTTTACCTGTCCAGTGGGCTGCCAATAGTGTAATGAAGGAGGGGCTGGCCAAACTATCACACATTACTTTGTTACTCCATTACATAGTGGAGAGGGTGGTTACCTGTCCAAAACATACCCCCCCCCCTAAAATATTTACAAGGGGCCATCAGAGGGAGGGGGAGGAATCTGATAAGTGGACCTTATATTTTTAGCCTTTAAATACTACAAGAAATGTTATACTGATGTTTGCCAACAATGTTTGTGTATAATCTGCTTGTAATGTTTATTATCAAATGTACTAATTATATTTTTCTTGTTTGACTCCACAGTTTCCTTCCACGCCACAGGAATGGCAGACTGTGGCCTCCCAGTTTGCCCAGCGGTGGGATTTCCCGAACTGCGGAGGGACAATCCATGGGAAGCACGTCCACATCGTCCCACCACCCCATTCGGGGTCATACTATTTCAACTATAAGGGGTTCAATAGTATCGTGTTGATGGCGGTGGTGGGGGCGAACTATGAGTTCCTATATGTGGACGTGGGGCGGAATGGTCGGATGGAGGAGTGTTTTGCCGGACGGAGTTCTACCGACGTCTCGAGAGTGGTGGCTTGGGATTGCCACCCCCGGAGGAGAATGTTGAGGGACTCCCGTTTGTCTTCGTGGCAGATGAGGCGTTTGGTTTGGCAAACCATTTGATGCGACCGTTCCCCCAGATGACCTTCACCCCGGAGAAGAGGGTATTTAATTACCGGCTGGCCAGAGCCAGAAGAGTCGTGGAGAATGCGTTTGGTATTCTGGCCAGCCGGTTCCGCCTGTTCCAAACGGCCATAAATATTGCGGAATATAAACTGAACACCATCGTGGTATCATGTTGCATCTTGCACAATTTTTTTAAACGGACAAACCCAAATTATGTGGTAACACTTGGGCCTGACGCTGGGCTACAATCACTCATGTCCCTGGAAGCGGCCCGTCCTGGCTTGCCCCCCCAAAGCGCCCGTGAAGTGCGGGAAAATTATTCTGAATATTTTTCGGTGAGGGGGGCCATTGCTTTGCCAGCAGTGCTTCAATACATTTTACCTTTAATTATCTTGAAAAATCTTGCTTTGAATTTCCTGCTTGTGTTTCTTTTTTGGGTCTCCTAGTGCACTTGTAGTGCCAAGTGGTTTGCACATTATTATCTAAACACCCATTGTCACTGTAAACACCAATTTAAACACCAAGAAATGGTATTGAAAGAAGAAGGCACACATTGTTGAGCAAAAAATATTATTTTTAATCCGTACACATTCACATGTTTTTTTTTTTTTTATACAAAAATAACAAGTTTTGCATTTTCACCCCCAAAAATTGGGGTTACGGTACATAAACAGCCATGTTTCCAAAAATAAAATACACAACTCTGGTGCATAACAAAGTTCCAGGTAGAAAAACTTTGGAAGCCAAGATCACACATTACATTGTCCAAAATGTGTGGATCTTGCCTTCATCAGATGGGGTGCAGTGACCCCTGTAAAAGCCTAATTTTGAAGATGCTCACAAATTCTCTGGCAAACTAGGGATTTACATCCTGATCCCATGCCTAATGTCAACATGTGCTATCTCCCATCATGGGGGATCAATGTCTGTGTTTTGGGGGTGCAACCCCTTCCTCTCACCGACTTGAGTTTGGAGGAAGGGGTTGCAGGCACAAAACGCGCACATTGATATCCCCTGATGGCAGATAGCACATGTTGACATACTGTGTGCATCTTCAAAATTAGGCTTTTGAAAATGTTGTAAACTTTTAAGAAAACAGCAAAAAGAAAAGGTTGGACATTTTGGGAAAAATTTGATTCTCCCAAGGACATCAATCATGTTTTTTTTTTTTTTTTTTTTTTTTTTTAATTTTCTATTTCAATATTTTTATTGAAGAAGTTTCACATTACATGTAATCAAACATAAATCAAAACATCTTTACATTCCATTACAAACTTGAAACGTACTGTTGTATTGTAATAGTGACATCAAAATGCTTAAAAGATGCTAAAGTAATATAAACAATCTAGTAAAAACTTTATAACCCTGCAAGAGCCAAAAAAAACTGCAAGACTGTTAGAGGTGTTGTCGACCTGAAAAGGAGTGTGAGTCAAATGGAGGGCTCTATATTGACTAACACCGAAAAAATTTCCGGAAAGATCGGGTATTTCACCTCTGCACCCATACATCCCCGTAGGGATCTAACTGAGTGTGAGTGGAGGATACATCTGCTCAATATAAAGTTGTCTCATTGTTGGTTTCCAAAACGTAATATGCAGTTGATTATGCCTCCTAAAATGTTTTATAATTGAAAAAACAGAAGTGCATACAAAAATATAGCGTTACGATGTCTCCAACAAAATGACAAACGCATAGTGATAAGAAAGTTGAAACAAATACTAGTCCATGGAAAGAGTGAGCACATTGTGTACTTAACTAAGGCATCAAGGTCTAGGTATAAATCTTGACTGGTTGCCATTAGGTTGGAGAAGAAGATTGAGCTGATCAACTACGGCCCCAGTACTCTCCGACACCCCCAAGGGGATCATACTGTGTCAGAGGGGGCCGGAGCTGATTCCCACCAATAATGCGCATCATCTCAACCAGCAAGGATAAGGCAACCATGCGCGGTCGTCAGGCAGCAGATCAAACACTGCGTGGTCCACCACCTGAGAACCGTCTATATTCATCTAAGCTTATCAGGAACACCTGTGTCTCGATATTGTCCCTGAGAAACTCTGACCGGAATTATTTCCATAATGGAATACTATAATTCAAAAGAAAATAGAAAAGAAGAGAAACATAGAGAGAGGAAAAGAGAAGGGGGTAGAGTAAGAAAGGGGAAGGAGCACTATTACCCGTCCACATGACGAGTTATGTTCATGACAAGTAGGGAAAGTTGGATAGTCCCATTAGTCTGGCCCACGGTTCCCAGGTGGCTTCAAATTTTTCTGATGAGTCCTGTAACAGACTGGTTAGTTTTTCTTGAGACATTACCCACGAAATTTTCCTTTTAGCCATTAAGAGAGGTACGGTCTGTGTTTTCCAGGCCCTAGCAATCGTGAGCTTGGCTCCTAAGAGCACGAACTGAACCAATCTATTAGAGGGTTTAGAAATGTGTGGGATGGGTTCATGAAGAAGGGCCACCAAGGGGGACCTGGGAACTGAAGAACCCACCAATTTATCTATCATATTGAAGATTTTTTTCCAGAAGGATCGAATCTTCGGGCATTCCCACCATATATGTGACATTGTACCTAAAAGCTGGCATCCTCTGAAGCAAAGGGGGCTGGAAGCCGGATACATTGAGGCTATTCTGAAAGGTGTGTAGTACCATCTGGTCATCACTTTTAGACCAGCTTATCAATCATGTTTTTAAGTTTCACTTCAATATCCCTAGTTTTTTTGCAAATTATCTCTAAATCCTGACTACAAAACATTATGTCCTGGATTAGCCTTTGGGCACTGTCAGTGGTGAAATGATGTGACTGTGACTGTTCTTCCACAACCTGTACTTCACCTAAAAATAAAAAAAACACACCATGTATTATAAATAGGCAGTCATACATGTCTGATTACCTGAATCTGGGGTGTCAGACACTCACCTGTTGTGGTCTCAATCTCGATCACCTTTCCTTCCTCCACATCCTCATATTCTGGTGGTGACCTCTGTTCCCTTCGTTCCGGAGATGGCCGGTCCCTGGGGACATGATATTTCCCGATTCTTTGCTCCCCTATGAGAATAAAATAAAAGGTATACTTAGCACACAGATATTTGAGCCAACAAATATAAATGATAAACATTGCTTGGAAGTGGGGGACAATTGTCTGTTTGGGCAGAATTCCAAGCTGAACACATGATTTATTCCCTTAATTCCTCAGGCTGGAATACTTACCTTTTTTGGATAAATTTCCCACCTGGAGACACCCCAAAGTATCCACTGGAGTACCTGTGTTTGACACCCTAAAATGTGCACCTGAGTCCAGATGTGTAAACAGCTGCAGAGTGTCCTCTACATACATTACACTGAATGAAGATTGATATTCCTTCTAGGTTCAAACACATCTAGACAACAATGTCCTAAAAAACTCTTTTGGATAAATGTGAAAAATTGAAGGCCCTACAGTATTTAATCATTTATCTGTGAAAACATCGTATTTTGGATAAGGAACGAGGTTTACAACGAACGATTACTGCGTATGACCATGAAAGTAGCCATTTTGGACTGTACAAGACCTTATTAGGGGAAAACACATGGTGCAGCATGCAATATTAATAATAATAGGTACACACGACATAATATACTTACTTTTTCGAAGAACTTTCTTGATCTGTACTGTACTGATCATGCTACCTTAATTTGAGGTCCGACCATCGTTTCCTCAGTTGATCCTTCGTTCGTCGTACCCCAAAATTACTGTACAGACTCTTCACAACTTTAGTCATGATCTTGGCCTTTCTCATATTTGGTTTGGGGTACGGACCGTAATTCCCATCATAGTCGTTGCTCCTCAAGATGTCTACCATCTCCATCATCTCCAGGACATATTTGAGGCCTTAAATCTCCTCCTCGATCGTGACGTTTCAGGCTCTGGGCTATCCTCCTCCTCGTTACTGCTTTTATGCACCTGCTGTGTCTCCGCCATGTTCCACTCCCACTGCAACAAAAGAAACTGGGCGGCGAATATTCTAGGATGAACGTCAGGGGCGGGCGGAGATTCACGCATGCGCAGTGTATATAAAGCTTCAAACACGTGTGTGTCGTAACTACGTTCTGTGTGCACGGGAAGGAGGAACGGACGCCACGAAGAACGTCGAACAACGACGAACGTTAGAACGAAGGTAAGATTAGAAACTTTTTGGAGTCATGTGCGGCCTATACTGAATCTAGATTGATGCCTATATTGTGTTGAAAGATTATCCTGAGATTTTTATTTTTGTATTTTGTTTGGTCTTGCAGAGAAAATGCTCCCATTTAAGGACCCCGAATTCCTGGGGGAATTCATAGGTAAGTACAGGGATATGGAAAACCTCTGGGAGGTGAAAAACCCCCTGTACCACAATAAGCCATCTAGGAGGGCAACGCTGGAGAAATTGCTTCAATTTGTGAAGACCCGGGTCCCCGATGCAGACATCAAATTTGTTGAGGCAAAAATAGGTAGCTTGAGAAGCACCTATAAAAAGGAGTACCAGAAGGTCCAGAAGTCCCTGAGGTCCGGAGTAGCAGCAGATAAGGTGTATGTGCCCAGTCTGTGGTACTACAACAGGATGAGGTTCATAGATGACCAGATGGAGGGCAGGGAATCACTTTCTACCCTTCCGGCACCCATTCCCTCCAGCCTTCCAACCAGCCTTCCCTCTACCCAAGCTGAGGCATCTGTGGACCAACCTGGGCCTGCCATACAGGAGGAGATTGAGGAGCCCAGATGGAGCCAGGTATAGGTTTTTTATACATAATTTATCTGTGCAAAAAAAAGATTGTTGGTAAGTAGATGTTATTATTGCTAATAAATGAATGAAGTAACAAAAAGTGTTTCACATATTTATGGACAGAAGTGGGCAAAAAAGATTAGGACAAGAAGGAAAAATGCTGGGCTCACAATGATAGTCTTTTCTATTTATTAACATTAAATTTGCAACAGTTATGAGCTGAAAATTGTGTGTGTTTGATGAACAAAAAACTAAAACTATGTCCCTTTTTCATACACAGGATGACCTCAGCCAGGACGAGGCTCTGGCTAGTGGCACACAGGAGGAGGCAGGGGGAAGTGTCACCCAGGAGGTGGCAGGGCCCAGTCACACACAATCGCAGATTCCTCCCCTCATCCTTCCCTACAAACGCCAGAGGAAGGAAACAAAAGCAGAGGAGGCAGCACTGGCCCTGATCACGGAGGCTAACGAGTCCCTCAGATCCCCCATTGATGCTACGGAGGCCTATGTCATCTATATTGCCTCTAATTTGCAACAAATGGAGGAGGGCCAACGGCGAAAGTGTGAAAGAATCATTTTCGATACTATACAGAAGGGGTTAAGTGGGGAAATGTCAGACAACCGACACCTCTGTTCTCTCCCCCATCCTCCTCCTCCTCCTCCTCCTCCTCCTCCTGCCACAATGCCACCTCCAGAGCCACAGCCTCCAGGGAAGGCTGCAGGGAAGGCTGCACGGAAGGCTGCAGGGAAGGCTCTACGGAAGACCAGGAAGTGATCCCCTGCCTTCACGTCTCAAAGAACCAACATCCTGTTGTAGGACCACAGACTGGGTACATATACCATCTGCTGCTGCTCCGGTTCTCTGGGACTCCTGGACCTCATTGTCCTCCTTTTTGTATGTACTTCTCAGCTACCAGTTTATTTGATGTCTACCTTGGGGACCCGGGTCTTCACCAATTGAAGCAATTTCTCCTGCGTTGCCTTTATCTTTATTTTGTAATTATGATGGAAAATTAATTTTTATTTTGTTTTCAGAAAATACTTGCCTATGTGTTTTAATACAAATAGCAAATCAATTTATTTTGGGGGAGTAGGCAGGTACATTTCAAAAATACAATGTCAAAATTAACAAGGGACACCAACAACAAACAGGTTTACAAATAATACAGAATAATGGTGTTGTGGAAACATAACATTAAAAAAAAGGAGAGCACAAGAAAATAATACAATAATACAAATATTATTATTAAAGAAAAAAAAAACACTTTAAAAAATTATATCTATTTCATGCAGATCTGGCTTAAATTCTAATATAAATATTATTCTGGAGAGACCTAGAAATAATAAAGAAATACGTTTGTAAAAACTCTGTGTGAATATAAGCAGCAAAACCACTTCATTCTTCTAGCATTATAAAGAAGAGAATGCAGTGGCGGTGCGTGCATAGAGGGCGCAGGAGCGCTGCCCCCCTCTCCTGCACTGCTCTATCACCAATAGATAGATTCATGCATTGCATGAATCTATCTATTGTCACCGCTGCCGCCCCCTATTCAGGTGTCCGGCCCCTTGTCGGGCGCCGGGCATCTGAATTACAGCGGGGGGGGTGTGTTTCTGGAAGCGCCCTATTACAGCTGTAAGTTCTAATAGGGGACCTGATTAGAGCGGCGTGCTCTAATAGGCTTCCATAAGTGTAAACAGCGGGCGCACTGCTGTGCGTTCGCTGATTACACAGTATTGTGTTAGAGAAGTGAATACATTGCTTCCCTAACACAGACCCGCCTCTCAGCCAATCAGGTTGCCGGGTCTGTTACCTGTCACCTGATTGGCTGAAGTCACAGGCGCTGTGATTGGACGCTAGGCGTCCAATCATAGCAGAAGACAGGAGCGCGGGAGAAGACATCGGAAGATGAGGGGAAGATGAGAGGACACCGCACGCTGCACACCGAGACAAGGGCAGAGGGCAGGCAGGTGGCACAGTGGCAGCACTTGAGGGGCACATTGGCAGCACTTGAGGGGCACAGTGGCAGCACTTGAAGGGCACAGTGGCAGCACTTGAGGGGCACAGTGGCAGAACTTGGGGCACAGTGGCAGCACTTGGGGCACAGTGGCAGCACTTGGGGCTCAGTGGCAGCACTTGGGGCACAGTGGCAGCGTTTGATGGGCACAGTGGCAACGTTTTATGGGCACAGTGGCAGCGTTTTATGGGCACAGTGGCAGCGTTTGATGGGCACAGTGGCAGCGTTTGATGGCACAGTGAGGCTGTTTGTTTGCGCCCCCCCAAAAATTTTGAGCACCAGCCGCCACTGAGAGAATGAGCGGCGCATTGAAGAATTAAAAAAAAAAACAGTGTGAAGAATCTGCTAGCTCCATTACGAACGCTAGTTTTACCAGACCGAGCGGTTCCGTCTCGTAGTGGATTCTGAGCATGCGTGATTTTTGGCGTGTCGGAATTGCCTACACATGATCGGAAAATCCGATAGAAAGGTTTTCCGTTGGAAAAATTGAGAACAGGTTCTCAATTCAAAGTCCGTCGGAAATTCCGACAGAAAAAGACCATTGACCATACACACGGTCGGAAAATCCGATGAAAAGCTCCCATCGGACTGTTTCCATCCATTTGTGGCAACACCAACATCTAATGGGGCAAATTTCTGCAGAGTATATACGGCAGGCCCCTACTTTCAAACATCCAACTTACAAATGACTCCTACTTGCAAACGGAAGGAGAAAACAGGAAGTGAGAGGAAATCTACCCCTAGGAAGGGAAATTCGATCCTGTTAGATTTAATTTGGGAAAAAGGTATCTCCTCTCTACTGATCCTTGTTTCAATTAAAACCCCACTTTTCCAAAAACATTTGTCATTGGGACGGAAAGTGAGGTGAAATGTTCTGATGTGCAAAGACAGCAAATGTTACAGGGGTGATAACCCCTCCCTATGTTCTCCAAAAAGCTTTAAAAATAGATTTTTTTTTGGATGGAGCTAAACTTCATAATGTACCTGTTCAGATTCTACTTAAGAACAAACCTACAGTCCGTGTCTTGTTTGCACCGCCTGTATACTGCTGTTCAGAGATATAGGTTTGTAGGTATAGGGTTTTATTTTGGGTGCGGGGTCCCCCTTAATACAAGACCCAAAGGGGCTGGGGTGGGGGGGGGGGGATTGATGGGGTAGCCATGCCATTTTTCTCAAGGATTTTCAGCCATATGGCCAGGACAAGACATGACATTAAAGCCGCAAGTGGTTTTAAATGGCTTCTTTTTTTCCTTTACAAATGTCATTTTGTGCAGGGACAGTTCTAAACACGGGAAACACATGCCACTTCACAGGCATACTTTAGACACCCCCCAGGTACCATATTTAAAGGAATATTTCACTTTTTTTTTTCACTTTATGCATTATTAAAATGACTGCTCCCGAAAAAACGTTAGTTTTTAAAAGTTCTTTTTGCATTGATATATGTCCCCTGGGGCAGGACCCGGGTCCCCAAACCTGTTTTATGACATTGACATGCATATTGGCCATTGTAATTAGCAATTTTGATTTTGAACGTTCGCGTCCATTGTAACGAATAGGGTTAGAAAATTTGCACGAACTTTCGGTCCGTTCGAAGGTTCTGGTGCGAACCGAACCCGGTGGTGTTCGGCTCATCCCTACCACCAACTTGTTTTACATTGTAAACAATGTATCAGAGATTCTTGGTGGCATCAATTCCTGGCACTGCTGGTATGTCAACACAGGTTTAAGGACCATTTATACCCAAATAAGTGCTCAGAAGTCTTTGTGGAATTTCCTTTTGGTTTGCTTGCACTGTACCACATGCTAAAGGTTGCTGGTAAAAAGGTGGCTAGTTTACAAATGGGGTGATATAGGGTCCCACACAATGTTTTCACTGCTACGCTTTACATATACAGTAAGTTGGACATCCAGGGGACTGCAGCTGGCTGTCCATTCCTTCATAAATGCAGAAGTGTTTCTTGTGGCTCTCTCACAAAGTTTATATAACTTCACCCTGTATCTGGCACATTTGATTGGGATATATTGTTTAATGTCAAGTCTGCCTCTAAAATGGAAGAGGGACTCATTAACAAGGATGTGTTTGCCAGGAGTGAAATTTTTGAAATTGTGAGGGTAAAATAATTGTTAAGTGGCCTAATTCTATAAAGCTTGTCGCATTCTGGGTGACTTCAGGGAGGACACAGGGAATTGTCTCTAAAATGCATAAATATTATAATTATTTTATAGGGTGCCCTAAGCATAAGGGGGGAATAGAGTGGCATATGGTGAATGGGGTTTGTGGACCAATAGGACTGAAGTTCAGATTTTTGTAAAACCCATATTTAATGTAAGGCTAAAGCCTCATACACAGGATCGGGGATTTGTATGATGATGTACTGCTAGGCATACAGATTGTAATGTTATAAAGGAAGATGCCGCGCTAAATAACAAAAAAGATGAACATAGAACATAGAAAATCAATATTTAAAAGTCCATATATTAGAAAGCAATCCCAAGTGTCTTCAGTGATGAACAGAATAATCGCATGCAGGTGACTTTGTGAATAAATCACACCTCCACCACTGATATAGATGGCCGCTCACCTCACTCTATGGACCCTTTCATTATAGAGGGTCTGAAACACATTCCCCTGTCATGGGGTATCAGATAATCATCCGCAGTGTTTTGTCCAAGGAACCTCCTCACAAGTGGATAACACAGGCCTGCAAGCTCCCATCCAGTATCACATAAATCATGAAATTAAAAAGCAGCACATAGTGCTCTCTGTATGTACATAACATTTATTCGATAAAAACTGTAAAAAACTCACAAATATGGCACTAATGACCGAGTGCCCGGTATGTCAGCGTAACAATCAAAGTAGCGCTGGCTGAAGGTAACTTCACCTCTGTGAGCATCCAGGCCTACATGCTGTACCATGATGGATCAGGTAAAGCTCAAATAAAAAGGACAACACACCCACAGGAGTGTAAAGTGGATCATCCTCCAGTACCTCTAGCCCAACCACCCGGAGCCCGGCTAAATTCAAGCCCTGCAGAGTCTCTCCTAACAGGGATCCAGACATGGAAGTGAGTGGGCCCCAGGCCTCTAAAGATGGCATCCCTTTAGGTATAGTGGATCCTATTGCTGCTTTCCCGACCACAGGTCAGCCCATATCTGACACTGTATTAAAAGAAATTATGCTATTGCTCAGGGCAAAACAGTGCCAGGCTGAGGTGCAAATCTTAGGAGACAGAGTTGATTACGTGGCACAGACCATGACTGACAATTTTCATCCTTCAACACACCAGTGGATGTGTATAATGCCCACAATGAGGAAATCATATGGCTGAAAGACAAAATTGCTGACCTGGAGGACAGATCCAGGAGAAATAACATACAAATTAGAGGTATTCCTGAGTCGGAACCTACATCACAATTACAGCAATATGTACAAGATTTGTTATCCTCCCTTGCTCCCACACTGTCAGCATAGGACCTCCTAGTAGACAGGATTCATAGAGCACCAAAACCATCCTTTCTAGCTGCAGAAGTACCCAGAGATGTATTAATGATATGGGAAGGTTCCCCCAGGGGGGCTTTAATGCAGCAAAATAGGTCAATCAGAGTATGAAAATTATATAAAAGGGTCTTTATTACATGAGTTACAAATACATGTCGGTGTTAAAATGTTACACTCTGGTTGAAAGAATACAATAATCATTCCGTGATACAGCCAAGCAACCACATATACATACAGCATAACATAAATGGTTTGAACTGCATGCGAATCCCGACGTTTCGACCTATTATATCATGGTCTTCTTCTGGGGACTGGTTGACTCCTAAATAAATATGTTTGAACATCTCAGTTAGAAGAAGTATCATACATTATGCATCAATTATTGCAAGCACAATGCTATTATATTTACCGCTGGAGAGTGAAATGAAAGACCTCGCAACCAGAAATGTTAAAATCTGTTAGATGATCCAGTGGACTCCATGTCTGTCCTGGCTTCTCCAGGAGAAGGAATACAGCCCAAAGGGCTTGTAAGTAACCACAGTGTGAGACACCCCCCAGGGG
The DNA here is from genome assembly GCA_028564925.1 of Lithobates sylvaticus. Taxonomy (NCBI): domain Eukaryota; kingdom Metazoa; phylum Chordata; class Amphibia; order Anura; family Ranidae; genus Lithobates; species Lithobates sylvaticus. Next base: position 90,535,431 of record CM053035.1, read on the forward strand.
AAGGAAAGGGAAAAGCGGCACCTGCAGCAAATAGGAATCAGAGATAATTGAACATCTAACACTAAAAAAAGTATAATTAGTGTTCATGTCAGGATGTGCATCCACTATATATATTCTTATCAATGCACAAGCTTGTTACATGGGAACTAGTATTTTATAAGAAATACAGTAATGTAATGATAATTATTTTATGATAAAATGGGTGATTTGTATAACAAAAGTAAGTGCTAAGGGAACAGGATGCGCAGGATTGAACAGTGTAAAATGGTAAACATATATTAAGATTAGTGGTGATAGGTGGTGACACATCGTTGTGTGTGTAGGGGAAAAAATAAAAAAATAAATAAATAAAATAAAACACAATGGTAAGGGAGAAAAAAAAATAGATAGTGACAAAAATTGTATATTGTGTGTGTCGGTGCAACCATAAATTACTTGAAATTGGATTGGGTGAAAAATAAATAAGCAAGTATTATTACCTTGAGTGTGTGTGGAAGTAGGTTTATCAATAATAATAAAGTATGTGACCTAACTGCAGTTATGCATGTTAGGTAAAGGCTCTATGGACAGAGAAAAAAGCCAAAATGAAGTATTGGGTATAATTGTTAATTTTTGATTAAATATATTTATTGATTACAGCTTAAATCGACTTATTACAACAAAAAAGCCGGTTATCCTATATGGGAAATGCTGTACTTACATTGAGCCATATCTATGCAGGAAACATCCATCCAGGTTGTGCAAGGGATCATGTATTTATCCTTCTGCAGACTGGTATTTATCTAGTAGGCTTAATTAGGGGGAATCACTAAGTGCAGGTGTCGCCTCCCTCCTCCCGCAGGGTGTGGTGTCTGCAGAAAATGCAGCCGTGTGGTTTCCTCAGCGTCCCAGAAGGCCAAGGCCCCAACCACTGGTGTCACCTCCGTTGCAAAAAGCATGACGTTGTGGCAGAGCGCGCATGCCGACATTCGTGCATGCGCAGTATGCCAACAACAATCCGGAGATGATCACAGGACGCCGCAGGCAAGGTATTGCTACCCCTAGCGGTCAAAGGGTATGGTCGCCATGGGAACATAAGGGGGAATGCTGGCGCTGATCCCCTACCCTGCTGGGAAGCCATAGAGGGTTGCAAACTGCCCAAGGGAGGCTATCAGGCAGACCACGGAACCACTGTCTCCACAACAAAATAAATCATAGCTGGTATTGACATAACATGCATCATAAAAGGTAGATTTAAACTCATATTACAATTTATTTGATTATTAATATTCGTAAGATATGTGTGCTAGTTCCGTGTAAGCGCCCGTCCACACAGAAGGGTTATTTAAATGGTTTCTGTAAACAATTAATACTGCAAAATAGGTAACTAGTTGCCTTACTCCAGATGCGAATCCTCATATGGAGGGAGCATTTAAGGAGGATTAATAGATGCTGCAATGCAGGTAACTGGTTGTGTAACTCCTGATGCATATACCTATATAGAAGGAGCATCTAAAGGAAAATAATGTAGGTAGGTTGTAGCTTGCAGCCTGAAAATATATCATACTTGCACTTCTAAACACTTGGATGTTGGGCACTACAGAGAAACACGGAAGAGACACTCAGATCATAATGAACTCTCTTGTGTAAGGAGGAACGGGTGTTTAACCACCCAACATGATACAAAAAAGGAGAAAACACACATATATGAGAGTTCGGGCTGCGCACCCCAAGATACAAAAAATGATATGGGAAGGTTCCCCCAGGGGGGGTTTAATGCAGCAAAATAGGTCAATCAGAGTATGAAAATTATATAAAAGGGTCTTTATTACATGAGTTACAATTACATGTCAGTGTTAAAAGTGGTTGGTCAGTGGTTGAAAGAATACAATAATCATTCCATAATACAGCCAATCAACCATATATACATACAGCATAACATAAATGGTTTGAACTGCATGCGAATCCCGACGTTTCGACCTATTATATCATGGTCTTCTTCTGGGGAATGGTTAACTCCTAAATAAATATGTTTGATTGTGCCAATTATGCCAACCCCCTTTCTTCCCGCTGCCTCCATTCAGAGAAACTACTATATCTTCCATGAATGAAAAACAAACTATGAATGGAGGAGGGGGACCTTTCATTAATCTGCCTGTCTTCCAAGATATATTTTTTATTGCTAAACGTGGCCTCCCAGACATGATCGCAGGGGCTTGTTACCTACATTTAATACAAATGGATAAAGCTGCGCCAGTAAAAACTAAATACAAATAAATAGAAAGAAGAACACAAATGACCAAATAATTACTGTATACAAAAAAGGGGTAAAGTGCATAAGAAGCGTGACCATAAAAAACACACAAGTTCTGATAAATAAAGTCCAGTGAGAACCGCATTAATCCTGATCATATGTCTTCTTTAGTACACAAAACCTGGTTGCATGTAGTCGGCAGACTTGTACTTTGTAGCAAATATAACACCACTGTGACAGATCTAAAACAACACGCTGTGGCATGCAAGAGTTCTATGCGATCCCATCCACCTTTTGAATTTGGCGCTTACCAGATGGCTAAAATAAGAAAGCCGTCCAGTTAATCAGTTGGATGTCCCTGAGTGGAGCGGAGGTTGTGGAGGTCCCTCTTTCCTTTTGAGCGGTTGTTCCTGATCCGATCGGCCCGATCTGTCATCTTTTATCTGGGAAGTTGCAGGCTCCATATGCAGTGCTCTTTATATTTAGCCATCTGGTAAGCGCCAAATTCAAAAGGTGGATGGGATCGCATAGAACTCTTGCATGCCACAGCGTGTTGTTTTAGATCTGTCACAGTGGTGTTATATTTGCTACAAAGTACAAGTCTGCCGACTACATGCAACCAGGTTTTGTGTACTAAAGAAGACATATGATCAGGATTAATGCGGTTCTCACTGGACTTTATTTATCAGAACTTGTGTGTTTTTTATGGTCACGCTTCTTATGCACTTTACCCCTTTTTTGTATACAGTAATTATTTGGTCATTTGTGTTCTTCTTTCTATTTATTTGTATTTAGTTTTTACTGGCGCAGCTTTATCCATTTGTATGACTTTATGTGCGAGTATCCCACTTTTAGCAGCAGCCTTTTAGGTTAGGATTTTATCTTTTCCCCATTTTTATATTTTATTTTTTATTAGCGCGGTTTATTTATTTTCACCTACATTTAATAGAAACTGGGAAATGTGTGATTGGATGCACAATTTTGAATTGGTGTTTGGCTGGTTCCACCGCCGCATGGCGAGGAGCTAGGAGACTACAGCTCCCGCCGCGCTCCTCCAAAACCCCGTTTCTAAGCCTGACAGTTTCGAGGTTCCCCCTCCTTCTACCCCCTTCTTGCCTCGGGAATCACAATGGACCGCTTTGTGGAACGATCCGCGGCCTGCACGGCCACAGCTCACTCTGCAGACAAAATGGCGCCTGCTGCTTCATGTGCTGTGAATACAGCACAAGTGCCTGGTCTCTCTCAGGAGCCCTCCACACTCCTGCAAATGGACCCTGCCTCTCCTGCCAGCATAGCCCAGGCTGTGGTAGCACTCTTCACCCCAATGATCACTGAGGCAGCAGATCATGCCATCCTTAAAGGGCTAGAGAACCTACATAAAGAACTGCAATTGCAAACTCTGGGAATTGACCAGGCAGAGAAGCGGATCTCCTCCATGGAAGATGACGCTGCTGCAACATCTGCTGCCATATCCAGGCTCTCCTTAATTCAAAAGGAACTCCAGGACAAAGTGGATGATCTGGAAAATCATTCCAGACGCAAAAATCTGTGCATTAAAGGATTCCCTGAATCCTATTCCTTCTCCTCGCTCACCACCATCTGCTCCACCACCATCCCGGAGCAGCTGGGTCTCCAAACCCCTTGCCTGATCGAACGGGCGCACCATATCGGATAGCCATCAGAGTCTCGCTCCGAACCCCGTCCTGTGATTGTTAGGTACCTAAACTATGCGGATAAACAAGCCATACTTCAAAGATTCTGCTGTCAACGCAACCTCTCTGTGGACGACCACCCATTACTACTATTTGCTGACTACTCCTTTGAAGTTATGCGACAACGTAAGGCTTTCTCGGAAGTCTGTTTGTCCTTCTACAACAATCACATCAAATTTACTCTGGCGTACCCAACGATATTACATATCCAACCTGCCATGGGTGAACGCATTTCCTTCATCTCTCCATCTGAAGAAGAGCCCTACCTCAACACGACACAACCTTTCGACATGGAACAGGAGGACCCTTCTGCTTCTAACCAGTCTGCTCTGTACAGGATATCCCCTCTGTCCTCTAGGGGCCAGAAAAGTCCCCAAAAGCCCCCCTACAAAAGGGTGTGCGTCGGACTACCAGGGGACCGCTCTGAACACTGCTGACTACATGCTCCTGCTAACTCACAAGGTTTGCCCCTTCTCTATTTGAGCATAATGGTTTAGGCCCTCTCTGACCTAGTGGTCCTAGCCCTCCATCTCTGACTTACCTCCTTCGGTGGGCCATAATAATAATAATAATAATTTTTGCCGCATCTAGCTACACCCAACTTACTTAATGCGTGTATGGGTTGTCCCTGAATGAACTCAGGTTCCCTCTTCCCTTTCCCCCTCTCCCCCTTATTTTTCCTTCCCCTCCTATCTCCCTCTCCCTCCCCCTCCCCAATCTCCTTCCTCTTTCCCTTACCCTTTCCTCCCCGTCCCCTTGGAACCCCCTCCTTGGAGCTACCCCATGCTGACAAAAACTGAGGAGGCGCTCCTTGGCAGGGGTGCTTTAGGTGGTAGCTCCATGGGGAAAAAAAGTGAAGTTCATGTGACTGCGGTAGCACTACCCCTAGCAGGCCATTTCACATCTACCTACTACTGCCTCAGCCATGGCTCCTTCGGATGATGGGAATCACCTAAAGGTAATCTCATTGAATGCCAAGGGGCTACGCTCCCCTCATAAGCGTATGCACATTATGAGACACCTTAAGCGCCTGCGAGCAAATGCTGCTCTTTTACAGGAGACCCATCTGGCCGCAGATGACCTTTCTCGCCTGTGCAAATTATGGGTAGGTGAGGTTTATGGCTTGCCAGCTGTGGGATATAAAGCTGGGGTAGCAATTTTACTCCACAAAAATCTCCACTATACTATTCGCTCCATTGAGACAGATTTGGAAGGTCGTAGAATCCCCCTCCACCTGATGGTTGCCTCACGTGACATCGCTATATCTAACCTCTATGCTCCTAACTCACCTGGACAGCCCTTTTTTCAAGATCTTACCTCCTGGGTCTTACAATTCCCTGAACACTTTCATCTTATTGGGCGTGACTTTAATACTGTCATGCATACGGCTGAAGATCATACCTCGGGCTCTGCAAGCCGAGTCCACATGGGTGACACTCATTTTAGCTCAATCGGCTTCCTAACTTCACCTTGCAGACATTTGGCGTGTCTCCCACCCCACTGATCGTAAATGTACCCTTTTCTCCCCTCCCCATAATTCATTTTGCCGTATAGACTACCTTTTCTGCTCACTGGGTATACTCCCCTTTGTCTCCTCATCGAACATCAAGACAGGCTCATCTCTGACCATTAGTGTCCAAATCTTTGGGTTTTTAACTGCCGGCAACGCATGCACCTGGCGTTTCCCATTTTTTGGCTGACAACACTGATTTTTTTTCACACCCTTCGCACTGCCTGGGCTGAATTTGTAGAAACCAATGGGGCTCATCTCTCCACCCCAAATTTGTTTTGGGAGACCGGGAAAGCTTTCTAAGAAGACGCATTATATCCTATACAGCTCAATTCAAGAAACAAACTTGTCTCCAATATTTGAAGGCCAGTGACTCCCTACGCTTGGCGCAGCGTGTCTTAATGTTAAACCATGCTGTAGCCAACACACTTACATGGCAAGCAGCTAAGCGTGCCTTTGACCACTGGTCTGCACAGCAAGAGATTACTAGGCAATCTTACTAATCTTTTTTATAGATACGGCAAAAAAGCAGGCAAGCTCTTAGCGAAGTTATGCTCCGGATGTCACCGGCCGACCCATATTAGAGCTCTATGCTCCTCTAATGGAGATATTACTAATTTGCTCTCTGAGATTATAGCCATCCTCACTAAGTACTACACCAACCTCTACTCGGAAGACCCTATGGATGTGGAAGCAGCAAACAAAATACTCACTACAATTAAACTACCTACCCTATCTCCTGACCAGTTGGAGACTTTAAATGCCCCCATTTCCCCTGAGGACATCTGCTCTACTATGAAATCCCTCTCTACTGGAAAAGCCCCTGGCCCAGACGGTTTTTCAACAGAATAATACAAATTCACTTCCGAGTTTATTCGTGATACCCTATCCCATGTTTATAGAGCAATGTGAGCTGAGGGTCCATACCTTTCCTCAGGCACACATCAAACTCATTGCCAAAAAGGGAAAAGATCCCTTTCTACCGGGTTCATATAGGCCTATATCCCCAATTAATGTTGAAGTGAAAATTCTCTCCAAAATCGCTGCATCCCATCTAACGCATATCCTTCCATCAATCCCCCATCCAGCCCAATTGGGTTTTGTCCAGGGGCGGTCTGCTATCCTTAACATTCATAAGGTCCTCCTGGCCCTTGAATTTGCTAAGCTACATCCTGACCTTGACACAGCCATTATCTCACTGGATGCCAAGAAATCTTTTGATAGCATCAGCTTTTCTAGGCTTTTCATGGTCATGAGAGCAGTCGGAATGACTGGCCCCATATTACAATTTGTCCAAAAAATGTACTCCTGACCAACGGCCTACCTCGTTACTCCTAATTTCATGTCCTCTGATATACCACTCACTAAAGGCACACGCCAATGCTGCCCCCTATCCCCTGTTCTTTTTAAAATAGCCATTGAATCACTCTCCAGACTTCTAAACTCATCATCAGGGGTCAGTGGTGTCACGGTAGGCAACCAAGTCCTACGTTCAGCTCTATTCGCCGACCAACTTTTATTCTCAACCAACCCTTCCTTGGATATTTCATGCCTCCGAGACCTGTTTTCGACCTTCGGGGCTTGTTCAGGGCTCCAGATTAATTTTGGCAAGAGAGAAATTTTGGCACTCAAACCACAGCTGGCTCAAGTCTGAAAGGGCTCATCCCCGTTCATAGTAGCGAAACATCACATTACCTACCTAGATGTCTGCATTGGCAGGGAACTCTCCTCTTTATATAGCTTGAATTACCCCCCCCCCCCCGGTGATAGCCAAGATTGTACAGGAGTTGGAAGCATGGGCAGACTTGCCCCTTTCACTATTTGGGAAATGCCACCTCTTTAAAATGGTCTTGTTTGCTAGACTATTGTATCCATTACAGACCTTAACTCTATTACTGAAACATACTGACGTCCAAAAGATACACACTGCACTGCTCGCGTTCATTTAGCATGGCAGAAAACCCTGCATTGCGCTCCAAAAACGAACGTGAAGGTGGATCGTGCCTGCCCAGTATTAGATTTTATAATCTTTCCTGTCTATTGAGACAAGGTATTGATTGGTCATCCAAAAACTCTCAATACTCCCTTTAACTACATGCTGGAGGACGCCCTTGTGTCCCTGTTTAATCTCCAGGCTACATGCCCTTTCCCAGCCCCTGAGATCAAACCTCTTCATTAGAGACACAGTGGTTGCCTGGAGAGAAATACGGAGACTCCTGGGCCTACCCTTCAACATCTCAAGCCACCTTCCCATACTTGGCAACCCAATGTTCCCCCCTTCTATGGATCACAAGGCCTTTGCTCAATGGTCATCCTCTGGCCTAACAACTGTGACGGAACGTCCCTACACTCCTCTTGAGTGCGTTCATCATATACCACTTCCTCCCAGTCTGAATATAGATCTCAGATATTCCAACCGCTCCCAAGCACCAAACGAGACGAGACTTGCTTAGTGCTAGCATGGACTGTTTATTTAGAACCAAAATGACAAGTATTTATATACCGTAGAAGAGGAGATCCCCCTCCTGCTCATTTTACTCTAAAAATACACCTGTAACAAATTAACATGAGCTAATTAACTAATCCCTTTAAGCAGCCAATGTGACTCTGTGCCCATCAGGATTTCACTACAGGTCAGACTTGTTGTCACTGAGCTTCACACATGTTAGATGCTAATATCATCAACTCCAGCCACCTGTCTGTTGTCTTGTATAATGCAAATGAGTCCATTCTGTCTTGACACAGATTCTAAAGAGTACTTCACCTATTGTTGTATGTGCTAATTAACCCTGCAATTGAATTTGACTAGCACAGATTATAGTGGGGTTCGCATTCACCCTGTGCCCCTTAAAATCCAGGGCCCATAATCGGTTGGCAAGAGGCTCGCATTTAGTCCTCTCAAAAAGCCTGTGTCCCGGCTAGGTCTGTCACATTTCTCCCCTTTCGGCAGGAGACTAACACAGGAGGGGACCCCAGACGGGTTGACTCCAAGTTAGCCAGGGGTTCCAGTCCCCTAATGCTGGTATCCACACAGTACCCCAAACAAATGGTTCCAAACAGAGTATTCCTCACCCAGCCAACCTCTGCCTCTCTCAGAGAACATATCTGCCACTGGGGAGAGGCCTGGACTGACCCTTCTCCCTGGAGTCTTTTCAACCGCTAAAGAGTAGACAGGGTGACTTTTGTGCCAGCGGCGCTCTGTCCTGTTGCCAGTGATTCGACTGGGAGTAGCAGCTTTACTACCTCAGCTTGTCACTGGAGAGAGGGGCCGACTACCCCGGCTCCCTGGAAATCCACAGTTGTTGCTGGTGCTGGGCAGAGGTGGGTAGCACTCTGCCCTGTTGCCAGCACTTCTGCTGGGGGCGCCACATCCTCCGCTCCGGTTAACCATTGGGGCAGGAGGCTGGCTTCCTCCACTCCCAAATTGTGTAGCTGCCATTGGGAAGGGGAGCCGGCTGCTTCCTTTTCCATTCCCTCATCTGGCTGCTGGGACGACATGTCTGTGGTACTGTCTCCCAGGTGCACGGATCTTTGCTGGGGAGGAAAGACCGCTTTCTCCACCCTGGCCGACTGTTGAGGAGGGACAACAAAACACCTCCTCTCCCTTCTCCCCCTGTATCTGCTGCTGGGAAGTGATTGCCACTTTCTCACCCTGGGCCTCCGGAACTGCCACAGGTGAGGGGCAAAGGTCTTGGACCCTCTGTCCGGTGACCAGCGATTCAGCTGGGGAAGTTCCTTGTAACTCCACGGATACTGCCGTTGGTGCTGGGCAGAGCACAGTGAAGTTTGGCCCTAATACCAGCTCTTCTGTTGGAGGCTCATCAAGTTGTTTTTCCTCAGCAGAAACATCTATCAAATCCCCTATCTCTGCAACTGGTGTCTGGGGATATAGGTGCACCATCTCCTGTCCATGGAACCCAGAAGATGCTGTGAGTCCTGAGCAGAGGTTGGCAGAGCTCTGGCCGGTTGTCAGCACTTCAGCTTTGGGGATGGCAATTTCCAGATTTTCCACTGCCGATTCTCTGGCATGCTGCTGGACAGGCACATTCCTCCATCCAAGATCATCCCATGCAGAAACAGGATCATCAAGGTCAGTCAGCACTTTCTGCATCCGCCATAAGACCTCCGCGTCCATAGCTGCAGGGGCAGGTTGGCTAAGCACACTGTTACTCTGCCACATTGCCGACTCTTCAGACAGTATTTTAGAGTTGTCCACTGGTATTTCCTGATAGTACCAGGCAAAGGGAGCCCCACCCTGCTGCTGAGCAGAGTCTAGCAGCTGTCTGTAGGCGATCTCCAGCTCCCATTCCTGAGCGGCCAGGAACTCCAAATCTTCCTGTGCCCAGAGCACTTCCGAGATGTTCAATCTTTGCTCTCTGTGCTCCATTATTTCCTCCAAACGCCACTCCAGATCACTCCCAAAGTCAGGGTCCTCGGGCAACCTCCAGTATAACAATCCCAGGCCATCATAGTCAAAGCCTTCCGTGGGGCTGTCATCCGCTGTCCACAGGCACACTTGGGCTACATACCACCGGAGGGCTCTGTAGCTCTCATCCAACCGCATTTCTGCCCAGATCAGCCTGCTTAACTCCGCTGTCCACTCCTGCTTTGGTTGTTCCCCCAATAACAGCATTCGTACTTCATACTGCGACCAGTACCTTACATGGATGGAGAACTT